>JAZDUA010000171.1:2280000-2880000 GCA_038098605.1 Gryllus longicercus | reverse complement strand
AAGAACGCGGTATTCCACCCGTATAACGTCGTAGAAACACTTTGTACTTACACAACGTTTTTTTAATTCGCAAACTATAGTGTTACGTCACGGCGTTCTTCCACAGCGTACACTCTCACGTTACCAACGTTCATATATTGCGTGTGTAAGAGCATTATTCACGTCACATACGTCACGTAATCGTATACATTACACATATTATACTCGGGTGTGCGCGCGTGCGCTTGGTGCTAATTGGCGAAGGCTGACCCCGCGGCGCCTCCGCCAAAGTGGCCGCACCACGCGTGAACAGTCCTGTACTGCGATTTAAACGTAGTGTTAAAACATAAGTGTATTTAAACTGAAGTGTCACACTGTCAGAAATTTCTGCATTACTTTAATTAAATATACATTAAAGTAATTGTCATGAACGTCCATTAAATTTAATATACACATGTATATTGGAATGCAAGAGTCCAAACCTTATTGTCATATCTGGAAGGAGAGAATGCATGAAATGCATGATCTCGATCGATTGGTACCGGGAGAGGTGACTCAGGGCATCCACTCAAGTCACTGCAGAGCCTCTGACCGGGGGCCCTAGGTTTCGAGCCCCTACGATGCAACAATTTTCGATTCTAGCTACATAGCTAGGTCAAATTCAGTTTCTGTGTGGAGGAGAACCCTACCGACCGGCTGCTCTGATCGGTAGTTTTCCGTGGTTTCTCCGAGCAATACCAGGCGAATGCCGGAGCAGTTCCCTAACAAACGGGCCAAGCCCGTGCGCGAGCTTTCCTTCCTCTTCCTTGTCCTTTACACACCTCTTATTTGCACACACACTAACACTCACGTCGGGAGACCTTTCGCGAGCTGCGAACTTGTCGCGGCTGGGGTGCTGCTCCGCTGGCTGGGGGAGAGGGGAGCCCAGCCCGCCGATAGGTAGGTCGGAAGATGTATCTCACCATCTAGTGGGGGAAGATCACCGATACCTCCCGAGAATAAAACATGCACTACGTTTACGGGCCCAATTACCTTAGCAATTGACGCGCTCGGAATCAGTAATCAACCAATTCGCCAAAGTGGCCGCATCACGCTTGAACAGTGTTGTACTGCGATTTAAACATAGTGCCATTCTGACAAAAAATGTCTGCATTACTTAAATGCAATTAGATTAAAGTAACTATCATGAACATACATATGTATATTGGAATGCAAGAGTCAAATCTTTATTGTCATATCTGGAAGAAACCAATGGACGATCCAGATGGACTGGTGATTATCAATAATGAGAGGTAGGGGAAACAGGAGAGATTAAACTCTACAAACAGGAACAATTAAAATCTAGAGTGATTTTAATTTAAGCAATAAATTGAATGAACAAATATATTAAGCATTATAATATTCATTCTCATTAATACATTAATCTACAATAAATGTAATGACATTTGTGACAATACACTTCAAAGTAACGAGTGAGAAGGAGAGAGTCATCCAAACGGCAGCTCCAATATCAAAAAATTAAGTCAAAATGAAGCTCTTCTTCTGATTCTCTTTCTTACCACATTGTTTATGTTGTATACAAATATTAGCTTTTACTTACATTCTTTCTCCAAACTCGACTTGATTACCTGCAATCACATATTTCCCTTCTTCCTTCTCTGTCATATTTTTCAATATATTCTTTGCTTACTTAATGTATACTAGCATATGTTTTAAAGGCTACTGAAATTAATGCAATGTGCGTTTGGTTTTCAATTATATTCTTTTTTTTTCTTTTTTTTCTTTTTTTTCTTTTTTTTCTTTTTCAAAATGTTATCAATAACTCTTTCCTCCCATATTTCTGAGAATATTATTTTACATATCAATAAATTAAATATGTTAACAAACACACTTCATGAATATTGTAATAACGTAGTTTGTTCAATATACAGCACGACAGTTCTTTACGTACTAAGAATGTCAAAAAGATGCTGTTCCATGACGCAACACGTGAGCACAAATATTCAATGGCGGGAGGTTCCTTCCTTGGAGCTTTGCTGACGCATGACGTTAACTACGTCTTAAGCAGCAGAGTCTGAGAATAAAGTCAATGCGGCCTAAGAGCAGAGGCAGGATAGTACTGTCAAATATGTGCATTTTTCATTCAAAATCGACACTGTTTTGGGGATGATCTTGGCTGTCCGGGTGAAGCCGCGTCGAAGGCTGTGTTGCCGACGTTTCGGCCATCTTATCGTGGTCTTCTTCAAGGCTGGTCTGCCAACTGTCTGGTTTCCCAGTTTTCTAATTAATTTCCTATTCTCGTGACGAAGATCACGATAAGATTGTCGAAACGTCGGCAACACAGCCTTCGACGCGGTGTCACCCGGATTGCCAAGATCATTCACATGACTCCGGCCGGGGAAGCCTAAGACTTCACTTTGTTTGGGGATTTTTCTCGAGATCTTGAGTACCGAACAAAAGCCGCAGACGTCTTTCACATGGTCAGTAACTGCATAGTTGTTTTTTTTTTCGCGTGCTTGATTTCTTGACTTCGTTGATTAATTGTATGGAAATTGTCTTCAGTTTCGATCAATAAAAATTTGAGGAGAGGCCATTGCTGTACCAAGGTGACATGCTACGTGAAAGTAATTTGTGGAAATGAAAGCCAGAAAGTGCAGGGAGTGATATGTGGGAAGGGAGAGTCGTTATAATATGGATAGGTCCGAGAGATTCGGAGTAAAAATGTCCTAATGAAGGCTGAATCAAAGCCGAAACTTTGGCACTTCAAATGATGTATTTTTATTGACTAAAACTCCATAAACTTTCCATAGATTAAAAAAAAGTGGGTGTAAAAGAAATTAGTAAAATATATAAAATCATACTGCCGATCAGATGGCCGAGATCGCTAAGGCAGTAGTGCCGGAGTGGTCTCGGACCAGAAGATCGCGGGTTCGGGTACCGCCTCGGGCATGGGCGTATTTGTGTGTGTTTGTATGAGTGTGTCGTCCTTTCACACCTCATTATCATCATCATTTCATCTTTCATACCCCCAGATCTAACAACCCTGGGGGATAAAAATTGGATTCAGTAAAAAATACTGATCCCCCCCAATTGATACATGCGCCTGCTACCGCGATATATGATACTGAGCCGCGGTAAATGCAGGATGTATGAACGCGTGGTCCTAGTTGGCCTATTCGCGAGAGAGAAAAATCATACTATTTTCTAAACACATTTTTTCACTTGAAATGAAATGACCGTTTTTGATATGTGTGTTGCGACGATGAATAGGTCTTTGCCCGCCGCCTAATCGGGATTGATTCGATTGATCGATTAGTGATTCCGCGCGCGTCAACAGCTAAGGTCATTAGTTCCGTAACTGTAGTGCACGTCGCGTGAGGTGATGATGGTGATCTTCCCCCACTGCATGGCGAGATCCTGCGCCAACCTACCCGTCGGCTTGCGTAGTTTTTACCAACCAGGTATCGCTCACCATCGAGGCACCGCCCCAGCCGGGACTCGCTCTAAGTTCCCGACCGGTCTCCTGGCACGCGTGGTAGTATAGTGCGTCTAAGTGTATGAGTAACTAAGGGGTGAGAATCGCGCGCGGTCCGTGGCCCGTTTGTTAGGGTGCTGCTCTGGCATTCGCCTGGTGTTGATCGGAGAAACCACGTAAAACTACCTACCGATCAGAGCAGCCCCCGCTAGAAGTTTCCCCCAAACAGAGGATGATTTCGCCCTACCTCCTGACGGATTTGCACGGTGATTCCCAGGCGGTGATTGCGAGAGCATTCGTATGCGACGCGGCCACCACGCGATGGAATGCTCTCCAGGAGGTGCGTCGCGTGTGGCTGTCGTGACGGTGAACGGCGAGTGTCGCTATGCTTCTTGTCTCGGATTTTGCGCACGTTTCGCTGAGGCACATGGAGGAGAAACGTCTCCGCAATATAACTAGGCGTCGTTTGCTTTGTTGTACAAATATGGCACGTGGGAGCAGGCTGGTACGGAGGAAAATGGCAAATTCTTCTGCGTTTCACGGAAGATTATATTTTCAGGCACGGTTTTGGTTCGTAGAAATTCTTGCAAGGTAGGTCGTTTGCTGTCACTGCACTAGTAGAATGAAGACGTAAGTATTACAAGCAAGGACTAACTTTGTAGGGAGTAAGGAAATGGATGTAGATGTAAGCACGTACCACTAAATTTACGAAACTGTCCAACTGGGTTGAGCCAAAGTAACTGAAAGGACACTCATTCCCATGAATTGACATCGTCACAGTCGTAAACAGTGTCAATGTAAAAAAAGAGATAAAAATTGACGGAATTTCTAGGGTGTTGACCGGTCAACCCTGGATGACTGCCACGAAATTTTCTGACGAAGCGATGTACAATAACGTTTTAATTACAAGTAATTTTACTTCTTAAAATGTATAGAATGACACACTTGCAATGATTGTTAACTGCACACCTGTAAACGACTCACTTAATACTTTCTATTTCTCCCGATTGAACTTAAATACGATGCCATCTTTGAATAATCATACTAGATTCGTGGTTCAAAGATCCATAACAAGTTTAAATTAGAAAAAAAAACTTGTAAAAGGCTCCCAAACCCCATCGTCCCGTCCTCCTATAAACGGAAGCACATACTCCCACAAAGCATCGCGCGGTCAAATATGACACACACACACACACACACACACACACACACACGCAGTCGCCCACGAGTGCCATGAATTCCACCGCCGCCGCGAGTGTTCGGCCGGGGGCCTTGAATCGGCGAGCAGAGGCGGCGTGTTATGTTACACGGGGCCACCGGTCTGCGCGATTTGTAACGCGATTCATAATTTACCACGATACGAATGTCCCCGGGGGCTCATTTGCAATGGAAATGGCGCAGTCGACACACCCGACCCATGGCGGGGCCAACGCCGCCGCTAACAAGTGGCCGGCCACGGGCGTCCTTTCGGCGGAAGTCGGACGAGGCCTGTAAGATGGGGGAGGGGCCACGTGGGCCACATGGGCCTCATGGGGCCCTGGTCCAGGGGCGTCTAGAGAAGGTGGCAAATTATGTATATTTTTATACGTAAAATTAACTTCATACTAAAGAAAATATTTAGATAGATTTATTGTTTCTGCAGGTAGGTTTATACAACCTGGTGGTAGAACACTACTATTAACATATTACAGTTAAAAATATTGTGTAATTTTAAAAGACACTAAGACAATAATATTCATAATAATATGATAACAATAAAACAATAATAACAATAACAGCATTAACTCTACATTTTATGACTGTCCTGCGCGGATATTTTAACTAATAAATGCACTTTTTAATTACACTTCACTTCACTATCCTTGACCTTCTCTTTCTACTTCGCTATTTCACTACACTTCACAACACGTCACGACACTCCAATTCAATTACTACTTTAAATATAATTATATATTTAATAAATCAATGCATTTAATAGTAATGAGTAATGATCACAATAGTGATCTAATAGTAATAGTAATGATCACAATACTAATAATAAAAATTACAATTGTAATAAAATAATAACTATTTTAATTAGCCTAACTCACTAATTAATACATTTTAAAAATGTCCTTAGTTAATATACGTAAGTAATACGTAGGTCTCTTCGTTACACAATTTCGTTTCATTTATCCTAAAAATGGCTCTCTTTACAAGTCAGAAACACTCTTTACAAGTCACAAATTCTGTCAATTTTTAATATTTTTCTTCTCTTCACATGTTTGAGCTATTCCGTTCCGTAATTACATTCCTTCAACATTTACAAAGTTTGCGATTATGATACCGCCAATGCACAGATAATAGTTCGTTTAATTGCTTTTGCCATTCTCTACTTTAAAAGATATTTTTGTTTGGGTAATTTTTCTCAATTAATTCGAAACTGTTCCCATAAATATAACATTTTAACAAAAGAAATAATACACATATCAATTTGGGAATTAGAAAAAAATATATTTTGATGAGAGAGAATTGGTTGGGGAAGAGGCAAGGACTATGAGTGAGGAGGGATCCAAAATTAGTATTTTGGAAGCTGACAAAGATAGGGATATTCATGAGAGCAGGAAGATGTGTATAGGGTTGACACAATCTATATTTAATGTGGTACATAAAATGATAATACAAGTTGAAGTACCTGAGTATTTGAGAAGGAAAGGAGGGAATGAAGGTTGGGGGATAACAGCTACGTAGAGACTAGGAAATTAATCAGAAGATAACTTAATAATGGTTCGAAAAATAAAATAGTTCGTGCAGGATTAGTGGAGGAAGGAAAATGGGAAAATGGAAGGGATGTGAAGGGAGGAGTGTGGGGAATAGAAAAGAAAGTTGTATGCATTTTGGTGGAATCGGAAATCGCTGTTGAGTTTATATATAAGTACAATCAGGTGATGAATTTTATACCAAAGCGAAACCAACTGAAATGTTCGTAATGAATACACAATTGTAAAAATTAAATCACTTTTTTCAATTGAAGATGGATTCCACAACCCCATTATATAGTTTTAATAAGTATATTTAAATAATATCAGGACTATGCCCCATAAAGGTTTTTGGTTTTTGTGTTTTAATCGATATAATACATTGCAATTGAATGTATCATAATCAATCAAGTCGGTCGTTGCAAGTCACAGCAAATTATTGTTAAAGCAATTTTTTTAAAAATATTCTTTCAAATAATGTTAAAGTTAATACTTGTTAATATGATTAAATTAAAGATTACCTCTGCATGTGAATGAGCTTATTAATGGTAAACTTTTTTTACGTGTCTCGTTAAGAAAGTATCGGAGAACGTCGCTAAGGTTCGAATGTCAAGGAATGCCAGTACCTTCACGCTTGCCATATAGACGACACAGCACGAATTTTAGAAGTTAGACTGGCGCTCAAACCGTTAATTGGTTCGCAAATTTACATTTTTATTTCAGGATTATTTTTGAGAGAGACGGAACTAATGTGATTAAAACGTCGAAAATTAACTGGTCGTTTCTTTTTTCTTTTCAGATTGAAGTTGGAAGTATTACCTTACCTGGAAATCTCGCACGGGGCGAACTAATTTGATTCGAGGTGCAGTGAAAAAATTTGAGACCGGAGATATTCCTGAAGAGTTAATTATTGCCTGTTAATCACAACGAAATAAATTTCGGCTGAAATTAAGCAGTGCGACCTACTGACCGATTGACACGAGCGATATTTTTATCATAAACGATACCTTAATACATTTACAAACGTATTTTCTCTTTGCCTTTTGAGATGGTTCGCAGTCATTAACAAAGATATTTTACGCACTTTCGATACTTTAATTTTACTTTTTCTAAAATCAGAAATAAAAATTAAGCAAAATAATTAAGTTTAACCAAACACAATTATTCCGTTTATTACGTGTATATATATGTATATATATATATATATATATATATATATATATATATATATATGTATGTATATATATATGTATGTATATATATATGTATGTATATATATATGTATGTATATATATATGTATGTATATATATATGTATGTATATATATATGTATGTATATATATATGTATGTATATATATATGTATGTATATATATATATGTATGTATATATATATATGTATGTATATATATATATATGTATGTATGTATATATATATATGTATGTATATATATATGTATGTATATATATATATATGTATGTATATATATATATATGTATGTATATATATATATGTATGTATATATATATGTATGTATATATATATATGTATGTATATATATATATGTATGTATATATATATATGTATGTATATATATATATGTATGTATATATATATATGTATATATATATATGTATATATATATATATATATTATTTGAACGATATTACTAATTCAAGATTTTTCTTGATTACACAATCTGTATGATTTCTCTACGACAAAGTAGTACGTCCCAAATACCAAATCACCACCAAATAGCCTTGTCAAACATTAATGAGTTCGCCGGCCTTTTTGGCATATCATTACAAGTGCACGACCTCCCAATATAAATTAGCAAAACAAAGAGTCGTAGAATGCAAATGCTCGAAACCCGTTAGGGACAATGCTTCTTGGAATGGCCTGCGAGGACACGCCTATGGAACTCTTCGCAGAATTTCTTTCCTGGAGTGGAACTCCTCCTTCAAAGTCGATTCCAAACATCGACCCCGCGCCCTCCGCCTTTGGCTCCGAAGGCACGGAGTAAGGTCGCCGAACAAGGCAGTGAATCCGCCATAGAGGTATAGAACGATTTTCTTAAGAATGGGATAAAGTGACAGTTCGCAAAACAAGTGAACATCACGTGTACTTCAGAGAAGTAAACACGTGCACCGTCACGAGTACGCATCTCACATTCAAGACTCGATTTTAAAACAAACATAATACTTGTCACATAAAAACTAAAACTAAATTCAATGTAATTTTTATAAAAAGAAATAATTTTTACAGAAGAGCACAAAGCTTATACTTCCTAATTTCAATTATTTCTCGTGGCGCACTACATTTTCGGACGAGGACATCACAGCCAGGGAGCGTCGTAACTATTTACAAGTTATCCAACTGCAAACGAGCGAATGGAGGAAGGAGAGTCTAATAAGTTCAAGGGCACAACGACCACAGAATCGTCAGTTGTGTTGGCAGCACTAGCTGTGAAATCATCCCATTCTAAAGCAAATCGGACAATATTAGCATGCGGTGTCAACAGGGATGGCCCATCTTCTCTCGACCGCTGGCGCAAGTAAGCCGGATGACCCCAGGTGTAGCCGTCAGACCTCTTTCCTTTCACCGCTGGGATAGAGGTTCAAGTCCCTGGCGGGCCATGTGCAATTAGTGGTGGGGAACGCGGATTTACAGAATGATTCCTCGACATTCTTCTGTATCTCCTGCTTCTCATTTCAATATTGCTCCATTAACATTCAGTTATACAGTGCGACAGGAAAATCTGCACGCACAGAGCCGAATCAGGACGTCCTATTAAAATTGCATTTATGTTCGTAGCAATCAAATCACTAGAAAATATGTGAAGGGGACAACACTTCCAGCATCTATTGTGAGTGTGATGAGTACGCAAATTAGGATTTGAAGCTGCAGCTAGTGCTACCGACATAATTTCTGTTGCAAGCACTCTCACCAGCAAAGTGCCATTGCGGAGAGACTTTTCTGGCGCGCGATGTTATTATAATTATCTCCCCATCAACTAATTCAGTCACTCCGAGTATGGACATTAGGACAGTAGTACAAATAAGAATTAGTAGGTCTTAGACAGTAGAACAAATAAGAATAACGGGTGCTGACCCAATTTGGCGTGCTATTCTCACTCAGACGCCACCACCACCTGTACTTCCGCCTCTTCCACCTCCCCCCTCATCTTCCAATCCCCCTCCACCTCCGTCTCCACCTACACCTACACTTCCACCTCCATCTCCGCCTCCATCTCCACCTCCCCCTTCCACTCCACCTCCGTTTCCACCTCCACCTCTCCCTCCCCCTCCCCTTCCCCCTCCCCCTCCCCTTCCCCCTCCGTCTCCTCACCTCCGTCTCCTCACCTCCGTCTCCTCACCTCCGTCTCCTCACCTCCGTCTCCTCACCTCCGTCTCCTCACCTCCACCACCGTCGCCACCTCCACTTCCCGCTCCCCCTCCACCTCCGTCGCCACCTCCTCCTCCCCCTCTACCACCACCTCTACCTCCCCGTCCTCCTCCACATGCACCTCTGTCTCCCCCTCCCCTCTCCCTCCCCTCCTCCTTCTCCTTCTCCTTCACCTTCCCCTCCCCCTCCACATCTACCTCCACCTCCCACTCCACATCCACCTCCACTTCAGTCTCCGCCGCAACTGTCGCCGCCGCCGCCGCCACCGCTGCCGGGGTTCGTCTTTGATCCGCTGCCAAGGAGAGCGAGCGCTTCAAACGAGCCCACGGCGAATTTGTCCCACGCGCGGCAGGCGCGGCGGCGCGGCGCGGCGCGGCGCAGAGCGACGTGCAGCGGCCGGAGGCGCGTCATAAAGACAGGCGCCGACGCCGTCCCACACGCGGTCACCCGCGCCAGCACCTTCCGTGCACACAGTGGGGGCGATGGGATCGGTTGGCGTTACTACACACCAAGGCGCGTGGTATTACAGCAGTATTGATGCTACAACGGCATATTCTTTCCCGTATTATTTGTAATTATTATTTTCTTGCATACTACAGACGTAATATAGAGAATTATGTAATGCTGCAGCAGAAAACGGCGATTGTTCTGTAGAAAATAGTACATTATGAAATGATGTAATGATGGGTATTAACATACGAGTGTGATATTAAGTTACGATCGAGGAACGAGCGAGTATCGTAAACTTTACACCATAGTGTATTAATACCCTCACATGCTGACGCAGGTGGCTGTGGTTACCAGTCCACCTGCGAGGGAGTTTTGAGCTAGTCAAATAGGATCAACGTGAAATTACGATCTAATTTATTTTATGTAATATTTCAGGAAAAAATTACTACTAATAAAAGAAATTAAAACTGACAAGCATAATGTAATATGAAATGCAATTTTAATGTACACAATCGAACGAAACATTTAAAAGAACAAGTCTCAATGATTAATTGTCAATACTTCGTTTGTAAATTTCTCTGTGGTTGGTCAAGAACCTGTGTCATAATGAAATCTATATCGTAATGAGTATCATTATGCAACTGGTTGCAGCCATCATATGATAGCATTACATACAATCGGAGTAGAAGAAAAACGTACATCTCTGATACCGGAAAAGTGGATAATTCTTGTTTTTATATGGAGTAAAATACTTCCTCCAACATGTCGTGTAGTTAGAATCCGCGTTTTGTGTATCCTTGATACAGAAAAATGTGTTTAAGGCACTGGCGGACCCGGGGGCCATGCCCCCCACCCAAAAAAGGCCTAAAGATTTCGTTTGTTACCTTCTTTTATTTGGTAAAATTGATTTAAATATTTATTTCAATTACTCATTAGGATTATGTAATTATTTTATAACATAGTACTGTATAGTATCATGTATTTACTATAAAAGTAATATATATTAATAACAAATATTTATTATTTAACAATAATCAATGATGGACCCTCCAAAATGATCAGCTGGATCCGACCCTGGCTCAAGGCGATACATCTCCCTGTCTCTCCCTCCGTCTGCCTGTGAACAGCACTAGCGGTAAAGAGTAAGAAAGGATTTCTCGAAATCGATATTTCCCATCAATCAGGTTGATGTCGTGACCCTTTGTATTTTAAATAGATGTTTTAATTTTTGTGTAACTTAACATGAAGAATCAAGGTCGTGTGACATAACATGAGGAATCTATTTTTTCTAAAAACACAGCTCAAAATGGTTTTATTAAACTTTGTCATCGGGAAACGTAAAGGACGCTTAAACAAATGGCACAGGTTGCAGAGTCCTTGAAATACCTGATTTTTTTTTTAAATTGCATCAGTTAAACATTTTTCCGAATTTCAGTCATACCTTTAAGATACTATGGAGCAACGTACGGAGTAATATACGTAGTATAGAGAAAAATATATAATGCTGCAGAAAATCGATTTGAGGTTTTCAATGGAAATACATGTTCTGGAGTCCTCTGGTATCAACAAAGTGTATTTTTGACGTCAGTATGTCAGTCTGTTTGTCATTCTGCCCGTCTGTGAAGGACATCATCGCCTAAACTATTCGTAGTATTTTTTTCGCCAAGTGAATTCTCCCCGGCGATCTGGCACTATTCAAATCTCTGCGATTTTCAAATACATTCTTTAAATTTTCATGGTTGTCTATTTTGATGGATTTTTTTATGGATTAGTTGATGAGGAAGGATGAAGAAGGAGGAAAGTGGTGAAGAAGTAGAGGAATAACTGAAGGACAAGGCTAGAAACTAGGAGAAAATAAAATAGCTGAGGAAGTGATGAAGCAAGTGAAGGAGCAAAGTTAAAAACAGAGGTGGAGTACGTGAAGGAGTAGGTGAATGGAATAGATGATGAGGAAAAAATGCGAAGAAATCAAATAGAGGTTCAAGTGAAGGAGCAACGTGAAAACCAAAGGGACTAACGTGTGGAGGAGTAAATGAAACAGATGAGGCAGAGGAAGAAGAAGTGGAAATAAGAGTGTAATATAAAGTGTAGTTAATACGTAGTGAAACAGAGGAAGAGGCAGCAGAGGAGGAAGTGTACAGGCAAGTTAAGGAAACAAGTGAAGGAGGAAGCGGAGGATGCGGAGGACGGCGGGGGAGTGGAGGCAACTCCGCTTAGATAAACATCAGTAAGTGCCGCCGGTCTAAGGTTTCCCGCGAGGCGACGTTAAAAGAGGGCTCGAGACGTCAGATTAATCTCGCCCTGTTAGTTCCTCTGCCAAAATATGGGGGAGGCCCCGGCGGCGCCGACTGAGGTAGTTTTTGCCCGCAGCGAGCGACTGAGGCGCGACCAACGCTCAGAAGGCACCGAAGCGCTTCCCCAGGTCAAAAGTCAAAATGAAATGTTGAACTGTAAAAATATGTCAGGTTAACGAGTTCTTGGTTTGGTTTTACTATAGTTGTTTGCTATAAATAAACAAATGGAAATGTGGGTATGTCTGACGCATATAGATTCAAAATCTACTCAGCCAATTTTGCTGAAATGTTGAGACATTGTTCTTATTAGTATCGGGAGTATTTAAAGAGTAGGTTGAATTAAATTGTACATGAGAGGGCGTTGTTTTTGCAATGTTAATCGACGAGGTAGACTCTACGCCGTTTCCAGAGAAGTTCGATTTATGGATACCATTTTGAACTACATGCCTCGTTTCGACTAGTAATATCGAACATACAAATAACTCGATACATACGAAGTTACGATCTAGAAAGCAGAAAGTCTGAATGTGAATGTGGGCGTGATTTCTGGCGGAACGCAACGAAATGGCGTTATATCACAAATAATTACTCAATTATATTCTAAATATATAACTATTTCTATTAAATTGAATTAATTTGGAGCACGTTCCGGGAACTAAAATTTTATAAATCAGACACTGAAGTGTAATATAATAAAGTGTAGTTAACACGTAGTTAAAGGGTAGTTAATAAGTAATCACCAAATGGATAAATTGAGTTTGAACTTGAATTGTATTTATTTAATACACTGCAATAGCGAAGCATTCCCGGGTCCGCTGGTATATTAATATATTCTGTGCCAATACATTAATGGTTTACTAGAATGTCTTTGAAGTTGTAATTATGAGTGTGTATTAGGAGCAAATATTTTTGTCCTAAAGAAATATCGGTGTAATCAAATCAACAGCCAAATAGATGCGAATTATATTGAACGGAGATATTTTAAGCCTTCAGAGAAGAGTGATTTAGAGTTAGTATATAGTACGATGTATGCGGTTCACGAAACTATTTTTATTTTTTCAAAATCGTATTTTGTTAGAGCCTTCGTTAGAATGCCCAATGTGAACATCAGTGCGTAATAGAACAACACTATGGCAGAATGAGGGACAATGGACGTCGTAGAACCCCGTGAAACGACTGAGCCAAATCTGTTTTATCCCAACAATAGGATTTAATATAATAGCAGCTTTCGATGGCTTAGCCATCATCATCAGTTGTCTGATACAAGAAGAAAAAAACAAAAATATTACAACAAGATTATGATAAAGGTTACAAATAATTTACAAATTTTTTGGAAATAAATTTAACATTCTAGAAACTGGAAGAAAGAAAAAAGTGGGGGGGTAAGTCATTAATACTAAAGAAGACTTTTTCTTTCTTCCAGTTTCTAGAATGTTAAATTTATTTCCAAAAAATTTGTAAATTATTTGTAACCTTTATCATAATCTTGTTGTAATATTTTTGTTTTTTTCTCCTTGTATCAGACAACTGATGATGATGGCTAAGCCATCGAAAGCTGCTATTATATTAAATCCTATTGTTGGCAATGACAACGTCTATAGTTATGTCATGAAAAATGCCAACGATAACACACCACAACACCTATACTGTTTTATCCACCAAAATGATCATAGGGAATCTAAACCCAGATACCAAAAGCTGGAAAGGAACGCTGTACTAGTCGTCGCTCTACCGCCAAACACAACAGAGAAGTATCACTTTTGATCTCGCAAATCTGATTTAATTGCAAACGATAGTGGAAAAGAGCTATCACACATTAGTTTATGTCGTGATCGCTCTAATTGAAAACTGATATTTTCATTTGGGGGTCCTTTTCACGAATCGTGCAGATCACTTTCTACTAAATTCTACGTCATTTCAATTTTTTCTCTCTCCAAAAGAGCATATTACGGTTTTGAAAATTAGACAGGTCCGATTTTTAGTAAAACTTCTGAATTTTTTTAAAAAGCTTATTTAAAATTATTTACGCCGACTCCCCACTGCATAATTCAAGATAAAGATTGTTTTCTTAATGAGTTATATTCTTCGAAAGTAAATCTTCCTATAATACTCGTATTATATGCACGTTTTGAGATATGAATAGTTTCCGCATAATTTTGATAAAATACGTAACAATTTTCAAGAAGTACGTAAAAAAGATTTTCTCTAATTCAGACTCTCTTCTATAATTCCTCGAATAGAGCTTTTTTTAAATTGGTGGAATAACTCCGATTTTCTTTAAAACTTCTGAAATTTTGAAAATTGCAGTTCAGGTTCTTCGAATATGTCTTTCACTAACATTAAAGCTAAAGATATTTTCGTAATTCAATCCATTCAGAATTAGATCTTTAAACATTTTATGTATTTTTTTCTCAACATATTAATACTTTTCGTGAAATGTTCGTGTTAAATTAGTACAAAACGCGTTTGTTTTATATCAAAAGTGCTCTGATTTGAATGGGTAAATAGTTGTTTTTTTTCTTTAAACTGTTTCTATGAATAGAACTCACCAAATTCAAATTTGGAAAGTCATTTGTATTTAAAAAATTGAATTTTTAAAAGAATTTCAGTTAGGGTGTTTTTTGCTTCGTTTGGTTAGGGGTTTATCATCCAAAAGCTGATGTGTTAGAAAGATATTTTATTTTATTTTATTTATCTATTTATTTTTCTTCAAGGAACTGTAAATCTATATGTGATGTACTTTCGACCTAGCTCTCGACCTAGCTCTCGAAAATCCACTCTAAGTTTCGAACACAAAAACCTTCCGCACATAGACATTGCAGTGACACTAGTTAATGTGATGAACCACTTATGCCGGTAAATAATTACTTTTAAAACTGGATAAATAATAGACAAATATATAACCTCATAGAATTTCGATTTGCATTAAAATAGTAATGATCAAACACATTATATTAAATTTGTCTCTTATTACAAAACTACCAAACGTAGTCTTTCCACATTGTTTATAGTGTTACGTTGCACATTGGTCAAGCAATCCGAACGTATAAGGGTCTTGGAACGCGCTGTCTTGTGTTCAAACAGTCATGACAATGCAAACACGTGGTCTGCCAGCCCAGACAACGCTTATACAAACAGACGAGAGACTGTGGGGGATTATTTGGAGTGGGCAGGGTGGGTACCGTACCGCCTTTTTTTAAAGGCTCGAATGAAGTTCAATGTTTTACAGGAAATAACATTGCCAGAAATTAGATCTCAGATTTTGTGAATGTAAATGAGTTGTTTATTTTATTTGCCTACATGCTGTTTTCCTTGCACGAATCTGAGTTTTTACGATTAGAATTGAACAACTGTTTCCATGGTTTTAATGTTAACATACACTCTTAATGTTTATGAGCTCAGATCTTCTTAGTTGAGGGTCATCATGTGTCAATCCTTAGTTTATTATTTAACGCTTGCCTATTTTCTTATTGAATAAAGAGCGTATATTGGCAATGCACTGACTTACCATTGCATAAACATTTAAAAATCAAATACGCATTGCAACACAGTATCTAAAAGCGAATTACTCGTAAGAGTTTGTGTATAGTTTCAAAAATACTCATATAAATGCTATGCTTATACTAAACTTCTCGGCGTTTGTAAACTAATACACTAGTTTCATCTAATATCGTGTGTGTTTTAGGAAATTTTGTTTTAAAATAAATAAGCAATTCCAATGGACAAATAAACCGTTGTTGCTCGTTTGAAAACTCATTTGCACTACTGTGTATTATTTTCTTATAATAAAGCCTTACTCCGAAAACATATGCAGTTTACAAGTTAGATTTAATAATGAAACTACGAAAACACGGAAACGGAAACACGGAAATAAAATGAAATGATGCACGAAAAAACTATACCTTTTATATTTTCAATTAAGAATTACAAAAATAGTTTTTATAAAAACTTAAAAGTGCTCCATGAGATGAAAACTGATACAGACGAGAATAAATGTAAACAATGAAGAACAAATACTATTTCCCGTAGAAATGTTTATTCAATAAATCGTTTATGTTATGATGACATCAAGAACGTGAACCAATATTGAATTAGTCGTCCTATAAGTATCAAAACACAGTTCAATTAACTCACAATAACAATAATTAAAAGTTTAATAAGTAAACTATTTGTACCACTAAATTATAGACAAATTAACAACATTAATTCAAAACACATACAGTATCTCTCTGACCTCGAATACCTGGTGTATAATGAAACTGAAACTGCTGCTAGGTGTAAGACGAATTGCGTCGTCTTCTGAGAAATAGTATCGCTCAATGATTCATTTGATATACCATAAACTATGGCAGAAAACTGCGGACGAATTGACTAATAGGGTTGGGGGAAATTCATATTATTAATAATGAATATATTCGATTTAACGAGAAATTGGAATTGTGAATGTGAAATTGGTTGTTATTTTTACACTCATGCTTCACAAATTGATCATTTTGAAGTGGAAATAAATTTATTATATCCGAGTAGTTCTGGGAAAAATTAATGATTCCTTTTTGTGAATTGATCCTTTCTCAAAACCATGATTCCTACTTATTATCAACCCATAATACTACGCAGCCTTTGATAGGAAAAGAAGTTAAACGATGATGATAAAATGTTTGTGTCATATAATGCAGACAACAGTTGCTCAGTTATGCCATGCGGTCATAAATTGCAAAATTTGCCAATATTTAGTAATTTAAAATAGTTGTAGTATGTTATGTCTTTCTGTGGTTACTTATGAAAGGAAAAATACAATTTTGGTAATTTCAAAATCTGTGTTATGGTGACAGCAACAGCAATTCTGACAATTGGGGTTTTCGGTATTTTAACTTCAGAAAAGTGAATAAAGAATAATTACAATCCAGTTTTAGCTGCTAAAATAATTAGATGATTCGAGGGGTTGAAATTGTGTATTGTGTGGAAAATATGTGAATAATCAATTTGTGTTCTGAAGATTGATATTTGACTTCCTATTTTTGAACAATACACTAATGTTGTTGAAAGTCTATGTATTTTTTTTTAATTTCTGGAAGACATAAGAATATAGTCACTCCCAATTGACCTCTAGTAACCTCTAGTTCAATTTGTATGTTTGCGCTAATTCATTTTTTCATTGAAATTTAGCCTAAAGAAATATCCGAAAGACAAATTCAACCTCAATTTCGGATAACGTTAACCGCGAGGTACCGCTCTGTGTCTTCCCAGGGACAACGTCGCGCAGCATTCCACCTGATCGGCCGTCGGTTCGACGGCGACCTCACCGCGACAGGTCCGCGGGGCGGTGAGCGGGAGAGTCCGGGGATCGCGACCCGGCGGATGCCTGCCTGGTCGGCCGGCCGGCCGGCCGGCCGGCGCGCCCCCATTAATCTGGGGCCGAACACAGGAGCACCGCGCCGCGCCGCGCCGCGCCGCGCCGCGCCGTGCGAGGCCTTTATGAATCATTCATCGCGGCACGCCGCTAGCCGCTGCCAGTTCCTAAAATACTCCTAACAAGCGGCCGCGGAGCACCCGCCCGCCGGCGTCGGACGGACATGACGCGAGCCCAGACCGACAGCAGCGCTTGGGGGCGGAGGGGCTCGGGGATGGGATGAAGGGGGGTGGGGTGGACGGGGAACGGAGAGGAGATAGTGCGGAGAGAAGTGGATATGGGGCGGAGAGGAGTAGAGGAAGGGTGGATGGGCTGGGGAGGAGGGGAGCGGTGGTCGGGGAGATGGAGCGGAGAGGAGTGGAGATGAGGTGGAGATGGGTGGAGAGAGAGTGGGTGTTGACTGAAGAAAGGGTAGATGGAGTGGGGAGGAGGGGAGAAGTGGACGGAAGCGTAGTGGAGATGGAGCGAAGAGGAGTGGAGGTGAAGTGGTGGTGGGTGGAGGTAGAGTGGCTGCTGAATGAAGAGAGGGTGGATGGAGTGGGGAGGAGAGCAGAGGTGGACGGGAGGGGAGTGGAGATGGAGCAAAGAGGAGTGGAGATGAGGTGGAGATGGGTGGAGAGAGTGGGTGTTGACTGAAGAAAGGGTAGATGGAGTGGGGAGGAGGGGAAAAGTGGACGGAAGCGTAGTGGAGATGGAGCGAAGAGGAGTGGAGGTGAAGTGGTGGTGGGTGGAGGTAGAATGGCTGCTGAATGAAGAAAGGGTGGATGGAGTGGGGAGGAGAGCAGAGGTGGACGGGAGGGGAGTGGAGATGGAGCAGAGAGGAGTAGAGATGAGGTGGGGTGGGTGGAGGTAGAGTAGGTTTTGAGTGAAGAAAGAGAGGAAGCAGAGCAAGGCAGGAGTGAGATTGGAAATGGAACACTGGAGGTGGGAGGAAGTTTCTAAGGTTTGGGATGGAGTGGGTATTTAGATGGAGCGAAGGTAAAGGTAGAGCAAGGGAGAATTGAGCTTAAAAGAGAAGAAAGGTAGAACGAGATTGAAGATGGAGTGGTTTCTGAGGTATAGAAGTGATGTAGGTAGAAGAAGGGAGGAGTGGGATTGAAGAAGGATGGTGTAAGTGGGGCTTGGGTGGTCACGGTAAGGAGTTGGGTAGAGATTGGTGCGAACAAGGGCTAAATTTTTAAAAAGTTCCGTTTTGTGAGATAAATGGTATATCGTAGTGACCGATTTGTTCATAGATTCTCTTGTTGTTCTTGTGAGAGCCTGAAAGTTGAATGTATTTATTTATTTTGTGAAAGTAAAATTTTGGTTCACAAGAATACACTGGCTTTGAAGATGAAGCATTGCAAATGATCTGAGACCCCTTTAGAAGCGTTCAGTCGAAAACAATATTTTAGAGGAATTCAGGTAGATGTTCCGAATTTGTCGAGGACTCCTGTAGTCTTAGGGCATCAACTGATGTCCATTCAGCGCCTCTGACCGGGTGATCCTAATGTTCGAGTCCCGGGTGGCATGATATTCGACACTAGCTACATAGCTAGAATAGTTCAACTGCTGTTCGAAGGAGAATTCTAACGGCCGGCTGCTCTGATCGGTAGGTTTCCATGGCTTCTCCAATGCCTGGCAAATACCAAAGCAGTGCCCTAACAAACGACACGCGGGCCTTTTAGAATAGCGATCTTTCCTTTCCATTCTTTGTCCTATCCTCATTCTTTCTTTCACACACACTTACATGCACTACACTATCACACATGTTAGGAAATCAATCGGGACCATAGAGCTTGTCTGGGCTGAGATTCCCCGCCAATATGGTTACCTGGTTACGAAAATCACGCGATAAACTTCTAGCCAATTTGTAGGTCGGCGCCGGATCTGGTCGTCCATCGGAGGAAGATCACCGCCATCTCCCGCGATAATTTTCCACTTTATGGGAGGATTGATCTTAACAGATGGGACGCCTGGAGACACTAATAAGTAAATAAATCAATCGAAAGATATCCGCACAAGCATCGCCTAGTCTTATATTCACGTCACCAAAGCGAGAGAAATGTCTCAGGGCATCAACTGATATCACTGCAGTCCCTCTGACCGGGAGGTCCTAGATCCCCGGGAGGTCCTAGGTTTTGAGTCCCGACGGGGGCAGGATTTTCGATACTGGCTTGTTAGCTAGGTCGAGTTCAGTCGCTGTCTGGAGGAGAATTCAAGCGACCGACACCTCTGATCAGTATTTTTTCGTGTTTTCACCGATCAATACCAGGCGAATGCCGGAGATGTATACTAACAAATTGGCCACGGGCCGCGAGCAATCTCACGTTCCTCTTCCTTGTTCTATTCTCGCCCCCTTACACACACACACACACACACACACACACACAAACTTACACTAACATGCACTACAATACCACACATGCCGGGCGACCGGTCGGGAGCTTAGAGCGTGTCCCTTCTGGGAGATCCAATCGCCAACATTTTTTGAAAAATATAGCATTCCTGTTCAACATACACGTTTCTAAGGGTTATAAATAGAAACATATGGTAACTAAGGAAAAGAGAAAGAGAGAAATTAATGAGCCTACAAATGGATTTTTTGAGAAGAAGTTGTGGAGTATCTAAAATGGAACATATTATAAATGAAGAAATTCTTAAGCGATAGAAGGTTCAAAAATCAATAATAGATGAATTGGAAACACGAAGACTGAAATGGTTCGGTCAGTGAAAAGGCTCGATTGTGGGAGATGGCCCAGAAAGGTATGCGAGTTGTTTCCTTTAGACAGAACAAAAAGAGGTAGACCTAGAGAGGAATGGCAGAATCAGATTTTTACCGTTATGCAAAGAAGAGGACTAGAAGAGAATGGCACGATTGAGTGGTATGGAGATTGGGATGCGAGAAACGGCCACAAGAGCTTTAAAACACTCGCAAGAAGAAGAAATAGAAACATACATAACTATTGGTTTATTTACCAACTGCGGATGCCCTGGATAGTTGCGTTAAATGTTTTTGGTTTTCTTTAATAATTTAAATTATTTGCAAGTAAACTGAAGCTACAGAGAATGATCGTTGATATGATTATTTGATGAAGATCATATCATTTGAGGTCGATTTTCTGCTATTATGGTGGTCTGAATCTGACTTTAGGGAAGCGAGAGTATATGCGAAGGTTCGGTACTGCTGTGCTAGGAGATGTGGAGATTGACGAGAAGTCGTCTTAAGACATTTTGGTGATTACTGTCGGATTTGCAGTGGTGGATTTGTGTGTTCGAAATGAACCAATGATTACAATTCTTTAATTATAATTCTTAGCGCTTTCTTTCGTATAGTTTGCGAAATGTTTATATTAGATTTGGCTGCATTTCCCCATATTGGGCATGCGTACGTCATAATTGGTCGAATTATACGGTTCAGTCGCCAACATTAGAGATTCTTCCGGTTTCCTCCGCCAGCCGCCCTCGCGCTGTTCACCTTTCAAATCCCTCATTATTATATGATAGAACTAAAGTCATATATTTTCACAAAATACGAATCAGATATTTTTGAAAAACAAATAAATAATGTTTTTGCAATAAGAATTTTCTTCATATGTTTAGAATGTTCATCCCTTACGACCCTCTATTCAGAATTTTAAGTGTTCTGCGTATTTCCATGAAGGCTGTTCTAACTCAGTGCCAGCCCTAAAATCGCGAGTTCCCGTTAGGATCGCTCGCGGGAAAGGGCTTTTGCGGTCTGTGAAGGGTAGTAGAGCGGGTGGAAGGGCTAGGTCTGCCCAGCGAAGGAAGCATCAATCCGCTTCCGAGCTGGACCCGAGAGCTTTGATTCCTGCAAGCACTGACAAGAAGCGAGTGGCAAACACTTCGAGGGCCGGCTCGCCCGCTTGCCTGCGGCGGTTCATTGCGAACAACGTTAATGAATTCACTATGGTCCTGGAATGGTTTCATTCTATCAAGCGCTATCATTCTATCATGCGCGGTGAAATTATGTTTAAACAAAATTCATTTTGATTTCGTTACACAATAAACTACTTTCCCAAAGCCATCTATATATGTATGTATATTTCAAAATCCATTGATACCTGTAAAAATGGCCATCTGATTAGGCGGTCACCGTTGTAAACGACCATTTTTTCGTGGAACATTTTTGCCTTTTTTCATTCGACGCGTGTAAATATTATATTTTTAAGTGGTAATGTGGCCACATGGTGAGCGTCTAGACACACTTCGCAGATTAATCTGTGTTAGACAATCACAAGTGGCGATTTCGATTCGTCACCATCTTAGAAAGGAAGACCTGAAGATATTACATTTTATTCAGTATTTATGTACATCGGGACGGAATGTCAAATTACTGTATTCATTAATTAGCGTATATAGATATCTAGAGAAATCTAGAGTTGTTTATTTTACATGGTAGTTAAAACGTGTGATTCAGGTATCAATAAATGATTTTCGTCCATGCTCTAAAATGTTATCAGGGTCACAACTGCAGCTTCAATTCTACTTGTAAATCAAGCCCACGAATGGACAGAAACAACCAGTAGTGTAAAATAGAAGTGTGCAAATACAGGAATTGAATTAATTTGTACTTATTTAAGTGCGTTCATGCAAAGAAAGCTTCCCGCGTAGTATGGATTAAGTATAATGAATTGTGTTAATAAGCGATGTACCGTCAGTTCAATCCAAAAAGAAAAATTAGGCCCGATGTCCGCTTCTAATAGCTAATACCCTGTATTAGGCGACCACATGCACAAGCCGGGCATTATTCTCTGAAATTACAGCCGCCTAAGAGACTTTCCACTGTAACATTTATTAAGTTGTTCCTTTCCTTCCTTCCTTCCTTCCTTCCTTCTTTCCTCCCTTCTTTCCTCCCTTCCTTCCTCCCTTCCTTCCTCCCTTCCTTCGTTCTTTTCTTCTATTTTCTTTTCTTCTTTTTTCTTTTCTTCTTTTTTCTTTTCTTCTTTTTTCTTTTCTTCTTTTTTCTTTTCTTCTTTTTTCTTTTCCTTTTTTTATTTTTTCTTTTCTTATTTTTTTTCTTTTCTTCTTTTTTCTTTTCTCCTTTTTTTCTTTTCTCCTTTTCTTCTTCTTTTTTCTTTTCTCCTTTTTTTCTTTTCTCCTTTTTTTCTTCTTTTTTCTTTTCTTCTTTTTTCTTTTCTTCTTTTTTTCTTTTCTTCTTTTTTTCTTTTCTTCTTTTTTCTTTTCCTTTTTTTCTTTTCTTCTTTTTTCTTTTCCTTTTTTTCTTTTCCTTTTTTCTTTTCTTATTTTTTTCTTTTCTTCTTTTTTCTTTTCTCCTTTTTTCTTGTCTTCTTTTTTCTTCTTTTTTCTTTTCTTCTTTTCTTCTTCTTTTTTCTTTTCTTCTTTTTTCTTTTCTTCTTTTTTCTTTTCTTCTTTTTTTCTTTTCTTCTTTTTTTCTTTTCTTTTTTCTTTTCTTCTTTTTTCTTTTCTTCTTTTTTTCTTTTCTTTTTTCTTTTCTTCTTTTTTCTTTTCTTCTTTTTTCTTTTCTCCTTTTTTCTTTTCTTCTTTTTTCTTTTCTCTTTTTTTCTTTTCTTCTTTTTTCTTCTTTTTTCTTTTCTTCTTTTTTCTTTTCTTCTTTTTTCTTTTCTTCTTTTTTCTTTTCTTCTTTTTTCTTTTCTTCTTTTTTTCTTTTCTTCTTTTTTTCTTTTCCTCTTTTTTCTTTTCTTCTTCTTTCTTTCTGTCTATTTCTGGGATTGGGAAAGCAAACACGCGCGCCTTCGTCCCTCTTTCGCCCCACCGTGCGTCGCGTTGGTTTCTTTAAGGCGGGAGGCCCTCGGTGCCAGTCCCGCTTTGAACTTGTTAGGCTCGGCGGGCCGGCCGGTCGGTCGGTCGGCGAATCTGAATGTCACTGGCGGGGAGGGTTTCTTTTGTGCGCTCGCTATCATTTGCGAGTGTAATTAGCTTCGTCGGAGGCCTTGTAATGACCGTTCGCCTGATGAGACGGCGTCCGGCGGAACAAGAGGTGCTTCGCGGAACCATCGGGAATAAAATTATTGAATGCTCGTTTGCATGCGCCGCGCCACCCTCATGCTAATGACGGTGTGCAGAGCGTTAAAACTCCCTTGATTCGGTAGATTATTGTTTTTTTTGTACGTGGGCGTGCTGACTGTTCGGAAGACGTTTGGCGGCGGTTAGATTTGAACGGTCATTGTCGCCTCTATACTGTTCTTTTGTTTAAAACATGCAAGTGCCACATGGACGTCTTATGTTTTTGTGGTACGAGACAATGGGTCATATGAATAAAATTGAGCACTTGCTCATGAGTACTTGCTCCGGAGCAAAGTGAGTCTACTCCGCGGCACTGAGCAGAAGCTCCATTTCATATGAATAAAAACTTCGTATGTCTCCGAAGAACTTACTCATGTCTCGCGAGCATTTGCTCGTCGTGAACAAGTGATAGTGCAGGCTAAGAGTTTTAAAAATTGGGTTCTTGAGCAACAAAGAGGTTACATACGTTACGCACGTCGCGTACATTTGTGCGGAATAAAGAGCAATAGTTTGTTGTCTCATTCTTTAAATTAGAATATGAATAGCAGTAACCAAAAACAGGCGCTAGTGGTGCAGATAATTTACACCGAAATGCTAAGTGAATATAAAATTAGTTTTGAAAAGAGCCAGCTTTCGGAAGTACGCTGTGGCCGAAACGAAACCTTACAAAGTTTCAAAAAACAGTACCCCGAAAAATTCCAAGTAGAAAAGAGCGATGGCCAATTAACATCGAACATATGCAATATGAAAACGCGCCTGAAAGCAAACGCCGATAAAAATCGTACCAACCATACATTGTACTTTTCGATTCGGCAAAGATTCTAATAGTCTACATCACGAGAATTTCGCCTAATCTTGCATTTTTTTAGTCCGTTGTATATGTATATCAACACACGGTAAAAAATCGGCCAATTTAACCTTACTTTTCAAACGTGAGTCTGCTACTAAGGTCCCTCCGAAATTTTGGAGCAAGTGCTCACTCTAGAGAGCAAACGCTTAACTATATTCATACCAATTCTGAGCATTTGCTCGCCAGTTGAGAGTACGCTCAGAGCTGAAGCAAGTACTCAGAGACTGAGCAATTGCCTACCCACTTTATTCATACGAAACTAAGTAAGATCTCGGAAACTCGGAGCAAAGAGTACTTGCTTACTTTTATTCATACCACCCAATGAGTTATATTTCAAACATTGATTTGAACAACTGTTTTTTCTGTGAACTAAAAGTAGCTTCTCTAAGCCCACGTTTTGTAAAGCTTCTTTTTTGCTAGTTGCGGAGGTTATGGTGGTTATATTGGCAGCAAATTTTTAAAATAAAAATTGTAATTTTGTTGCAGATACAAATAAATTTTCTACTATTCGTAAAAATTTCATCCTTCAGATATCGCTAATCACGCATCGTTGGTACGTTTATTCATAATTCAACTATACCGTGCATCCTATCAAATATAGGCCACCCTCATTACTGCTAAATTGTTCACGATTTCGAAATGCAGCTTTCGTTCAACAATGCGGAATTTTTGGGTAATTAACTTTCTGAAGAGATATTGTTTCTAATATTTTTTTTTTTTGTTTTCGAGAAATGTAATATTAAAAAAATAGAACTGTATATATTTCACACTGGAAATGGATAGACCATAAAAAGAGGAATAATACATCATTTTTTAATGTTTTGATAGTAATTTGACTATAAAATTATCATTTCTGAATATACGGACAGACTTTCCTTGAGTAACTCTCTTGGCGCCTTGGCCGGAAGGTGACCTTCGTTGCGCCGGGTCTTACGGGCAGAGAGGCGGCTGACTAGTGATGGGAGTAAGGGATACAGGTGCAACTCCAGCAATCCATGCTTAACGCGAAAGTCTCCAGAACAAACGTCAATATTATTCGAAACGTTCAGAATGAGAGTTTTTTCAATGATTCATTAGAATTGACCTTTTCTTTCACTGATTGAATTTCCAAAGCATATGTCATTGAAAAGAACGATATAAAATGGTAGAACATTGATAATAATAATGATAATAATAATAATAATAATAATAATAATAATAATAATAATAATAATAATAATAATAATAATAATAATAATAATAATAATAATAATAATAATAATAATAATAATTAATAATGACAATAAAGGTCATTTTCAAACTTCAGAAGAAAGGAACTCGATGTCTAAAGAATGTAGGAACAAGCCAGCATGTCAAAACATTTCGAGAATAAGCGAAGGGAAATAATGGTTAAAGATTTTCTACTACGATATCTCGAGAGAATTCATCAGATCGTAAGTAGGTAGATATTTTCTCTTATTATTTATTATTACTCATCTTCTCACTTAATACCACAATATTCCAAACGATAAAACAAAACAAACTTCAATATTTTTTGAAAGAAAAAACTTTGTTGTCAATGTAAATTTACAAAAATAAAATAATACCATAACTATATAAAAAGAGAATAAAAATATGAACATATATTATTTACACATGTTCCATGGATCCCTCATCGACAGCATTACACATCTGAAGTCTTGAGTGGAAGGGTCGACGTACTGACTGCAGTCTTTTGTGGTGCTATATATCGATGTAGTGGAATTTTAATCAGTGAAAGGAAAGTTCAATTCTGATGAACCAATGGAAAAAAATCTCTTTCTGATCGTTAATATTGACGTTTGTTCTTGTGCCCGTCGTGTCAAGATGGCTGTTGTTATTACTCTCTCACTACCACCCTCTCAGCCTCCCTCTTTTCCCACACAAGGCACCGGCGCCGCGAAAGCTATCTTCCCCCAAAGGCAACTATTGCAAGAGCTATTAAAGGAAAATATTGCCCCTTTAACTAAAAATCACACGTTAGAAAGTATAATTGTATTCGCAAATTACTGTCAAAACATGAACAAATGATCATTGTATGCCTCCTTTTATGATATATCCATTGCTAGAAAGAAAAATATACAATTTTATTTAAAAATTGAATATGTTTCAATTTCCCCAAAAATGTAATTATTACAAATAATATCTCTGTGGCATATTATTTGATTGATCATTTCGCATGGTTGAGCGAAAACTGCATTTTGATTTCGGGAATCTTTATGAAGGTTATGAAGTGATGAAGTAACGTCCATTATGTAGTTGCCGACAGGGAAAGAATTCTGGAGCTCAATAAATTGTATACAGGTTATAATTGTCCCGGAAAAGTCACCTAGTTTATTTTTTGCTTTGATGATAAGTAAATCAACCAAATCAAAACTATTATTTGTATCTGAATGAACTCTGCCCTACTGCCAATAGTAGCATGTAGGGCATTAAAAACTCCTCCTATTCATTATAATCAGTGCTTTTTGTTTTTGTTCCAAGGCATTGTGGATGTTTGGAAGTCGTTTGTGGGAGATTATATATGATCAGTTATTTTTACTCAGGCTGTTTTTTTTTCTTTCTTTAAAACATGGCCAGTTTGAATACAAGTATATTGCATTGTATATTTATTTCATAATCAAAACTAATATCTTGCCTTTGTCGTGATGTTATACAAGAACTCACGTTATACTGTGCAAGTTCCTCCAAGGAATACGAGATGAATTTTATTTAGAGTTCCGAAAAACATCTCCGGCAGTACTGAGTTATTTTAGATTGACATGTTTTTACATACACACAAATTACATTTTTTTATGAGAGAAACAATGTGACGACATTTTGTATCTTCTGTGCTTTCCATTCGAACGAAAAAACAATTCTTTTGTGGCAATGTGTAAAGCACCCTGGGTTTTGTTAATCGAACGGATACTTTCTAAACAGGAATTCATCGCGCAGCAATGAAAAACAGCAATTCTATCCGCAGCTCTATTGAAAGCTGGAACTCGTGCACTAAAACTTCAATAATCTCACACAGTAACTTCAAAACGAGGCGTCAAAATCCACAGTTCTATCGAATCCCCTGAAACAAACCATTCTATCCCTTTCTGCTTCACAATACCTCAGAGTTATGGACGGTGCGCAGCGTTGCAATTCAGATATTCCCCGAGATAAGCGGACCATCAGCGCACCTGGCGGTGGGCGAGTGAGTTAGCGATCTGCAATTCCGCTTTCCGGGAGAACTCGTCAGGGTGGTTGGCGATATCCGGTTAGGATTTGCATGGCTCCAGAGAGAACGCGGATATACCGTGATGCTGGAATTGAGCTGCTGCAGCAACGGACAAGGCGAAGGTAATTGGAGAAGCTTCGTATTTTATTTTGCATTCGAAGGAATTGAAACGAAACGTATGCGTTTCTTTATTACCTGAACGTTACAAATTGTGTTTAAATTAATGCTTTGATTGAAATTTTTTGTTCGAAATAAGTTCTAAAAGACACAGAGAAATATTCCGGGAAATAGTCTGAGACAGCATCCTTAATTCAGCATGTGCGAGTGTGCTTCCAGTTATTGTAGATGATTTACTGAATAAAGTTCAATTCTGTATGTTGTACGTACAAACTTTTGCCAAATCAGGAGCGCTTTCAAGTCAGCAAAGTGGGCATGACGACCACGAATCCCCTTCAATATAGGTTCAGAATGTGAAAAAATTACATTTTTAAAGGTTGTTAACAAGCCTGAAACGTAAATATATTTTTAAGCTAACATTAATACTTTTTACAATTAGGGCATTTTCTAAACTTATTTTTAAAATTCAATTTTCAACAACGTCATTTAGTTCAAATTCAGTAATTTTTGTCATTTTCACACACTTTAAAAGATTTACATGTTTTAACAGTCTCAGGCACTAGCTTGAGTATAAGTAAACATTTTTTTGTTTACATTGATTGTTTTTACTCCCTTGTTATATTTTTATAAATTTATAACTTTTATGAGTGTTAACAAAAAATATTAATTGATATTATATTTATTTTTTGCCTCAAAACATAAGCCTGAATATAAGTAAATATTGCAAAGTTTATTATTTCCATTGATTACTTTTACTCCCTTATTATTTATTTATAAATTTAATACTTTTGTGAATATTAATAGTCAAATATTAATTGGTATTATATTTATTTTTTGCCTCAACCATAAGCCTGAATATAAGTAAAAAATTGCAAAGTTTATTATTTCCATTGATTGCTTTTACTCCCTTGTTATTTATTTATAAATTTAATACTTTTGTGAATATTAATAGTCAAATATTAATTGATAATATTTTTTAGTATTTTTTTAAATTTCTTGGGACATCTTCAATATTTTCTGAAGACGCCTTTGTCCAGTTATCTAGCTTCCTTCAACAAAGAACTGATATACATTTCAACTTTTTAATATTAAAAAAAATATGCTGTATTTTCAAGTGCATTAAGTTGGAAATATAACAAGCAAACGTAACATGGGAAATATTTTAGGTATCAATATATTTACAATTTAGTAAGAAAGGGTCAGGAAAACATAAGAGACGAACTTAAAGAATTCCAATCACTCTGGCGAAATGAAACGGATGGTTTTGGATATACAAGACAATGAGGTCAACAACACGATATCAATGTTTCTTTCAACATATCATTAACCAGTCTGTGGATGCGAACTAATTTTTAAGGAGCATTAATGATTACAGTGTAATAACAGTTTCATTGTAACATTGGGAATAATATCCTGAGATTTACTCACAAAAAATTAACACCACCACCCTAGAATCCATTTTTCTTGTCACTAGACATTTCCACTAACACACGTTAAATTTTTGATAGACCTACCAAACCGGGCAGCTGGCTGGAATTGAAAACACTGACCGAAGGAGGAAACGGACATTTATCAGTCGGAGATCTTGCGGTCACAGCTTCACCTGCCGAAGCGTCCGGACGCTAATACGCAGCCCTGTCATTTGGGAAGAATGTTGCGCGCCCTTTCCCCGCCCGTAGCGCGCCCGGGAACAGTCGCACGCCGCAATCGTGCGGAAACACATGTAATTACGCGGAATGTAGCAGGCCCAAATTAGCTTGATGTTCAAAGATAAAGAGATATCAAATCATGATTTTAAAAAATGTAACATGTACATGCAAAGTGTTCTTCGAAATTGAACATTCGCAGTCATTACAAGAGACCTGAGTTGAATCAGAAACTTACGGAGCACAAAGTTTTAAAGATTCTGGGAGCGAATCGTTCGTAGTACTGTTGGAAAGTGGGATGGTTGGGGGTCCAGATAAAGTCAAATGAAAGTGTATGAATGCAACGTATTTGTAAGGAATACTTTATAGATCTGTGCACTACTATGAGGTAAGGTGAATACTTGCGCATCGACTTTGTACATCACTTTGTAACGTATTCTTTTGTTGGTGAATAATTAATGTAAAGTTAAGGTTTTCTGCCACCACGATCCCGCACTGAAATCCAAAATTAATAAAAAAATCAAAATTAACGATATACTCGAAGTGAATGTAAATTGTGTGTTCTTCATAGCTGGCAAAACACACTAGTGAGTAATGGTTTTCTATCCTTTTTAGAGAATCAGAAAAATATATTTTAGACAAACCCTTCATTTTTCGAACTTAAATATCAAGCATTTCCTTGATTTTCCATTGATGAATTCAAACGTGAATTTTGGATCATGGTTAGTTTATATACGATAACCGGAATGGAACAACTTCTAGATATAATATCATCCAATTATCAGAGGAGATTGCTAAGAATGCAGGATAGATTGAGGGACAACCTTTCCAGGTTCAACAATTTCTGAATATTTGAAACCCCGACCAAATTGTAACAATAATTATGAAACTGTTATTAACAGGATATAAAACTTAAGTACAGATATTTATCGAGGTGTGGGACAAAGTTTGTTAAAGAAAAGAGCATAAATGTATAGAGAGATTCAAGCGCTTTTAGATGAAAGGATGAAACGGGAAATGTCGTTGACCAAAATAAGCTAAAAGACAAGCGAGATATAGTGAGTAATAATGAACGCAACTTATAGCAGTTCCACACACATCATAACTCGAGGGAAGAAAGAGCATGTAAAAGAATCTTACTTTTGGAAACCAACAAATATCGACCTTAATCGCTATTACTATTGTAAAGTCAGCGTAGGGTCCTAGTCCCCGCACCGAATATCGACATTTTTTGCTGCCTCGAAGGTCTAGATTTCAAATTCTCGGTTGCCATAAATAGTTATTGATTGTATGTGTGGACACGCAGAATCACAAGCAGAGATGGCTCCAAAAGTGTGTTTAGTACGTGACTTTAGACAATTTATTTTAAAAGTCCACATTTTAAACAATATTAGTCTATTAAAAACAAAAATTGTAGAGACAGATGAACTTTTGAAATATCTACAAAGGCGGCGTCAATGTACGAATGTCACTCTTTCAAACGAAGGAAAGTGTGTAAATGTCCAGTACATACTAACATCTTGTAAACATATGGCCCATGAGAGTGAGAGTCATTTTGTGGCCTCCAATTATTTAACAGACTATGAAGTTGATTTTTGGGTAGATTGATTACTTCGAATTTTGAAAACCACAGGATCGTGTGATTAAAAGAAAGACAACACCAGAAAGACGTATGTATTGTATATACGTATTGTAAAGACGTATGTACTCGAATTCAGACCACGATGTAAAGAGGGAATGACAGGCAAAGAGTGAATGCAGGGCAACGAGTGATGACACTACAGAGCCTCAGATCGGGTGATCTTAGGTTGCATTCACCCTCTGTTTGGAAGAGAATTCTAGCTGCTGACTGTTCTGATCGTTACTTTTTTCTGTTGTCTTTCTTACAAACAGGTGAATTCCGGAGCGATACCCTAACAAACAAGCCACGAAGCGTGCCCGATCTTTCCTTCCTCTTCCTGGTCCTATCCTCACCACCTACTTACACACACTTATATACACTGCACTACCGCGCATTTTAGGAGACCAGTCGGGAGCTTAGGGCTTGTCTCGGCTGCGGCGGTGCCACGCAGGTGGGAGATACTTTGTTAGACAAACCCCCCCAAGCCGAGGTGTAAGTCGGCGTCAGATCTCGGTTACACACGGAAGAAGATCACCGCCACATTCCGTGTGAAATATGTACTAAACTTACGGGATTAACTACTTTAGCTGTTGACTGGGAATCACTAATCAATAAAGAGTAATGAATGCCCAGTTTTAACCACTATCTCGAAACACCATCTTTCATGGTGAGACCGAAAGTATTTAGCGCCTTGGAAGCTTTTCACAGTGCTTAAAGGTGATTACCTCAAAAGGCTGATTACGTCGCAGGAATTAAGAATAACGCAAAATTCGGTGATCACGCGGCAGACGATTCCAGAACATTGGAATAAGTGTACACGCAAATCCTGGCAAGGAAACTGAATGAACACCCAGTATCCACCGACATCTCAAACCACGGCAAAACTGTAGTACTCATTCGCTGTATTACCGCATTGAAGATCTTTTTAGTAGATCGAAGGTAATAAAAAAAAGAGAGAACAAGCTGGAACAAGCAAAACACAGATCCAAAACATTCGAACGACGAGTACACGCAAATGCAGGCGAAAGAAAGTGAATGAACGGCATGCCGGTCCCGCACCTGTCTCTCCAACCAGAGTGGGGCACCCAGATGCCTGCGCGCAAACCCGTCATTCCCCCTCCATCCCCACCCCCCACCCCTCTCGCGCGTCGGAAGGTGGCGTGGGCCGCAGTAATTGCGGCGTTGGCCGCAGCCGCTTCTTCGCTCGCCTCGGCAATTACTGTGTTACCGCGCCGCGCCAAGGGTGCGCTCTGCCACCGCGGCGCCAATTACGCTCTGCCCCGGTCGCGCTTTCAGGAATTCGTCACCCGGATGCTCATCCCAGTAGATTCGGGCTTTTTTAAAATTTATTTATTTATTTATTTATTTATTTATTTATTTATTTATTTATTTATTTATTTATTTATTTATTTATTTATTTATTTATTTATTTATTTATTTATTTATTTATTTATTTATTTATTTATTTATTTATTTATTTATTTATTTATTTATTTATTTATTTATTTATTTATTTATTTATTTATTTATTTATTTATTTATTTATTTATTTATTTGCTGAAGTACCAGGCGACGTTCTTGTATTTATTTATCACAATCGTCAGTGGTATTATCATTGCATTGACAGTAAAAGGAAGTAGTTTTATTTCCGCATCTCACTTATCATCGCTCTGCCCTGCCCATCAGCGACCTCGCCAGCCGGCCTTCAGAGTTCCTGCTGATTTTGACCGATTGCGCACGACCTCTGCAGCTTGCGGTGACGGACTGTAGTGGCAAAGCTTGTACATATTCGTTCAAGGACCTGCAAGTTTTCCCTCGCGGTAATGCAGTGTACTAATAACGAGCTTGAATCCACAATCGTAAGGTGAATACTCGTATGTTGCATAAAAGTTACAATTTTATTGGGGACTAGTTTTATTACGAAGGTCTAAAACTTATCAAACATTACGTGTACGTCTCGCTTGTGCTAAGCCGCCGGGGAAATTACACGTTACACGCGGCAGATTAATTAACGCACAACATGTTTTGCTGGTGGGAGATCCGTGGAGGCCACGTACAGTTGGCGGGAGCGGCGAGGCTGTCGCTGCAAGACCGCTGTAGAAGGAAAATCGAATGCCAAGGCCAGGGTCGAGGTGATGCTCCAGTTGAGTGTCAGACTAGTTGCGACAGCGAAGACGTATCACCTAAGGGTCTTTTCTGGGCCTCGCATGCCCTTGCGGGTCTACATGAGCGCTTCGAGTCGAGACGATGCGTACAAAGATCCGATGACCCATTGATTGTAACGAAATTGGTAAATTAAAAAAACAGTGGTCTTACAGAATGGCATAAACTTTATTGCACTATAGGGTTTTAAAATATATTTGGTGCTGCTTTTCTCAATTGCCCCACTCTGTTCCCAGCTGTCAGTGCCTAAAGTAATTTTTTTATCCTCATATTTCGGTAGTAGAATTGATATATGACCTATAAAATATTGTAGAAGAGAATGTATTATAAATGAAACGTTGTTCTATAAGTACTTTTGGTACTGTTCTTGAGAAAATGTTCTTTGGACGTGTCTGAAAACACGTAATTATGAGCTCATTTTCACAGAAAACATGAAAACTTCATAAACAATCACTTAAAGTACTTGCAATCAAAAATGAAATAATATATAAATAATTACCCTAATGCAAATATTAATGACCATATTTACAAAATTACATTTGTGTATGTTTTGAAAAATGAAAGGACTACATATCACAAGGGACTACATGAAGTAATTCTGTGCATTTTAGTTCTATCCGTACCAAAAGTTCAAAGACGAAATTTGGAGCCATTTTTTCGAAAATATTCGACTGTTTATGAAAATGCGCAATATTAAGCTCATATTTAGAGAAAACATTTTTTTGTTGAGAAACATCATCAGAAATAATTTGAAGCACTTCTATTGAAGCACTCATGTTATTCAGTGTATTTACCACTATCCGCACAAAAAGGTTCAAGAAAAAAAATGGAGTCGATTGTTTTTTTTCAAATTGTCTTTATTTCATGCTAAATTAGCCTCTACACTCATTTTTTTTAAATATTTTACATGACCCAATTTTTAGATCTAAGTTTGAAGAACAGATTTCATCATTCAGAAATAAGTCTTTATCTTCAGTATTGTAGTTGTAGGAAGATGCCGAACACTTTTAAACTTATAATTTTGAGAGCAGCCGGCCAGAAATCTACGCCAGACAGCAGCTAAATTCGACCTAGGTATCTAATGGCTAGTGTGGAAAATCTTGCCACAGTAGGGACTCGAACTCGAGAATCTCCCGGTCGGAGTCGCTGCAGAGAAAATGGCAAACGGCTCTGAGGTAACTCAGCCGACCATTCATTGTGGTATTAGCATCATTATCGTAACAAATTTATTTTTTTATCTTTTTTCCCACACACCTTAAATTTTTGAAAATTAATTAGAAATGTGCGAGACCAGAAGAAAAGCTAATCATATGGACACTCGCTCGTAGGTCACTTCCATAGGGATTCGCTGACGACGATCGCGGACAGCGGGAGCAGCTAATGGTGGTAATGAATGCGAAATTATTCACGGAAAGCGAGGCCGGGGCTCGGGCTGAATCGGCGGAGGCGAGGACCGGAAAGCTGAGCTTTCCTGGAACGTGTAATTGTTATTGGTCGCTTCCTCGGTCTTCTCTACGGTGATTATCCTCTCTTACGCCTCGCGCTAATGTTATCCTCACGAGGAATGGATTCCAAGCGCGTTGCCTCGCTGCGAATGCGGCTACCTGAACTAATTTGCGGTGTGTAGGCGAGGTTTATAATTTCTTATGTAGTTCGTTTTCACGTGAAGATCTGCTTGTGAAAGAATATCTTTGGGATGCTCAAAGCAATCTGCAAGGCTGTTGTTTTTCTTTCATTCATGCTTTAGGCCACGAACGGGCATCGGACGGAACTGAGTCTTCTGAGAGTTGCGTAAATATAATTGAGGATCTCTTAATTTTTTTAAAAAGGATATTCACTTTCGTAATCCAAGCACGTAGATCTCGATGCCAATGTAACGAAGCTTACTTTTTACCATAGATACATATTATATCTATTTCAAATTACTATTGTTATTATTATTATTATTATAAATTATTTTAAATATACCAGTGTTATTCATTTTGAATTGATATTAAACAATTTATTCTGTAAAAAAATTGTTCTTTATGCTCTTTAGCATATTATCTATATTATATATTTTATATTATTTCTGACATTCTACACACTTTTCTAAGTTAGAAAGTTAATAGAAAATCTTCTTTTGTGGCATTTAATACTCTAATAGTATATATTTAGGTGCTTCACATTTCTGGATAAGAAATAACAAATTTCAATATGTCAAATCGGATGTCACCCGTTCTCCATCAGCGAAAATTGGTTTAAAAGTTAACTTTTTCAATAGCTGTTTTAACCAATAAACCATACATACTCTCGTATTTAGAAGCGATTATGTGTTACAACAGCCAGGGAAAGGAGACGAATATTTGCAGAAAATTTGGATCCCTGATTGATCACAACATGTGTATCTAAATGGATCAAATTAAAACGAAGATGTGAGGGGAATTGAAGATAAATTGCGTACGACATACACTAGAGGTACGACATACACTACGGAAAAAATTGGCTAAATCATCTGTAAAAGAAGAACAATGTAAGATTGCACAAGAAATATCTATTATTATATACCAATGGAAGAAATATTTAAGAATAACAAGGACGGGAGTCTATCCTTGGCAATTTTGCCGAAAATATTGGCCAAATTCTTGCTGCTCTTACTGCTGCTGATGATGAATTCACACATGTGTATTAACAGAGCTTGAAATGTCGTGACACGAGCACTACTCAATTAGAATTTAGAAATAATATAATTCTCTTAACTAAACCAAACGAAACCTGGCGCTATGATATGGTATCCTGAATCAAAATGGCACCCCCCACACATGCAACGTGCATATCTTTCACCAGTCCCAAACAAACTTTCCTCGCTCTTGGAGTTTGATGCTCGCTCAGCGCATCTGTCTGCGAAGTCCATTAAGCGAGGCTCTTCACACTGCGGCGCCGCCAATGACTTCTCGCATGTGCCTCCGCCAGCAAACAGCTTTTTCTCCGAGCTGACATCACGACACTCGGTGACATCGCAGCTAAAAAGCAAATTTACTGCCTTTACTCTTGACACGATGGCACTGAAAAGCATCGTCTCAAGGTTAATCTTAATTCAAGCGATATTGCACGTGGCCCTTCGGTTAGCCGCTTTCGTCCTATGACTTCATTACGAAGTCCGTATCAAACTGGATTCATTAATAAGTATAAAAATTAGAAAACGTAATGCAATGACTGACAATACTAGAAACCTGGACAGAATCTGACATTTAAATACAGTGTCAGTGCCAATCCTACAAAATAATTAAATGTATTCGTTTTCTCAATGTGTTTTCAAGAAAATTTTATTTCAAAATAATTACCATCAAAAAATAAAATCTTTGCCTGTTTTTGCCAATCGTGCGTGTTAAGTTGAAGAGAAGGCCAAGTGACTAGTCTGTTACAAAGTTACCTCCCGGTATTTATCTAAACATACACACGCTGAAAATATTACAGTGACGGCCAGAGACAAGCCGTATCTTTACACACAGTGACAAACACTAAAAAGCACTATTACAAGCAACTCCACAAAGAAAGTAAATAGTTATTTACGTATAGGTTGAAAATACACAACAACCAAAGACAAATTCCATTTTCTTTACTTTAAATACGTTTGGCAGTACAAATACAATCAAAACTTCAAATAATTATTCAGCAGACAAGCCGAATTATCTGTGACACATGCCTGACTCGACGATATTCAATGCGTCAGTTGGGGATAGTTTGGACCTTTCTCCATTCGTGACTACGAGTAGTTCCAGGTCTTTGACAAAAATGAAGTCAGAAAGAATCCACTTGAAGACGTCCCCCAATCGCAGAAGCCACAGAGCGAAGGCGCATTCTTAAAAATCGAACTCATTCGAGAATAAAAATTGTGCAAATATGATTTATGGACTCCCCCGTTCTTCGATGAGCGAACCGCAACACCATGCACTCAAAAGCCCAGGACGAGATTCGACCCTGCGATCCTTCGCACCGAATTGGTACGCACACCAACCATCAGACATTCAAACGGTACTCCACCATTTATACCGTATCAAATATCATCGCAACGAAACATGACCCACGACTCGACGTGTCGTATTTTACTTCCCAACAAGTCCGTCCCAAGCAAGTGTCCTCTCCAAATGCCCTGCATTCCACGTCAAGCTCTCTTGACGCAACCCGCTCTCCGGCCCGTCCCCAGCCTTGCCGGATGGCGGTAAGCCACTAGTTATATATTATCATCCGATTTGTTCAAGCGCGCGCGGTGCGTGCCCCGGCATGCGCGGCCGGGCCGTGCACGCACCTGCACGCGGCCGTGTGTGTGTGTGCCCTACGCACACACGCGTGCACACGCCGCTTGCGAGGCCCGCGCTCGTCGCGATGACGAGGGTCAACGACTCGTCCGCGGACGGTGACGGAAACCCTAGACGCGGAGGGCGGTGGGTGGGCAGGGGAGGGGGTGGGAGGGCGGGTGGTGGCGGTTGATGACGGAGGTCGGAGAATGCACTGCGGGCAGTAGGAACGAGTAATAATATGAGCATCCGGTCAATGTACTTGGCTTGAACTCGTTCATTTTTACATTTATTTACGTTTATTTTATTTACATTATTACATTTATTTTCGACTATTTACAGTTATTATAATATTAATAATAATAATAATAATAATAATAATAATAATAATAATAATAATAATAATAATAATATTTTACACTCCACCAATTGGTCACAGTTGAAGTTCGAAATGTAACAGGCCGTCACAAAAGCTCTTAACTCCTAAATACTGTTAGAAGAGATGGCTGTTACGATAACTGAGGGGGTTAAAGCAACTGAGCATATATCTGAAGACCAGATTCGAATTCCAGGTGCGTAAGTCAAGGCTGTTCTTTGATCAATCCAGTATAATTTGTGTTGTTATTGTTATTATTATTATATCAGTTAACAGTAAATCAAAAGCTTGTCAGGCTCACATGTACATACAAATTGGATTTCACTATTCATTTATAGTATACAATCACAACAACATCAATACAATCAATCAAATCAGTCAGTTCCATCGAAACGTAACTCCAAGGTGCCTTTTTTCTTTCTTTCACCAGTTGAAAGTTTCAACTTGAAAATCTCAAAAATGTTCCATTTCATATTATTTTTCGCTCACTGAATTCTCACCCACTTATGTCCTGTGTATCCCACAAGGATGTCCTGTGTAAACCACTCCGGTCGTATTTCTATTTCATCGTGTACAAACTTTCCGGTCATTAGTAGCAACAAATTGCCAATATTGAAATTGTCCTATAAAAACAAGAAAAAACGTTCATCTGGGCAAAAACTGTGTGATAAGTGGTTCGTTTGCTGCCCTTTCCCCCCCTTCCCCTGCTCCTTGGTTTGAATCGTCGCTCTTGGCTTCGCTTCAGCCGGTTGCTTAGATTATAAAAAAAGTGATTTTAACTATATTTTAAGCATTCTCCTGGGCCCTGCTGTTGTTATCACCCACTAGTGCATCATATTCTCATCTTTGAATAAAATATTCAGCATTAAAATTAAAGAAATTCTGAGAGCAAAGAATAGTTTAAGTAAATTTGCACAAAAAAGGAGAAACACTGATGTTTTCATGATCGTAATTAAATTAGAATGCTATAGTATATTCTCGTCGCTGATAAAATATCATGTTAAACTCAGATAATTTTAATGTTCTTTAAACGAAAAGAGAGAGAAGAGGGAGCGGGAGAGCAACACTTTAAGTCACCCGATTGTTCTAAAACGCTATTATTGTCAGTTATAATGACAGAATAAGCTGCTTTATAAACTGACATAAACATGTAAATTGTAGTTATTTATCATCAAAATAGTGTATTATTTAAATATTGGCTTGCAAATTTGCAAGGATGTTCTTGTTGGTGAACACAACTCAGTAACAAAAATACGTTTTCTAGAGAGGAATCATTTCCACAAAGCCATGCAATTTCCTAGAGCGAAGAGCGCCCATAATGGCAAAGCTGACAACCCTTGAAAGTGACGGAAGTGCCTCACACTGCGTTCCTTCAACTAGGAAAAAAATGAAGGCTACGCTCTTGCGTCGCAGCAGAAGCCAGCGCCACTTCTCTGCTCGCGTCCTCTTATCCTCGCTAGCGCCGCCGCTCGCCTCTCATTTCCGCTAGTTAGCAGCGACCGCCGCCGCCGCCCTCACCCGCTCCGCCCTCCGCCCCACGTGGTGTGCGCCGCCCCCGCCCCGTCCGCGCCGGGCCGCGCCGCGCCGCGTCGGCCTCCTGGGACACCCGAGCCCTCCCGGGGATCGGGTTTCAGAGGGCGCGCCAGACACGACAGCGCGCGACCCGCCCCCGCCCCGCTCTCCACACTAGCCCGATTCCACCCGCGCCGCAGTTGCCTGCGCCCCTTCCTTCTCCTCCTGGTTCTCAGCCCCCGCCCTCCTTTCTCTATCCCAGTCTCTGCCTCCTACTTCACATTGTCTTCACCTCCGCCTTGGACGTGGACTTCACCTCCATGTCTGTCCTCCGGTCTTTCCTTCTCCTCCTGGTATCAACCCTCCCCCTTCACCGTTCTGCCTTCGCGTTCGGCGCCTTTATCTTGTCTTCGTCTCCGCCTTCGACTCCGCCTCCTTATCCACATCCGCCTCCGTCTTTGCAGTCATATCCGCCCCCGCTCCTTCCTTCTCCTCCTGGTTCTCAACCCCCGCCCTCCTTCGCTATCCCCATCTCTTTCTCCGACTTCACATTGTCTTCACCTCCACCTTCGACATCTCCATCTCCACATTCACATTTGCCTCTGTCCTTTCCTCCTCATCCTGGTATCAACCCTTCCCTTTACCGCCGCCTCCGTTCTGCCTGCGCCTTTATCTTGTCTTCGTTTCCGCCTTCAATTCCGCTCCTTATCCACATCCGTCTTCGTCTTTGCATTCATATCCGCTTCCGCCCCTTCCTTCTCCTTCTGCTCCTCAGCCTTCCCTCTCCTCCGCCTCCTCCGTCTGTGCCACCGCCTTCACCGATTCACGTGTGCCTTTACCTGCGTCTCTGTCTTCACATTCGTCTCCGCCCTCTTCTCCTTCCCCACCTCTTCTTCATTTTCCCTATTTTCCACCTCCACACGCTTCCCCCTGAACTACGCTTCCATCTCTGCCTCCGACGTCTCCACCCACGCCTTCGCTTTCACAGACGTCTCCGTCACCGCCACTGTCTCCACCTCCGCCCTCCCTTCAACCAGTGTCCCTCCTACTCGCCTCCTTTGCCTCCGTTTCGCCAACACTTCCATTTTCATATCCGCCTCCAGTTCCCCGCCCTCCCTCTCCCCCGCCTCACCCACAATACCTGGCTCTGTCTTTACTATTTACCTTCGCCTCAGTCTCTGACACTATCTCCATCTCCGCCACCGCTCCCGTACCTCTCTGCCTACCTCTACCTTTCCCTCCCCTTTCCACCTCCTTCATTCCCATCACCACTGCCACCACTTCTACCACTGTCTTCCGTTACCCATGCCCTCGACCAACCTCAGTCCCGACCTTCACTAGGACCACACAGACCGAGCTCTCCATTTTCTGCCGCAAGTCTACGTTTCCACTTCATCTTCGTCAAGGCCGCCACCAGGACGATGAGTTGTTTGTTGTTTCAGTTGTTCTACACAACCACACACCAGTCACCACTTCCATAACCACGTCATCCAACTCACATCGTCGCTTGCGGGACTCGATTTCCTCTTCATTCTAATATTCACCGTTATTGTGAAATATTTGAGAATGTATATTATTCAACATACTCATTATCTTCTTCAACAATCAACAGCATCCTTTGCCTTTGCACTACATTGCCATTCTGACTATTGCCACAAAATTAACCTTCGTGTCACAAAGAAAATTCTTAATATATAATACTTTTTCGGTTAATGCAGGTTCAAAACACTTGAGGTAATTACATTGTGTAAAATAAATAAACAAAGCTAGTAGTATAATTTGCTTTAGCGATCAGGGTAATATTTCAATAGATTAGCATCGGAATTTTCAGTAGAATTGATTACAAAAATGAAAGCAATAGCCTAAATTAGTGTATTATAGTGCAAACAGGAATATATGTTCTATAATTCCTCCAGGCTACCTGCCCTGACGCGAGGCTTAGACATGGTGCAGGCGTGACATATGGGTCGCTAGGCGAATGCCAGAGCTGTGCAACAAACGGGCAACGTTAAGTGTGCGATCTTTCCTCCCTCATCCTTGGCCTATCCTTTACCCCTAAACACTTAACTCTTGCATGCACTACACTACTACACACGTGGGGAATCCAGTTAGGAGCTTATAACTGATTGTGGCTAGGCCGGTGTCCCTCGTGGAGATATCTGGAGGGGGAAAACTCCCGCAAGCCGACATGTGTACATTTGTGCCGACGTACAGCGAGGAAGGAATATCGCTATTTCTGGGGATATAACATGCACTACATTAATGGGACGCAGTTGCGCACACAAACACAAAATAATCCATCTAATTTACCCGCGTCGTCAGGAGTGATTGAGGAGACGTGTTGCTGAATCGCCTAGATCTGTATCATTCCTCCGGATTGCTGGTGCTTGCAGGAGACAAGCCAGGACCAAGACAGGACACGAGAGAGGACCAAGACAAGCATGATGGTGCAGTCGTGGCGTAGGCGTCGGAAGACTACGCTACACCGCGGGCGAGAAGGCAGACACCGTACCCGCCGCCGCAGCCTCCACCACCCGCGTCCCCGGAACCGCATGTGCCGCGGCCACAATTAATTAAGAGCGCCACATTTCAGAAAAGAGCTAATTCATTTCCCGCGGCAAAAAAAACCCTCTCGCGCCGCGCTTGGGGCAATGACGAGTGGCTTTCTTGCCGCTGAGGGCGTCAGGTTGCTATTGGGAGGGACAGCGGGCGGATTCCAGGCTGCGCCGTCTGCCTTGCTCGGCCAGGGCGCCGGCTGTGGACGGGATTTAGAGTCGCGGCAGCGAGTCTGGAAGGAGATACATAGCGAACGGAAATCGGGACAGACAAGAGGAAACGCTGAGAATAGGAGGATGAATAAGGCGAGTAATGTCCATGGAAGAGCACAAAAATGAAACGACAGATGGAAAGTAGAAATGTTATTGAAGTAAGTAAAACACACGTCAAGAACATAAAATAAAATGAGAAAATGAAATATTAAAAACATACCATAGAAAGCATTAATACCCTTATATAAATCCGCATTGATTAAAATGTTACTGATAAGCCAAAAGTTGAATTACATTTGGGATTTTACTGAAACGTGAATAGTTTTACACTTTGTTATATATTTATATATTGAAATTGTAGCTGAAGTTTGTCTTGCGTGCAGATGCGTGCGTTTAATATTTACTTTTAAATGCCAAAAAGGCTCATAATTAAGCTTATTTTAGCACTGGAACAAACAGTAATTGACTTTTTTACCGGTCGTTTGCTTGTGAACTCACCATCTGAAATTCTCGCTGTCTCCTAAAATGGGTAGTTAAAAATCCTCTTTTTTTATTATCTTATTTACTGGAATAAGATGATTCAAGGTTCTATCTAAGTTATTTTACGAAAGACGTGTTGAGATGTTCATTAAGAAAAATCGGGATATTGAGAAGTTAAGTAATGATGCCAAAGAACTAACGATCCTACTTAAGCTCGTTGTTCTTCATAAGTAAGAAATAAGCTCTGTAATAAATATTGACAATAATATAACGAAGATCACATAATTTCAAGCATTTAGCTTCATTTATGAAGGTATTATTTTTTTCCAAACAATTTCCTTTTTCATAAACTCCGCTACAAATGCCGATTCTAAAATATCACTTGAATTACGAACAATTTATCTTATCATTGAACAGAACTTAGCAGCAATTTTTAAAATAAAATTGTAAACAAAGTCATATTTCAACTCAGAAGAGAAAGCAAGTGCGGAATCCGAAGGTCCCTGCAATGACCGGGTACTCGTACAAAGCAGTCGCCACCAAATGCGTCGGGGCAGGGTCGCAGGTACGCCCAAATGTGACAACGCACGGCAGCACTTGATGGCGTAGCCAGGTACCACGCCCTGACGCGGAGGCCGCCAAGGAATCGCAAACAGAGCTACATCAAACGCCCGCGTGGGCGTTTTGTGCAGCATTCCATGCGATGAAACCCGCTTTGGTGGCTCAGGGCATCAATTGATGTCACTACAGTGCCTCTGAGCGGGAGGTCCTAGGGTTCGAGTCCAGATCGTGGCAAGATTTTCGGCCCAAGCACACAGCTAGGTCAAATTCAGCCGTTGTCTGGGGGAGAAATTTAGTGGCAGGCTGCTCTAATCGGTAGTTTTCTGTAGTTTCTCCCATCAACACCAGGTAAATGCCGGACTGTACCCTAACAAACGGGCCACGCGCGATCTTTCCTTTCTCTTCTTTGCTCTATCGTCACCGCTTACTCACACGCTTACTTACTTACATGCACTATATTAGCACACGCCGATAGACCAGTCGCGAACTTAGATCTTGACTCGACTGGAGCGGTGTCTCGCTGGTGGGAGATACCTGGCTGGGAAAACCCACAAGCCGAGGGGTTCCGAGGGGTTCCTCGCGATCCAGTGAGGGAAGATCACAGCCACCGCTCGCGATAAAACATGCACTACGCTTACGGAATTATCTTTGCAGTTGGTGCGTCCGGAATCATTCGTTCAATCAATCAAACCGTCCGCTTAAATCCCACGTACGTCCAACTGGTGATGTAGGGGAGGAGGTAAGCGAAATATTAATCAATTTTAAGAAAAGGTGTCTGATTGATTTGTAAAAATATCATTATAGAATTATCGAGTAACCTGAATCCGTCCGTAGCTCCGTCTCTCACGGTCCACGGTCCTTTCCGGTCCACCAATCAAGACAAATGATAGGAATATCGGTCTTGGATGGGAACTGGTTTTTTTTCAGAATCCAGAATATTCAAAGAAATATCTCTGAAAAAACAAACCACTTTATAGTTTCAATGTACTTACGGGTACATTGCTGAGATAATGTTGATTACTATACTTCTCCGATATTTACATGAATCGAGAGAATTGATTCATCGGATTGATGAGAATTCAGCGTTGTTTCGAAACAATATTTTAAAGAAATATTTTTATGGGTATATTTTTATGTAACTTTCTATGTCCGAAACTAGAGCAGCCAGGCAACTGCCATATATTTTTAAAATGTATTTATTATGAACTTGATGACTTGTAATAATAAAAGAAATTAATAATTTACAATCTAAATGAAAGGTCTAACAATGATGTCGTTGATGATGCCTGAAAGTTCCACCGTTGTAATCAGAAAACTGAATCAAATAATTAGACACATTAATAATTTCCTAAAAGTGAATCAGCGCAACCACAATAGAGGGAAATTCTACAACTCTTCCACCGCCACATCCGGTAACATACAATCGTCGGTTGAAAGTAAGTGAGAGAATTTTACAGCTCAAAGCGAAGGCGGAAGCAAACGCACCACACCCAGCGTTGCGGGCGGACGGCGAATCCCAAACAGATACATCAAACCCCGCGCCCTCATGTCCTGCATTCCGTGCTCGCGGAGCGCTCAAAGCGACAAGGCGGCGAGGCGGCAAGGCGGCAAGGCGACAACGCGACACGGCCGTTCGCACGCGGACGCCCTCGCCGCGTGCTGAGCAGTCCGCGCACGCGCGAGCGGCTCGTTTGAGGCGTCGGTCTAGGCGTGGGCGAGGCGTCGGCCGAGGCGTGGTGGAGGCGGCAGGAAGCGGACGGTTCCGTTGTGTTTGTGTGCACGGGAGCGAACAAAAATTGCTGGCGAGGAGCGCGTTAGGGGCGGAGCGTAACTATAATGTCATTGAAGTAAACTTTCAGTTATTATAATTTTCTGCGTTTCTCGCTGTTGAGGGACCAGGAGAGGTAGCTCAGGGTATCAATTAATGTCACTGCAGTATCTCTGACCGGGAGGTCCTACGTTCGAGTCCTGACGATAGCAAGACGTTGCCAACAGGAAGACAACATTTTACTTGTAGTGCAGTGGTACAATAGATAGTAGGACAGCCACTGCATTGATACCTATATGTTGATAAGTATACAAAAGTCATATGACAACACAATGTACTGGATGTTCAAATTAGCAGAGATAGCAGTAAGAACGTGGGGCGAGTCAGCCTGAAATTGCATGTTCAAAACATTTGCTTGACGTGAAGCGAAATTAGTAATGTGAACCAAAACTAATATTCGAATTTGGTATCTGAACACAACAAATTGAGTTTGCTCCTGAGTCATGAGTTGTCATCCAGTCCAGGAAAAGACCAATCATTCTCGTGTCTTAAACACTTAAGAAACTTAACTCAATAAGAAACTTATTCAATAATGTGTAAAATAAGCCTTTATTGCGATTTTATTAGGAATAGTAATTGAAAGGCTTTAAATATCATTGATTACGACCATTAAACTGTGTATCATATACTAGACTTACACTTGGTAGTAGCTCAGCGTCAAGACGTAACAACGAAGTTTGAGTGTTGCTCACTTACGAAACCTTAGACGTTACAATTAAAAAACTACTTTTTTAAAGTAGTGTAATGAAAACGGTAAAAGAAAATTGGTAAAGCAGTAGTGCAGGGTATTTGTGAAGATGTGGCGCGATTGGTTTTATGGTTTGAAGAGGGTAATGGTTAAAGATAGAATCATCAGAATCGTGATAACTATTTCTCGAAATATTAGTCGAAGGATGGGTTGTTAGGTGAAGCGAGTTTTGGTAATCTGGAGCGACCCAAGTTGATGGTGGAGACGGCGAAGTCAAGTGCAAGTCGAGTAGCAAAGGAGGTGGATGTGACGTGACAGGGAGAGATGGCGGGGAGAGATGGCGGGGCGGGTAGTGTGGGAGCGGGGAAGGCAGCATCGAAGGTCACTAGCGGTAGCCGCCCTCCTCCCCCACCTCACCAGACGCGCGCAGCCGACATCAAATCCATAATGAATGAAGTTGAAGAAGTGCGCGGCTATCATAAACCAACTTCCTGGGCGCGTGATGGATCCGCCGCCTCGCCCGCCTCCCCTCCGCCCACGCTTTCGGCCCCGCCCCCCCCACCACCACCACCCACCTCGCGTGCCGCCCACGCACCGTACTATGGTCCCAAAGACAAAAAAGCACCAGAAATTTATTTTTATTTATGTTTATTTAATTCGCTTCTGTGCTAAAAAAATCGAAAAATTTAAAAAAATGAATTTTGTATATTGTTTATATATTAATAAATACATAAATAAATAAACGAGATTATATATAAATAAAAATTAATTAATAAATAATATTTATGAATTAATTTTACCTCTAAAATTAAAGCCTTTTTTTTTTTTTGCCTTATAAGTCTTTTGGACTATTTGAGAATACGTTGAGTGATTTTCAAGCGAATATTTTAGTACTTTCAAGAGTAGTTAATGTTGGTGTATTTGAGTAGAGAGCAAAGACGAATTTCTAAAATACCTGAGGATGAATATCTAAAATGCGACTACCATCGTTTCGAAATCAAAACTCTCTATCAGGACCATGTACCATCCCAAAGTTTTAACATTGATATTTACTACTTTCATTTCTGTGCGGACAAAACTAAACAAAAATGTATCTTGTTTATTTATTTGTTTCTGTATTTATTTATAGTTTGAATTGTTTTTTTTTGCCTTGTGAGTGTTTAGGACCATTTCGGACCACCGCCTGCTCGCGGCTTGGCTTCCCGGTCACATAGGTTGCCGTTATTGACGGCAGAGCCTGGCAGCGGCTGGCGAGGGGCGGGTGGTGGTGAGGGAGAGGAGGGGCGGAATGGGGAGAGCGGTCCCGGGCCTCTGGACGCCGCCGCCCGCTGCGGTCGACCAGCAGCTTGCCCCCGCCTCGCTCCGCCCGTCCTCTCCCCGCCTCACTCTGCCCGACCCCCGCCCCGCTCCCCCACTCCTCCCCGCTCCCCACCTGCTTCATCCGTTCCACTCCTCTCCTCACACCGCCCGACTTCTCCCCGCCCCTTCCCCCCGCTTGTCCCCGCTCCACTCCTCCTCCCCGCCCTGCTCCTCCCCATCTCTCTCCGTCCCATTCCCCCCCCCCACGCCTTGCTTCCCCGCTCCTCCCCGCCCCACTCCCCCGCTTCTCCCCGCTCCACTTCTCCTCGCCTCACTCCGCCCCACCTCTCCCCGCCCCGCTCCGCCCCTTCTGTGGGCTGCCCTTGAGCCTTTTACAGCCCCTGCGCGAGATTGAGCGACTTCGTTGTTACGCTTTTGTAGGATTCATAGCTCTCTGTACGTATCTGTTGTGCCTTGATTATAATTAGCGATTCCCAACGGAAGTGATGCACTCATCTTACTACACTTCTGCGGTGCTATGCAAATTATTGTTTTTACTAAAAATATTATATTACTATTATTACTTTTAAATAATAAATTCCTATATTACTATTATTATAAATTAATTTTGTTATGATCATCATTATTATTAATATTAAAATCTTCAAAGACCAATAATTGTGTGATTACTTAAATTTGTGTAAAGAAACACTAGAGAAACTAGAGCCGTATAATTGTGAATTCTATCTTTGTGAGATCTCCTACTCTCTTTTACGACTGATAAACTTCTAACAAACCCATTGAAATTATCATTCACGTCCATTACAAGAGTATATCGTGACACACAGTATGTACTTATCTGTATTATGTTTGCAATGGTGGACTTTCGCAGCCAGTGTGATGTGAAGGCTCTGGGCTGTCCGGGTGACGTCGCGTCGAGGGCAGTGATTCACACTTTCGACCCATCCAACCCATCGTGGTCTTTTTCGACCAACCCATCTCGATCTTCGGAATGTCGGCATCGTGGCCCTCGACGCAGTGTCACCCGAACAGCCCTGAGCCTTCATATTATTACACGTATTTTCTTTCTTTCTACCGCATTTCTCTTGTCTATGCGATTCATTTATATGCCAAATAGTATTGCTTGATTATGACAAAAATTGTGTTTATTTTATGAATAGAGCAACTTGTGAATGGGATCTATTTCTGATACTACAATTTTCGGATTAGGTTCTAAGGCGATTTTGAAAAAAACCCTTTAAATATTTTCTCAGCTTTTCCCTCCTGATATGTTCTTTTCTACCTTCTATGTTTTCCCATCGTGGTACTTTACAGGAAAAAACAAAGACTAAATCGCGCAAATATGCTCTAGAAGGCAAAGGTACAACATATAACGCGGGGATAATGAGTGACAACGGAAGGACCGAGTGAGGCGGCGTTGCGAGGAGCGAAATAACGGATGTTTGACTGCGAGGACAAGAGGACGTCACTTGATGGAGAAAGCGGGAGCAGAAAAAAACGGCGGGTTTGAGTTTGGAGTGTTCTAGCCGGAAACTGGCTCTTGTGCCGACCCAGGGGACATGCACCAGAAGGTCCTGGGAATTGGCCACTGAGACGCCGAAGTTGTTCAGAGGGGAAGGTAAGCAGAGGTGGAGCGAAAAAGATATGACCTGTGCTCTTCTCTTGAGCTGTCGTGTTGCTAAAAGGCAGTGAAATTTGTCATTTCATCAAAATAAACCTCTTGCTCGTTTGTTGAGACTAATACTTTCCATTAGTAGGAGAGAAAATGTCTTGTTAACAACTCACAATCCAACAATGCATTGTTAAATATGGCATAGGAGGATTCCCGATAGTAATAATACATGTAGAAGGGCCAACTCGAACACTTCGACGTTTGAGATTTCTAATTGATAGGTAAATGAATGTTAATGGGAAATATACTTCTAATTATAAAAATGCGGGCTTGGGGGTGGGCGAAGGAGTCGCAAGGGGACGGGCGAGGGGACGGGCGAGGGGGCGGGCGAGGGGACGGGCGAGGGGGCGGGCGAGGGGGTGGGCGAGGGGGCGGGTGAGGGGGGGCGAGGGGGCGGTGGAGGGAGTGGCAAGGGGACGAACGAGGTGCCGGGCGAGGTGGCGGGTGTGGGGGTGAGCAAGGGGCGGGCGAGGGGCCAGTCGAGGGGCCAGGCGAGGGGCCGGGGGAGGGCGCGGGTGAAGGGGTGGGCGAGGGGAGGGCGAAGGGCGGCCGAGGGGGCGGGTGAGAAGCGGCGCGTGGGTGGGCTCCGGGGCATCACGTGGCCGTGGGATTCATAGGCCCCCGAGCGCTGTGGGAGTCGGGGCGAGGAGATGCAGCCGCCGCCGCCGCCCGACGGAGGAAGGCGCCACACAAGAAATGTGACACAGCCAGAGCCGGATGGATGTCTTCTGCGGCCCTCAGCATGGCCAAACAATGGTGCCCTCCAATAATATTTTCCCAAAATCAACACAAGTAGAGTCTTAGAGGAATGAAATTTGTGATTAAATGCTGATTCAAATCTCGATTTCCGTGAAATTGAGTGAGGTGGCAAAAGATAAGTGAATTCTGCGGATAAACCAAAATAATCCGAAATAGAGATCAAATCAATACAAAAATGAATCTAATATGGTTTATTTACACTAAAATGGTTATAACTACAGATGCGGTCATGATAAATAATAATGTTACTTACAACTTTATTTACTTTCTAAGAAACAAATCTGTTAACCAAATTGTTTATGTTCTTGGTGTAGAAACACCTCTTTGTGTCTAAATTTACGTCAACATGGGTCGAAGAAATAATAAATAAATAGAAGATGTCTGTGGATAATCCGTATACGGATAATCGGAAGTTTACAGTATATTGAATTCTCTGAGAATTATTTACAGGAGAACTACCAAAAAAAATTATTATGTTGTAGCAGAATGGTTTTACAGTGGAGCTATTTATTTCGCGGCCAATGCAGTGTTTCTGTGTACTAAGTTTCTTGTAAACTTTTTTAATGAAAATTCTAGAGTCATTCAGAGAGTATTTTCTAAACAAATTTATTTGCTGAAAAATCAGAATTTTTGTGATACGTCTCTTTTCTTTCTTGAAAAATCAATTTGCGCATGAAGGAAGAGAGTAATGGAAAAAGAGAGAAGGGAGGGAGATAGTGTGGCAGATGGAAGTATCGAAATACAAAATATGCTGGAGAAAATGAGGATTGTGTGAGTGAGAGAGAAAAGGGATATAATCGGCACAACACACGGCATCGTGTTCGCGGGGAAGTAAGAGAGAAAGAGAACACAAAGCTGAAGGACGATGAAAAGAGTGGAGAAGAGGATTTGTCTAAATTGTGTGAGAATTCTGGGAGAAGAAGTCACAAATTAAAAACTGTGAAAGGTATTGGAGTGAAATATCTGCAAAATAAACAAAACTCGACCCCAAATACAAAGATATTTGACTTGTAAATCTGACGTTTGGATGTAAACTACTGAAACAGTGTTGGATAAGTGATAATTTCTCATCATGTACTTTGAAGGGTGAAAGGAGAGGGGATGGCTGAACGAGTGATGAGGAAATAAAAAGAGAATCTGCAATCGGGGAAGAAAACAAAGAAAGAGAAAATTGAAGGAAAAGAATGGTGTTAGAAAGGTAAATAACAGAACTCAACGAGTGAATGATGTGAGACAAAGGAAGTTACTTTATCAAATGACAGTGTGTGGTGTTGAACGAGAACAATGTTATAAAAGACGCAGCGTTGAATCAAGAATAAAGATATGAGAGGTAGAGATGAAAGAGGAAGAAGTTCGTGATTGCGAACGGAATACGAGAGTAATAAAAAAAGAAATACGACATAAAGCAAAATGTTGAAAAAATAAAATAAAATATGGGAAACATATGAGAGAAAAAATAAGTAGTAAAAATAACGGGAATGCAGATGGGTACAGAAAACGCGGACGAAAGAGAAAATTTAAAACGAAGAGCAAACTCAGGAAAGAGTACATTAACAGAAGTAATAAATGAATGCAATAACAAAATAATGAATAACAAACGAAAGTAGAAAAGAGTGCGAATTATGCGTGGCAAAAGAAATAACGATAGAGAATAAGAGAGAAAGAATGAAGCATGATTAACATACAGATGGAAGCACAAAGAGGAAAACGAAAAAAGCAATAGAACGAGCTATGGGAACGAGAGTAGCTCGGCAATGAGAATGGAATTCCTTTGAAGGTCAAGTTCACAACGGCCTCGAAAGTATTACATGCGAGAAACGTCACATGATGAGGTTCTCCTTTAAGAATGCATTTTGATAATCATTGCCAATTACGGAGAGTTTGTCATTGTGAGGTGGATGACAAGAATAAATTAAATATTGCACTTAATATGCCCCGCGATTGGCGTCCCCATTAACCGAGCGACATTAATTCTTATTACGAATGCGATAATGCATCGCCGTTGTGTAATCTTGATTAAGGAGCTTAATCAAAATGAATGAATGTGATGACACTGACGATTTATAATGTACAGAAAATATGCATTTGTGGACAATGGGCGAATTCATTCATGGAGCCTTCCGATTCCAATTATTGCTTTTATGTAAGATCTTTGTGTTCTGATTTTCAGTTTCCCTTCGCCAAGAGAAAATGGGTTATAAAAAATCACAAAATGATTCGATACTGCCCCAGTGTTAACTATAACGTGTCCGGTCCAAAAAATTATGGTGGGATTTGGAGAAATATTAGTCATGGAATGTTAGAAAGCAAAACCGATATGAACGACGGCTATATCCTACCAATAAGATAATAAGACCTTCGGCTTTCTAGCTTTAAATCGAGCAAGAGAGCATTGCCGGTTTGAACAAGTGTGTCAGTCTAAATCTTTGAGTACTACACGTGAGAAAAAGTATTCCATTCTTCTAATAAAAACAGAAGCAGTAACATGTAACTCCAAAAACGTGACTGTACAGAAACCCAACGTTCTATTCATCACAGATTCATATTATACAGAACAGTATTTTTATCTTCTTGAACTAGGTAACCTACTCTCAGTAATCTTCCGATTTGAATAATGAAATAAGCACCGATTTACTTAATTTAAACTTGCTTTTCCAAACTCTTCATGGACCTTTTTCTTAACACAGATGCGAGAAAATAAAAAGAAGAATAAAAAGAACGCAGAAGGATAGATTTGGCAACGAAACAATCATGGGCAGCGCATTCGAGTTTTATGCATTGAAAAAATATGAAAGTATGCTAAAATTACAATATAATTAATTATTTACATGCAAATTCTTTAAAGATAAAAACTTATATCTAAAGACATATTATACTAACTCCATCAATTTAAGGAATCTCCAAATGAAGACAGCTGTTCATCTCAGAGAGTGCCTCTCAGTTTGTTGCCTAAAAGAAATGGTAGCAAGAGAAATAAAACTCTAAAAAAAGTTAAAAAATAATACACCAGAGATTCGGAAAAGTCAAACAATGATATTTGAGGGTGTTGATAGGAGAGCAACTATTCACTTACATTAGGTATTACTTTCTAGATATGCCTGGACATAGAGTAGGAAGCCGTTACGAAAGAAATAAATGACTTCGTAAACTCTAATAATAATAATAATAATAATAATAATAATAATAATAATAATAATAATAATAATAATAATAGTAATAATAATAACTTTCGGCAATGTCCAGTAGTTAACGGCTACGTAGTGGTACGTGCGCTTTCATCTACTAATACAAATGAAATAATTCGCGCTAGTTTTCTTGAGCTCCCAACTCGCCTGATGAGAGGAGCGGAAAAGGAAATTGATTATTACTATGGGAGTACTACTCGTATTATATCAAATACTCAACTAGTAAGATGCAAATAGTTTATATTACACAGGAGCATTTATTTTTGACAATGTTTTCAAAAACGCGCGTTACTATATTTTTTTCATAATTCAAATAATATTGACGAAGGAATGGGGTTACGAATTCCGAAGCTCAAGAAAATGTGCGCATATAATAATGATTTCTTTCAAAATTGCTTCCATGTTTACATTCCAAGTACTGGTTACGAGGATGACTGGAAGGTGGGGAAAGTCTCGTGTAAATGTATTTTTTTCCGCTGTCGATAGGCTTAAATTGAACGTAATATATAAAATGAATGTGTGCCAAAATCACAAAATGGAGGACCGGCTGAGATGACTCAGGGCGGCTGCCGTTACCACTGCAACGTTTCTGCAACCACTGCAACGTGTACCGTTGTTGGCGGATTTTCGGCAATAGCTATTTAGCTATATCGAATTCAGCCACTGTGTTTAGAAGAAATCTAGAAATCGAAATTCTGGTTAATAATTTTTCGTGGTTATTTCGATCGACCCCAGACCAGAGAACGATACGGGGACTGTACTGTAATGAATAGGCCGAGTATGATCTTCCCTTCCTTAATCTACACTCCCTCTCATACACATGCACACACACTTACGTGCCCTAAACTCCCACACATGTCGGAATATCAATATAGAAATTATTCCATCTTGGTCGGCACTAGATGTCGGTGCCGGTTCTTACGTTCTAACGAGGGAGTAACACCCACCTCCCGGCGTATAGCATATAACACACTAACGGGAATAATGATAGAAGTAGTTAACACGCCGGAAAAACAAAATCTAAAGGAGTCATGTCTGTGTCTTGTAATCCTACTTTTTCAACCGATCGAACAGACTCTTCCAACGCCCCCTCCTTGAGACAGCTGCTCGGCTGCAGAAGGGCGATGGGCGGAGGGCTGCGAAGGGCGGTGGCGCGGTCCCCCGGGGGCGAGGGCGGGCCGAAGGGTGATCCGAAGGGCGGGCCGGCGCCGCCAGAGAGGCAATCGCCCGGCGGGCGGGGCCGGGGCGAGGCCGGGCCGGGGCGAGCTGAATGGAGAGGTCAACGCACGAACTATCAAGTGGGCACACGCATGGAGAGATGCGGGCGGGGCGGGGAAGCGATCCGGCGGAAACGACGTGCCTCCGCCCACGCCCCGTCTGAGACAGCGGACTTATTCATGGAAACACTGTTATTTCCAATGAACTGATTGGGGGAGGCAATTATGGAAATTCTATGATGGCGGGTGTACAATTATTTCAACATCGTAAAGGAGAGCTGATGCACAATAAATGAAAACCACGAAATGTTTAGAGTGAATGTTTAGTGTGAAAGAGTGTTTAGTGTGAATAAAGAATGTGATTAAATAGAATAAAATAATTATACTGGAACCATGGTATCGGCAACCTGGATATTTCGAATATTTTGATTAATGGATTTTATTGTAGTCGCGTTCTCTACACACACGATTTGTATCATGAGACCTCCATAAGGCGAAAATATTCGGTAAGTCAAAATTGCTTAAAAAGAGTAAAAAAAAAACGTCCTTCATATTGGAGATGTGAATGTTTCACTTTAATAATCAAGGCTGACAAGTACATCATCTTGAGATGTACAACAAACAAGATGTATCGCCCGTGTATCTCGGTAGATTTGTTATTTAAATTTCTTCGAAACTGAAATATAAGAGATTTGCTTGTGTTTCACTTTCTCGCATTCTACTCACTACTTTGAGGGTAGTTGTTGGAAACTAGGTCAGCCAAGTAAGGAAAGTCATGTCAAACTAAAGCACGTACTAGTTTTGCTGATGTTGAAAGATAATGAATCGACGGACTGCAACTTTAACACATTATTACATTTATTAATATCAGAGTTTGTAGAATGGGGCTATTAAAATTATTGATACAAAAATAGAGAAATGAAAATGCACTGTTCACGTTCGGTGATTTTCTTCTCAGAGCCACAGTAGCTTAATTAAGCTACACATAATTTCCAGTAAGCCCAATGAATAAGTAGACACATCTGTTTTTTTCACACGAAAACATTAGCACACCTCTCGCTACGCAAGAGACATACAATGTAATCGTCATAGAGAAGTCATAATTATGTAAGAACAGTGGTTGGAATTAACTCAAATGAAAATTTCTCCATTTAGATAAAATCCCAACCAGCATGTTTGTGTTTCATGAATTTATGTAAAAACGTATATTTTTAAACTGTTGTTGTTGCAACTACAAGAAACTTCTTAACTTACTTGCAAGTTAAATGTTGACATCTAACAAAACAAATGTTTTCTTATTGTCCATGCTTTCTACACATAAATTAATTTCTTTTAAATAAAAATGTTATGCTGTTCGACGCGGCGTCATCCGGACAGCCCAGATCATGTCTCTGGGTGGGGAAAACCTACGATATTATTTAAGCATTTTATTCTGCACGAGGCAGAATAACCAGTGTATATCCCAAAGTACAGTGTGAATGGTGCAAAATTAAAAGAGCACGCCTGAGTGTGCGTATGTTCTATGCCTGTGTGTACGTGAGCGTGACTATGCTTGGATACGCACGTATTGAAACATGTGCATGTGTGCGAGTATGCTTCCCGAACGGTTCTATTAATCCTTCGCCCGCAAAAGACGAGTGACTGGCACGGATGTGTCAATGCTTGTGTCTGCATGAGCGGGTCTGTGCTTGTGTATGCATTAGGGTGTGTATGCATTTGTATGCATGAGCGCGTTTGTACATGAGCATGTCTATGCTTGTGTGTGCTGAACATGTCAATGCTTACGTGTGCATGAGCGTGTTTGTGCATGAGCGTGTTTGTGCATGTGCGTGTTTGTGCATGAGCGTATCTGGGCTTGTATGTGCATCAGCGATGTATGCATGTGTGTGCATGATCGTATTTGTGCATGAGCATTGTCTTCTTGTGTGTACATGAGTGTGTCAGTGCGGAATTCCATGTGTCTGTGCATGAGGGTGCCTGTGCTTGTATGTGCATGAGCGATGTATGTTTGTGTGAGCATGAGTGTGTCTGTGCGAAATTCCGTGTGTCCGTGCATGTGCGTGTGTGTGCTTTCCGAACGGTTATTGGAAGTAAGGAGCGAATGACTTGAACGGGCGAGCGGGCGAGGCGGGGGGCGTGGCGGCGCGGCGGGCGGGCGGGCGGGCGGGCGGGCGGACGGGCGGTTTGATCCGCGGCGGGAGCGCGTCGTCGCCCACGGGCGGGCGGCGGGCGCGTGGGCGATGCCGTGAGTCACGGGGCGTGGACACCTCGCGGTGGTGGCGGCGGCGCTGGGTGAAAGGTTACGAGAACTCTAGGGCGGGCGCTCTGGGGGCGGTGGAGGCCTTTCGTAATGCACTCGTGGGCGGGAGCGGGGGGGGGGAGGTGATGCCGGCCTAGGTGGCGGCGACGGTCCGTAAGATAAACTCCCATCGCGATGAAGTGTGAGTAAACACTGCGCATGCATTACGGGCAGCAGCTACCCGACACCTCGCCGCGCCTTGGAAACGCCAGCGCTGGAGCCGGCGGAGGGGAATAAAAAAGATGAAGAGTACGCGGCCTGCACAAACAGAAGGACGGGAATGTAGAAGGTCGTATTGGGGCACGCAGCTTCCAGGAGACAATTAGACAGGGAGAACGACTCCATGGGAAGGGGAGGGAGTATATCGGGGGAATGTCGCGTATTAAATAAACCACAATTTGTGGGCTGCAGTTTCATAATGCTATATATGTACCTTAATTTGTGTTCATGCTGTTTAATCCCTTGAAATATTCCATATTAAAGAATCAGTGTCCCATACATGATCAGAAAAGTCCCACGAAACGTGCTCACAAATAAAATTAGAGTGGTGATTGCATAGGAATTTTCTGGTCTTACACTTACTTGCCGTGAATCCACAGCAACTTCGAGCTTTAACGAACTATTTTCTGAGAAGGAAAACTGTGGATTCTTATTTAAAATAGTAAGTCAAAAAATAAACAACCAAGAAAAACAAACGTTCCCTATTTGAAACTTCACTAAAATATCTGTCTCCATATTCCTTACTGGTACCTTCCTTGAAATGAGAGTTTCGGTTCAATGTTCAATGTTAATACTAATCTTTTACAATTTTGTCAATTTTTAAAATAAAATATAGTTGTAATAAAGTCCAGAACAAATAAAGTCTAGCATCTTTCTCTTCCAGAATCTCCTCAGTCCAAAATGTTGATGATGTTTTTCGTTAAATTGAAATTATTACACATTTCATTTTGTATTCACAAGTGAATTTCTCAATCATAGTAGTAATTTGATATCTTAAAATACTTTACAATTTCCGTTGTAGAAAATTATGGATGTTACTTTGCCATTTAAAAATGTTTATTGATTTTTATTTCAGCTTCAAAATGTGTGTTTATTAAACTCACTAGTTATGAATTATGTATAGTAATTTGATATACGAACGTAATGAACTTGTTCCTGACCACGGCTTTATTTATTTTACCTTTAATTCAAAAATCTTCCCTCGTTATGCAAAGCCATTTCATCAACTCTGTGGCTTCTTCTTTAATTATACTAATATTTTTAATATTCCCGCTCCGTTAGTTTCTCCAATCCTTTCGGGGGATTAAATATTTTACATATTTTAACTATAGGTCGTGATTCGCTCCGTTCAGAAAACGGATTAAGTTGTTAAACGATGTAAATTATAGCCAGCTTGTATTAAAAATACAGAGGAACACGGAAAAGAAGTTAATTAAAAAACTCACTACTTTCGTTCCAAACAGCGATGTTATTCGTTATTTATTTAACAATGGCAACTTCTCACCATTCACAGCTCCGATACAAATACGAGTACATAACTTCAAAAGCCCTAAAATACTACACACAATAATACCCTTAAAATAAACAAATTTCTCTCAATATTTATGAAATTATCAAACCCATCCAACTTAAAAATTAACTCTGGTGTACTCTTATTACTTTTACAACTATTTTTATCGTTTCCTCAATTTAAAACAAAGGCTCATCTTCTACAGTATCTTGAAAAACCTTTAAATAGAAATTGAAAAGTCCGTCCTACTTTAATGACATTCAGCTCTCTTGACGGGAGGTCGTTCCATGCCTTCCATTTTGAACCCTGCTGCTCTCACGCATTTTGCAAACCAATATTCCCCTTTTTAACCTTACCTCATTAATTTAAAATTAAATATTCACAAAAATGCTTCCTTGTATTCAATCATTCTATCAGCATTTAACACTATATTTAATAATAAAAACTAAAATTGTATTGAAATTAACACTTTGAACTCGCAACTACGCAATATTTATGCACTCCAAGTGTCTTTCTTCCTCCTTCCTGTTTCGACGCGCAAACAAAACACATTGCATCTTTTTGTGGTAGACTGTCGAAATTAGAGGCATTATAATCTGATGGAATCGAGATTCAGTACTTCAGTAATTTTACGGAGGTCGACACATAATAAATCATATATTCTGAGATTCTTCTAATCGAAATGTGAATTCAACTGTTAATTCAGAAATAAGCATCCCAAGTAGAAAATTACTTCCTTGAGAAGCTCAACAAGAACTCCAAAATGTTGTAAGTAGTCGAAAGTAGCCAACGGCACTTAAATGGCTCTGAGAAATTGGAAAGCGCGAAGCTTGCTTCCTTATGTGGATATGCAGTAATTCTCTTGTGTCTTGGCGCCCCCGTATTTCGCCGCTGTCGACGCGGAAATTGGTCGCGCAGCATCTTCACAGTTACGTCCGCAAACCGCTGCCGATCTTGTATTGTTTCATTCGCTGCGCAACACAGTGGTTCAAAACGAACAATAAGCGAAAATAATATGGTTTCTGAATGAGTGTTTTTTCAAAGCTATTTCAAGATGAGTTGTTATGATAGAGTAGTCGAGAAATATAAATGTGATATCGTTCACCGAATTTGAATGTGTATCAGTCATCAAATTTGATGAATAATATTTCTCTCAGCATAATATTTCATGGTGTACCAAAACTATTTAATTTGATTTTTAAGTCATGATATTTTTGAGGCTATTATCACGTTTCCATTCTTTTTTACGTTTTGCACTGAGTCCCCAAATTTTAATATGAAAACTAATTTAATATTATTCATTTCGTTAATATGGTTATTGCTTTTTGTGTATCTAGTTTAATTGGTGAGTTTCGTAAAGTTTAACACTTTTGTAGTTTGAGTGTTCTTGTGCACAATTATTTTTATTTTTATTATTATTATTTATTTTAATTAAATGATTTGTTTTGTATGGCAGCGATTTGGCGACGCCCGTTGGAATTGAAATTGTAGTTCGATGGTTTTAATCCGTTGTTTCCCTGACTATTTTCAATTAAATTCCAGAACAACATCCTGTCCTGGACCGCAAGTGATCTATCCTCTCCATTCTTTTGCCTTCGCATCATCTCCCTCATTCACAGGTGTGTGCACAGAAGAGGCGACGGGGCCGTGAGTCCCTTGGGCCTCACGCCTTTACGTAATAAAACGTAATTTCTATTTTCCTGAATATGCTCAATACTTTATTTCCCCTCTTTTTAACCTTCCACTTTGAGGAATTGTTTTACCACCTTTGGGTAGGAGTCTCTCCAAGAAATATGTCAATCACGTAATCAATATAAAATAATTTTAATTTATTAATTGTACCATTAAAATTATAGATAGTATTTTCAGAATATTTTATTTATTTACCAGTAAATATGTAATATGTAAATAAACACGTTTAACGAAAAAGAGGGCCCAGAAATGTACTTGGCTCCCTCTTATTTTAGGCTGCCCAACCCTGTAGTCCCCGGGGCGCCGACGGGGAGAGTATGTTGGGTTCCCTCACACAGACTCGCGGGAAAGAGGCGAAGAGATTCTCCTTTTGACGAAAATATAAAATGACATACGGTAAATAAACAATTAAATTTTCGTGAAAATTCGGAATGTGTATTCGGAATAAGAAGTAATATATTGTGACATCATCTTATAATAATAATAATAATAATAATAATAATAATAATAATAATAATAATAATAATAACCAAGTTACATTAACACTGGTTATTTTGTTTTGACTTAGTGAAATACGTGTTTTTCTTTCTTCTGTAAAATTTGATTATTTTTGGAGGGGGGCGCTTTTGAAGAAAGCGGATGTTTCATTTCAATCTTTCCCATTGCGCTACAAAGATCATAAACATTTCTCCACCGCGTCTGATAATTACAACAGGTCTTTACGCATTTATAAGTTATTTAATTTTTTTTTCCCGATTTCGCTGCATCCCGTTCCACTGCACGGCCATACCGAACGGACGCCGACAATGCCCGGCGCGGCACAACCCTTCCGTCGGCAGTCGCATCCTCCGACACCACGCGGAGGAGAAGTGCAAGTTTTATGGAGGTCAACGGGGGCTCTGCCCGTTACTCGCCGACCACAATTGAGGGGCAATTTCCAGCCGGGATTCTCCCATGCAAAAAACGGCGAAACGCTCGCTCGTCTTAAACCGCGCTGGGAACAACTGCGACTCAAGACGCGCTGGATTCGAGACTTCCTTCAGGCCCCAGGGGTAAGAGACACGGATTACCGCGCGAGAATTCCGCTACGGACCCTGCAATCATCAGAGGATCTATTCTGTCAAAGAATATGACGGGAAAGTTGCGGTGTAGCGCTAGATTTTATGCTGATTGATCAGCATTTTCTGGTGGTTGAGTAACGTCAAATTCGATTATTTTTTCAAGAACCTGGAATGTTTGTCTGCAAGCTGTAAAAAGAGGTCAAGAGATGCCGTGTATACAGGGTTAGAAACTTGTCTTTAATGATACTTGTATTAGTAGAATATAAATAAAAGGGTCAAAAATTAAAAATTAATAATTAGAAAAAGAAAATACTGCTGATGAAATAACATCTGAAACATCTCTTCATGTAAGAACTTAGTTTGCCTTTCAGTTCAATATATTTATAATTTCCATAATACGTTGATGTACTAATCTATATTGCTTTTCAATAGCTCAGAGGTACATGGTACATTTTTGCCCATGGTACATTTTTTCGATCCGGGCGCTGCGTACCCAAGTCTGGCTCCGAGTCGACGTGGTAGGGGTGACCTACCAATCGCGGAGTTGAATGTCTGAAACTTTTGTTGGTCCTAATTGAATTTGTAGATCGTTGCTTCCACAGCTTTCTTAAAACTCGAACGGCAAATAAAAGCAATACTACATATGAAGGTGATATCTCTCCCAGTCTTCCACAACCGCAAGTGTGCTACGAAGTCTGGGCTTGGCACTCTTCAGAATCTTCATGTCGCTCTATTGTAAAGAGTACATATCTCATTCACCTGCCACGTCTTTATGTCAAAGTTCCTTTCAAAATGAAAATGTTTACATTCAATATGCTATTAAAATTCGTAAAAAATGTATACAAGAGTCAAATGGTCTGGCATTTGTACTGAATTTCGACTTCTAATTATTTTTCTTCATTTGTTTAGCTGAAGCTATGTTTCTTCATTTTGGTTGCATGTTTATATCATAGAAACTGTTTGTCTACGGAGCGTAATATCCAAGATTTATGTAGGTTTTTATGTACTTATTTCAGTGTGGAGATGGTTTAAAATTGGGGTTTGATGAATTTATCTCCCGTTTCAACGGACCCTCGGTATTTTAATTTCAGAAATTCTCATGACGACGGATCCGGTGGTAAAATTACTGAATGTCGCATTGTGAGAACATTTCTGGATTCTGTAGTAAATAATTAGCATGTAATGGCGTATTAAATCTGTTTTAAATTCTTATAAAAGGATACAAGAAAAATAATTTCAGTATTAAAACAATATCTCTTGCTCCAAGTAGTTTTTGCCTTCGTAAAGCTACTTACGGCCTAATTTTAAAGTTAACGTTGTTAAAATGTGTTCTAAATAAAGTTGAATGTCGTATTGCAAACGCATTGTATTTATTGTTACAGACGTGAAGTTCGACTCAACCTGTGATCGGAGGATGACTAAGAGGGAGAAATTCAACCCAGTCCCAGATGGCTGTGAATTTGGATCACTGCGGAAGAGTGACTAAGTTGAGTGCGCCAACCTTTATGTGGTGGTGCCTTGGTTGAACATGAGACGGGCTTATTGATGCCAATCAACATTTGAATGAGAGGTGTAGTCACTCGTCTGTGAAAGATGGATTTATTAACATAATAAAAAGAATGGCCTACCGATAATTTTCACTCGCATTTCAGGTTGGATGGAAAGGGATCGTCACAGTGCTGATATCATGTTTTTATCCGTTTATTAAAACAGTGGCTGAATGTTCTTTATTTGCAAGTTGTGTATCTCGAGAAAGGCTGCTTAAAAATAAATACTGAAACAACCCTACCTTTTCCAATCGACATTTCCTGGTTTTCCATGAATGATGTTGAAGTAATTCATTAAATGATTCCCATGTTGTTTGAATTGTAATAAAGCAGTGTTTGTAATTGGTAGCAATGTTAAAAATTGTTTTTCTATGTAGTTAGAACGCAAGTTTAGAAGTTAATTTTGAAATGTAGACTGTAATAGAGATAAAATTTGTTGCGAGCAAATAAATATAAAATAGCTGAATGTGTGTGGTTTGACGGTACTGAACTATGAAAGAAAATTATACGTGCTAAAGATTTTGAAAATTATGGGCAATGATTGTTTAAATTGTTTTATTTGCCAGTCCTCACTGTATTTTATTTCAATTTGTTCTGTAAACTCTTGTAAACGTAAATTCTTGTAAACGTGGTTTTCAGTTAGTCTCCCTCAATTTATAAATGTAAATTCATAAATTTCTAACGCAAATGCATTTCTTTCTTACAGGATATATACCAGTTGCTTTCTCCTGTAAAAAATAAACCTATTTACCCCAAAAGTTAGTTTAAGAAATGTGTCATTTAGTTCACATAAGTCACGGCGGAAGAATTGAACTAAAGAAGTAAAACGATATAACCAAATCCTTCTGCAATTGTTTACTCAGATTACTACCAATGGCCTCAGAGGAGCGAGTTGTAACATGATACAAGTTTATTTCAAAACTTCATTTCGAGCTGTGCCAATAACGAGATGCAGTGCAATTGGCTGATAAAAGTCGGGCGATTTTGTTCTTAACACTATTACAACAGCACATAATTTCTCGTGTTATTTCTGAATTTTCAGTTTTAGAATAAAAATTAGACAATCACCATTCTCCTAAGCGTCTCTTGTTCTAAACATAAAAAAAATTTAAGAAAAATATTAATGCGGATTTTAATGTGTTATGTTTAAATTTCCATTAATTTTAAACCAAAATTACGAATCTCGTTCTTTTAAAAAATTGTACATGACCTTTTTTAATGACCATGTACCAATGACCTTTTTAAAAACAGAATTCATTTAAAACAAAATTCTGTATCTTCAATATTGCACTTTTGCAATGTTACCTTTTTCGTAATTTTCGAAAATCCAGAGTTCGCCGAAAATGGGGTAGCACTACTTTTTATACCGTTGTTTGACACATACGAGAAGAAAATTTAAATAAAAATATTGAGCCGTTATTGAGAAAATAAATTGTTTAAAAATTGCGTTATTTCATGCACAAATACACGAAAAGTGCTCGTATCTTGGAAATGTTGAATGTATATTAATTTATAAATCGGTTTTTAAAGAATATATTTCATTAGGGAAAAATATTTCTAGTTTCAATATTTTAGTTTTAAAAAGACATCAAAAAAGTTATTAACTTTTGCAATTTTCGAAAAATTAGAGATTTTAAGGAAAGGAAAACTTCCACTATTATTTTTAAGCGTCCTATACGATATCCAAATATAAAGTTCAATTAATGGTTTTCAAAAAATGTAATGGAAAAAATCGAAAATCCTATGATTTTTTTAAACTATGAAAACGTTTTGGAGGCTTCATCTAAAGCACCTCCAAAAATTGAAATAACCATTTGAAACTCAAAAGGTGTCGAGTTCCCTTTAATCGATCGAGAAATATCAATTTTGAGAATTGAGAGAATTGACTAATCGGTTTTGACACTAGCATTGACAACGGACGAACAAATAGACGTTTTACCGTTAATCAATTTTTCGGTGACAAAGGATCCTCAAAACCTGGATTCCGACTAAACGTGTTAGAGGAAGCAATATTTATACATTTTATCGTTACCAGGACTCGGGAATAAGACGTGTTCTGTATTTACATTATTTTCCCTGCCTACAATATTTTCTCTGCTTATGAAATAATGGTGAGAAAGCAAAAATGAATGCAACACAGATATAACGATTTTCTTACCGTTCCCAGTTGCATGTCATCGGTTCAACGCTCTGGTGACCGAACAAGGCAAGGCTCGGGATCGTAAAAGGCATGTTTGATTCCTCTTGTCTGTGTATCTTACTCCCTTCCCAGAGCTACTAGGAGACTGGGTGACGTGAGTGAAATGGTTTAAGTGTACTTTGCCCTATTTGATCCAAAAATGTACAGATCTACACAAAAATGAAGCCATCTTTGTTATAATTTCTAAAACATCACCGTCTCCATCCTGAACGTGCATTCCCTCTCAAATAAAAAGATATGTTTTAAATTCGTTGGCCCTCTAGTTTAGGTAAGGATAGGGAAGATTAGTTTTATTGAAATTCCTGTTCACGATCGTAGATGCCAAAGACAGTTGTTTTTGAAAACCTACCTTTCGGTATAAGGGATTCTCAAACCGTGTATTTCCATCAAGTTCTCGAGAGAGGCTTTTGTAACATTGCATCGTATTAAAATACTATGTATGTGAAAGCAAAAATGACAGCTACACAGTTATTTCATTTCTCTTTGCCTTCTCAAGTGGCTGCCATACGATTCAAAGCTCTGGTGCAGCGCCAGACCCTACAAGGCAAGACCTCGGAGCATGGGTGGCATGCTTGCTTCGAGAAGTCCGCGTCCCCGCCCCACCCCCGCCTTTGCCTCCGCCCCCCTCTAGCTACAAGGCGGCCGGGGTTGGCGTGATCCGAGGTCAGTTTTGGCCGAGTCGGAGAATGGGTTTAAAACGCCTGCAGATTCGTTCCATATGCAATGTTGCCAATAAAAGTAAAACATGACATAAATAATAAATGGGATGTATCCGGAGCGATCTGTATTCACATATTTTAGTGGGAATCGTGGTGGGGAAAGTTAGTATCAAAACCAGATCCTTCCTTCCAGAGAGTCCCGACATAAAAATAGACTATATGGTCCGTGAGTTACCTTTCTTACTTTGCAAGGTCAAAATGAAGGTTGCCCCATTAATTGTATTGTTGAAAGTATTACTGCATTATTTATCAAGACAATATTTATTTAAGGTCATTGTATCTGAATGTAATGTAAGAGGTTTGTCATCCTCGAAAATGATCTGACGGTTTCTTAGTAGGGCCATTTTTGGCATTAGAAGTGTTGTTTAACTCGAAAAGTATTAGTTCAAAAAACTTTGCATTCCAATGTCTCTGCCTATTTTGGTAGAAGAATTAGGCACAATATTCCTGTGAAAAAGCTACATTGAAAGGAAAAAATGAATCTGATATAGTAAGTACGTTTTATTTATTTCTAATTATTTATTACAAAATAATATTGGGGTATGGGCATGCCCATTGTTCAATGTTCTATATTTTTGTTAGAAATGCATTGTTTGAAAATTAAGCGGTGTTCTGGCTTTGAAAAGTGTGAACTCATCCCTTTTTGCTTTAAGCAATTGACAAACGGAGATGCCACCATGATATTGCCACTGAAGTATCTCCGACCAAGATTACCTAGGGCTCGAGATCTGACGGTGGGTGATTATTGACTGTAGCTTTCTAAATGGGTCTGTAAGCACGTGATAAAAGATACCCCAGGTTCTATATTAGATTTTTTTGATACTAGAGGATCAATTTTTTTCGCAAACAAATTGTCTTCGAGAAAATTGTGTTTGAAAGTTACTTCTGGAAGCGATATTCAAATCAGCTTCACAGCAGACACCGAGAGCTTTAACGGTGTTAGTCGTTTCTCCGCGTTTTCAGTGAAACTGTCGAGTAGGAAACATTAGTTGTTGGCTAGAGTTCTTCATTTAGTATCCAGTGCTTTATATGTACAATTCATTTAATCTCTTAAATCTACTTAAAATGCACTTTTATCATAAGTTCTGACAACGGTATTCAGGGGCTCAACAAGGAACGCTGAACACGAACCAAGTCTTATAGACCATTCCTGAATTGCTCGAATTAATTTTATCATATTTGCAGTGTGAACTATTGTTTTGTAATTTGTATAGACACATTATATAAATGCTAGTGTAAAGAATCTATCCTTAACATTATGACGCAAGTAATAGCGATTTGCAACTATAATGTTGGTAACTAATATATTGAATTTATTTATTACGTGTCGTCATGCATTTCCGATGCTTCGTTCAATTTTTATTTTGTGAAGCCGCAGGACGACCAGAACGTTGGATTGGTTGGTTGACTAGTGATTCCTGGCGCATCAAAGGGCATTAGTCTTGTAAGATTATTGCACGTTTTATCGCTGGAGGTGGCGGCGATCTTCCCCCTCTGGCTTGTGAGATCCGTTGTCGACCTACCGTCGGCTAACGGGATACTCTCAACCAGGTATCTCCCAACAGAGAGGCACCGCCCCAGCTGTTACGAGATCTAAGCTCCCGTCTGATACGAGTGAATTGGGAAATCTTTGCAGTTTCCTCTCTGTGTGGAACAAATTTGCTTTCGCCCAAGGCCGTTGATTCGGCTGGGAATGGCGCTCATCGCTTGCTGGGTTTTTGAGGGGCCCTGCTGGGCAGCCCTCTCCGCGAGTGTCGACTAGTGGCAAGTTGATGCCTTGCCAAGGGTTCGACGTAGGTAGGCATACTTCAAGTTACTTACGTTGTGACAGGAATATTTTTGTGGCTCATCTTTTTTAGTTATAAAACGAAGAATTAAATATAATTACATTATTATATAATTAAATATCATTGGTGAGTGAGTGTTTGGTGTTTCTGGGTGCGTCTATTATTATCGTTATTAGTCTCGTTTGTGTAGTGTGTTACAGGATGGTGGTGGTGTATCTCACGTGCGAGATCCAGCGCCAACCAATACATCAGCTCGTGGAATTGCGGTATTTCCCTCAGTGGGGCTCCCCCAGTTACAGGCAAACTTTAAGCTCCCGACCGGTCGCCCGGCATGTGTGGCAGTGTAGTGCATGTAAGTGTAAGCGTGTAGAATTAAAGGATGAGGATAGAGCAAAAAAAGAATTAAAGATCGCGCGCGGTCAATGGCCCGTTTGTTAGGCTACAGCTCCGACACTTTCCTGCTTTTGATCAACCACAGAAATTCAATCTGAGCAGCCGGTGTTTGGAATTCTCCTGCAGGCCGCGGCTTCATTCGGTCTAACTGACGTCGAATATCCTGCAACATCCGGTCTCGCACCCAGCGATCTTTAAGTCACACTGGCTGCAGCGTCGTTAGTTGTTACTTAATCATGACAATCATCTCACAAAGTCACAACTACGGACTCCCACGGGTTAAACGAAGGTAGGTGTACCTCAAGGTATATCAAGGTGTTTTTTTTTGTCAGTATATTTTTTAGTTATAACTTTACTTAGTTATAACTAAATATGTTTAATTCATATGTAATTGATGATTTGATGTGAACCCGGGTGCGTTAGTGATTGTGGAAGGCCGTAAGGTATCGGCAATGATACGTCACGGACGACTACCATTGGACGATGGGCAAGACGTGGCCTGCGATGGACATCGAACAACGGAAAACTGTGAACGGCATTACGAGCGAGAGCTCATAGTGCACTTCTCTCTGCTTTATCATGACCATTTGCCCTAGTCTTCTCGAGTTGAAAGACTTGGGCATATGAACGATTGTGTGATTTGATGGAACAAGATGATTAAAAATTAAGACAACCCAATATAAACCCAAGAATAAACCCCATAAACCCGCTTTGCCTACCACAAATTTCATATGAATCGTCCGAATTTGAATTCCGCTCTCCAGAGGTGGAAGGTGAGCGGACTGACCACACTACACCAAGAGTCGCCTTGACCGACAGTGCCGAGCTATGCGGTCTGGGCAGGTGTGGGCACCGAACGGAGGGTGGTGTACTAGGTGGATTTGGGCGGTGGGTGGCGGCGGTAATGGCTAATGTGCATGGCAGGCGTCGTGCGTCAGCGCTCGAAGATGAGCCCTTGCGGTGCACCGCTCAGGGGTCAGCACTTTCCACCTGCTCTTCCACCCTCTTCCTCTTCCTCCTCGTCTGGTACCCACCCTCCCTTCCTCCCCCTTCTCATCCGACCTTCATTTTCCATCTTTCTTTATCTCCTCCCCCTCACCTCCTCCATCCTCTTCCCTCACCTCCATCATCCCTAGTTACCCTCTTCCTTCTCCTCGAACCCCTAAACGCTCTCCTCGGCATTCTCCGCTACTACATCTTCCTCTTTCACACCTTTTCCTCTCCATCCTTCTCGTCGACTGCCTCCTCCTCCGCCTCATCTCGAACTGCCTTCCCATCCCCTTCCTCTCCCTTGAATCCGTCCAAAATCCCCTTCTCGTCCGCATCTAGCACTCTCTCCCCTTCGCCCCCCTGCATCTTCCTCGTTCACCATCTCCTCCTCCCTCTCCCCCTCCTCCTCCTCGCCCTGTGGCTGGCGCGCGCAAATTGCCGGCGCACCGCGCTGATGACGGGTTCCGGCGCGGCGCGCGCGCAATCACCCGAAGGCCCTAAGTGCGGAATCCGCCTCGGAGCCACTTCTGCCTTTGCATCGCCTTTGCAAAGGTACGCCGCAGCGCGCTCTGTGGTCGCTGGCTGGGCAGCCACGTGGCAGAGCTCAGCATGCAAGGGCTCGGAAAGCTCGCTGAACCCGTGCCATTACATCGTACAGAAGAACGAGAAGAAACGTTACGACAGAAACTACTGCATATCCAAGAATATACGTTTTATATTTACAAATCTTTTCTTATGCCCATGTTAATGGGTGGAAACCAGAACGGCATAACTGACATTTTATAAAGTGTTATATAATATAATTGTTTTAGCATATAACAGCCTTAATCGTTTATGGAACACAAAGAAAATCCAATATTGAACAAATCGCATTACATATATTAGCATTTTATTTTAAAGAAATAACTAAAATGACAAGCACTCCCTTAGTCTCAAAGTGACATTATGTCCCCTTAGTTAAGACAGATCTAATTCATCGCATAAAAAAGACAAATTGACATTTTTGGACTAATTTTGATTCTGGTTATTCTATTCCAATTTTCACTGCCTATCGTTAGCCACTTATAGTTCCTAATGCGACTTCCGTCATTGGTATATCTTCATTTATCTCTCAAGGCACTGGAGATAGTTTGAGCTGATAAATTCTATTCTTTCCAGGACAGTGGGCATTTTTAAGTCCTTGTGCAGTGCTGCATTTGTGATGAACCATGGTGCTGCCACGATCATTCTTAGGGTCTTGGATTGAAATCTCTGGATGATCGAGAGATTACTCTTGCTTGCTGTGCCCCAGATCTGGATGCCGTAGGTCCATATTGGGATTATGATAGCTTTATAAATCAACAGTTGGTTTTCCAGTGATAGTTTTGAGTGGTATCCTAGTATCCAGTATAGTTTTCTTATTTGAAGTTGTAGGTGCTTTTTTTTTGGCTAAAATGTGATGCTTCCATGTTAGCCGTTTTTCTAGATGTATCCCAAGTATTTTACACTTTCCATCTGTACTATTGGATTGTTGTTGATGTGGACAGTAGGGCATTTGTTTTTTCTCAGGGTAAAGGTTATATGGACTGATTTATTTTCGTTGATTTTTATTTTCCACTTTTTGGCCCAATCTTCAATCATTGTGAGATGTTCTTGTAAATGTCTTGATGCGACATTAGGGTCGTCATCCGAAGCTAATATGGCCGTATCATCTGCAAAAGTGGCTATGGTTGTTTTATCTGATTTTGGTATATCGGTAGTATAGAGCTGGTATAGGATAGGGCCGAGAAGTAGTAGTACTCCGGCCTTGATTGGATGAAATTCAGATAATTCATTTTGATTTGGAAGATGCGATGGGATAGAAAATATCTGATAATGTTGAAGAAGGGATATGGTAGAAAATTCTTCAGTTTAAATAAGAGTCATTGAAAACCATCCAAACCACCTAGCCCTCAACATCCTAGACAATAGTGCATCAACATCCATACAATATCCATCGACTAACCAGAACCTCACCCCTACAACTCCCATATAGATTCTCAACAAATAACTGAAACACTACCCTCAGCTAATAAACTATCCCACTTGCAGCCAACCGAAAATAATACTTGCTTTTTGTTATAGTATGAAGAAGTAGATGAGTACCGATGGGATACCTTCACTGGAAATCATTGTCATAACAATTCTACATCATATTTACTTATTATTTTGTAAGAAAATAGATTGTAAATTTTTTGTTATAAATAAAAAAAATTATCTCTCATCTTCCGTTGTTTGTCGTTCATCTGGAGTTTGGATATTCGTCATTGGTAGTAGTCGTTCATCTTCACCAACAATTTCGACTTAGTCATTCGTCTTAAAAGTTTGACGTCGTCCTCCGTCATCGTCAGCCGTCTTTGTCCTGGGGTTCGTCTATCTCTCTCATTTTTCCTGCTCCATTTCGCCTTCGGTAATCGTTAATTGATTCGCGAGAGATACAGGGCAGTGCAAGTTTATCTCGGGGCTGGCAGTCATTTTCCCGCGTTGGATGGCGAGCACCGACGCCAACCTACGTAGGCTTGCGGGAATTTTTCCATTACGTCCCACCCACATAGGCACCGGCCTGGCGCGCTTCAAGCCCTAAGCCCCCGACTACTCATCAGACATTTGCGGTAACGAAGTTCATGTGAGTGTAAGTGGGAGTAATTATATCTAAGGAGAGACAAAAGGACAAAGAAAAGGAAGATCACGCACGACCCACAGAGGTGTATTTTTCGTTTTCTTGTTTTCATTTTTCCGTTTTCGATCTTTCGTTTCCGTTTTTTCGCTGTCGTTTTTTCGTTTTCGTTTCTTAGGTTTCGTATTTTTGTTTCTTTGCTTCTTTTCGTTTTTTCGTTTTCGCTTTTTCGTTTTGGTTTACGGGGAATTCGTTTTCGTTCGTTCATTTTCGTTTTTTCCTTTTCGTTTGTTCGTTTTCATACTTTCGTTTTCGTTTTTTCGCCTTCGTTTTCGTTTTTTCGTTTTCTTTTTTTCGTTTTTCCATTTTTCATTTTTTCGTTTTCTTTTTTTAATTTTCGTTTCATTGATTTAGTTTTTTTCGTTTTCGATTTTCGTTTTTTCGATTTGCGTGTTTTCTTTTTCGTTCTATCATTTTGGTTTTTTCGTTTTCATTTTTCCGGTTTCGTTTTTTCTTTTCGTTTTTTAGTTTTTTGTTTTGTTTTTCCATTTGCGTTTTTTGTTTAATTTTTCGTTTTCATTTCGGTTTTTCGTATTTATTGTTTCGTTTTCATTTTTTGTTTTCGTTTTTCGGTTTCGTTTTCGCTTATTTGTTTTCTTTCTTTCGTTTCGTTTGTGTTTTTTCGTTTTTGTTTTAATGTTTTTGTTTTATCGTTTTCGTATTTTTTTTCATTTTTCATTCGTTTTTTACGTTCTTTCTTTTCAATTACGTTTTTTCGTATTTCAATTTCAATATATTTTTTCCCATTTTCGTTTTAGGATATTGGTTTTCATTAATTAATTTCCTTTTTTTCCTTTTCACGAAACGTATATACTCGTTTTTTTCATTTCGTTTTTTCGTTCTCGTTTATTCGCTTTTTTGGTTTTTAATTTTTCGTTTGCGTCTTTTCGTTTTGGTTTTCATTCTTTCGTTTTCGCTTTTTTGTTTTCGATTTTTCGTATTCGTTTTTTCGTGTTCGTTTTTTCGTGTTCGTTTTTTCGTTTTCGTTGTTTTCTTTTTGGTTTATTCGTTTTGTCTTTTCGTTTTTAAGTTTTTGTATTTTCGTTTTCGTTTTCTCGTTGTCCTTTTTTCGTTGTTATTTCGATGTCCATTTTCGTTGTCGTTTTTTCCTTTTTGTTTTTCATTTTCATTTTTTGTTTTGTATTTCGTTTTTGAGTTTTTGTTTTTTGTTTTTGTTCTTTCGTTTTCATTTCTGTGTTTTCGTTTCCGTTTTTCGTTATAGTTTTGTGTTTTCGATTGTGGTTTTTCGTTTTTTGGTTTTTCGTGTTTTCGTTTTTCGTTTCCGTTTTTTCGTTTTTGTTTTTTCGTTTTGGTTTTTACATTTACGTTTTCACGTTCTTTCATTTTCGTTTTTTCCTTTTCGCTCTTTCATTTTCGTTTTCATGTTTTCCTTATTTTTCTTTTCGTTTTTTAGTTTTCGTTTTTGCGATATGATTTTTTCATTAACTTTATTGTTTTGATTGTTCGTTTACGTTTTCATTTTTGTTTTTAATTTTTGTTTTTTTTTGTTTTCGTTTTTCGTGTACGTTTCGGTTTTTTTGTTTCCGTTTTTCGTGTTGTTTTTTCGTTTTTGTTTTTTCTTTTTTTGTTACTTCGTTTACGTTTTTATGTTTTCGTTTTTTCGTTGTCCTATTTTCATTTTGGTTTTTTCGTTTAAGTTTTTTCTGTTCGCTTTATCGTATTCGTTTTATCGTGTTCGTTTTTTGGTTTTAGTTTTTTGGTTTGGTTTTTTGTATTCGTTTCTTCGTTTTCGGTTTTTCGTTTTAATTTTTTCGTTTTTTACGTTTTCATTTCTCCGTTTTCGTTTTTTCTTTTCGTTTTTTAGTTTGTTTTGTTTTCGTTCTTTCATTTTCGTTTTGTTTTTGTTTCATTTTGGTTTTTCGTATTTGTTTTTTCGTGTTCATTTTTTGTTTTCGTTTTTCGGTTTCGTTTTCGCTTATTTGTTTTCGTTCTTGTTTTTTCGGTTGTGTTTTTTGTTTTCGTTTTTGTTTTTTCGTTACCGTTCTTTCGTTGTCGTTCTTTCGCTTTCGTATTATCTTTTTCATTTTCTCATTTCGTTTTTGTTATTGTGTTTTCCTTTTTTCGTTTTCTTTTTTCTCGTTTTTGTTCTATGATTTTCGTCTTATCAGTTTTTTTGTTTTAGATATTCGTACCTTTTTTCATTTTTGTTTCGATTTTTCGTTCTTTTCAATTACGTTTTTTCGTTGTTTTTATTTGGATTTATTGTTTTCACATTTTGTTTTTAGGATATTGTTTTCATTAATTCGTTTTCGTTTTTTCCTTTTCGTTTATTCGTTTTTGTTTCTTCATTCTCGTTGTTTCGTTTTCGTTCTTTCGTTTTTCATTTTCATTTTTTTGTTTTTGTTTCTTTGTTCTCGTTTCCTCGTTTTCGTTCTTTCATTTTCGTTTTCTCCTTTTTTGTATTTTTTCGGTTTTGTTTTTACGTTTACGTTTTGTCGTTTTTTTGGTTTTCGTCTTTTGGTTTTCGCTCTTTGATATTCGTTTTTGTTTTCCTTATTTTTGTTTTTGCTTTTTAGTTTTCGTTTTAATTTTTGGTTTTTGGTTTTCCTTTTTTTCGTTTTTGTTTTTCGTTTACGTGTCAGTGTTTCAATTTTTCGTTTGTTTGTTCGTATTGTTTTTTCGCTTTTGTCTTTCATTTTTTGTTTTTTTTCGTTTTTTCGTTAAAGTTTTTACGTTATCGTTGTTGTGTTGACGTTTTTTCATTTTCGTTTTTTCGTTTTAGGTTTTTCGTGTTCGTTTTATCATGTTCGTTTTTTCGTTTAGGTTCTTTCGTTTTGTTTTTTTGTATTCGTTTTTTCGTTTTCAGTTTTTCGTTTATTCGTTTGCAATTTTTCGTTTTTGTTTTCATTTCATCGTTCTTGTTTTTCGTTTTTTGTTTTTTCGTTTGGTGTTTACGTTTTTGTTTTTTCGTTTTCGTTTTTCGTTTTAGTTTATTTCGTTTCCGTTTTTCGTTTTGTTTTTCGTTTTTTTTTGTTTTTCCGTTTTTTTGCTTAGGTTTTTATGTTTTCGTTTTTTCGTTGTTTTTTAATTTTCGTTTTTCCGTTCTGTTTTTCGTGTTCGTTTTTCGTTTTAGTTTTTTCGTTTTTGTTTTTTGTATTTGTTTTTTCGTTTTCGTTTTCGGTTTTTCGTTTTCGCTTTTGTTTATTCGTTATATTTTTTTCGTTTTCGTTTTCATTTATTCGTTTTTGTCTTTGCATTCTCGTTTTTGTTTTTTCGTTTTCGTTTTTCATTTTCGTGTTTTGGTTTTTTCGTTTTCGGTTTTATGTTTTTGTTTTTTCGTTTTCGGTTTTATGTTTTTGTTTTTTCGTTATTTTTTTTCTTTTTCGTTTTTCAGTGTTCGTTTATTTGTTTTTTCCTTTGTCTTTCTTCGTTTTCGATTTTTAATTTTCCGTTTCGGTTTTTTCGTTAGCGTTTCCGTTGTGTTTTTCCCCTAATTGCCATTGACCTACGTCATTTACATATTTGTCCATCTCCCTTCGTCCTTGTTCTTCGCTCGTCGTTCGTCGTTTGTCGTTCGTCGTTTGTATGTAGTTCATCCTTAGTTTTGTGTCTACATTCGGCTGCTCCTAAGACTACGACGAAAACGAAGACGAAGGAAGAAGACGAAAGACAAACACCATAGGTGAAAAAGAAAAACGAAAAACGAAGATGAAGACGAAAAACAGAGACGAAAGACAAGTACAAAAAACGAAGACGAAGTCGAAGAAGGGAGACGACGACAATAGGCAAAAACGAAAGACGAAGACAAAGACGAAGACGAAACACGAAGACGAAACACTAAGACGCAAGACGAGACGAAGGAATTCTTCATTGTTTGTCCTACGTTTCTTCTCATTTGTTTGTTCGCTCATTGGACGCCTCTCGTCGCTCGTCTCTTGTCGTTCGTCTTTCCAAGCACGTCGCTCATCGTTCGTCGTCTTCATTCGTGGTTATTCTTTCCTTTTCTTCGTTCGTTGTTGATAGTCTGTTTGTAATTCAATATTTTAAAATTTGGATTTTTTAATTTTTTGGATTTTTACATATTTAATTTTAAATTTTTTGAATTTTTATATTTTTTGATTTTTCATATTTTTCAATTTTTTATATTTTTGTTTTTTTTCAATTTTCAAATTTTTGTTTGTTCAATTTATATATATCTGGGTTATCGTCGTTAATTTCTCGTCGTTCGTCTGGCGTCGTTCGCCGTTCGTCGCTTGTCGATCGTCATATGGTGTTTGTTATTCGTTACACTTCATTCGTCGGTTGTCGTATATGTTTCGTCGTTCTTCGCTCGTCGCTCCTCGTTTGTCGTATATTGTTCATTGTTTGTCCTAAGTTTCTTATCGTTTGTTTGTTCGCTCATTGAAAGCCTCTCGTCGTTCGTCGTTCAAAGCTTGTCGCTCGTCGTTCGTCGTTATTCCTTCCTTTTCTTCATTCGTATTCATAGTGCGTTTATTATTTTAAAAAATTTTAAAATTTGGATTTTTGTTCTTTCTGTTTTTTACATTTTTTGAATTTTCCTTTTTTTCGATTTTTATACTTTTGTTTTTTTCTAATTTTCAAATGTTTGTTTGTCGTTCGTTTGTTCGTCGTTTAACTGGTGTCGATCGTCGTCCGTGTTTTCTCGTTCGTCGTTCGTCGCTCGTCGATGGTCGTATGGAGTTTGTTATTCGTCACTCTTTATTCGTCGGTCGTCGTTTGTCGTTTGTCGTTCGTCGCTCGTCGCCCGTTGTTTGTCTTTTATTATTCATTGTTAGTCCTACGTTTCTTCTCGTTTGTTTGTTCGCTCATTGAAAGCCTCTCGACGCACGGTTCTTATCTTTCGTCGTTCCAAGCTCATCGATCGTCGTATGTCATATGTATATTCGATCCTTTTCATCGTTCGTTGATCAGAGTCCGTTTATAATTTTAAATTTTATTTCAATTTAAATTTTTATATTTTTAAATTTTTACATTTTTTTAATTTTTCATATTTTTCGATTTTTTAATTTTTTTTTAATTTTCTAATTGTTTGTTCACTTTATTTGTTTCTGGGCTTTCGTCGTTCGTCTGGCGTCGTTCGTCGTCAGTGTCTCCTCGTTCGTCGTTCGTCGATCGTCATATGGTGTCTGTTATTCGTCACCCTACATTCGTCGGTCGTCGTTTGTTGTTCGTCGTTTGCCGTTCGTCGCTGGTCGCATGTCTTTTTTCGTTTATGTTTATTGTTTCGTTTATGTTTCGTTTCCTTTATGGTTTGTCCTACGTTTCATCTCGTTTGTTGTTCGCTCATTGAAAGCCTCTCGTCGATCGGTTCTTGTCTTTCGTCATTCTAAGCTCATTGCTCGTCGTTTGACGTTTGTCATATGTCGTTATTCGTTCCTTTTCTTCGTTCGTTGATCAGAGACCGTTTATATTTTAATGTTTTTTAAATTTAGATTTTAGTAATTTTTAAATATTTACATTTTTAATTTTTATATTTTTGATTTTCATATTTTTGGAATATTATATTTTCGAATTTTTATATTTTCTGATTTTTTAAATTTTTTCGATTTTTTATAATTTTTTTCGAATTTTTAAATATTTGTTCGATATATATATGTTTCTGGGCACTCGTCATCAATCTCTAGTCGTTCGTCTGGCGACGTTCGTTCGTGTTTTCTCAATCGTAGTGCGTCGCTCGTCGATCGTCGTATGATTTTTTTGTTCGTCACACTTCATACGTTTGTAGTCTTTTATGTTTCGTCGTTCGCAGCAGAAATTTTAAAATTATAAACGGACTATGAACAACGAACGAAGAAAACGAAGAAATAACGACAAACGAGAAGAGACGAGCATTGAACGACGAACGACAAGAGACGAACGACGCGAGGCTCTCAATGAGCGAACAAACAAACGAGAAGAAACGTAGGACAAACAATGAACAATATACGACAAACGAGGAGCGACGAACGACGCAAGACGAACGACGAGAGATTAATGACGAAAGCCCAGAAACATATATTGAACAAAGATTTGTAAACAAACAAAAAAATCGAAAAATATAAAAAATTGAAAAATATGAAAACTCAAAAACTGTAAAATTTCGAAAAATTTTAAAAATCAGAAAATATAAAAATTCGAAAATATAAAATATCGAAAAATATAAAAATTCAAAAAATACAAAAATACACATTTTCAAAAACAATAAAAATATAAACGGTCAATGAACAACAAACGAAGAAAAGGAACGAATAACGACCAATGACAGACGACGAAAGACTAGCGACGAGCTTTGAACGACGAACGACAAGAGACGAACGACGAGAGGCTTTCAATGAGCGAACAAACAAGAAGACACGTAGAACAAACAATGAACAATATACGACAAACGCGTAGCGACGAGCGACGAACGACGAAACAAACGACGACCGATGAATGAAGTGTGACGAATAACAAAAACCATATGACGATCGACGAGAGACGAAAGACGAACGAGAAAACACGGATGACGAACGACGCCAGACGATGGACGAGAGATTCATGACGAAAGCGCAGACATATATATTGAACAAAGATTTTAATATTAAAAAAATATTAAAAATTGAAAAATATAAAAAATCGAAAAATAGAAAATTTCAAAAAATATAAAAATTCAAAAAAATTAAGCACAAAAATCAAAAAACAAACTTTCAAAAAATTTAAAATTATAAACGGACTATGAAGAACGAACGAAGAAAAGGAAAGAATAACGACGAACGACGAGCGACGAGCTTGCAACGTCGAACGACAAGAGACGAATGACGCGAGGCTCTCAATGAGCGAACAAACAAACTAGAAGAAACGTAGGACAAACAATGAACAATATTATAGAAACGCGGAGCGACGCGCGACGAACGACGAAACATAAACGACGACCGACGAATGAAGTGTGACGAATAACAAAAACCATATGACGAGCGACGAGCGACGAACGACGAACAAGAAAACACGGACGAACGACGCCAGACGAAGGACGAGAGAGTGATGACGAAAGCCCAGAAACATATATATTGAAAAGAATTGAAAATCCAAAAAATATAAAAAATTGAAAAAGATACAAATACGAAAAAAATTCGAAAAGTATTAAAAAATAAAAAAATATAAAAAATCCAAAAATATAAAAATTTTGAAAAGTATAAAAATTCAAAAAAAGTACAAAAATCTACATTTTCAAAAACTTTAAAAATATAAACGGACAATGAACAACAAACGAAGAAAAGGATCGAAAAACGACGAATGACAGACGACGAACGAATAGCGAAGAGCTTTGAATGACCAACGATGAGAGACGGACGACGAGAGGTTTTCAATAAGCGAACAAGCAAACGAGAAGAAAACTAAGACAAACAATGAACAACAAAGACAAACGAGGAGCGACGAGTGACGAGCAACGAACGACGAAAAACAAACGACGATCGACAATTGAATTGAGGCGAATAACAATCACCATGTTGACGAACGGCAAGCAACGAACGACGCCATACGAACGTCGAGTAATTAACGACGAAAGCCCAGATGCATATATATTAAACATTAAATATTTGAAAATTCGAAAAAACCAAAATATATCAAAAAACGAAAAATATGAAAATTCAAAAAATTTAAAATTTTGAAAAATATAAAAATCAAAAAATATAAAAATTCGAAAATATAAAATTTCGAAAAATATAAAAATTCAGAAAATAAAAAAATCAATAATCCAAATTTTCAAAAACTTTAAAATTATAAACGGACTATGAACAACAAACTAAGACACGGAACTAATAACGACGAATGACAGACGACGAACGACAAGAGACGAACGACGAGAGGCTTTGTATGAGCGAACAAACAAACAAGAAGACACGTAGGACAAACAATGAACAATATACGACAAACGCGGAGTGACGAGCGACGATCGACGAAACATAAACGACGACCAACGAATGAAGTGTGACGAATAACAAAAACCATATGACGAGCGACGAACGACGAAAAGAGAAAATACGGATGACGAACGACGCCAGACGATGGACGAGAGATTGATGACGAAAGCACAGAGACATATATATTGAACAAAGATTTGAAAATTCAAAAATGTATTAAAAATTGAAAGATATTAAAAATCGAAAAATATAAAAATTTGAAAATATAAAATTTCGAAAGATAAAAAATACGTTTCTTCTCGTTTGTTTGTTTGCTTATACAAAGCCTCTCGTCGTTCGTCTCTTGTCGTTCGACGTGCCAATCTCGTCGCTCGTCGTTCGTCGTTGTTCTCTCCTCTTCGTTCGTTGTTCATTGTTTGTTATTAATTTAAAATTTTTTGAAAAAATGTTTTTTGATACTTTTTAATTTTTCAAATTTTCATATTTTTTGAAATTTTGGATTTTGGAATTTTTATATTTTTATTTTATATATTTTTCAAAATTTTACATTTTTTGAATTTTTCTATCTTTCGAAATTTTATATTTTCGAATTTTTATATTTTTCGATTTTTTCTATTTTTCGATTTTTAATTTTTTTGAATTTTCAAATCTATGTTCAATATATATGTCTTTGCGCCCTCGTCATCAATCTCTCGTCCATCGTCTGGGGTCGTTCGTCATCCGTATTTTCTCGTTCGTCGTTCGTCGCTCGTCGTTCGTTATTTGGTTTTTCCTATTCGTCACACATCATTCGTCGGTCGTCGTTTATGTTTCATCGATCGTTGCTCGTCGATCCGCGTTTCTCGTATATTGTTCATTGTTTGTCCTGCGTGTCTTCTTGTTTGTCTGTTCGCTCATACAAAGCCCCTCGTCGTTCGTCTCTTGTCGTTCGTCGTTCAAATCTCGTCGCTAGTCGTTCGTCGTCTGTCATTCGTCGTTATTCGTTCCTTGTGATTGACAAGTAGTGCGTTTATATTTTAAAGTTTTTGAAAATTTGGATTATGGATTTTTTTTATTTTTTGAATTTTTATATTTTTGAATTTTTATATTTTTCAAATTTTTATATTTTTGAATTTTTATATTTTTCGTTTTTTCAAAATTTTAGAATTTTCTTTTCTTTTGTGTTTTATGTATCATCTTCCTTCGTGCTTGGCTCGTCCGAGGCCAGTCGCTGGTCGCTTGGCACTCGTCGCTCGTCGTTCGTCGTTTGTCGCTAGTCGCACGACAATAACGTTTGTCGCTAGTCGCACGACTCGTTGCTCGTTCGTATGCTTCTTTCGTTGTTCGTTAATATTTTTCGCATACGAAAGAGCAACGAGTCGTGCGACTAGCGACAAACGACGAACGACGAGTGACAAGTGACCAGAGACTAGCTACGAACGACAAGCGAAGTACGAAGATGAGACATAAAACACAAAAGTAAACAAAATTCTAAAATTTTGAAAAAACGAAAAATATAAAAATTAAAAAATATAGAAGTTCGAAAAATATAAAAATTCAAAAATATAAAAATTCGAAAAATATAAAATATCGAAAAATATAAAAAATCAAAAAATAAAAAAATCGAAAAATATAAAAAATCGAAAAATATAAAAAACAAAAAAATATAAAAAATCAAAAATATAATTTAAAAAAAAATAAAAGTAAAATTTTGAAAAAAGAAAAATATTAACGAACACCGAAAGACGCATACGAACGAGCAACGATTCGTGCGACAAACGACGAACGACGAGTGACAAGCGACCAGCGACTGGCTACGAACGACGAGCGAAAGAAGAAGGAAGATGAGACATATTACACACGAAAGAAACAAATCCTAAAATTTTGAAAAAACGAAAAATAAAAAAATCCCAAAAATATAAAAATTCAAAAATACAAAAAATTAGCAAAATATAAAAATTTTAAAAAATCGAAAAATATAAAAATTCAAAAATATAAAAATTCGAAAAATATAAAAAATCAAAAAATATAAAAATCAAAAAATATAAAAAATCAAAAATATACATTTCAAAAAAAAAATAAAAATCTAAAATTTTGAAAAAAGAAAAATATTAGCGAACAACGAAAGACGCATACGAACGAGCAACGAGTCATGCGACTAGAGACAAGCGTTATTGTCGTGCGACAAGCGACAAACGACGAACGACGAGCGACCAGTGACAAGTGACCAGCGAATGGCTACGAACGACGAGCGAAGTACGAAGGAAGATGAGACATAAAACACAAAAGAAAAAAAATTCTAAAATTTTGAAAATACGAAAAATTTAAAAATTCAAAAATATAAAAATTCGAAAAATATAAAAATTCAAAAATATAAAAATTCGAAAAATATAAAAATTCGAAAAATATAAAAAATCGAAAAATATAAAAAATCGAAAATATAAAAAATCGAAAAATATAAAAAATCGAAAAATATAAAAAATCAAAAATATAAAAAATCAAAAATTTAAATTTCAAAAAAATGAAAATCTAAAATTTTGAAAAAAGAAAAATATTAACGAACAACGAAAGACGCATACGAACGAGCAACGAGTCGTGCGACTAGCGACAAACGTTATTGTCGTGCGACTAGCGACAAACGACGAACGACGAGCGACGGGTGTCAAGCGACCAGCGACTGGCTACGAACGACGAGCGAAGTACGAAGGAAGATGAGACATTAAAGACACAAAAGAAAAGAAAATTCTAAAATTTTGAAAAAACGAAAAATATAAAAATTCAAAAAAATAAAGATTCGAAATATATAAAAAATCGGAAAATATAAAAAATCGAAAAATATAAAAAATCGAAAAATATAAAATGAAAAAATATCAATTTCAAAAAATATAAAAACTAAAATTTTGAAAAAAGAAAAATATTAACGAACAACGACAGACGAAAGCGACGAGCAACGAGACGTGCGACTAGCGACAAACGTTATTGTCGTGCGACTAGCGACAAACGACGAACGGCGAGCGACGAGTGCCAAGCGACCAGCGACTGGCTACGAACGAAGAGCGAAGTACGAAGGAAGATGAGACAAAACACACAAAAGAAAAGAAAATTCTAAAATTTTGGAAAAACGAAAAATATAAAAATTCGAGAATATAAAAATTCGAAAAATATTAAAATTCGAAAAATATAAAAATTCAAAGATATCAAAATTCGAGAAATATAAATAATCGAAAAATATAAAAAATCGAAAAATATAAAAAATCGAAAAACATAAAAAATTGAAAAATATAAAAATAAAAAATATAAAAAATAAAAAATATAAATTTCAAAAAAAGTAAAAGTAAAATTTTGAAAGAAAAATATTAACGAACAACGAAAGACGCATACGAGCAACGAGTCGTGCGACTAGCGACAAACGTTATTGTCGTGCGACTAGCGACAAACGACGAACGACGAGTGACAAGCAACCAGTGTCTGGCTGTGAACGACGAGCTAAGTACGAAGGAAGATGACACATAAAACACATCAAAGAAAAGAAAATTCTACATGTTTGAAAAAAAGAAAAATATAAAAATTCGAAAAATATAAAAATTCAAAAATATAAAAATTCGAAAAATATAAAAAAATCGAAAAATATAAAAAATCGAAAAATAAAAAAATCGAAAATTATAAAAAATCAAAAAATATAAAAATCAAAAATATGATTTTTAAAAACATAACAGTAAAATTTTTAAAAATGAAAAATATTAACGAACAACGAAAGACGCATACGAACGAGCAACGAGTTGTGCGACTAGTGTCAAACGGTATTGTCGTGCGACTAGCGACAAACGACGAAAGACGAGTGACAAGCGACCAGCAACTGGCTACGAACGACGAGCGAAGTACGAAGGATGAGACATAAAACACACAAAAGAAAAGAAAATTCTAAAATTTTGAAAAAACGAAAAATATAAAAATTCGAAAATATAGAAATTCGAAAAATATAAAAATTCGAAACATAAAAATTCAAAATTATAAAAATTCGAAAAATATAAAAAATCGAAAAATATAAAAAATCGAAAAATATAAAAAATCGAAAAATATAAAAAATCAAAAATTTAAATTCCAAAAAAATAAAAAATCTAAAAATATAAAATTTCGATAAATATAAATTTTCAAAAAAGTTAAGCACAAAAATCAAAAAACAAACTCAAAAAATTTAAAATTATAAACGGACTATGAAGAACGAACGAAGAAAACGAAAGAATAACGACGAACGACGAGCGACGAGCTTGCAACGTCGAACGACAGACGAACGACGCAAGGTTCTCAATGAGCGAACGAACAAACGAGAAGAAACGTATGTCAAACAATGAACAATATACGACAAACGCGGAGCGACGAGCGACGAACGACGAAACAAACGACGACGGACGAATGAAGTGTGACGAATAACAAAAACCATATGTCGATCGACGAGAGACGAACGACGAACGAGAAAGCACGAATGACGAACGACGCCAGACGATGGACGAGAGATTCATGACGAAAGCGCAGACATATATTGAACAATGATTTGAAAATTCAAAAAAATATTAAAAATCGAAAAATATAAAAAATCGAAAAATAGAAAAATTCAAAAATATAAAATTTCAAAAATATAAAAATTCAAAAAATGTAAAATTTTTAAATATATATAAAACAAGAATTATAAAAATGCAAAAATATAAAATTTCAAAAAATATAAAAATTCAAAAAAATTAAGCACAAAAAACCAAAAAACAAACTTTCAAAAAATTTAAAATTATAAACGGACTATGATGAACAAACGAAGAAAAGGAAAGAATAACGACGAACGACGAGCGACGAGCTTGCAACGTCGAACGAAAAGAGACGAACGACGGGAGGCTCTCAATGAGCGAACAAACAAACGAGAAGAAACGTAGGACAAACAATGAACAATATACGACAAATGCGGGGCGACGCGCGACGAACGACGAAACATAAACGACGACCGACGAATGAAGTGTGACGAATAACAAAACCCTATGACGATCGACGTGCAACAAACGACGAACGAGAAACACCGATGAACGACGCCAGACGAAGGACGAGAGATTGATGACGAAAGCGCAGAGACATATATGTATTGAACAAAGATTTGAAAATTCAAAAAATATTGAAAATCGAAAAATATAAAAAATCGAAAAATGTAAAAATTCGAAAATATAAAATTTCGGAAAATATAAAAATTCAAAAAACGTAAAATTTTTGAAAAATATAAAAATCAAAAAATTTAAAAATTCAAAATTCAAAAATTTCGAAAAATATGAAAATTCAAAAAATTTGAAAACAAAAAATCAAAAAACAAATTTTCAAAAACATTAATATTATAAACGGACTATGAACAACGAGCGAAGAAAAGGAAAGAATAACGACGAACGATGAGCGACGAGCTTGGAACGTCGAAAGACAAGAGACGAACGACGAGAGAATTTGTATGAGCGAACAAACCAACGAGAAGAAACGTAGGACAAACAATGAACAATATAAGACAAACGCTGAGCGACGAGCGACGAACGACGAAACATAAACGACGACCGACGAATGAAGTGTGACGAATAACAAAAACCATATGACGATCGACGAGCGACGAACCACGAACGAGAAAGCACGGACGAACGACGCCAGACGAAGGACGAAAAAGTGATGACGAAATCCCAGAAACATATTGAAAAGAATTGAAAATTTAAAAAAATATAAAAAATTGAAAAAGATAAAAATACGAAAAAATAAAATTTCGAAAAATATTAAAAACTCAAAAAATACAAAAATAAAAAATATAGAAATTTCGAAAAATATGAAAATTTAAAAAAGTACAAAAATCTACATTTTCAAATACTTTAAAAATATAAACGGACAATGAACAACAAACGAAGAAAAGGATCGAATAACGACGAATGACAGACGAACGACTAGCGACGAGCTTTGAACGACCTACGATGAGAGACGGACGACGAGAAGTTTTCAATAAGCGAACAAACAAACGAGAAGAAAATTAAGACAAACAATGAACAACGACAAACGAGGAGCGACGAATGACGAGAAACGAACGACGAAAAACAAACGACGATCGACCATTGAATTGAGGCGAATAACAATCACTATGTTGACGTACGGCAAGCGACGAACGACCCCATACGAACGTCGAGGGATTAACGACGAAAGCCCAGATGCATATATAGTAAACCTTAAATATTTGAAACTTCGGAAAAAACAAAAATATCAAAAATCGAAAAATATAAAAAATCGAAAAATATGAAAATTCAAAAAAATATTAAAAATTGAAAGATATTAAAAATCAAAAAATATAAAAATTCGAAAATATAAAATTTCGAAAAATATAAAAATTCAAAAAATAAAAAAATCAATAATCCAAATTTTCAAAAACTTTAAAATATAAACGGACTATGAACAACAAACAATCACAAGGAACGAATAACGACGAATGGCAGACGACGAACGACTAGCGACGAGATTTGAACGACGAACGACAAGAGACGAACGACGAGTGGCTTTGTATGAGCGAACAAACAAACAAGAAGACACGCAAGACAAACAATGAACAATATACGAGAAACGCGGAGCGACGAGCAACGATCGACGAAACATAAACGACGACCGACGAATGAAGTGTGACGAATAAGGAAAACCAAATAACGATCGACGAGCGACGAACGACGAACGAGAAAATACGGATGACGAACGACCCCAGACGATGGACGAGAGATTGATGACGAAAGCGCAGAGACATATATATTGAACAAAGATTTGAAAATTCAAAAAAATTAAAAATCGAAATATATAAAAAATCGAAAAATATAAAAATTCGAAAATATAAAATGTTGAAAATTATAAAAATTCAAATAATGTAAAATATTGAAAAATATATAAAATCAAAAAATATAAAAATTCAAAAATCCAAAATTTCGAAAAATATGAAAATTTGAAAAATTAAGAAGTATCAAAAAACATATTTTCAAAAAATTTAAAATTATAAACGAAGAATGAACAGCGAACGAAGAGGAGGGAATAATGACGAACGACGATCGACGAGCTTGGAACGTCGAACGACAAGAGACGAACGACGAGAGGCTTTGTATGAACAAACAAACAAACGAGAAGAAACGTAGGACAAACAATGAACAATATACGACAAACGCGGAGCGACGAGCGACGAGCGACGAAACAAACGACGACCGACGAATGAAGTGTGACGAAAAACAAAAACCATATGTCGAGCGACGAACGACGAACGAGAAAACACGGATGACGAACGACGCCAGACGGTGGACGAGAGATTCATGACGAAAGCGCAGACATAAATATTGAACAAAGATTTGAAAATTCAAAAAAATATTAAAAATCAAAAAAATATAAAAATTCAAAAATATAAAATTTCGAAAAATATAAAAATTCAAAAAATGTAAAATGTTGAAAAATATATAAAATCAATAAGTATAGAAATTCAAAAATATAAAATTTCGAAAAATATGAAATTTAAAAAAATAACAAAAAAATCAAAAAAACAAACTTTCAAAAAATTTAAAATTATAAACGGACTATGAACAACGAACGAAGAAAAGGAAAGAATAACGACGAACCTCGAGCGACGAGCTTGGAACGTCGAACGACAAGAGACGAACGACGAGAGGCGAACAATGAGCGAACAAACAAACCAGAAGAAACTTAGGACAAACAATGAACAATATACGATAAATGCAGAGCGACGCACGACGAACGACGAAACATAAATGACGACCGACGAATGAAGTGTGACGAATAAAAACACGATATAACGATCGACATGCGACGAACGACGAACGAGAAAACACGGATGAACGACGCCAGACGAAGGACGAGAGGTTGATGAAGAAGCCCAGAAACATATATTGGACAAAGATTTGAAAATTCAAGAAAATATTAAAAATCGAAAAAGATAAAAATAGGAAAAAATAAAATTTCGAAAAATATTAAAATAAACAAGAAATATTAAAATTCCAAAAAAATTTAAATTTCGAAAAATATAAAAATTCAAAAATGCACATTTTCAAAAACTTTAAAATTATAAACCGACTATGAAGAACAAACGAAGAAAAGGAACGAATAACGACAAATGACAGACGAACGACTAGCGACGAGCTTTGAACGGCGAACGACAAGAGACGGACTACGAGAGGTTTTCAATGAGCGAATAAACAAACGAGAAGAAATCTAAGACAAACAATGAACAATAAACAACAAACGAGGAGCGACGAGTGACGAGCGACGAACGACGAACAACGAACGACATTCGACCATTGAATTGTGACGAATAACAAACACCATGTTGACGAACGGCAAGCGACGAACGACGCCATACGAACGTCGAGGGATTAACGATGAAAGCCCAGATGCATATATATTAAACATTAAATATTTGAAAATTCGAAAAAACAAAAATATCGAAAATCGAAAAGGTAAAAATTCAAAAAAACAAATTTTCAAAAACATTAAAATTATATACGGACTATGAACAACGAACGAAGAAAGGAAAGAATAACGACGAACGATGAGCAACGAGTTTGAAACGTCGAACGACAAGAGACGAACGACGAGGGGCTTTTAATGAGCGAACAAACAAACGAGAAGAAAACTAAGACAATGAACAATAAATGACAAACGAGGAGCGACGAGTGACGATCGATGAACGACGAACAAAAGACGATCGACAAATGAATTGTGATGAATAACAAACACCATGTTGACGAACGACAAGCGACGAACGGCGCCATACGAACGACGAGGGATTAACGACGAACCCCAAATGCATATATATTGAATATTAAATATTTGAAAATTCAAAAAAGAGAAAAATATAAAAAATCGAAAAATATAAAAAATCAAATAATATGAAAATTCAAAAAATGTAAAATTTTGAAAAATTTAAAAATGAAAAATTTAAAAATTCGAAAAAATAAAATTTCGAAAAATACAAAAATTTAAAAAATAAAAAATTCAAAATCCCAAATTTTCAAAAACTTTAAAATATAAACAGACTATGAAGAACGAACGAAGAAAAGGAACGAATAACGACGAATGACAGACGATGAACGACTAGCGACGAGCTTTGAACGACGAACGACAAGAGACAAATGACGAGAGGCTTTCAATGAACGAACAAACAAACGCGAAGACAAACAATGAAAAATAACGAGAAACGAGGAGCGACGATTGACGAGCGTCGAACGACGAACAACAAACGACGATCGTCGTATGAAGTGTGAAGAATAACAAACACCATGTTGACGATCGACAAGCGACGAACGACGCCATACGAATTACGAGGGATTAACGACGAAAGCCCAGATGTATGTATATTGAACATTCAATATTTGAAAATTCGAAAAAAAAAACAAAAATATTTAAGATCAAAAAATATAAAAAATCGAAAAACATGAAAATTCAAAAATGTAAAATTTTGAAAAATCAAAAAATATAAAAATTTAAAAATATATATAATTTCAAAAATATAAAAATTCAAAAATATAAAACTTAAAAAATGTAAAAAATTAAAAATTCAAAAAGTTCTAATTTAAAAAAATTAATATTATAAATGGACTTTGATGAACGAACGACGAAAAGGAACGAATAACGACATATGACAAACGACGAACGACGAGCGATGAGCTTGGAACGACGAAAGACAAGAACCGAGCTTCGAAAGGCTCTGAATAAGCGAATACACAAACGAGAAGAAACGTAGGACAAACTATGAACAATAAACCACAAACCAGGAGTGACGAGCGACGAACGACGAACAACAAACTACGACCGACGAATGAAGTGTGACGAATAACAAACACCATATGATGATCACACCATACGAACGACGAACGAGGAAGCACGGACGACAAACGACGAAAGATTAACGACGAAAGCCCAAATACACATATATTGAACAAACATTTGAAAATTCGAGAAAAACAAAAATATTAAAAATGGAAAAATAAAAAAATGAAAATTCGAAAACGAAAAAAGCGTTAACAAAAATTAGTAAACATAAAACTAAAACAATAAAACAAAATGAAAAAACGAAAATACGAAAACGCAAAACCCAAATCGTAAACAAAAACTTAAATACCTAAACCAGAATGAAATAATGGAAACGTAAAAGAAAGTAGGTAAACGAAAAAGGTAAATCGACAAAACGAAGAACGAAAACGAAAAATCGAAAACGAAAAAACACAAACTAATATTCGATACCGAAAAACCAAGAATGAAAAACAAAAACGAAAAAACGAAATCGATAAAACAAAAACGAAACCGAAAAAAAACAATGAGAATAAACGTAAACGAACGACGAGAACGAAAAAACCAAAACAAAAAAGAAAAAATGGGAACGAAGAAATGCAAACAAAAAACAAAAACGTAGAAACGAGAAGGAATAAACGAAGAAAAACAATGATGTGAACGAAAAACGAAACAAAAAAACTAAAACAAAATAAAAAATTAAAACGAAAACAACGAAATCGAAAAAAATAAGGAAAAAAGAAATGAAAAAACCAAAACTAAAAACCAATATCGAAAAAACAGCTAATGAAACTAACAAAATTAGAATATGAAAGTCAAATAAACAAAACAAACAAAAATCAAAACGGAAACAAAAATACAAAAACCAAAACACGAAATATCCAAAAAACGAAAACAAAAAATAAAAAGAAAACCTAAACGAGGACTTAAAACGATAACGATAACGCAAAAACCAAAACGTGAACGAAAAAACAAAAAACAAAAAACATTAAAAACAAAAAACAAAACGAAAAATCGAATACAAAATAACGGAAACATAAACAAATACATAAAAACGAAAATACGAAAACTAAATTGAGAGCAAAATACCGAAAATGTAAACGAAACAACGTAAACGAAAAAGAAAAAAAAACAAAATCGAAATCGAAAAAACGAAAACGAAGAACGGAAAAGAAAAAAACAAAGCGAAAAATTGGAAACGAAAAAACTAAACCAAAAATCGAAAACTAAAAACGATAAGCGAAAAGGAAAACCAAAACGAAAAAACGTCAGCGAAAGAGAAAAACGAAAAAACCAAAAAGGAAAAATCAAAACATAAAAACTAAATCGAAAAAAACATTACGTAAACGTAAAAACCTAAACGAAAATCGATAACGGAAGAACGAAAACGAAATAACCAAAACCAAAAACGAAAAATTAAACCTAAATGAATATTTGAAATCGAAAAAACAAAAACGAAAACGAGAACAAAAAACGAAAAAACGAAGAAGATAAATCGAAGAAAGAAAAGAAAAATCGCGATAAAAAAGCGAACGAAAAAAAGCGATACGAGAAAACCAAAACAAACAAGAAAACGTAAACAAAACAATCTAAACGAAAAAAAGAAAACATAAACGAAAAATCGAAAACGAAGAAAAGAAACCGAAAACGAAAAATTGATAACGAAAAACGAAATCGAAGACACGACAACGAGAAAACCAAATCAATAAAACGAAAAAGACCAAAACCAGAATGAAATAACGTAAACGTAAACGAAAGTAGGTAAACGAAAAAGAAAAATCGACAAAACGAAGAACGAGAACGAAAAATCGCAAACGAAAAAACCAAAACGAAAAAACCAAAACGAAAAAACCAAAACGAAAAAACGAAAACAAACGAAACAACCAAAACTAAAAACGAAAACGAAAGGGAAAAGCGAAAATGATAAAACCAAAATGAAAAAACAAAAGCAAAATGGCAACGAAAAAACCAAAACAAAATAACCAAAACGTAAACAAAAACATAAAGACGAAAACGAAAACACCAAAACGAAAACAAAAAACAAAATAACGAATACGTAAACGATACAACGTAAACGGAAAAGGGAAAACAAAGAAACGAAAAATGAAAAAACGAAAGCGAAAAAACGAAAACGAAGAACGGAAAAGAAAAAATGGATGCGAAAGAACGAAAACGAAAAATCGAAAACGAAAAAAAGAAAAACCAAAAATGAAAACCAAATTAAAAAACCAAAAAATGAAAAGGAAAAAGAAGACAAAAAACGGAAACGAAAAAACCAAAACGAAGTAAAGAAAAAACGCAAACGAAATAATACCAAAACGAGAACGGAAAATGAAAAAGGAAAAATTAAAATGAAAAATGAAAACGAAGAATGGAAATGAAAAAACAAAAATGAAATCGAAAAAACGAAAACGAAAAACGCATACGAAAAAAACAAAACAAAAAAACTAAAACATAAAACGAAAACGAAAAAAATCTAAAATGAAAATACGAAAAAGAAAAAACCTGAACGGAAAAGCGAAAACGAAAACAAAAAACTTAACACGAACAAAAAAACTAAAACAAGAACGAAAATTTGAAAACGAAAAAGAAAAAACGAAAGTGGAAAAACAAAAAAGGAAAAACGAAAAACCAAAACAAAAACGAAAAAATGAAAACGAAAACGGACGAAAAAACGCAAAGGAAAAGACTAAATTGAAAAAACGCAAACGAAAAAACACAAACGTAAAAACAAAATACAAAAAACTAAAACATAAACACAACAAGGGAAAAACGAAAAAATGCAATCGCAAGAACGCAAAGGAAAAAAACTAAACGAGAAAATAAACCAAAAAAACAAAACATAAAGGGAAAGACGAAAACGAAAAAACGAAAACGAAAAAACGAAAACGAAAAAACGAAAACGAAAAAACGAAAACGAAAAAACGAAAACGAAAAAACGAAAACGAAAAAACGAAAACGAAAACGAAAAAACGAAAACCAAAAAACGAGAACGAAAAAAAGAATGAAAAAAAACAAAAACGAAAAAAAACGAAACGAAAAAAACAAAAAGAAAAATGCAAAAAGAAAATACAAAACGAAAGCGAAAAAACGAAAACGAAAGAAAGAAAACGAAAATCGAAAAGAAAAAAACGAAAAAGAAACGAAAACGGAAAAACGAGAACGAATAAACGTCAGATGACAAACGACAGACGATAGGCGCAACTTGAAAGACGGAAGACGAAGGACAAACGACGGATGTGGAAATTCGAAAATGAAAGACGAAAGACGAAAGAGCAAAGACGAAAGACGACGAAGACGAGAGACGAAGACAAAAGACGAAGGAGTAAGATGAAGACGAAAAAAGAAGAAGAAAACGAATACGAAAGGGAAAAAAGAAAGACGAAGACTAAGACGAGAGACAAAGACGAAAGTCGAAGACGACTTTTGAGGTCGACTGACTGCAAACGGAACAAGACTCAAGACCAAAGGGACAAGACAATTGACCGAACGAATGAGGAGAATTTAAAAAGAGAAGGCCTATGACAAACAAAGGAAGTTGCAAGACTATGTAGAAAAGCAAAAGCCAAAATTAAAAAAAAAAAAATGTTGGTTGATGAGAACGCAACCATTGATAATCCGGTATGCTGAACTGTAAACTTCGTACAACGGTCAAAATTCACGAATTGATCAACGAACAATAGGCAACTACAATCGATGATCAATGTTTGACAAAAAGAAAGCGTCAATTAATGAGCAGCTTTCAAAAATAAATGATGAAAGAAAATAGCAAAGAACTTTGAAAGACACAGAGTAAACAACAAAAACATGGAATAATGATAAAAGAATTTTAATCGTAAAAGGGGAAATGAAAAAAGAGAAGATTGAAATAGGACGGAAAATTAAAGTGAAAAACGTACACCACACACCAATAACGATGGATGATCCAGTATGTTTACCGCTCTACGGGCCGTGAACGGTGTTCTGTGCAGGTCGCAGTTAGTTAGCTCCCTCATTTAGTACGTCTCCTAGACCTTGCGAAACGCCACCAGATGTCTTCAACCCCACACTATTGCCAACAGGAGAAAAGTTACGACGGTGGTGGTGTCATGACGCCACTCATGACCCGAGCAGTCCAGAAATGAAGGGATATTCATTGAAAGGGTGATACAATGTAGAAAGGCCCAACATGCCACGAAAGGCATTTGAACAACCATCCTACTCAGGACTCGAACCCGCGTCTCGCCGAATCGATCTCTCTACTGTACCCACTTTCTAACGCCCTGTTCCTTCGCTCCGACGATACAGCTGGACATGGTGAATTGTATAGAGTAACAAGAAAGAAAACAAATTATGAACACGAAAAAAAATTAGAGCTGAGGCTAATAAAGAAAGCCCTCAAGTACTCACATTAAAAATCAAAAATAGTAAGATAATATGAATTGGAATGACAGAATTGGAATTATCGGAATATACATGCTTGAAAGACGCAGACTATAAAGAATCGATGGAAAAAATAAAAGATGAAGTGATGAATAGTAAGGCAAATCATAAAGGAAAATTTACAAACTGATATTATGAGATATTTTTGAATATTTGAACAGATAATGATTCCTGAAAACTGATACGAAAAGAAACATGAAAGAAGAAAGCAAACGTGAGTTCGATAAACCAACACTTATGAGAAAATGAAAGATAAAAACGAAATAAAAAATAGTAGACAAACACCTAAGATAATACCACAATATCTAGACTTGGTGCTGTCGCCCAACGAATACCAAAACCAAATATTAAAATTCTGTAAAGACTGCAATATTCTCAAAGAAATCTAATTGTAAAAGGTATACTAGTATGGATAATGGAAACGAATATTGTAACAAAAAATAACAAATAATGTGTCTTCACATATTTATATACATACTGTATTATATTGTAAAGTTAACATATTAATATTGTTAAGTTGTATTTAAAGTAGTCGCTAATGACCACAGTTGTTGATGCGACTATAATAAACTAAAAAATACCACAACCCCTCGCCACAAATAGCAAAGGAAAATTCGAAAGTAAAAAATAGAAGACAAACACGTAATACCACAACCCCTCGCCACAAATAGCAAAGGAAAATTCGAAACATATCGTAAGACAAACACGATATTACAAACTAACTTTGTACTAACACTATAGATGAAATCAAAAAAAGCAAACATGAAGACGAAAAACCATCATTAAAATATAATGCGAAGACAAACACCTACCAAACTGCCGAGAGGGGACGAACACTATGGATGCACGATGGCGAACACTAAAACGAAAGACAAATAGAATGATTAATATGAAAGATGAACACGAGGCACGAAGATTTCAGACAAAGAGGAAAGACGAACACATGTTGAATAGGAGTGTCGAAAGCAGAGGACAAATGTGAAAGACAAATAGGGAAGGATGAAAACCAAGGCGAAGTCGAAACCCGAACGAAATAACAAAAGTTAATTACGAACACAAATGACGTAGATTACGTAAGGCGAACTCTAGATGTTCAGTCACGACAAAGACAATCGACCAACAGAACAGGCATGATAGTCGGTCGCTTAAGACTTGGCTAAAAAAATTAACTTGAAAGGGAAACACGAATGACAAACACTAAGAACTAACATGAAATATGAAAATGAAATATCAATACGAAGTCTGAAAACAAAATACGATGATTTAATATTTTCGAACGAAACGAAAAGGAAAACGATAGACGAACACCAAAGACATGAAAATAGATGAACAAGAATAAAAACAACCAAGATAGACGAAATACGTAAGACAAGTTCGAAAATCGAAGATGAATTTCAAACATAAGGAGTGAACAGGAAAGGGAAACACAAATTACAACGGTGAAGTACGGAGACGAAAGAGGAAGATCAAAAACAAATACGAAGCGGAAACACATGAGACAAGGAAGATAGAAAGGAAACTGGACGGCTACTGCATTCGAGGAATTCAGCCAAAACAAGTGATGACATTTTCAATAAATGAGAGAAAGAATAAACTAAATATTTCTAACGAGAAAGCATGAATGGTAGTAAATGAAAAAAACGTGCGATTATGTGACGAGAGCATTTGAAGGAATGAGAAGTCGGTCAACAGTAACAATACTCGTAAAACGTTTTTTATTTACTACGAATTTGTATAACGCTTTTCGTCGTTTTGTCAGCAATGAAGTATGGAATATACTTACCTTCACTGCTTAATGTTCGGAAAGTGTGAACATGATGGTTGAGACTGTTTCATGTAAATGGCTATTTCAGTAGATTTCACTGTCACAATAATGAGTGTGTATATTTTGTTACGTGTAATCCATCGTTTGTATCCTTACATTTTCTTCAGCTACTTACCATTCAGTTTTCGAATCGTCGCTATCCGTATAGCCATCTATAATTGCAATTTTTTCACCTTGGTACTTTACATGCATAAGTCATTGGCTCAATCACTTTGAGTGCTGGCGTCGGTTTTTTGATGGCAGGTGGTGAGGCGCTGAAGCAGTGTTGGTGTTTCTGTGCTCAACGCCAGCGCGCCAGACGACACGAGTAACGGAGCTGACCCTTACTGAGATCTCAGGAGCAGCTCACAGGAGGCAGTCATACATTGGAAGCCAAAGCCTACTCACCTGCACTACTACGCACCTGCCTTCTCATCTGCAAATGTGTTTATTCCCGTTTTTCTTTTTTCAATTTTTTTAAACGTTTAACGTTATGCGAGGATAAAAGGAGTAGAGCATGGTTAACATTGTCCGTATTAATATTCTATTCCTATATAAACATTTAACTTGCATATTTTTGTTACATTATCTGATAAGGGTACAAGGGAATTGCCTGGGATGGACACAACAGCGAACGATCAAAATTATGGATATTTCAATATTTTCTGTTACTACTGTATATATCAATAATGTCAAGTGCTTGCCAAGAACATCCAGAACAATTGAACTGTCGTGGAGTGCAGACTTACAGGTGATATGAAGGGCAAACCTTTTCACAAGGATGTACAATATTGTAACGACCCTCGAACTCTTGCAGTTGCTAAATTTTACTTGACATAAAAATCAGCAGGTATAAAATATAGATTGAAAATAGATATAGATCATAAAAGATCATAACATAATTTATCCAACATTTATAGTTTTTTAAACGAAGAATAAAAGCAATCAAGTTACCGTTCACTCACACTGTTTGTCTATCACTTGATGCTATTATCTGCCAGGATGAAGGGATTTGGAGGAGAAGTGAGACATGCCACGGGGCAATAGACGAGCTTGGTTCCAAAATGACGTATCTCCACAAGCGTTTGTTTCCTGATTTTATGCATTATTATATTCTTAAGTCGGTTCTCCATCATGCTTTAAAATGTATTTCAATGTATTTAAATTTGACATTTCTCCTATGTTGAATCTTATTTTGTACTATTTTAACTCTGAGGTTCAATGTGAATACTTTCACATTCATCACTTCCACTTTCTAAAGCCGGCAGACTCCACAAAATACAGTGTTTAAGAAGAGTAGTATGACAGAAACTTCACGTCCTTTTGTGTAAAGGAATTCCCAAATCCTCATCATGAAATGATTAGAGATGGTTGAATTGCTACGTGCTTCAGGCGTAGGCAGGAAGCATGATTTTTAAAACGTACGTTTTAACTTAAGAGATTTTGTAGCAAATGAATTTGGTTAGGTGTGTTGCGTTTAACAGATTTTGATTCAGGAGTCACTAACGACTGAAAACTGAAAAAAAATGAACTCATTCAACGCATGGTTTTAGTATGGCCATCAACATCTAGTATTATAAAATATTGCCATCGTCAATCCATTAGAAAAGGTATTAATACAACAAAAGCAAAATTTAATGGCTTTGCGAAATGAACGATTCCTGCCCATTTACCGAAGTTAGATTTGGATTTTGAAACATTCATTGTTGAACATGAAAAATTCACCGTCGAATATTCGAAGAGTTTAATGAAAATGAAACATTTGACATTTTCAAACGTACTTGATCCTGCACGGGTAAACAATTTCAGTTAACAATTTAGAGTCGCTTTGAGGAGTTTTTTATAAATTGCATTAACTTCAAATACAAATTACGAGAAAACTAATCAATTCAAAAAGTTAAAGTCCTGAGCCACCTACCAAGGCGTTAACATTGGAAGGGAAAGACAGACAAACTTGTTTGCCGTCAATCAATTTTTAGGTATCAATGAACCTCAAGTGCATTCTATATAAGGTGTTTGATGAAACTTCCCCTCATTTCCCCTCAAGCACTCAGAAACTTATGAGGTGGCTCCTTGGTTTACTTCTCGATATAAATGTAGCTTCACTACGCGCATGGTTTATTGCTCTGTCCTTTTGTGAAATGTATTTGGAGCCGTGGATGTGTTTTGCTCTTTTGTTAACAGTGCATTAAAATAAACTGTGTATTTCTTTTACCGTCGGAAAAAATGTTCGTCGTTCATAACTTGGGAGCGAAAATGTATGGTTTTCAAGTTGATAATCTGGCTTTGTTGATACTTTCATTCAGCATTCAACTTCATGTCCTAAAAGCACGGGAAAAAAGGATTCTGGTGCTCGAGACAACATGCACATTCTCCCTCTTACAATACATACAGTTTACTGTTTTTGTACTAATTAAAACAAAACAAATTAAAGAATTTTATCTATACATACTTCTTCTTACGTTACAGACGTAAGACATTCATCTTTCCACGAAGTTTAACTCCTGTCACGAGTACATTTCGCATACTTTTTTAATTGATGAGGAAAGGACATCGTAACATATGAATATTCTTTGAGAACACTAGCTTAGTTGAATTGTATTTAATGATCTACATTCAATGAAAATAATACCTACATACTCGTAAAGTGTTGTAATAAAAAATAAGTGTTTAAATAGAAATGAACGGTTGTAGAAAACAAAGGTAATAAAATGAAGTAAATGACATTATTACATGTAATAAGAGAAAATATGAACGATGGTTGCAATATCCTGTTTTCATAATTTTCAGTCAAATGTTTTCTTCTGATGTTCATTTATCTTCCTTCTCTCTTACATGTTTAAATACTAATTTTGACTCCCAATTTGTCCCACCTACCTTTCTCAATATGCTCTGTTTTTATTTGCTACATCACTTATTCATTCAGTCATTTTCATTCACACAAGGCATTACACAGTTGTTTTTTTTTAAATCTGGAAAAGTAAGTCATAATAAGTAATACATTAAGCAAAAGTTATTTTGTAATAATGATGTGTGTGTTACATAATAGTACTATTTTATTAAGAAATCAATGGAAACAAAGGTTTTATTCACAGTAGATTATAAATACAAATATTGAAGAAAAATCTTATATAATTAATTAACTTTACAATAATACCTAATAAACGAAGATTTGAAGGCATCATCGTCCTACCTTTACATTAAAGAAGTTGTTTAAAAAGTTCAGAAAAAGTAAAATATTATTTTTCTATTAAAAAAGGAATGAGTTCTTGATTAATTATTCTATTCAAATATTGTTTTTTATTCCAAAAGTAACGAAATATTTGAACACATTCTGCCTATAAATATACTCTATATTTTTGTTATTTAATGTATTTTTATAACAAAAAATGTTATTTATTAATTACGAATATTTAAAACGCTGGTCATTACGAATAACAATTATTCTTCTCAATGGAAACATATTATTGAAACATCGAAAGCATACGATTTTTAAGACTTCAATGATTCATTAGGGTAGAGATGATTCACTAAGTAGGGAAGTTGTACTAGAATTTTAAAATATCAGTAAAACAATAATATTCTCACCTATATAAAATGTGTTTCGTATTCTTCTTCAATCATTGATGAAGAAATGGAATATATTTAGGTATTTAGTGTTAATAATACGGTCACGATATAAAATATATTTTTTGAGAATGAAAGTTGAAATGATGTTTTAAATCATCTTTATAATACGAGATAAGTATGCATTTGATACTGTATTTTACCTTGTAAAAACCTGCTATAAACTACATCATTTTTATATCTTATTTAATTCTAAGAATCAAGTTTTGTGCTTTCTTTTTTAAGTTTTAGTTTATTAAATTCGAAATTAAGAATTGATTTTGAAGGTATGTTTTCCAGATTTTTGTTGAAAAAACCCTTACCCTCCTCTTCCTGCACTTTCTTCTTCTTCTTCTTCTTCTTCTTCTTCTTCTTCTTCTTCTTCTTCTTCTTCTTCTTTTTCTTCTTCTTCTTTTTCTTCTTCTTCTTCTTCTTTTTCTTCTTCTTTTTCTTCTTCTTCTTCTTCTTCTTCTTCTTCTTTTTTCTTCTTCTTTTTCTTCTTTTTCTTCTTCTTCTTGCAATTATTGGTCAGAATAGCAGATCAAAATACTTACCTGCAGACGTGCAGATCTTAGCTTCAGTCTCATATCTGTTACTTGAAAATGAGATAAATGTGTTTGGAATGTGCATCAAGTGGCACTAGTTGCCAAAGTATTTGAGTAAGAGGGTTTCGGAATTATTTTTATGGTAGTTTTCTCTCTAAATTGAAGCACATTTGAAACTAAAAACTGTTGTAATTGGTTGCAGTTGGCCACATTAACGAATGGACTCTCTGAAGAGTATTTACGAAAAAATATTATTTTTGCAGTAAGAGCAATATTATGTGTGTAAATTATTGAGTTAAGCATATAATAAGTTAAGTTTAAAATGTAAATAACGTGATGTACTGTTGTCAACCTCCAGCTCCTTGGAACTTGCTGCACAGCATTGCTACACCTGCAGGTATTCTACAAACACTATACACTACTGTCTCTGGTCCCGCTGCCATATATCTCCTCGGTCGATTTGCTGCAAATCGGTGTGCAGGTGGCGATGAGAAGAGCTGCGGGCTCCCACGCCGCTGACCTCGCGCCTCTTGAGTGGGATTTCTCCCCTCTGCTGCTTGGCGCGTCCTCAACCAACAGGTCGTTCGCCCGCCTCGCAGGTATTCGCGTGCATATGGAACACACGCGTGGGCGAGCGGTGTTGGGCGAGCGTGCAGTTCAATGAGTGGAGAGACGAGGAAGACGACTGTGTGTAAGAATCGGTGTTTGAGAGAACAGAGGAAGCAGTGGTCGGATGCAATGATTGACAGGGAGTGGAAGTGAACGAGGAGGATGATTTGGCTGCGAGGTGGGCAGTAATTTTTAGGTCCGCTGTAGGCAGACTTTGGTGTCGACGGCGACATGGAGGTCATTTGCTGGCGAAGAAAGAGGGGCGTGCGGTACTGTGTATTCTTCATTATAATACCGCTACCTAACAATTATGGCTAACTGGAAACAGGTGAATTATTTTCATAGGTGGGTGATTATGAAGATTCGAAATGAATGAAGACGCAGTGGTAGATGTGAAAGTCAATCAATTACATGTTGTCGTTCATTTTCGAGTGGTTATAAGAATATTTTTTTATTGCATATTCGTATGATACAATATTAATTTTAGATGGGAAATCTGCTGAACCGCAGTTGGGTGGACTGGAGCACAGGAGAACTATGAATGAGCGCCCGAGAAAACGAAGTGAACTGGCGGGTGAGCGGGCAGGTGAGCGGACGCGTGAGCGGTAGGGTGGGCGGGCGGATGAGCGGGCGGGCGAGCGGGCGGGTGAACGGGCGGGTGAGCGGGGGGTGAGCGGGGGGGTGAGCGTGCGGGTGAGAGGGCGAGTGAAAGGGCGGGTGAGCGAGCGGGTGAGCAGGCGGGTAAGCGGGCGGGTGAACGGGTGGGTGGGCGGGCGGGTGAGCGGCCGGGTGAGTGGACGGGTAAGGTGGCGAGTGAGTAGACGGGTGAGCGGGCGGGCGAGGTGGCGAGTGATCGGGCGGGGTGAGTAGGCACGCAAATGGGTGAGCAGGTGCGTAGGTTGTGGGTTAGTCGAGCGCGGGATCGGCCAGCGGTTGGCGGCGGCGTCTGAAGGCAAAGATCGCCGATTTCCAGCGGGCGAGGGCGTGGCGCGCGAAGTGAGATGTGCAGCCGCCACGCACGCCAGCCCCACCGCCCGTTCTGCTGCGGAAACACCGCGTTGAAATACGGCTTTGCTCTAATACTTTTATATCGGATGTTATGCTTCAGGCATTATGCGGAAATTGAATGTGGGATGAACATAAAGAACGGGGCAAAGCAAATAGCTCAGACCTGTACATTTATTGACTACTTCGGCACTGTAACAGACTGAGTTTAAAACTTTCATCCAGTAAAATTTATAATATTAATGCGCTAATGAAAAAAAACTTATGAGGGGTGGAGTATTGACTTTGCAAAGTTATAATACGTTAAGTTAATTGCGATTAATTAATGAAAGGTCAGATTGTTTTATATCACATTTCTCACTATTTATTTTTAACTTACAAACTTCTGATTTAATGTTGTTGAAGTTCAGGTTTGAGTGACTATTAGCGTGTCTATTTATGACGCATTGTAAACTTACCAGTTTTAATAACACTAATTCTAGATTGTTATGTGGATGGAGAATCTAGAGTACCACAGTCGAGGTGAACAGAGCTAGAAACTTGGCGGAAGGATGAGAGGAAATTCCAAGAATCGTAAAGGAGTCAGCTGGAAGTACTGGACCAACTAAGTACAATTTGCCACTTACCTGCCCTACAGACGATGTACGACGTACCCAGATCGGGACCAATTGCCCCGCGTTTTATATTGTAAAGTATTGTGTGCCTTGATTTCATTTAAAACCCTGTAGATATGCTTTTTAATAACACTAAATCTAGATTTTTAAATGGCAGAAGTAAATTTAAATGACATAGGTTTCGAAAGAGAAACACAATTCATACGAAGTTGGATTCATAGCAATCAAAAGGGATCTTATCAGAATTGCACAGGAGACTCTTTTGTCTTCATATGTTATGACTCTGCACTTGAGAATTGAGTGATAAAGTAGAAAGAACTATGCCGATTGAATGAACGGTTGTGGGGTAACGTTAGGGTGAGGTACACGGAAGAAGGAAGAATATCGATATAATCTGCCACCCACTTTATCCGCCATAAAATCCATATGGATAATCCGAAGTTGAATCCTGGTTCCCGGAAAGGAACCCAGTACCCATACCAGTACTCAGCAAAGGCCGGTCTATACTTATAGTTTGAAATAACCCGCCTAGAAAAAGGTACAATAACAAATCAACTACAACGGGACTCTTAGCTGACCTCGGACTTTATCATGTTTGCAACCCGGTAGCAATCTGCATTTTAAATAACTAGTAAATTCCATTGCGCGCAAAACTATTGAAAGAAAACTACACAGCCTCCTACCGTATGGGAGATGTCAGTGGTCTTTTGTACTTTCCCCAGGAACTCAGGGAAATAACAGAATCAGTGCTTTTGGCACTGCTGACGTCTTGTGATAACATGAATCTAAGGAAGAGACTTAATACAATTAAGATTTTGTGGTTGCTATTCACATGTTGAGTTATGCAACAGCAACTCTTTTATATTCCTGATATATACAGAACTGTTGTGCTGTATAAATATACCACACTGTGTTATTACGATATTCATAAAGACAGTTTTTGTTAAAATATTTAATTTATTGTAGTTTTGAGAGAGTGTTTTATTTGTTGTTTTTGAGCAACCTGTGTGCTACGTTTTGGAAAATCATTTTATGTGGTTTTGTTCATCAGAAATTTTGTTACTATGGCTACTAGTTAGTTTTAAAATGTGTAAAACAACAATTCCCACAACTTAAATTAAATGTGATCATCATCAAGATAATTCATATTTTTTAAGAAATAATAAAAATTCTTATTTCTTTTAGGTAGCATATGTTGACCACCATCATGAAGACACTGACGTGTGCGATCTCTACGGAGCTCACATCTCAACGGAGAAACCCAATGAAATTACCCGATTCCGCCGGTAGTCAGCCAAGAGTCAGGAACCCTCCAGCTGCAAAGTGCCACTCACCTGACCTCCGGACGTCCTGAAGCATTCTCACCCCAGAAACAATTGCGGAGGCGGACGAGGATTTTTCAGGCGCGCTTTCTAATCTGCGTGCACGACACGTCCTGTCTTAGAGGTGGAACGGGGTCACAGCGGCACTTCGACTGCCACTACCTTCCCCCGGATGAATAGAAAGTGCGAACGTTCCCACCTGCACTCCGGCATTATATCGACAGCGGGTGTGGGTTGTGTAATTCTCCACTTTCCACCTGACGAGACATTCTGGATTGGAGCTGATATTGGGTGTTCCCCGTATGCGGCGTAAGTATAGCACAGACAAGGAAGTACCACCACATATGATTGCACAGTAGTACGCTCTATTGTACCGAAGAATGTGAAAGTAAAATATTATATTGTATGTTATATTCTTGTCGCTATTTCCTCGATGTATAGATTTGTGCTTATTGGTTTTCTTGGTAAGAAAATCAGAATATGAGCAATTAGGTCTTTGACTTCACCAAAATTATGGATTATTTTGTGAAATTTGGTGCTACAACTCATTGTTAAGACAGAGTTAATTCCACTACACTTTGAACGAGAAAAATAATAGAAAAGTAAGGAAAGGATAATGAAAGCATAAACTATATATTGCTATATAAGCTATTGTTTCTTCGCAATGAAAATAATATTTACTATTCTCCTGTAAATCCTTCAAATGGACCTCCTTCCAACCTTCAAAATTGACGATTTCCGGTTTCAGTGCACTTCCTTTTTACATTACTTTTATTGCGCTTGTCGAATTCCAACAAACCTCTGATTGCATCGACTACTTCTGCATGTACGGAAATATGTGACAGTTCATTAATACCTTTCAATTAATTTATCTTTAACAAATCTTTCATACAATGTACGAATTAGATTTTGTCAATAGCATCCTCAGGTTGCCACGTATTTTTTCAAAATTCATTGAATAATAGTTGAGTTCAACAATATGGCATTCAAATTATGAGGGTTTATTAATGTACATATGCAAATATTGGGATAAAATCTCATTAGAATAATATATACCAGTATGGCGACAGAAATAACCGCTCCCGGTTGCAAATTTGAAAATTATAAAATATTCAGTCCATAACCCGCGTTCAGATGTGTTCATTTACAAAAAAGGTCAGCAGCACGTAACACTATTTAAATACTAACTGTAAATAACATTTTGTACACATCAAATAAACCTCAATGTTCAACATTTGGTGTGGCTCTAGTGTCACCGGCTTCGTCTGGAAAAAATATTAAAACAAAAAAAATATTTATTTTGACTGGAAGTAATATTCACGTTTGTAATGTCAACCACCACCGTTCAATTGGTCACGGACTTGGTTTGAAACACTGGCCAATACATATTACTAGAATCACGACCTCCAGTCAAACATCCGGTCTCCATTTACAATACCACGCGTCGCACAAGAAATTCAGCAATAAAATACGAGCACATGGAAACCGACCAACAATTGTCGCAGGTACGAAATATGGGAGTATTTGAGCAACGTTGTTTATGTAGACGTCGTAAAACTAGTGCCGTCTTTTATGGAAGCACGAGGACAATCGAAAGCAGCTGGGAGCGCGGCGAGCTGCGAGAATTGAGTCATTTCTGTATTATGCGCGAGCGCAGCACGACTTTCGGCGGCCTTGTCTCGCGCCGTGACACACCCATCCGCGTGCACTGTAAACAAACAGCAGACGCGCGCGAGCCAGTTTTATAATGAACTCCTTCTTTGGTGTCTTATGTTTCGTTCTCGGCTGCTCTCTAAACTTCCCTGGCGGTTAAACTTTAAACTAAATGTTCTCGTTTTCCGCACTATTTTATCGCTCTGCAAAAAGAGAACAAGTAGATAATGTATTCGAGGAAAGCCACTCGGGCATGCGCTGAGTATGTGTACGTAAATGAAGGCCAATCTTTGTTGCTCTCAGTGCTATTTTCAACTCGGTACTTTCAATGTTTCTTGACACAGAAAGATGCTGGTTATACAAAACTCTGTGAGGTTTTTCTTTTATCCCCAAGGGCGACAGTCTTCTTTCGTTCAATTATTTGTTTATGAATGAATCCACTAAAATATTAACGCGAGTAATAATGAATAAAACGAGTCAGATACTCTGTCCACAACGACAAGGAACTGAACTGATAATCACCATTCTATGTCTCACAAGTAACGTTCCAAAATGTTTTTTCTATTCAATTCTTCATTTGGGCATTTTTTTGCAATTAAACGATTTTTGTAAGCAGGAGATTTAAAGGTAAAATTTACGGCGAAGAATATTTTCCTTTTAAACGAATTATTGAAATCTAGGGGGGAAGTACAAAAGAATAATATGCAAAGTAACAAAGAGGAATTTCATAATAATGATTTGTGCATATTACTTTTTGAAATTGGGATTTTGTTTCATTCTTGGAAAATTGTCTCTATGTATGTTTCTTGCAAAATACAAATAGCATATGTTATCCTACAGAATTAAGTATTATTATTCGTATGAAACAGCAAGGAGTATTCCCGATCCCACTTAGAAAAGGATAAATTATAGCACACGTAAATATTTCAACGCCGAGATCCTGTATAGGCGGCCTATCCAAGCCGCTAAATAAAATTCATCATGACTTGACCACGTCCAAGAGATCTGTGGGCTACGGTTGCGAGAATATTCAAATGTTTGTTTAAATAGAATAATTAATTGAAAGGTGTATAAAAGGTAGTGACAGTCAGTTTGGTAAACCAAATATCCCGTAGGTGCAAACATTATTATGTTGATGTTTCGATACAATTAATGGTACTGGAAGAGAGGAGGGGATGGCCAATCAGAGTACAGCTTTTCATTTTAAAGCTCTGACAATCACTCGCTTCAACTGAACTGTACAGAAGATGTAGTTAATTCTCCGACTGGAAAACATACCTTCATGTCTTGTAGAAATCTGATACCTATCCCTTTTATTAAATTATAAGAAGGATTTAGCAAACCTTCCACATGACTCTATGCCTTGAATTAAATTAGAAGGAATTTCGAAAAACCATCCGCCTGAAAGACGTTCTTAAACGTCTTCTCCGAGCTCGGATCGCATGTCACTCAAGTTACAATTAAGTTTTAGCACGCCGTCCACCTGAGAAGACGTACCAACATTGCACAACAAGAGCAGCAGCTTTTTAAAACGATCGTGGAACGAAATGACGCCGACGGGTCGGCGAGAAGCTGACAGAGCAGCAGAAATTACGAACGCAGGTGAGGAAAATTCTGCTTGCGCCACTTGACTTCTTCCGGGCGGAAGTGCCGCTCGGCGTAGCGGCGACTTCCGTTTCCCTCGCCCGCGAGAAGAAAGGATGAAGCAGGAGTGCCAACTCTGCCTCTGCAAGCAAGCGCCACTTAGAACATTTACGGACTCATGACACTTCTCTCTGAAGGTTTCAGAGCATCGTCAGGAAAAAGCACTATACTGTAACCAGTGGTGTTTCAGGATTCAGTTTGCAACTCTTTCACAGACACATTTAACTGCAGCTTTTGTACGTCCGATTGCATTATTTTGTTTTCGTGAGAAGTCTTAAAGAACTATAGTTATTGATTAAAGTACTGTTTTTATAAAATTCCATTGGTTTTACAGGATTAAATTTGCAACTCTTCACAGAATCCTTTAACTGTAGTTTTTGTGATCTTTATTGTTCTCATAAGGAGTTGTAAAGAATTATGGCTATTAAATAGGACAGTGTTTTAATAAAATCAAATCATTTAGTTTATGTGACTAGGAAAATAGTCACTGTCGGTAGACTCTGGCGAGACGATGAAGACTACTAAGTCGACGACGCAAAGGACGAAGAGAAAAGGAAGACAAAGACGACTCGCAGGAAGGCGAATGAGATGACAATAAGCAGGTGAAGAGGCCAACGACATAAATGATTCAAGAGAGAATTACGATTAAGTATAGCAACACGACGAAGACGATTAAGTAGAGAGTATGCGTGAGAAAAAGTGGCGAGAAAACCAAACCAGAGCAGTGGGATTTTAACAGAAAGCGAGAGACTTATTAGTTCGATAAATCGTTTTTGGGACATCCATTGCTATGATAAATCCCGTTGCGGTAGTAAATGTATCATTCTGTGAAGTGGCGATGCTCGTCCCCGCTGGATGGTGAGATCTGGCGCCGATCTACATGGCTTCCCTTTAGGTATCACCAGCTTCAGCGCAACGATCTCACTACCCAACTGTGATAAGCCAGAACCCTCCTTTTATTAACATAAATGGCTTTGGGATTTTACAATAAATATCATGTTGATACGCTTTATTATATGCATCCAGAGGGAGTGACGTTATTGCTTACAGGTTGTCAGGGAGACGAGTGAATAAGCAAGCCCGTGGAGGACACGAGAATGGTGATATGCAGTTAAATATTAATAGAGAGGTATTGTTGTCTAGGCTAACCGGGACGAGCAGCGTCACTGACATGGTGGCTAACGTTTCGGCGCATTCTTCAGAGCGTACAGCAAGAAGGCCACAATACGTTGGCCGAAACGTTAACCATCATGTCAGTGACGCGGCTCGTCCCGGATAGCCTAGACAACACAAACTCCGGCCGCGGAAGCCTACGCAACCAATAGAAAGGCATTACACAACACGAGTGGTGGTGTACTGCACGTAAGTGTCAGGGGAGGAGATAAGACAAGGAAGTGGAAGGCAAGCTCGTCCGCTGGCCGTGAACAAGTTCGGCAGGGTACTGCTCCAGCATTCGCCTGGTACTCAGGGGATAGAAAGCACAGGCGGATTAGTGAGCGAGGCGAGAACGTCCGAGACCGACGGGCGTCACGGGGGGCGCAGGCGACGCGGGCGGGCGAGCGGGCGAGCGCCGAAATGAATCGCCCGCGCCGTGTTTACACTGGCAATTAGGGCGGCAATTGCGCGCGGGCGCCGGCACCGCGACCGCGTCGGCGGCCGCTGGGCGACGCCACGCCACGCCGCGCCGCCCCGCGCGTTTATAGGGGTCAACGCGGCGGCCGCGGCGGTGACCTCGCGCTGGGTGGCGCGACCGCCGCGCGGCTGCGCCCCGCCGCGCCCCACCCGCCCCCCTCTCGGCACGCTCTGCTCACTCAGCGCCGGCGCCGCGTCCGGGAACCAGGCGGACTTAGAGACAGCGAGCGCACTGGAATATATAAATAAATAAATAAATAGATAAATAAATAAATAAATAAATAAATAAATAAATAAATAAATAAATAAATAAATAAATAAATAAATAAATAAATAAATAAATAAATAAATAAATAAATAAATAAATAAATAAATAAATAAATAAATAAATAAATAAATAAATAAATAAATAAATAAATAAATAAATAAATAAATAAATAAATAAATAAATAAATAAATAAATATATAAATAAATAAACTTTTAGTTGGAATAATGGTGGACTGCGTTGAGGGGACGTTTTCATCCTTGATCTCTTGTCTCTCCTTACACACACACACACACTTACATTTATATTCATTACAACACCACACATTTCTCGTAGGTAGACCTGTGGGGAGTTTAGAGCTTGTCCTGGTTTGTCCACCGTTCCGATGTGGAAGATACCTGGACGTAGAAAAGTTCAAAGTACGACGTGTATATCAGTGCCGGAACACTGCCATCTTCTGTATTACAACACACGTTAAACTTACGGGGCTTACTTCAATTTATTTGCCTTGAAAACAGATCTAGTGTGCAAAATGGAGGCTCGTTGGCGTGCACGTAGAGAGTGGTAACAGAGCCGTGGGTCTCCAGCCGGATGCGCCGTGAAGCTCTGTGGAGTGGACGGCGGCGTCCGGCGCGCAACACGCGTCTCATGCGGAGCCTTTGAGACAGACATCCCGGGGGGGAAGGCGAGGTCCCCGGGGCGAACTTTCTCTGTCGCGTCCGCCGAGTGGGCACACCGCTCGTGACAGAGGCGCGGGCGTGCAGGATCGCCCCGCCGCCCGCACCCCCCTCACCTCCCTGCGCGCCGACCGCCCTATCGCCCCAACCGCCCTCGCCGCCCCGCCGACCCCATCACTCTCACCGCTCTGCCACCCTCACTGCCCTCACAGCCCCCGCGAAAACTGTTCTGCCGCCACCTTCCGCCCCTTCCTCATCGACCCCGCCCTCACCACCCTCACTTCCCCACCACCCCCGCAGCTCGCGCCGCCGATTAAGCTGTCTGTATGCACGTCTGCCTGCTTTTCTGTCACTGTCTTTCTCTCTCCCTTTCTTTCTCTCTCCCTTTCTTTCTCTCTCTCTTTCTTTCTCTATCTCTCTCTCTCTCTTTCTCTTTCTCTATTTTTCTATCTCTTTTTCTCTCTCTTTCTCTCTCTCTTTCTCTCTCTCTTTCTCTCTCTTCCTCTCTCTCTTTCTCTCTCTTTCGTATCTTTGTGGTGGCTGACCCCCCGTACGATCGTATGTGTTCGCGAATGCTAGCCGAAACGTAGACCCCCAAAATTTTTTTTTCTAGACATCACTTCTCTGGAATACCTTTTTACCTCTTATCCAATCAATGTTTACATCTTTCTTGTAGTTTACGTTTTCATGTAGCATCCAAAAACTGATGGAGAAACTCCAATGCATCTTTGGGCATAGAAAAATTATGTTTCCTCTTATAAGAAAGACATTTATTTCTCAATGTTTTGAGCGCGTCTTACCTTTCTTTGTGCAATGATTTTCTATGTAACTGCAATATAACTTCCAAAAATCAACCGAACAGGCATTGATCCTCGTCCCCACAACTCACTCACCACAAATATTTTCTCATGAACCTTTTACCGCAATGAATAGCTTGTATCCGACTTCAGTACTCTACTCACCCCTTATTCTGAGACCCACGCTGACCTTTTGACCTCGCAAAAATTGGGCGTGCTGCATTCTTTGTTTTTTTTCGTTCACTTCTCTTGCACAATACCATGATTATATGTAGCTAATCTGAGAACTTTACCTAACTGGGACCATTGCACTTTGCTCTCGCCATGTCACCACCGTTTCACCTGTCACCTCAAGACGGCCCCTGCCTCCCCCCCCCCACTGCCACTCCTGCACCTTGCCTCCTTTGTACCTCACTCGTGTCTCTCCACCCGATTCACCACAAACAATTTGCTTCGAAAATTCCGATCTAGTGAATCTCTTCTATTCGCGGTATATCTTTTTTCTCGTAAATCCTCGACTGTTTTTTACTCATTCACCTGTTTGAACCACAACCATTCTGCAACTCTGCAAGTCCGTAGGACAATAAAACGTGAACTGGTCACATCCCCTTCCCCCGAATCTTGCCCACTTGCCACTCACCTTTTGCCCACCCGTTACCCACACCTCGGACCCCCACTGCCCACATACCACCCAAACAACGCACATCCTCCTATCCTAAACTCATTGCGTGTCCGTTGTCCATAGGCTACTCACCACTAGGGAGGCGACATTGATGTCGATGTTTTTGTAGAAACCAAAGGAATGCTGGTTGCACTTCCTACAACGACCAAACTCTCTAGCCCGAAATGACCTCTATGTCATTGTATTTCTTCTTCATATTAATTTTGCACATTGAAATATGGCAAACAAGAACGCTGTGGGAGTAGGGTCGGCACCCTCCTATCATACCCTTATTCGGCGAATTGATAAACATGAACACCGTCAAATTAAATTTTATTGTGCAGGAATTTAATGTTAGAGAATTCTAATCGAGTATAAAACATCGATGTTGAAAAACGTCGATGGCTTTTTGTCGATGTCTCATCACTGCTCACCTCCGCCCACCCTCTGTCCACCCGCTGGACACCTACCGTTCACCGGACGACAACTGGAGGTCCCCCACAGCCCACCTCTCCATCTAAGTACTGATCACCCACCGCCCACCATCCACCCACACGCCGCCCACCGTTAGACCAACCCACCGCCGGCCCATCAGCTACCCATCAGCTGCCCACCATCGTTCTCCCTCTGCCCACATGCTGAATACATAGCGCCCAGCACACGACCACATGCTGTCCACCCACCGTTCACCTCCCCATTTAACTACTGGACACCTATTGCCCACCGGCTGCCCATCCACCTTCATTTTGGTCCACACTTCTTCCACCCACCCACCACCCACCCATTGCCCAGCCGCAGCCTACCTGCCACCTACCTGCCGCCCACTTACCGCCCACCCGCCGCCCACCCGTCACCCACTAGCCGCCCATTGACTTCTCTCCCTTCGTCCACCTACTGCCGCCGCCGTGTACCTACTGCCCATTCACCGTTTATGCTGATAACTGCCAATGTCTCTTACACCCATCGCTCATCCACCGTCCACCCAACAACCGCTCGCTGTCTACTCACCACTCACCGCTCCACATACTGGACACTCACAGACTGCCCACCCACTACCCACCCTTCGTACACCGTCCTTCCACCCACCGCCCAATCACCGCCCACCCGCTACTCTCCCTCCCTTCAGACATCGCGTACCCACCCACAAACTAACTTCCACCCATCGCTCACCCACCGCCAACCCTCTGCCCACCTGCTGGACACGTACCGTCCACCCAAAGACCGCCTCGCTGTCCACCCACTATTCACCTCCCCATCTAATTACTGGACACCCACCGCCCACCCACCCGCTACCCACCCTTCTTCCACCAACCGCCCAATCACCGCCCACCCACCGCCCACCCGCCGCCCACCCTCCGCCCACCCGCCTCCCACCCGCTACTCTCCCTCCCTTCAGCCACCACCCACCCACAACCTCCCTTCCACCCATCGCTCTCCCGCCGTGCCGCGCCACCCACCTGGCTGCCCCTCCTCCTCGCCCCTCCCCCTCGCCCCTCGCCCCCCGCGCGGCAGCCGCTCCGCGCAAAAAGCGGCGTGCGTGCGCGCGCCCGAGGGCGAGACACGGCGCGTCGCCTGACGGGGCGTGTAATTGCGAGAGCAATGCCACCAGCCGCAATAATCTCCACCGCAACAATTTACGCTGCGGCCCCGCGGACGCCCGGGACGAGGCCTTGGCGGAGGCGGGGGGGGGGGGAGATCGGGTGGATGCTGGCAGCGCTGGAGCGGAGGCGGATGCCAAAGGTTGGGGGAGTTGAAGGAGGAGGCAACGTTAGCGTTGGCGGTGACGGTACAGGGACGGGGGCGTGGAAAGGAGAGAATATGATGGCTATGTTGGTGGAGGATAAGAGATGTTGGGTTGCAGTGGCAGAGGCGGTAGCGGTGGTGGAGGCGGAGGCAAAAACAAAGGTGAAGGCAATAGCGAAGGCAGAGGCGGAGGGAAAAGCAATGGGGAGGCGGAGGAGGCGAAGGCGGAGCGAACGTCAAAGAGTGGGAGATTTGGAGGTAGAGGCAAAGTTGTCGCTGGCGGTGACGGTACAGGAATGGGGGAGGGTCGTGTAAAGGATATAATACGATGGCTATGGTGACGGCGGTGGTAGAGGTGATGTTGGTAACCCAGCAGTCGGGAGGATAGTGGCGATGGCAGAGGCGGTAGCAGAAGAGGCGGAGGCACAAACGAAGGCGAAGGCAAAAGTGAAGGCAGAGGTGGAGGGAAAAGCGATGGGGAGGCGGAGTAGCAGGCGAAGGAGGGAACGTCAAAGAGTGGAGGATTTGGAAGCGGAGGCAAAGTTAGCGTTGGCGATGACGATAGTAGGATGTGGGTGGGGGTCGCGTAAAGGAGAGAATACCTTGGCGATGCTGTGGGGAGTGACTGAGGTGAGGTGCAGTTGCAGGGAGCGTAGTAGCGGTGATGGAGGCGGTAGCAGAGATGGAAACAGAAGAGGAAGCAGAGAAGAAGACGAAGGCGGAGATGAAGACGAAACCGACAGCTGAGATGGAGGCAGAGGTGGAGCCGGAAGCGAAGGCGTAGCCAGAGGCGGGGACAAAGGGGGAGACGGTGTTGTAGGCAGATGTGGAGGTGGAGACAATGGCGGAGGTGATGGCAACGGAGGTGGAGGCGGACGCAGTGGCGGCAGCGGCGGCGGGGGCGGGGTCACGCAGACGAGAGAGCGACGGGGGAATCCGCGCAGACCTTCCTTACATAATGATGGAGGCGACACTTAAGTGGTTAACTGCGCGGCTGATCATGCGTGAAAGCGAACGGGTGGCGCGGAGGAGCGCGCGGGGGAAGGGAGGGGGAAGTTGGATCGCGGAGTGAGGGGAGGGGGTTGGCAGGGTGGGTAGCAGGTAGGCGGGGAAGGAGGAACACGAGTGATTCAACGAGCGGAGTAGCTGGATCTGGAGTCGAGCGAAGGACAAGGGCGAGACGAGTAGAAAGGCAGAGCGAGAAGAGACACATGGGTGGGAAAAGGCGAGTCGTACTAAAGGTGACTCAAGGTGACTTGTGATAAAGCGCAGGTGAGATACGTGGTCATTTTCTTAAAGCGAACGATTGAATGAAGAGTATTAGATATAGAGCAGATATTGAAGAAGAATAAACTTGCCCATCTCAAAAAGATTATTGATAAGTAATTAAGAGGCCAGTTAGACGATAAACTGAGACGCGGCAGAGAAGGCTATTTGGGTCAGCAAAAGCAATGACTATTAAGACATAAATAGGGAGCTGTATGTGGATGCGAGAGTCTATGAATGAGTAAATATTTACTGTATGAGTAAATGGAAGTCGAGACAAAGTCTCTGCAACAGAAAATAAAATCGAAAATAAGAGGGGGAGGATAGAAGAAAGGGAGAGAAAAAGAGGAAGGGAGAGTGGATAGGGAGAAGGGAATGGACGAACAATCGCGCATGGGTGAAGAGCCGGTATGTAATGCGGTGCGGACAACGACGAGAAATTTGTGGACAAGATAGGTAATTGTTGGAAAGGAAAGGAGAGGTCATTGTTGAGCGAACGAAAAGACAAATCGTCAAATAAAGATTAATGCCCACAGTATCGAAAGGATGATTATTCCGCAGTTTGATGTTTAACAATAGAGTGGAAGTTTATCAAATGGAAATTGAGCGGAAAGTATAATTTTGTAGTTGAGAATAGAAGGTGTTAGAACATATAAAGGTAGAGAACTTGGATGACTGCAAAGGAGGTGATTTTATTTTATTTATTTAGTCAAATGACAGTAGAAACTGTGTGACTGCTCACTTTCTTTTTATTTCCAGATCCCGTTCCGAACTATGAATAATACAAAATTTGAAGAAAAATGAACTATAAATAGTTGAAAGATTAATAACAGTTTAAAATAATAATAATAATAATAATTATAATTGGAAAAATCCCAAGATTAGCAACATTTGTAGAAACTAGACATTTTCGTTCCCGAGTCGTTTGAATTGAGGTGGAAGTAGTAAAGAGCAGAACAACTAATCCTGAGTGTTTCACCTTTGCGACGACGGCCTGACGTTTCACGGCCGTTTCATTCCAGGGCCGTTTCCGCGGCGGTGGCTTGAGCGAGGGAACCGAACGGATGTCATAGCAGGAGAGAAAAGGCAGCAGGGTGATACGACGCGGATGAGCGACCGGGTGATCGGGTGTGCGTGCCTCAAAGGCCGCTTGCCGGTGCTCCTGATCGCGGCGGCGGGTCGCGGGTGAGAGCGGGGCGCGGAGGGTGAGCGGGGGTGGGGGTGGGGGATGCTGAGGGGAAGGGCGGTTCCCTCTCTCCGTGACGCGCGCGACCGGAGGCGAATTAATGACTTGAATGCGTTTCCATTAACTCGAGAGAAAGTGCCGCTGGCCCGGGGGAATTTCTTTTAGGTGCGTGCCGCCTCCAGAAGAGAAGACGAGGTGGGGCGGGGCGAGGCAGGGGTGGTGACAAGGGTGGCGCCGTCGGTGGCTTTTGCTCCCCCAGCGCTGGCGGTGAACAGGGAAGCGAACAGGGAATGGAATTTCACCTGTGTTGGTGCTCGCAGTGAAGACCATGTACTCCGCACCGAGACAAAACAGAAGATCCTATTATATATTGAATTTATGCTGGTAAGGGGACCAAGTGAAGGGGACATCACATCCAGTATCTGCTATGATTGTGGTGAGTACGTAATTTATGTTTTCATTTGTTACACACTGCAATTCTTGCTAATGATGCTAATACTCCAGCCAGTCTCTGGTTCCTTAGCGGAGAGACTTTCCTGGCACACTATGATAGAGTCAGTGGTTTGGTTGAAAAGCGAAGGTAGTAAAATTTTATGTAAGAAGTGGTCAGACCGTTTGTCTTCCATTCTGTGTCCCAGGATTCAAAGCTGGTCCCAAGATTCAGTGTGGATTTTGTGGAGGGCTTATCGGTTTTGCGGCATGTTTTTTTCCGTAGTTCTCCCGTTCCATTGCCTCTCGTTCCATCATCATTCCCATTATCATTCAAATTATCTGACCACACTTCACCCACTCAATAAAGCATTCTTTTTAGGTATGGAGGAAGTGATAAGCATTCGGAAGATCATAATAAATGTTAAAGTTGTTGATGAGAAAAGAAAAGTGATTAATTCTTGGGATTAACAAAATGGATATATCCACACCACCAAGGACTTGACGCTTATTGGCACGGAAGAGGAGGGGAAATGTCCACTTCAATGGACAACATGCACCAAAGGGTTTTATCAAAGTTGTAAAATTGAAAGTTTGGGGTATGTGAACATTGTTGGTAGAGATCGTGGAAGTAGAAAACGTTTAAACCAACATACATTGTACTATGTCGTGCACTTGTAACATAATCCTAACAAAGATATTATTGTAATCCATTATCAGAGTGGTTTTAGAACATCAGCAGAAAGTGGTTTGAAGAAATATGAAAAGGTATTAAAAATTGAGTTTAAATCATAAGGATTGGATATTAGAAATTAAATAATTACTTGCTATTGTTACCATAATTTTCTTGTTTCTACTATCAGTTCGCCCTTTATATGCTTTTCTACACTTGCAACCCCAGACTTCAAAACCAACGTTACATTCATTTACTCAATACTTTTCCTGCGAGACACCGCGGAGAATTGTCAAATAACATTGTCACTCTTCGTTTTCATCCAGTTTCTTAATTTCATGCAAAACCAAAGATAAAATTTCAAACAGCAGATGTTCATGTCTCGTGAATGTCGTTTTGTTCTTTTGCGAATATTATCTCTTCATTATAACTCCACACGCCTCGAGAAACTGTTCATTTCCTCGACTGTTCCCGAAGTTTAAACAGGCCGTGATATTTTCAATTTGAGAGAAGTAATTCCTTCCGTGAGAGCGCTCGCGTTCAGAAAACAGCCTGCCGCGAGGGGCCTGCCAGTCGCCATTACCATACAGCGCGCCGCATCGTTCCTTTGTCACTGACGCGCCGCGGGCGCCGCCAGCGCCCCTACCGGCAGCGAACGGCGACGTCGACGTCTTCCCGCGGCGACGGAAGTTCCATCGCAACAGTCGCATGCGACGACGACTCCTCCAAAGGTTTCTTGAGTTTCATGAATATTTATATCGAATATTCCCGCCTGCTTGGACTAAAACAATATTTTCATTGGGATCTGGGCGAAACTTAGCACAATGTTGCCGGCGGAGTTTAGAAGCGCCGTACAACACAACTTGGAATTAAGTTATTCATTCAGAGGACTAGGAAGCGGACAAAAGTGGGAAGTTGGGAGGTGCTTATATCGGGGCGAAACGCGACGGGGGAGACCCAGACGCCCTCTTCCATCGTTTCCCTTCTTTCCTTCGCTGTTTTCATCTCTTTCTTTCTCTCTCTTTCTTTCTCTGTCTCTCTGTCTCTTTCTTTCGTTTTCTTTCTCTCTCTCTGTCTCTCTCCCTGTCTCTCTCTCCCCCTCTCTCTGTCTGTCTCTCTCCCCCCTCTCTCTCTCACACACAACACTCTCTCTCGCCCTTTTCCTTTCTTCCTCTCCGTTCGTCGATATCCGTCTTTTTCAGAGAAGCAATTTGTCTGGCTATAAGATCTCGAATTCCCTACATATATATTTAAAGTACATCAGTATACTTTCTCCAAATGTTTTTGGACTAATTGAAACGATGCACATTAACTTAAAATTATCACTTCCAGTCATTTAAATCGTCACTTCGAGTATTATAATTATAAATGAGGGAACTGTCGTAGATAGTTCCCTCATTTACAGCATGATAGAGTTAGTAAAGTTAGTTAGTAAAGTAGATAGAAAAATTGGTCAATTTATTGAGATGAGTCTTTTGTAAGCACCTCACAAGATAAAAAAGCATTAAACTATTTGTATATGTTTTAAAGAAATGTAACAAGAATGGGAAAACAATTGACGCGAGGACAAGGTTGATTAAATCGTTTCGTGCGTAATTTACGTAAATAAACGTTTCCAAGGTAAACAGTAGAATGACAAAATTTCTTGACAACAAAATATACAAATTGACACGCGTATAATAATATTTTTGTGTAGAAGAAGCAAAAGTGCATAATTAATACATAATAAAAATGCAATGTATTTCAGGACATAGTAAAAAAGCCAAATAAAATGTGAGAATAGGTAAGAAGTGAAAGACATTCGCCCAGGATAACGAAGTTGGGGAACTTTTGGGGATCATTAGCACTCAAAGAAGACACGTGCAACAACAATCGCGTTTGGGATTGTTGTTGAAGAGACCAGAAGGCAAGAGATCCTCGTGAGAGTCGGAAGTGTCGGGAGCGTATACATGCGAGGCAAGGAAATTTTTAATACAATATTCTAAAAGTATTTGTTGCAAAACTAAGTCTTGAAAATTAGTTCTAATAGTTAAAAAAGTATAAACGAAAATAGTAAAAAGAATTTTTAAGTGATATAAATAAACATTTAGTACAAAAATAGAAACCCGGACTTACGTCAGAGTATGTAAGGTGCCTGTACACGGTTGATAATACTGGTACACCCATTAACGGTTTCTAAGGACACTACAATCCAATACAAGCAATGTACCTACAACATCGCTTTGACACAAATAGTAAAAAATTCTTCTTTTAGCTCGCCAATATTAGAAGTAAACCTAATCGATAACTACCTTTAACCTATCACAGTTTAAAAATAAAATACCTGACGTCATTGCTCTCTATTAAAAACGTTCTATGTTTGTATTCTCTTTAATAAAATATCAAAGTAACAGAGATGTCTCTTCGCATCATTAAATATGCGTTCGTTTCATAAAAGGCCTCTTGAGGTATAATGATCGACATTTTCTGTTTTCGATGTATTCTTTTGGTTCGATTCGTGTGAAATTTTCTCATAATTTCGAATCAATTTTACAAAAGATTTAAATCCAGAAATACGAGTACTTAAGAGTATTTTAAAAGTATCAGTCATAATCAAATAGAGAGCATGTGAATATAATACATGATATTTGGAAAGGAATTTTAAATGTTTTTCTTTGTCTCTGTGTCTCTCATATATATATATATATATATATATATATATATATATATATATATATATATATATATATATATATCAAAGTAATATAGTTTTAATAGTATATTAAAATATATATTAATTTTCTTGTGGAATTAAAGTTTACCTCTGTGTATTATAAATGTAAAGAGACATTTTAAATATATATTATTATTATTATTATTATTATTATTATCATCATCATTATTATTATTAAAAGAAGCATTACATTATTTCGTCAGCAAAGAATTGTACAAAAAATATTAATATTGAATAAATAGTAATTAAAAAATGCTGCTGCAATATGTTTCAGAAATACTAAAAGAAACTCAGAAATTTGATCTTATACATGATATTTTCACATAAAAAACAATATTACAGTATATGACAGGGAATATGTATTTAGACCTTCACACTATGTTTTGAAAGACATATAGATGTTAATACTTATGTTTTTTTTTGTACAAAAAATATTAATATTGAATAAATAGTAATTAAAAAATGCTGCTGCAATATGTTTCAGAAATACTAAAAGAAACTCAGAAATTTGATCTTATACATGATATTTTCACATAAAAAACAATATTACAGTATATGACAGGGAATATGTATTTAGACCTTCACACTATGTTTTGAAATACATATAGATGTTAATACTTATGTTTTTTACTTATTTAAAATTCAATAAACAAAATTGAAAACAAAATTATAAACTCGGGTAATTTACCGCGACACAAAATTAACCATGTCATCATAAAAAACAATTTAAATAAATATAAATATATATTATATATTTAATAAAAACGCGAAATGGGATTCAAAGCCTTCAAAAGCAAAAGCCTTCTATCCGCTCAAGACCAAAAAAGTGTTGTAGAAAAGGTAACCCTTGGCAGAGAATACCCATTCTCATTGCCGAAGTTGCATCGACCATCCGCAGATTTATCTCAACTGATTTGTCCAAGGTCATTAAAACTACGGAATTTCATGGACGTGTGAATTGACAGAAGTCATGGAGAAGTTGTATAAATCAGTGAAAGCAATCTGCTTTTGCTTCGAAGCATTTAAAATTACCCTCACATTGAATTGAATGACATATTTAGTGAGAAAAATATACGTTTTGTAGATTGGAAAGGCGGAAGTTCGCATGATGTAAGCTAAAAACTTGGTATGAAAGTTTGAATTTCGGACCAGTATAGATACACGGTAGCAGTACAGTGAGGTTTACGACTGCATGTTACGACTGCATGTTACGACTGCATGTTACGACTTCATGTTACTTCATACGTGAAAAAATTAGAATTTCTTATAAACTACAAAGTTTAAGTTGTATTACCTGAACATACTCAACAAAAGATGAAAACCAGTGCACAAAATTTATGCTCTGAAGCTGTTTACAAATTCCAACAGGAATGTGATCCTCAAAATACGGCATACGTTGTCAAGTTCTGGTTAATATACTGTGATGTGTTGTCACAAAGATAATTAAATGGGAATAATAATAAATCTACGTAATTATAAATATGGACGTCAGCAACAATGAGGGTATAGAAAAGAAACAGAGGTGAACTGTAGTTTGGAAACTATACAAGGAAAGGCCAACAGAATTGATAGTGGGAAAATACATAATATGTTAACAAATAATGCAGTGAAAGGACACTTGAGCAAATTCTGTGGGGCAGAAAATAAATTAAGAAGGTATTAAGAGCAGGAAACCAACGAATAAACAGATATTATATTAAATGTGTGTGACCAATCAGGAGTGAAATCGTGTGAGATGAGAGACAGATGAAGGCGCGGGCGAGATGAAAAACGGGACAGACGATGTTCTGACACAATGTGAGTCAGATGTTAAAGCTATTTGGCTGCTGAGAAAATTAGACTGAATTGTAATTTGTAATTGCGATGTTTTAAGGCTAGTACAATTAGAAAGGAAAAATAATTATGCGCGAACATCATTGGAGTGGACCGAATTCTTTGGAAAGGGAGGCTAAATGGAAACTGGACGACGTTCAAGTTTGCGGTGGATCTTCTTTAGAAGAAAGGAAAGTAGCAAAACGGGGAACGTTTATTTTTATTTGTATATGCCATTGTGATAAGACTAAGTTTTGTGTTTAAAAAAAATGTTCTAAACGAATTATTACGAGAAAATTGCCATACATGCAAAAAAGGAGGGATTTGTAGCGAGTATTTGAGAAGGAGAATAAGAGAATTCATAAAAGAAAGACTGTGTTTTCGAAACTGTTTATTATTGTTGTTTTCAAACAGGATGTTTGTATTAATATATGATATCTGAAGTAAATATTATAATTTATTAGTAAAAACAAGAAAACAAATAAAGTACAAGGAAACAAACAAAGTACTTTACATAAATATTTCCCTAACGAGAATATGTATAGACGGTCTATCAGACGCACACATACATTAATTTGTATAATTATGGGGCGGTCTTGAGATAACTTTCGGGAAACAGTCAAGTGAAATGTGAAAATTGAAATAATAAATTCAGAAGAATCATTAAACAAAAAGGCACCAGGAACGGCCCCCAGTCAGAATACAATACTCCGAAATGTCTATAATCACCTCCGTAGTCTCCTGATTTTAATCCGATACAGAATCTGTATTGGAAACTAGAGAAAAGGATCCACGTACATCACTTAACTATACCACCGCAGCTTTGAGAATAATAAACCAATAATCGTGGAGATGTGGAACGCAAACTCCCCTACTGAGACAAGATAGCTCATGCATTTTCTTTCATGAAGACTCTGTGCCACGGAGAAGACCAAAGGGCTTCCGACAAAATATTGAGGACTACATTTTGTGTTTGCTTTCTCTCTGGTATTTTATTTAAAACAGCGTAGTTTATTATCAGTCTCGTGTGGTACAAAATCTCCCCTTTGATAATTGTGTTAAAATAATGTTTATTTAGTTTCAGACGAGTAAAAATCGTGATGTGATAAAGTCAATACGCATTTCAAAAAACATAGTGTGATGTTGAAAGTAAATAATCTATGTATCAAACTGTAATATTGTTTTATTTTTGATAAATTAGCATGTATACAATCAACTAGCTGTATATATTGTGAATTACGGGGTACAAAATGGACGATATTTGCTGAATAAAACAACTGGAATTTTTTATCTCAGTATGGTGTATTGTAAAAACATAAGAAAATAATAAAATATTATGCAAGATGTAATTTATAGAACAGCCTTTGTTTAGAAGAAACTTCAGAGTACATGAAGTAAGGAAAAACTAGAATTACTTAGCGGTCCAACAAAAGTCGAAACTCACTGCGCGAAGAAATTAAATTGCATGTTTACCGGCAAATTATGAGCTGCTAACTTATCAAGTTCTTATAACAACACGAAAGAAAACTTTCAAGAAACTTGCGACGTCCCTCGTTGCGTTAATCCGTAAATATAATTTGTATAAGTAAGTCGACGCTGTTACGATGATAAGATAACGCCTCTCGAAATAGTATTTATATTCTCCAAGTTATTCGTTTTCATCGTGTCTAAGTGAAAGAGAAATATTTCCAGTATGGCAGGACGTAGAACTTGCAAAACCTACGTGAAGATCACTTTAAGTGAGAGAATATCTACAAATGCAACATTCTTAAACAGTTGTGAATACCATTATTTAGGGTATTGTTCCGTACACTTGTTAATATAAAAAGGTGAATAAAATATTTACTAAAATCAGTTACTGCATATGTTATAATTTGAGATCCTGAAGAAAATCACCATAAATACAAGCACTTGAATTTCTGTAGCAAAATAAGTACAGTATTCTCACAGGCATTACGCGTATTATTAGCGTAATATTGAAAACAGTTCGGAAAGGAAAAATGATTCAAAGTGCAAACAGATACAATAATTTCTTGTATTAATAAAATTATTCGTGAATACATTTATAAACAAATTATTTGATTGAAAGTATAACATTAAATACGACACAATTAGGAAAATAAAAAAGTACGAAATATGTTTTGCACTGAAAACATTTACGATTCCACGCGATAAACAAAATGATTTTACGAGAGTAAAACAACATTTCGACATATTTGAGCAAATATATAATGTAAGCAGTATTTGCTGTGAAATCTCTGGTGTAAAATTTTTCATCAATAAAACATGCCTGGAGTTTTGTTTGATATTTTTCAATTCCAAACAAAGCAAAAAGTTATCGTTAATATTAAATTAATTTACTGCGTCAAATTTTGGTTTGTTGACAGCTTTTACAATAAACAGTTGTTTGCCTCATATTCGTGCAAGCCACTGTATTGTGGTATTGTCTTCTCTATTCCTTTTTTCTTTCACGAAAGGTGTCGCTAGTCGTCCAACTAGACGGGTAGTTGGTGACTTTTTAACAATCAATTGAGATGTACTGGAGAGTAACTTTGAGACTTTGAAACTTGAGTTGTAACGATCAACTGAGACTAAATAAATTGAGATTTTGTTGTGTTAGAATAGCAACCTTCACATAACAAACGCTGAAGTGATGCAGATTTTATGATTTCTGGAACTATACATATTGAGTTTGTTAACGATTTCTTCGACGAGACTTTCGTAGATAAGTACAGAGTTTGACAGTCATGTACATGAACATGTTTCAAAAATTCCGAAGAATTAAGAAAAATATTGAGCATTTGACACGTTATCTGCAATCTCAAAGAAAGAAAAAAAGAAAAGGAAAAAATGAGAAAAATTTATAAGAACAGAAAAATAAAAACGAAAAAAACGCCGATGAGAATGTAATGTGTACGTTAGTTACGGCTAATGCTCAAGTCTGCCTAGTTGGTTAATAATATCTGAATGAGAAGAAGGAATAGCTTTGATGCATACTTTGGATTAGCTGGATATGAGAGATAGTGAAAGATAAGGTGTGTAGTTTCGTGTTTGTGGCGGTGTGACACTCGTAAAATTCTCCTTGCACTACTCGTATATCACCTAACCTCACTATATATTCATAACTCGGCTGACCCTTTTATCACGCATTTCCGAGCTGACACGAAGCTCCGGCCTTCGAGCTTTGCAGTTTACAAAAAACTAGTTATTCTGTGTAAAGTATAATTTCCAAAGCATTTTTATGTCAAATACTTCTAACAAACACCCATGAAGCGTAAAACTCGGACTATCTTACCTTCGTCAGTGTCATTTGGCTATTGCCAACAATAGATAAATAAAATTCCCAATCATCCATTCATAATCCATTACACGCCTTCTGAACAATATAATGTGAATTTACTGAATACTATTAACTAAATATATTTCGGACTTCTGCCGCAACATAAAGTATTCTGTATATAAATGAAAGTATATAGTACTTACAAATGTCATTGTTAATGCATATAAACGTACTTAGTTCGAAGTTACATAATTTGTATGTATTTTGGGGCTTCAGAAATAGTTAATGAAATTTCCCTAAAATCGATGGTAAATTCTTGAGGTAAATCGATGATTTGTTAAATACAATTTGGTTAACCAATCTCTCTGAACGGATGATATTCATTAACGGATAATGTTCAAACCTATATTATCAGAATCTCTACCACGTCGGAGCGTCATTCAATCAAATGTCCACGCCTTCCAAAAGAAGATCTCATTGATACTAACACCAAAAAAAAAGAGCACCCACCCATCAGTAAAATGAACAGCCTACAACGACGACACCAAAATTGGGAGTTTATACACGAAATAAAACGAACAGTCGCAGAGAAGAGACCAAAAAAAAAGAAAAAAAGAAAAGGAAAACATCACCGCATACAGAGACATTTGGATCCGCGCGAGAAATCCGCCGCAAAGAAACAAGAAAGGAGAGCGCGATAGAGACAAACCTTAACGAGCGCCAGCTGTGCAAAGCCGCCGCGTGCTACGACCGCTCTCTAAAGCGCCGTTGCTCTCTTTCGTGGCACATTCCAGTGAATGTCTCCGCTTTGAGCGACATGAAGAGCGGGAAAGGGCTCTGTGAACGGCCGCTGTTAAGTCCTGGCACTGCGCTGTCATTTCAGCGGAAACCCGCGTGTGTGAAATAGTTCCAGGAATCGATGTGCTGGAAGCGAGAGTTGCTTCATCGAGTATGTGCTGTTGTGAAGAATTATCCGAGAGCACAAAACCTGTTTTATTCAAAGTTCACTTAGTCTTTCATTAGTCGTTATTCTGCTGTTCTCTTTCGCTTGTGTGGCCTGAACTATTCGCAACGAATTACATTTATGTTTTGTTTTCAATTTCCAATTAACGATGTTGACATTTCTGACAGTGTAGTGTCATTTTTATTTGTAATCGTAATGTTTCGCGTCTTCGATGATTGGCCACTATAATGATATTTATAAATATTGCTTATTATATTTTTAAAGTAATTAACCAAGACGCTCAGTTTACACAAATGAAGTACAAGATGGACAATAAATCCATTTGCTGCATTATGTCAATAAACGTATAGAGTTTGTCAATGAATGTAGCACGATTTTTTGAATTTTCGAATAATTCGATTCAAAAAACCAACTCAAAAACCAAGTTGTCTGATATGTAAGTACTTCCGATCTGTACAATGTCTTGACAAAGTCCGGCATTAATTTATTAACAATTTATTATCTTTATACTTGATTTTTCTGCGAGTAGCAGAACGAATTTCCACCACAATACCTTCCTCAATGCCATACAAACCGCGAATAGTGAGTACTATTAACTTCTCAAAGTTTCAAACAAAAATCGTTGGCAAACCTGCTCCAGCTGAAACATTCTCCTGGACCGGAAAGTCCTGGCCCAGCTCGCTGCGTCTTCCGATGGAGCCCAAGGGGCCTCTGCATGAGCTGCATAAAACACCTCACAGGGACCGGACACATGTCCCGCCGCAAGGCAGCTGCGTGCAGCGGCCTCGAATGAAGGAAGCCGTGGAGGCAACAGCTAGAGAGGTAGGAGTGGCGGGGCCGTCTGCCTGTGGCGGAGACGGAGATGAGCGGGGAGGGGGTGCGGGAGATGGACGTGGGTGGATTGATTGATTGCCAGTGATTCCAGGCGCATCCACTACTATGGTTATTACTCCCCTAAATGTAGTGCATGTGTTTGCTACGGAGGTAGCAGTGGATAGCGGGATCCAGTACCAACCTATCGTCGGCTAGCGGGGTTTTCCGTAACCAGGTATCTCCCACCAGCGACGCACCGCCCCAGCCAGGAGAAGCTCAAGGCTCTCCACAGGACCCTCGGCATATGTGGTAGTGTAGTGCATGTTAATGTAAGTGTGTGTAAGTAAGGGTGAGGATAAGACAAGGAAGAGAAAGGAAAGATCGCGCGCACTCCGTGGCCCGTTTGTAAGGGTACTCCTCCGGTATTCGCCTGGTGTTGATCGGAGAAACCACAGAAAACTACAGATCAGTGCAGCCGACCACTAGAATTCTCCTCCTGACTGCAACTGAATTAGCCCTAGTTGACAAGTTAGTGTCGAAAATTCTGCCCACGTCCGGACCTAGGACATCCCGATCAGAGCGACTGCAGAAAGATGTGGTGAGGAGATGGATTTGTGGTATGGCAGGAGCAAATAAGAGGAAATAGGGATAGGGGCCCGAATGAATGAAGCGAGGGCGGAGGCGGAGGCGATGCGGCAGAGGCGGAGATGATGGGGAGTGGAGAGTGGGATGGGCCAGGGGTGGAGGCCAGGATAAGTAGGATGAGGTGGGGGTAGATGTGTCAATGTTGCGCAGAGTAGGCAGGAAATGGGCAGGTGAAGAGGAGGATAAGCGGGGTGAAGACAGTGATGAAGAGGGGCAGAGACTGGAATGTTGTGGAGAGGAGGCGGGGATGGAGCATAGGGTAGGCGATGATAAGCATGTGAAGGCAGGGATGAGGTGGGGCAGACACGGGAATGTTGTGGAGTGGTGGCGGGGATGAGACAGAGGGTAGGCGATGATAAGCGTGTGAAGGCAGAGGTGAGGTGGGCCAGAGACGGGAATGTTCTGGAGTGGATGCGGGGATGGGGCAGAGGGCAAGCGATGATAAGCGTGTGAAGGCAGGGATGAGGTGGGGCAGAGACAGGAATGTTGTGAAGTGGAGGCAGATGGGAGGCGTTGATAAGCGTGTGAAGGCAGGGATGAGGAGGGCCAGAGACAGGGGTGTTGTGGAGTGGAATCAGGGACGGGGCAGATGTAGAGCAGAGGTAGGGAGGAGTCGTGGCGGAGGCAAACGAAGTAGGGACGGGGGCAGCGAGGACATCTGCCTACGGCGGGTGCGGGGTTTGAGGCAGAAACGAGGTGGGGGGAGACAGGGTGGGCCCGTAGCTCCAACTGCCCCTCCCTCGTCCACTCTCCCTTTCCCCCCTCCCCTCCCGCCCCACGCCTCCTAATCTACCGCGCTCCCGGTAATTGTGTTAGTTTATGAAGTGTTGGGCGTGGCAGTTGAAATTGTCCTGAGTAAATTCCGCTCCGGAGCTGCGGCTGCGTCGCGACCGACTGCGGTCTGCCAGCCTCCGCCCCCGCACGGCGTTCGCCGCCCCTCCGCCGCCCCCGCAGCCGCACCGGTCACCAACACCGTCGCCTCGCTGCCCGACGGCTCTCTTGACGCGGGAAGTAAATATGCCTCCTCGAAGGCTCGAAAGGGACTATTGGAAAATACGTATTACTACACTTTCATCAGCCCTAATTACTTAACTATATAGTGTGATTCTACGAAGGAGCAAAATTCGTTACTAGAACGTGAGTGTAGTACAACAGTAGGTGAAGTTGTTTTCCCTCTTTGGTCTTGCTTTCCCCCATCCCTGCACTGCGTCTTCCTTTTCACCTTCGTTCCTGCCTCCTCCCACATTCCCGCCTCTAACCGTTTCCCACTTACTTAGGTGGCTCGGGGCATCAACTGATGGCTTTGCAGTGACTTTCACCGGGATGTCCAAGGATATGATGAGACTCGACTGTGGCAGGAGTTTCGACATAGGTAGAATTCAGTTGCTGTCTGGAGGAGAATTCTAGCGGCCGGCTGCTCTGATCGAAAGTTTTCCATGGTTTCTCCGATCAATACCAGGCGACTACCGGAGCAGTACCCTAACAAACGGGCCACGGACCGCGCGCAAGCAATCAATCAATCAATCAATCAATATAACCCTTTTTGCACTTCGGCCATGTCCGCCCCGCCCCTGCCCACTTTATCGCTCACGCACCGTGCCCCGCCTTCAGCCCTGCTCCCATGTCGGTAATGTCCGTCACCAATACGTCCCGTCACCAGTATTACTTGTTCACGCCGTCTCGCCACTGCCGTTCGTCATAATCTACCTGCTCCCATGCTCCCGCCTCTAACCCTTTTGCATCTCGCCCCTTCCCGGCGTCACCCTCTTCAACTTTGTTCCCGCCTCCCCTTGCGCTGCCGTCTCCATCTCTGCTCCCACCTCGGCAACGTCCTTCTCCGCTCGTGTCACCAATATGTTCCGTCACCAAGTGTTATTCGTACTGCCCAACCCCGGCACTGCCGTTCGCCATAATCTTTAGCTTCCGCCTCCAACCCTCTTCCCACTTCGGCCCTTCCCGCCGTCGCCCTCTTTGCCTTTGTGCGCGCCTCCACCCGCGCTGCCGCCGCCTCGTGCGTGCGCCCGGGCGGAAGCGCGCGACAGCGGCTGGCGCTGGCGGCGGGGTGCACGGGCGCGTGGCGGGGGTGGCGGCGGGGAGCTGGAGGCGTCCGCCACGCCAGGCACTTGTTTCGCCGCTCGCGCCTGCCTGCCCGCCTGCCTGCCGCCGGCAGAAACGCAGCGCTTGCGGAGCAGCGGGAGAGGAAAATTTTTGCCCGGAAAGTCGTGCAGTAGGTCACTGAAGCCGGAAAGTAGTTCTCACCCCCCTACGTCCGATACAGATAACAATGTTTTGACGCAAATAACACGAAGTTGCTCCTTCCGGGGGAGGGTCAAAGGTGCTTGTGGGCGTGGCGGAAACTCGTGAGTTCCTGGACTCTCACACGTGGTGGAACATGCTCCGTTTATTCCCGAGGATATGTTTCTCCTCAGGAATAAACGGATAGTGCTTGACTTCACTGTCAAGTTATAGTACAGTTCTTTGGATACTCAAAGGGTGCGCTTTTGGCGGTACTGACGTCACATCTTGGAGTACGAGAACGTTCATGGGGAGGTGAAGAGAGTAATTTGTGTGTAGTGAAAACGAAAGTTAGTAGAGAAGAGTATTTCGAATGCATGTTTGTAACAGTGATGGAGCTTGATCAGAAACTTGATCAGATGGTTGATCAGGTCTAGAGACATTAAAGAGAAAATTCGTACAAAATTTTTTTTAGATGTACACTAACTGGAGCAGGAACAAAATAAATTATAAGACAAACAGAAATGATAAAAGTCATAGGAACATTTTACTACTTTGTACTCGACACAAAATAATCCTCCATAAAGAGCAGATACACGATAAGGCTGTGTGAGCGCATTTGGCACATTCTTTGTAATATAATTTGACGAGGCAGATACATTCATTGAATATTTCCACATAACAAGGTTCACGTGCCGGAATTCCAAATCACAAAAAAGTGAAGGTGTCCAATGAAAATTAGAGATATCAACGAATTAGTTCTTAATGTTTGCGTAATGGATGTTCTGCTGCATTGACCTTTCAACTAAAGTATCGTGTATGTAGGATTTACAGAGTAGGATGTTTGTGCTTCTCTCTATTTCAAACTTCAAACCCATAAATCGAATATCTATTTTAAGAAGCGACAGGTGTGAGTAAGAAATATCACTCAATAAGCGATATACCTGCTTAGTAGACAACCATTTCCATTAGTTTGTTAAGTCACAAATTATCCTTTAAAGTATATAATTTATCTAAGTTACAACGAAATATCATATTGATCATATTGCTGTGTTTACAATTGCTTATTAGTTTCTTTAAACAGTAAGGTGTTCAATGTATCGTATCAGTAATTTTGATGTAAAACGGACAACAATTTCAGAGAAATCAAAAGAAACGTCAAGAAGCATTGATCCTTTTTTTGTTAACTTAAATAATATAGAAAGAGAATATTAATGCCAATTGTTTTACTTTTAATTTCCTTAATTTAATTTTAATCTTCTATGCACTTTACTAATCCCATTAGCCACCATAATATTGCCGTAAAAACGCGATTTACTTTGACGTTAATTTAATGCATAAGCGACGAAAAATGTAACAAGTGTTCTTTATTATAGAATAATATTCAACTGTTCATAGAGTTCAGTTTCACATAGAATAATTCCATCGCGTAATTAAACACCAACGACAGCTGTCAAATCGCTCTAGGCTGAGCGTGAATTAATAATCGACGCAGACAGGCGCTTATATTGCTTGCAAAATAATTAAACCTTTTTGCAATGCGCATGAAAACGTCACGTTTAACGTCCTTGAGGGCGACAAGGCCCTGCCCGAGTTGCCGATGTCAGCGAAGCGTACGGCATGTGAAGTTGCCGACACCGAAATTCTCGATGTAAAGAAGGTGGTGACGTTCATTGACGCGTGAGCTGGAATGGAGGCGGCGACCAAGGGATCACCAACAGACTCGTAGTTTTATGTTTGGAATGTTTGGAAGTTACCATAATCCCAAATGATAGCAGTGCATTTCAAGTTTGCAAATAATAATTTTCTTCTTTTACTTTAAATACGTGTTCTATCAATCAATTTGGAATGTTCTATTAATATATTTTAATGTTCCTTTAATAACTTATAAATATCTTCACACCAGATTTGTAGAAAATTATTATGTTACTGCCCCGCGTGTCCATATGAACTTTGGGTTTATCCGAAAAGAGTGGAGCGGAAGAGAGGCAGGGCGACGAAATAGTCGATGACGATTCCGGGTCGGTGATGTCGGTAGTTGCTGTGGGGATGGATGGATACGGAGGCGGAGGACGACGCAGAGATGGAGGTGACGGTGACGGTGACTTTGGTCGGTGCTGCGGGGTCGGGGGGAGTTGAAGGGAGAGACGAGGGCAGAGACACGGACGGGTGACTTCTGCAGCGAGGGCGGAAGCGGAGGCAAGATTGGTGCGGAGGCGTGGGCAGAGGTGAGGGCAAAGGCGATAGCGGAGGCGGGGGTGGAGGTCCCCCGGTGGCGGTTGTGCAGATGGAGGCGGGCGTAGAATCTGAGGCGGGGGCGGAGGTGGTGATGTCGGTCGCCCCTGAGAGGCCGCAGGCAATGGCGGAGGCAGGGGCTGAGGAGGAGGCGGAGGCGAGTGTGGCGGCGGAGACAGGAATGGATGTAGCGGAATCTGATTCGGGTGAGGAGGCGGTGACGTCCGTCGCGACTGAGATAGCGGAGGCGATGGCTGAGGCTGTGGCTGAGGTGCAGGCGGAGGCGAGAGTGGAGGCGGAGACAGGAACGGTTGTAGCGGAATCTGATTCGGGTGAGGAGGCGGTGACGTCCGTCGCGACTGAGATAGCGGAGGCGATGGCTGAGGCTGTGGCTGAGGTGCAGGCGGAGGCGAGAGTGGAGGCGGACACAGGAACGGATGTAGCGGAATCTGATTCGGGGGAGGAGGCAGTGACGTTCGTCGCCACTGAGATAGCGGAGGCGATGGCTGAGGCTGTGGCTGAGGTGCAGGCGGAGGCGAGAGTGGAGGCGGAGACAGGAACGGTTGTAGCGGAATCTGATTCGGGGGAGGAGGCGGTGACGTTCGTCGCCACTGAGATAGCGGAGGCGATGGCTGAGGCTGTGGCTGAGGTGCAGGTGGAGGCGAGAGTGGAGGCGGAGACAGGAACGGATGTAGCGGAATCTGATTCGGGGGAGGAGGCGGTGACGTTCGTCGCCACTGAGATAGCGGAGGCGATGGCTGAGGCTGTGGCTGAGGTGCAGGCGGAGGCGAGAGTGGAGGCGGAGACAGGAACGGTTGTAGCGGAATCTGATTCGGGGGAGGAGGCGGTGACGTTCGTCGCCACTGAGATAGCGGAGGCGATGGCTGAGGCTGTGGCTGAGGTACAGGTGGAGGCGAGAGTGGAGGCGGAGACAGGAACGGATGTAGCGGAATCTGATTCGGGGGAGGAGGCGGTGACGTCCGTCGCCACTGTGAGGGTAGAGGCGATGGCGGAGGCAGTGAGATGCAGGCGGCGGCGAAGGTGAGGGCGTGGGCGGGGGCGGGGCGGGCCGGAGGCGGTGACGTCGGTGGCCGCTGAGAAGGTGAAGGCGGGGCTGAGGTGCAGGCGGCGGCGAGGGTGAGGGCGGGGGTGGGGCGGAGGCGGAGGCGGTGACGTCGGTGGCCGCTGAGAGGGTGGAGGCAGGGCTGAGGTGCAGGCGGAGGCGAGGGTGAGGGCGGGGGCGGAGGCGGTGACGTCCGCTGCCGCTGCGTGGGCGGAGGCGGCGGCGTGGGCGTGGCGCGGCGAATGCGAGTCCCACGACGCACCGCGAAGCGCCCAGCGCAGGGTAACGGGCCGAGGCGGCACGCGCGAGTTAGATGCGGTCGCAAGTACAGTTCCAACCACATTGCGGGATTCATCAGACCCGTTTAATGCGCTCGCAGAGCACGCCGATTGTCTAACCTCCTCCCGCTCCGCTTCGCTCCTCACAAACTTTTTTAATAACCATTATCAACCAGGTTTAATAACCACGATTTTAATAACCAATTAAGCCGCCTCCCGAATTTCCATTCTCTTCTGCGCGCCACCATGCGCGTGCAGTCTCCGATATTATGTTCGTGGGTTATGGTAGGTGGGATATTTGCATCGGACTGCGAAAAGGAAGATTGAGAAGAGAGGTTTAAAAGAGGAGGAGAATATGAAAATTGCGTTATTGTTCCATCAGAGTTACAAGGTTTACAGAAATTACGGATAAATTTAGTTATTTATGTATGATCACAGAGAAGAAGGAAAAGACGAACAACTACATGCACGGCATGTTTATTCATTTGTTTGCTATAACAGAAACATTCATCTAGTGTTTCGAGCAAAATAATTTAGCTCTGTTCCCAAGTGAACATATCTTCTCAATGGTCTGTGGGGTGTAGAAAACATACGAAAAAAATCAACGAAATGAATGAAATTTCTTCAATATAAATTAGTATTTTTAGCCCTATTTAGACTTTTTGTCATGTATGCCTTTGAAATATGCATGGAAATAGATATGAATTTTTGTTACGTTCTTATACGTTATATCTAATTAGACACATATCAACCTGCGGCCCTTTTGAAATCCGTTTTTGTAGTCACCTTGGACAGTTTCTGGCAATCTGTGCTACAGTCGAGGAGGTGCCTTCTAGAACGCATCAGTGCCGAAACATGCACAATGGATGTTTGCATCAAAAGGTGATGTAATGATACATTTGAAATATTATGCCTTAATAGTTTGGCGTTCTATGAGGAAGACTCTACGAGTAAATTCCCTACCCAGCTGAAGCACGCTCAAGAAGTTGAATGAAGATGGTATTTGAGATGTACAAAATCATAATATTTCCTTGCCGTAATGTGTACAGAGGGGATAATGTTACGCTCATATTCAACTTCTTAGTACAATGAAAATATTTAATAGCATATAATATTGATTCTGATTTACAAGTGATGAAAACTATCAATAAAATTGTAAGATAAATAATATAAAAAAGTTTATTTCTATATACGACGTGTATACATAATACCTATATATGATTTCCAGTGTTCTTCACAAAATTCCCCAGCATAACCCGTCAACAACTCTATGGTGAAATCACTTTGTAGACTATGTGGTGCGGTGGTTTTATATTTATTTTATTTTTCGGTTTTAGGTTTTTCGATTTCAGAGTTACCAACTAAAATCGCATAAAAAGGGAAAAGAAATTGATAAAAGCAACGGTTTTAAGTGGCCATGACTGCATCAGTAAAGTCAACAATTACTGCAACATAACTATATACGTGATTACAAAGAAGAGAGCAGTACTATATAGCAACGAAGAGTTATTGGGATAGAGACGAACTCTTCTCACGGACATGATTTGAATTCATCATTTTTCCAATAAGTAACGCAATCATGTTTTTTCTATCATTTACGTGATTCTGTGAGGTTTTAGAAATTGTCTGTACGGAAAAGTGGAAAAGGATCAAGTACATTTATCCTCATATACCGAATGTAGTTTCTTTCTGTTCATTCACGCTTGTAAAATTGTATTATACTTGTAATATCAAAAGGTGAGTGGGTCAGTTGTTTTTCATGTAGACAAAGACAAATTAACATCAAACTTTCACTTCCATTTAAAAAGAAGCAACTAGTAGCCTTAGTAATAAAATGTACATTGTCAATTTTTTTTAAAAAATTTTTGCGCTAAAGACAACTAGGTCAAACAAAAATTCTATATTTACATACGCACGCTAAGAGTTTACAAAAGTAAATATCAGACAAAGAAAAAGCGCGTTATTTAACATCGATGGGGAGATCACACTAGAAGTTATCTTAATGTTTAGAACGAGAGTTAATTTTTTCATTCAATTGTATATAAAAACACTGGAGTTTACAAGCAGTTCCAAATACCAACATAAAGTTTTTCGCCTTGGGGAACGCCTATTCTGAAGACTTTTGTATAAAGCTTTAAGATGGGACAATTCTTTCCATTTATGTCAAAGTCGTGCGCTCAGGACGTCGGCACACACCCTCTCGCTTGCAACTGCAGGCCGTCCCCTGTGCTGAGCGCCGGTGGCGGGCGTTGTCGGCCTATGTAGGTCGCCGGGCGGCGCGGCGAGGGCGCGGGCGAGGGCGGCGCTCGGTTCTTCCACGGCCGCCCAGCGATCGATGGGCGTACACGCCCAGCCGCCCCCATCGCCCCCGCCGCCCCCGCGCCGCCGCACGCCGCCGCACGCTGCCGCCCCTGCCGACTCTGCCACCCTCTCCGCTCCCGCCATCCCCTGCACCTCCCGCCTCCGCCATCCATCGTCGTACCCCCGTCGCCTCATGCCCTCGATGCCCCCGCCGCCCCCGCCATCAGCGTCCTCACAAACTCCGCCGCCCCCGCTCTACATGGGCCATCGCCACCGCCTCGGCGAACCTTACCGCTCCCATCTCCAACGTCGTTCCCATCGTCCCCGCCAGCGGTGTCCTCGCCGTCTCCGCTCCTCTCACTTCACTTCGCTGTCATCCCCGCAGTCCCCGGCACCCCAACTATCCCCACCGTCCCAACTTCCCGGCCGTCCCCGCTATCCCCGGCATCCCAACTGCCCCCGTCCGTCACAACTTCACCGCCGTCTCTGCCAATCCCGTAGTCTCTGCCGTCCCCACCGTCCCCGCAGTTCCCGCCGATAACAACGTCACAATCGTCCACGCCCCCGGCCGCCGTCTCTTCCGATCCCACCGTCCCCACCACGCCATCCCTCCACCTCCACGGCTTCAACCACCCTCGTCGCCAACGTCTCCACCTCCACCCCCTTCATCTCCTCAGCACCATCCCTGCCATCAACCACCTGAGTCACCACAATCACTGTCGCGGACGTAGCCCCCATCGCCGCACGCGTGCGCGCTCGCGTGCGCCTGCCGCCGCCGGCCACGCCCCCTCCGCCCCGCGCGGCGTTACGAGAGCGGGCGCACGCGGCGCCTCCACGAGGCTGTGGAAGGAACTGCGGACCGGGCGCTCGCGTTGGCGACCAGGGAATATTGCGCATTGATTGTTTGGGGTTTCCGGGCGCGTCAACTGCTACTGGCATTCGTCAAGAAGCAAAGTGGATATTGTGTCGGGAGATGGCTGTGTTTCTATCCCGCAAAAACGTTGGCTTGCGGAGACTTACATCGCGAGATATTCCCCCTCCCCCCAGCGGGGCGCGCCTCAGACGGGAAAACCTCCAAGGTCCTAACATGTCTAGTGCGTGAGGAAAGGGTGAGAAAGAGATCGCGAACGTGTCTGGTACGATTGTTGCTGTCCGGCAGTTGCCTTCTATTTTTTGGAGAAACCAGCGAAAATCATTGTTCAGTGTAGACGACCACTAAGATTCTCCTCCAGACAGCTTCTATATTCGACGCTGCTATGTTTGATATTCTCAACTTATCCGCTTGCTTTTAACAAATTCATCAAATGTTGCAAAAAATCTCAACACTATATTTGAAATTTTGTTGAAACTCTAATAATACTCTTAATTCTCGCATATTTTGATATTTAATTTGTAGAGTGGTTATGGCCGATTTTCCAAAACCAATGACCTCTAATTGGAAAACCAAAAAACGTGAATAATAATTTTGCTGTCTTGAATGTTTCAGTTGTACTAAATGGAATTAACACCCCCAGTAGCCCTTCTCCTACGAAGAAATATACAACTTCAAAGAATGGTGGGTTGTTGTGTAATCTACAAAACACATATTACAGACACCCTAGCACATTAGTATACATAGGTGATATAAAATGATGCCGACCTGGACGGCCCAGGTGGCTAGAGCGAGTGCCGACCTCGGTCGGTAGGGTAGCGGGTTCGACTTCCGTCTTTTTTTGAATTGAATTTGCCTTATTTTACGTGGCGAGACTCGGGCCATCAGGCCCGCTCTTCCGTCTGACCACGCAAATTTCGCTACGCTCCTTTCCACTAGCAGAGAAAGGAGGTATTTCTTGGGCGAGAAACAGGCGATTTTGAATTTAGCTCAGAGGCGTCATTTAGGCTTGAGGATCTTTTACATGCAAGTAAATCTACAAACATGGGACAGCCGGCTTTACTTCCCCTCCGAAGGAAGGCGTACGAGGGATTTTGTCGCCCTAAAAATCCACGGCTTCGATTGGGTTTGAACCCGCGAGCTTGTCCGGTACGCTAACCGTCCGCCAACACGCTAACAGTCTGGTACGCTAACCGTCACACCATCGCCGCCGCCGCATCTTTTGCATCGTTGTTTCTCCCTTCTCATTCATGTACATGTGTTGTCGCGAAAGGCCTTCGGAATCTGGTGGCCACAAACCGAGGAGCCCGCATGTGAATCTACTATAAATGGTTAATACGTGTCCCCATGAGGGACATAGTGAGTACCCGGAGTAAATAGGACAAATCGGCATACTCTGAAAGCTGGAGAAATTCTCTGGAAAAATAGGAGATATAAAATGATATTCAGAAGGAAAGTGAAAGTGAAAAGAAGAAGCTTGCGTGTGATGTTGATGTTTGGTGTTGTTTACGTATCATCCTATTGGATATTTCTGTTTTATTAAAAACTATTTCATCTCCAAAATCATTTGAATGAAGATGTTTATGAACAAATGTTTTGATTTAGGGGGCCACAAACATGATCCGAAGAAAACATCACATCAACATTACTTCATTCCAAGAGTAGTTGGGTTTTCACATTGATGAGAAACCGATGTTTTTATTTGTATTGACTATGTTATGTACCGTGCTCTAGTAGTCCAAAACTATGTTCTTTAACTGGCTGGGATAGGGGAGAAAATGGGTAGGGGCAACGCGTCTTGATACTATAGACGTCCTCAAATACATTGACTATTGTGGCAGGAAATCCGACTGTCTCATTCATTGCTTGAGCATTTCATTCATTTCATATTCTCATCATTGAGAATGATCGACTTCATCATTTATTTACGAAGTAAGTGCACCTTCAGTATCAATGAACAATCGTTGTTGTCAATTGCGCAGACCCACTCAGTCATGTCATGCGCTTCACCCCACACAGACCAGCAACATGCATGACCCGCGCGGACAGCAAGTAAGGAAGTGAGCGTCAGCGACGGGGGATGGAGCAGCGGTGACATCTGAAGAGCGGGGTGTGAGGGGAGGGGGAGGAGTTACACGAGTTGCGGTGGAGCACAGCTTGTCTGGATACAGATGCGGCGAGGGGAGATACGTGATGGGGAGGGGCGACACGCCGAGGATTTCTCACGCACGCAAGCACACGCGTGTGCCGTTCGTGAGCCGACGGTGGAGCGACGATAGGCTTCATTGTGCTGACTTCAGGCGGACTTCGAATAATACCTTATTATTAGGGGTGGATTTCTATGACAATAGAAATTTTCTTTCTTTGCTTCAGGGCTTTTCAAGTGAAATCTCTTGATATTTCGTTCGAATTGTATGCTATGTAGACTAATATGTTAATGCATATTTGGCCAATGTTTCCTGTTGGTGTATATTTGTGTAATTATACGAGCATATTTTGAATATTTCGTTAAAATATAGACTTATCTGTAAAACGTTTTAAGTTTTAATAGAATACATTTATTTGAGAGCGTTCATTGATTAGAAAGAGCTTGCCAAATTTTGAGTAGTTTTTTTTTCTTTTCTAGAGATGATAAAATAGTTGTGCAAATGTATGATATTTCTTGATATCATATTTTTTAAACCAGATAGAAAAAAACGAAACAAGACATCCAATGTTCTTCACTAAGATGCATATTTACTTCAATTACTTGTCCTGCGAAGTAAGAAGTGTTAAATTATGTTTGTACAAAAATAAATATCTTCATTTCAAACATGCTTCTCCTGAATTTAATCAAAAAGGTTTAAACAAGAAATGAAATATTGTTAATTTTAATTGAATAATAAAGTGAATATTGCAGAATTTTTAGGTTATAAATGAATATTTTTAAAAGTTTATTTCAACATTTTAGAGCATCACACTCCTCTCCTTACGTATTATTATTATTATTATTATTATTATTATTATTATTATTATTATTATTATTATTATTATTATTATTATTATTATTAGTAATATAATAATAATAATAATAATAATAATAATAATAATAATAATAATAATAATAATAATAATAATAATAATAAATCCACCTCATTATGGACTCTGTACTATATCTTGAAAAGAATATTCATTTAGATTTTAAAGAAACATAATAAATGCGGTGAGTGGGGAGTTAGTTTACTGGCCTCTGCATTACCAGTGCGCCGATTTCCGACCGAAGTGCGCGGATTTTCGAAGGGCGGCACTTGTGGCATGTAAATGGACCCTAGCGGTATGCCTAGCAAAATTAAATCCCTCCGATAACATCCCGCCCTAACGAGATCTCACTTTTTCCTAACCAGACAGTTCGAATATAGTTAGCTGAGACCGACATCTGGTGGAGGAAGTGAGAGTCAAGTCCCAGGCGCAATTAGAGAATCGAGGTGCGCCTGCTCGATAAAGATCCCCAGACCCTCCTTGGGGGTAGACGTCCAAGGAAGCCTGGGTCGAAAAACTTACCGGGGAATAACTGCCTAGTTAGAAGCACATCCCAAACTCTGACACTGTGCATATCTTGTGCAATATATTCTCGAAATGATGATGAAGAAAAAAACGTTTCACTCACCAATGTCGTGTTGCAATCTCTTCAATTTTCCTAAGCTTACTCTCTATTCCTATCTAAGGAGGTGGTATATAAATTATTATTGTTATAAAATCGTTTTGATATTAATATTGATAAGTATATTACTCAAAAAACACAGGACATCATAATTCAAAGAATGAGACAATTTCTGAACTGACATTGACATTCAAACACATTATGCTCGTGCTTCTCTCGTCTTACGTATTGTGATTCTTCCCTTCGCCTTCATATTCACGCCAATTTCACTTATTAACGGTAATTAAACTCCTCATGAAACATGTTTTGTGAACAAGCATTCATTGTTCCAAGTAATCCCATTTTTGGTCTACTTTACAGCTCTGAAACACATTTCAGGATATGAAATTCAAGGGACATCATCGTGCAGCATAAAGCGACAACATCAACCATTTTCCCTCATTAACGAAGCCCAAAACAACAAAACAGCGGCCGACCAACTCTGGAACAAACGAATGCCATGAATGTGGGTAAATGGGCTGTAAGTGAAAATACAAGGCGGGAATATGAAAAATTAGGTCCGCGAACGAAATGAAAAGTCCCCAACGCTATTATTTGTTCGAGGGAGAATGAAAAAATAATTAAAGAAGTTGTGCCGAGAAAGTCTGCAAACGAAGAAGGAGAGGCGGTGGGAGAGGGGCTGCAAGGAGGAGAAAAATTTCTGGAACTCTGAGGCGGTCGAGAAGTTTTATCAAGTGCAGGCGGCGGCCCGCCCGAGGTTCTATCGACAGCCAGAGGCAAACGGCAGCTGGCCCGTTCTCCCGCCCCGGCCCCCGGCCCCGCCCCCGCCCCCGTCCCCGCCCCCGCCCCCGCCCCCGCCCCCGCCGCCGCGCTGCCCGTGACTTTTCGCTTCCTACCCGGCACTCCTCCTCCCCGCTCGGTCTCCGCGCCTAGCAACGCTGCCGTGCTGCCGCCAATCTGCGGCCCCGCCAATTCCACGCCACTTCTCTTTCTTGATCCACGCATCCGCGCTATTGATTCTCGCAATCCTCGTCCATGTCTATTAAATTCCTGCCACTTCTTCATGACGTCTCAATTCCTCGTCGTGTCTTCCATGACTTTTCCCCGCCCTCTCTGTTCTACGACATCGTAATTCCACACCACTTTGCTTTCTTGATCCACAAATCCGCGCTATTTATTCTCCATCTACCCACCAGCAATTATCTTCCATGTCTTTTAAATGCTCCTCCAGATTTTCAATTCCCTTTTATATGTTACATGAAATTTTCCTACCATTTATATTCTACATCGTAATTCCACACCACTTCTCTTCCTTGATCCACGCACCCACGCTATTGTTTCTCACATCATCCCACTCGCAATCTTCTTTCACGCCTATTAATTCCCTGCAGCTTCATGACGTCTCAATTGCCCGTCATGTATTCTATGACTATTCCCCACTCTCCCCCTTCCACGATATCGTAATTCCACACCCCTTTCCCACGATTGAACACCCCGTCATTCTTATTCCATGACGATTAAACCTCCCTCACCTCCTTGAATGACATGTTAATTCCTTGTCACTCTCCATGACCTTTCAATCCCACACCACTTCACTTCGTCGTTCCATTTCCTGGCCAACACTCCAATCCTCGCCACACGTCCGTGGCCCGTTTGTTAGGGTACTACTCCGGTTTACGCCAGGTATTAATAGAAACCACGAAAAACTACCAATAAAATTAGACGTCCACTAGAATTCTCCTCCTGACAATAACTGAATTCGAGCTAGTTGTGTAGCTAGAGTAAAAAATCGTCTTCCTTATAGACTCGAACTCTAGGTAGTCCATGTCAGCGATGCTGCAGAGGATACGGCAACGTCGATCCTGAGCCATCTAAATTGGTGAAAGTTTTTTTTAATGTTGGATGACACATATGAATTTGGTGTATCACAATTTGTATTGTTATCAATGTAAAGTTTAAGTACTTCAGGCGTATCTGCAATGAATAAGCAATATGTATGTGTGTATTGATTGTGCGAATTGATTGCGACTGTCAATTTAATGCGTGTTGCGCGATGTGAATTTCATGATTTTCATTTTATTCTTTCATGAACTTCCAGAGAGTGCTTACCCTAAATAGATTTATAAATATTTAACTCTTCGATGTGCCCCTTCGTGTTGGGATACGGTCGCTGTTGCGTTTGATATACCACAGGCAATCTTCAGCCTCGCTTCAGTAAATTCTCCTCGCTTTTGCCTCTACTGCAGGGGTTTCGGTCTCCCCTTTCTCCTTTATTCCAATTTCTTTCGCCGATCTCTAATTACACCCTGAAGACTAATTGCTAATCAGCGTCGTGCAGTGGTTGAGAAGCATTGGTCTTCGGGGAGAATCGAATCCTTGGTTAAGATTCCTTGCGAATCGCAGATGATCTCTTTTTCAAGACGAGAATAACGCTCCTGTAGAGAATTCTTTGATCATTAAGGAATTTTAGAAGTTGGTGTTAAATATTCTTATTACCAAAGACATTTGCTGATCACAATTTTAGAAGCTACCCCATCGTGAATGTTGGTGACTGGGCAAAGGAAATGCGACTAAATTCAACTCGTTTCCATGTCATTATTTAATATTTCACAGAGAAAATTGTCGCTTATATTTGTGTTAAAAACACTCAAATGTAATAAACAACAATAACATTCTTTGTCTCCTCCTAGCAAGCAAAATATGTGTTATAACTAGCCTTTCTACATTTTAAAAATATAAAATCGAAAAACTGTTTTAAAGTCTTCAAATTCAACAAAGCTGTAGTACGAGGCGTACCGAACTATCGGTTATTAGGCCTTTCGGACCCCTTGGTCAAATTATTGGTTATACTGCCTCCTTGATTTAATGATTCCGTTTTTGACACGTTCAGTTTCTACTGTACCTCAATGTGGCACTCCCACTTTGCTCCTCCATTTTCTTAATTGTTTATAATTGAGCAGAAAATATTTTATTTTGGTAAGAAATTAGTACATAATTAGAGTATGGCTGTGATCATTAATTTTTTAACTTTACAAAAGTTATTAGGTGCTTGTCAAAAGGACTCTTCGCTATTTTGCAGCTATATTATTAATTTTTTCGGAAAAATTTCGAAACTTTTTCTTAAATTTCAGCACAAAATTAATACATAATTAGTGCATTATTACAGAATATTTTAATTTTTAGGAGCTGAGGGTTCTTGCTTGACGTCAAACTAGCACTCCAAATTTTACATGTCTTTTTTAAATTGTTATATTTTTAAAGTTTTAAATTGTTTATAATTGTGCACTTTTTTCGCTTTGGAACAAAAGTAGTAGATAATTGATATAAAATTATAGGATAGTTCATTCTGAATTTCTGAGAAGTGAGGGAGATGGCGAGTGGCACTTACGCCAAAGGTCTCAGCGTAAGCTGCGAAGCCTCCAGCCCATCAACTTTCAGTACTGTACTCAAAACGTTATTTACAAGTAAAAACGTGTTGCAATAACACAATGTGTTTCGTTAAAAATGGGCTGCTAAACTTTCCACAACCTGCAAAAAAATAACTCTTAATGACTCCGCAAAGCGAAACCGAGACAGTAAACTGTATTGGCTCGTGGAAACTATATTGGCATTAATTTTTCTTTCGTGTAAGAAATGAAACCTTCATATATAATTTCGTTCAAATTTGGGATTCAGTGATTAAGCTCGGTGCGATTGGGGGCAAAATTTGTTATACATGATTTTCGAAAAACATTCAAATCCTTGAAAATTATTTGAAAAATCCGCACGAAAACTACTAGTTCCTAGAGATAGAATTCACATCACGAAGCTTGGCGGGTCTCTTGGTTCAAAGGGCGGTGCCTGGCTCGGCACACGCCCTTCAGCCTCACAGCATCAGCAGCGAAGCCTCCAACTCCTCCGCTTGCCAAGCGGCCTCTCGGCTCAGCGCGCCCTTCCAGGTTCCCTTTAAAAGGGATTGGCGAGAGCCCCGCGGCGGAGGCAGGCAGCCCGAAGGGCGGAGGCTCGCCCGAAAAGAGGACGCAGGGGGGAAAAAGGGAGAAAATATCGGGAGTTTAGCGAAAGCAGAAAGTCAATGATGTCACTCACATCATTTGTAACCGGCACGTAACCAATTAGCTTCCGAACACCGCGAAGGCAGGCGGGGCCCCCCGCGAGCCCGGGATGCAAAGTGTTTTCCGAGTCGGCGCGGAGACTGCGGGCGGGGAGGGGAGGGGCGGGGCGGGGCGGAGACAGCCGCTACCTGCTCGGGGAAGCAATCGCAGCGGGATTAGTCGGAGGCTGCGGATTTGGCGGGCTGGAATTGATGGTGCGCGGAACGCGGCGCTGATAAGTCGCCAACGAAGTGGGCGGGGGAGGGGGAGGGGGAAGGAAAGTGTGGGCGTAGACCGCGTGCGGGGTGCGGGTAGAATGCGGACGGGGTGTGACGGGGTGGAGCGGGGAGTGGTGCATTCTAAGGCGCGTGGCAGGGAAGAAGTCGGGGTGTAGAAAAGGGTGAGTCGTCTGTGGATGGAGGAGTGGTTTGGGAGGACGTGGATGAAGGGGGGGATGGGTGGAAGGTTGGGTTGAGTGAAACGAGGAAGCGATACAGTCTGGGCTGTGGGCGAGTTGAAGACGGGGTCTAGAAAAGAGCCTGTCGGCTGTGTGTGGAGGGGAGGTTTGGCGGAGCGTGGGTGAGGGGGTGAAAGGCTCGCACATGGAGTTGAGTGAGACGGAGACATGTTACAGTGTAGGCTGTGGGTGGGTATGGGTGAAAGAGAAGCTTGGAGAGGGCAGTGGCGGGGCATGGGTGAAGAGGTGAATGGGTTGGGATGGAGTGTAACAGGGTGGGTGGAATGAGCTGGATGTGGGTGAGAAGAAGACTGGGCGCTGGGTTGGCGTGCGAGAGGCGTGAGGATGTGATTGCAGAGCAGCGTTAGCGCAGGGTTGGGCGGGTGGCGGTGTAGTCGTGTCGCATGTGGGTGGAGGAGACTAGGTGTAGGCCCCGGTGTGTGGGTGATAGCCCGAGGGGTGCGGGTGGAGTGGAAGCTCGGCGAGGCCGCGGTGCAAGCGGGTTACCGGCGAGGTGTGGGCGGGAGGGGGCGTCTGTGCACAAGAGACAGGGCGTGGCTCGCCGCTCTTTCGGAGCGCATGGAGAGCAAGCGGGCTTCATGAGAAGAGTGTGTGGGGCGCGGGGTTATGGAGATGCGCGAGGCGCTAGTTGGACAGGAGCGCAGCGCGGGCTGGCCGAGTGCGGCAGGGGTGCAAGCACTGTGCGGCCGGGGCGCGTGGAGAGCGGGGCGGAGTGGTGTCGAGTCCCGCGAAGTGGATTTGCGCGAAGCGTTGCGGGGTGGGGTGACGCGTGGATGTGAACAAACAGAATGAGGGGCAGAACGGGTGTGGCGTTGAAGGATAAAATGGCAGCGCGCTGGCAAAACATTGACGGTGGAATGGGTCGAAGTGGAACGGAGAACAGAACAGCCCAGAGTACGAAGAAGAGAATGATAAGAAGAAAGGGAACGGAGCAAAACAAGAACGACTCAGAGTAGGCGGAACATGAATGCACAAACCAACACTTGGAAGGAAGAAAGGAAGGAAAGAAGGGTGATGTGCTAAGAAAAGATTCAGAAACCTCAAAGACATCCATGAAGAATGAACAAACAATAACGAATTGCGAAGAATTCACAGAACGGGAGAAGTGCAGAAGAATAAGGTTTCCCAGGACAATAAATGCAGACATGGAAAAACGGCGAGCTGACAAAACGCGGAAAAAGAACGCAGAGAGCGAGCGAGCGAGCAAGCGAGCGAGAGAGAGAGAGAGAGAGAGAGAGAGAGAGAGAGAGAACCACGAACAGAACATGAAGAATGGGAACATCGTCGGGAATGGAGTTTCTCAGCTAGAAAGTCAGATCCAGAGCCGACCTACACGTCGAATTGCGTTGGATTTGTCCCTTTAGGTATTTCCGAGAGTGTGGATTCACCCTCAGCCGGGACATGTATGAGAGTGTAGTGCGTACAGGTGTAATTAAGCGTGTGTGCAAGGAGAGACAAGGATTAGAAAGGAAAAGTCGCGCGATGTCCATGGCAGTTAGGATACTGCTCCTGCATTCACCTGGTATTGATCGGAAAAACTATGTATCAGAACACCCGGCAGCTAGAATTCTCCTCCAGAATCTGGCTTCTACATAGCTATGTAACTAGTATAGAAAATCCGTCACCAGCGGGACTCGAACCTTACGACCACTCGACCAGAGTCGCTGTAGTGAGAACTGTTGTAAACCTGAGCTAACATTTGGTGCAGGGTGAGATAGATTTGGACCACTTTGGCGGGTTAGGAGAGATGTGTTAAGGCAGAACGGAGCACACTGAGGTGGCGTAGGCACGTGGGATCCACCTACAACAGTCGGGATGGGTGGATGAGTTAATGCGACGGCGATCGGCGGATCAAGCGAGGCGGACGCGTCGTAGAGAAGCGGGGAGTGGCGGGGGGGAGGGAAGGGGAGTGGCAGGCAGACTGCCGAAACAAAGGTGGCGTTCCCCCAACGCCCCCATCCTCCCTGTCTGCACGTTTCAGTCGGAACTTGACGCTATTTTGTTTACGCGGCAGCCCGGCCGAGGTGAGGCACGTGCTGGGGCACGTGGAGAGGAGGCGGGGGAGGGGAAGTTGACGCGGAAAGCGGAAGTTTCTCGCAACAGTGGAAGGTACGAAGTCGGAAGGAGAAACCATTTAACGAAAAAGTGATTAATTGAAAACCGCAGAAAAAAATCTGACAGTCGACTTTTTTTAATTAATGTATAACATTGATGACGTTAATAAAATGTTAATGATAATAATAATAGCAAAAAGAAGAGAAAAATATTGCAAGAAAAAGTTAAATAAATATTTAATAATTTAGACAGTTGACCCAATGAATTCTTGGGAGAGAGAATGTCACCTCGACAACCTGCTAGAGGTATTACTGTATACCTGCTAGCGGTATGGCTATACCTGTCCTTATACGACACACTGCTGACCTTGAAATTCTTGTAATTTGTTACACAAGTCAATAATAATAATAATAATAATAATAATAATAATAATAATAATAATAATAATAACAAAAAGTTACCCAAATTAATTCAAAACACGAGTACCTTTTGTAAATACATACCTAGGAATATACTTCAAACTGATGAACACCATCTTCACTACAAGGCTCGATAACCATTTGTACAGCCACTGCAAACAGAAGTCAAGTCAACCTCATCGACGGATCCATTTGAAGAATCTGAAAGAGAAGTATGATCCACTCGCTGAAAAGGAACTGGCACGTGGTACATATCAAAGATGGTTCTCAAAAGTTGGGACGATGATAGCTTGAATGGAGCAAAAATCAATTCAGGAGAATGGATATAGATGTTCTCCGTTTAATGTAATAAATAGTGACATTTTGGTCTTTCGTAAATTCTTAGCGACTTTATTCTTTTTATTCCTGCCCACCCAAATATAATGGCAACTGTATTCCTGCAGAAATTTAATATTAGCCTATTCAACAATCTGATAATTATATAATAGTTTTCTTTACATTTTAGTACAACGGAGTAAGCATTAGGTCTGTACACCAAATATCCGCCTTCATCACACTCGGATGAAGCTGAATTCCGAGTGCACGTGTCAGACGCGTGGCCCAGAGTGTTTCAAGTAGATTGCGCGCATCATATTGTCTCTCTGATGAAGTTTGACGTTAAGAAGTTCCTTAGTTCCTGGAGGAGAGGAATCTGACGCGCTTTGAAAAGACAGCCTCCGTCTGTGAGGAAAGCTCGAGGGAAGTTGCTTCAGTAGAGAAGGGTGAAGATCCGTGACAATGAGACTGCGACGAGAAGGTCCTTAAAGTAGATGGTCGATTATCAAACTGCAATTCGCCCACTGGTAAGGTGCGAGTCGTACCGGATTTTGGAACACGTGTGTGTATGGTATTTGAGTGATTAGGGATCCGGGCGCATCGACTGCCAAGATCATTAGTGCCGTAAGTGTAGTGCATGTTTTATCGAGAGGTGGCGATGATTGTCACCGGTTGAATGATGAGCTCCGGCGTCGACCTACCTGCCAGGTAGCGGGGTTTTCCTCAACCAGCTATCTGCCATCAGCGGGGCTCCGCCCCCAGCCGGGACAAGCTTTAAGCTCCCAACCGGTCTCCCGGCTTGTGTGGCAGAGTAGTGCATGTTAGTGTAAGTGTGTGAGGGTGAGGATACGACAAGGAAGAGAAAGGTAAGATCACGCACGGTCCGTGAGCCGTCTGTTAGAGTACCACTTCGGCTTGCGCCTGATGTTGTTCGGAGAAACCACCGAAATCTATCGATCAGAGCCTTGTAGATATTTGAGAGATGGAAATATTTTTTTCATTATTCTCTGATCTCATTTTCATACTCCAAAAAAAGCTATCGAAGAGAATTCTCCAAGACGTTATTACTCCATTTTCTTGTTCACGTGCCACCGAAACCACCCAGCCAATCCGCAAAGAGACGCGACAACTGGCGGCACGGCCATGGAAAGGCAATGAAAGCTCGGAGTGCGTTTCAACAAAGTCCAGGCTTTCGAGGATTTGCACACGCCAATATTTCACGCGATTCGAAAGCCTGTGTTTTATGTCACTGAACGAGGGGACGCAGCTAATCTGATGAGCTCTAATGCACTTTTTCCCGCCTGCCCACCCGCTCTGGCAGAAACGGCGCGTCCCGGCCGGGCGGCGAGCGCGCTATAATAAATCAGGGCAATATACAGATGCGTTTGTTGCCTCTTATTGATTTTTTTCGGGAGTCAAAACAGATACTGCCAATTTCTATATCTCACTCGCGAGTGTCTAGAGCCTAGGATGTGCCGTATGCTTACATACTATGTCTTCATCTCAATGGTGAACCTAAGACTGGCTCAATGAAATCAACAACCAAGGAGAATAATTCTAGCTACTGGTAACTCTGTTTGGCTCTGTGTGGCTCATAGTTTTTTTAGGTTTCCGCGATCCCTACCAGACGGAAGCCGGAACATTACGGTAACAATATGGCAACAATATGGTTCTTCCTCTAACATTCTTATCCTCTCCCCTCCTCCTTTACTCATACACTTAGCCACACTCAACAACTACACATGCAGAAAGACCAGTCGGGAGGTTAGAGCTTATCTCGGCTGGGGCGATGCTCTAATTATGGAATACCGGAATGTTGGAAATAATCTAATTACCGTACAAATCCTCTATCTGATATGTAGATCGGCGCAGGATATCACATTTCAGGGAAGGAGGAGGTCCACCACCTCTTGGGATATAAAATGCACTACATTAACAAAACTAATGACATCAATTGCTGTCATACCCGATAACAACACTCACCCATTCCGCTTCTAGGGGTAGAGTTGGGGACATGAGAAGGAAGGATGGAATGTGAAAGTCTTTTCATATGGTGATCCGGCATCTGCCTGGAAATAATCGGAGAATATATGCGAGAGAAGGAACTCCCTGTCTGAGAACCAGCACTTAGGAATTTTATTTTAGCACCGTATCAGTGAGATCTCTCGCGTATGGAATTTCCATTTTCACCCTTTACCCGCACATCTATATAAAGGAAAAAACACGCAAATATTTGAGATTCAGCTCATTTCTGGGTCACATTTTTCATGAAGTGAAGGTACGCAGAAGATTGAACGCACAATTAAATGTAATATTTGATACCAAGTGGCTTTGATACCAAGTACCTTTTTTTCTCACTTCGAACCCTTGTAAGTCAATGAGGGTGTTTCAATAAATCAAGACTTATTACTGCTCATATGTTTGGTGCTTCTTATTGATTTTTCATCCCATAAAAATATTCCTAAAGCGAGCAGCATTGCGTTCTGTGGAATTATTGTTTGCGTGCGTGACGGCAGGGAAAGCAAAGCGCAAACACTGCCAATACACACATTGGCGACGTGTATGCCCGCGCAGTAACTCGAGAGCCTGCTAAGAATTGGATTATGTATTATTTGTCCATGTGCGCAGCGTGGAACCATCGGTGGAACAAGGCAAATTCAATAATCAGAAATGTTTCTGTTTTCTCAAAAAGGATTTATTAATCACAATATGTACACCACAAGCAGCTTTCGCCTCATTACATGAACGCATATGTCATGTTTTATTGATAACTTTATAAAAGCGAGAACGAGAAAAAACAAAAGTGAGCTGACTAGCGTTCATATACGAAGTTAATTTACACTGTCCAATATTAACTTACTTTGCGAGAAGTTAAGGCAATGTGCACAATCTACCGTAGCTTTCCTTGCGCCTCTCGAAATGTGGGTAGTGGTGGCACATTCCGCTAAACTTCTCTCTTTTTAAGTATTAATAATATAGTTTCAGATACATGCAAAATGTATATCTGCCTGTTTAGACCACTGTTTTATTTTATGGATTTGATACACCAGTTATATTTTTCACCATTCAGTAAATGAAACTTTGCTCGTGGACGGGCTCACAAAATGCATGCAGAACAAATGAAATGACATAGTAGTACTGATGTAAAAATGAGTTCTAAGAGAAACATAATAGTTCGATTAGAAGCAGAGTACAGTGAAGTTGGAATTTTTCCACTGACAGTCTTAGGCATTACGTATTGCAATAGCATCAACAGTACTTTCATACATAGATTATGTTAGGCAAACTTATGCTTTTATTAGAATATTTGTACGCAGCTGTAAAACAAACTAGGTAATTGGTTTCCCTTCCTTCGTAAACACCTACGCTTCTCGATTCAACAAGCAATTCTGCAGGCTGCTCAAGAGTTCTGCAGATAATTTCCAAAGAGCAGACTGTCCTCTTCGATTGACGTTCTGGTACGTCACATTTACAGTTCGGAAGACCCGAGATGCTTTATTACTCATACAAGCGACATTCCACGGTCCAGAATCGTCTGCGCTTCCACAATTAACACCACCATTGGAACGTCACTTTTCCGTGCTCCGTCTCTTCCACTAAACGACGAACGTCGTGGATTCAGACATTGCAAAAGCGTAAGGAACACGTAAGTCGAAATAGACATGAAACTTATCCACTAACACATTGCCACTGACATGAAAGAAGTAATAAATACATTGAATCGGTAAGTAACATGAATCGGTCATAGAGAAAGACCAAACGTAACACAGTGAATGTGATTCATAATATTAATAATTTTTTGTATAACTTCAACATGAACCAAATATTCAGTAGTTTAGGAGTGGAAAAACAATTTTAGATCCTAACTAACCTGCAACATTTTTCTTAATAGAAACATTCCAACCAATTTGTTTTTCAAAGTTGAACAATTAGTCCACAAAAGGTGTTCATATAACGTCTACCCCTTTTTAATATTATTATTATTCTAATTATATAGAAAAATGGCTTATCCCTGTTCATTATATACAAAAATTAAACAGAAACTAAACGAATTTTAACAACAATTTACAATTCAGTTCTTGGCATTACATGCATGTAAATGCTACCTTCACACTGTAATTACGAGTCAACTATATAAAACGATGGGGTAGGTCATGGTGTGTTGGTTTTCGTAAGTTTTACTCCCGTGACAGAAGTTATGAAACTCGTTAACTTCACCCACAGTTTTGGTCCAATCACAAGTCTTCTAGCACAGCCCGAGTACAGAATGTCCGGTGTCCGGTAAGAATTAAGTAAGCTCTTGAAATCAGTTGGCGGCGTTGGCTGGATCCCATCAGCCACCTGCAACACACAAAAAGAAACAAACTTTACACTTGTGAGCTAGCAATAACAAAAGGGCTACTAAATGAGATAATACGTTGACAGTCTGAAACATCAATGGGAAATATTCAAAAGAATCACAAATTTATATTTATGCCATTGAATATTTCTTTGAAAGGCCAATTCAAATGAAAGTTATTGTTATTCAGTGATGCTTCTCACTGTAGTGACATGCGCCATGCTGATCTACTTCACATAAAGAATGAATTGTTCTAAATTGATTTAGATGTTTTTTACTTGAAATAGCAAAGCTCAACTCACGCAATCCCGTTTCAGAAATTAATTAAACATTTTCTAGCGATGAAAATTCAATAGAACCAGGTTATTTTGAACTCTGACAACTCAAATTAATTTTGTTCTCCAATTATCTTCGTTATACGCGTAAAATTGGGAAACACTAACCGTGTATTAATATATTCGATTACGCAGTGTTCCTTTCTCCTTCGAATTCGAAATAGCGAGGCACAGCATTTTACGCTTCTACAAAAGTTTCCAATTTACTTTTCATCGCTGAAACAAAGGACAACGCAAGAACTGAAACGAAACCACGACGCCATTTAAAGAACGTTGTCTATAGACGTCTAGAAGGTGAAACCACCACTACGATAGGAAGGATTTTCCATAGCATTTTTAACCGCGACAAGAGTTTGAAGAAAATTAATCAATGGCAAAACGTAATCATAAATACTAAAGGTAAAAAAAGGTAAGAAATCTACACCATTAAATCGAAAAAATTACTTCCTCATATAAGGAACGCCTACCAGCTCTAAACTACTCAAACAATAATGATCTATTGAATTATTCTGAGAGAAACGCGATATTCGGTCTACGAAAACCCGTTGGCCATTTAAGGAGTTGGGAAAGACCAAAACATCTACACCATGAGATGAACAATTTTATTCTTTCGTTATCTGTACTGGCTTTCAACTACTCTTCAAATCAGTCAATTCAGACATCATATGTCACAAAAGTCACGATATTAAATTTTCGAAGCAGGTGCTGTAATTGTTTGCCCATCGGGCTCGGCGTAGAAAGATCGGCAAGTATGACGAAGGGTATAGGGGACACAAGGAAAGGGAATAATCGTCGTTATGTTCTCAAAATCAATCGCATAGAGCCGACAGCTTTACCTCATGCTCGAAAGAATTCGTATTGGTTCTAAACCATCGTAAAAGCTTGTCGCTTCTGATGGAGAGAAATCAAGAAGTCACCTCTACGAACTGGAAATGTAACGGAGAATTCACGAGGACAGTGATGGTAGAACGGCGGAATTCATTGATATTTCCGGGCAAGTTAATTTTCTATGGTAATTACTCCCGTTAGTGCTGTTAATGTATTATCCTAGGAGGTAGCGAGCTACTCCCTCGAAGGATGGAAGGATGCCGCACCGAGAAACTGGTCAACATGAGGAGATTTGCACCACCCCAGTCGGTACAAGCTCTAAGCTCCCGACCGGTCTCCCGGCATGTGTAGCAATGTAATGTGTGGTCGTATAAGTGTATGTAAGGGGTGAGGGTACAAGGAAGAGGAAGGTAAGATCGCGCGCGGTCGGTGGCCCGTTTGTTAGGATACTACTCCGGCATTCGCATGGTAATGATCGGAGAAATCACGGAAAACTACCGATCAGAGCAGCCGGACGCTAGAATTCTCCTCCAGACAGCGACTGGATTCGACCTAGCTGACAAACTAGTATAGAAAATCCTATCACCGCCGGGACTAGAACCTTGGACCTCCCAGTCAGAGGTACTGAACCCTTCACAATTCCATCTCCCTCCAGAGATTCTACACCGACCCCGTTGAGAACCTTGCAATAGAGAACCCGTGGACGCGGAGGCGCGGGTGCGGGGGGCGGCGGACGGACGGTTTGCGGCCGGTCGTTGCGTCGGCTGCGTCGCTTCGCTTCGCTTCGCGTCGCGTCGCGGCAAGTCGAGATTAAAGCCAATCAATGTCAATTGCAGCTCGTTCCTCCTAATCCCGGTGATTAGCCGCGTGCGCGCCATTGTTAGTCGCCCCGCGGCCACTTACTGGCCGTCGCCCTGCGTCGGAGGCTCTCGGCAGGCCTGTGCGCGCGCGCGGACCGCCTGCGGAAGGCAGCCGCCTCGATCCCGGGTCGGCCCCGGGCGAAGCGAGTGTACTGCACCGGCTTTTTCATTCATTCTCTTGTCTTGTTTTGATAACACTCCGGAAAAGGGGTCAAAGAGTTTTGGATTCATTGGTTGATTCCTTGCGCGTCAACCGCTAGGGTCATTCGCCCCGAAGGTCTGCGCATGGTTTTGAATTGAATTGAATTGAATTGAATTGAATTGAATTGAATTGAATTTGCCTTATTTTACGTGGCGAGACTCGGGCCATCAGGCCCGCTCTTCCGTCTGACCACACAAATTTCGCTATGCTCCTTTCACCAACTAGCGGAGAAAGGAGGTATTTCTTGGGCGAGAAACTGGCGATATGAATTTAGCTCAGAGGCGTCATTTAGGCTTGAGGATCTTTTACATGCAAGTAAATCTACTAACATGGGACAGCCGGCTTTACTTCCCCTCCGAAGGAACGCGTACGAAGGATTTTTTCGCCCTTAAAAACCCACGGCTTCGATCGAGTTTGATCCCGCGAACTTGGGTACAACAGTCCGCTACGCTAACCGTTACACCATCGCCGCCGCAAATCGCAAATGGTTTTATCGCGGGAGATGGAGGTGGTCTTCCCCTGCTGGATGGCGAGGTCCGGCGCCGATCTACGTCAGCTTGCGGGGATTTTTCTCCAACCAGTTATCTCCAACCACCGGCACCGCCCCAGCCAGCACTGACTCTACGCTCCCGATTGGTCTGCCTACAAGTGTGTGCTGCTTGTGAGAGTGTATGTGTGTATAAGTAAGGGGTGAGGATCGGACAAAGAAAGAGGGAGGAATGGTCGTGCGCAACCTGTACCCCGTATGTTAAGATAATGCTCCGGTATTCGCAAGCTGTTAATTGTATAAACCACTAAAAACTATCGAACTAATCCATGCTCGTATAAGTGTGTGTAAAGAATGAGCATAGAACAAGGAAGAGGAAGGTAAGATCGCGCGCGGTCCGTGGCCCGTTTGTTAGGATACTACTCCGGTATTCGCCTAGTACTGACCGAACAAACCACGGAAAACTACCGATCGCAACCGGCTGCTAGAAATCTCCTCCAGACAGCGGCTGAATTACACCAATGAACTCAGTGTTGAAAATCATGCCATCGCTACCGTCGGGATTCGAACCCTAGCACCTCCCGGCCAGAGGCACTGCAATCACATCAGTTGATGCCATCAGCCATCATTGCCGGTGAATTCCTATTGTGCAATGCGGGTGTACTGCACGTTTTGCCGGCATTAAGTCCAAATTCACAGGTTATGTTTTGTTAACTCTTCTGAAACGTGGTTAAAGATTTTGGAAATTTTAGTAATGTTTCAACTAAATTAATATGACAAGAATCTGCCCAGAATAGTACTTGATTTACTCTGAACTACTCAATTAGCAAGATGAAAAATTCCCACAATTCCATACATTTTAATGAAGTTTAAATGTCCACTTTTCCCATTACTTATTTAAAATGACAAGAGTCTATCCATAATGTGAACTGGTAGATCTTATTTACTCATAGACAACCCGGTAACTCCCATAATACAGGGAAAGGTATTCCTTTCACGTTTATTTTTTTTTAAATAAGCATATCTTCGAGAGTTAATGCTCATTCAATGTGATTTATGCTTTTATTAATGATTTGTGCTTTGTCCGAGTTGGCCACGGCTCCCTACCTCAGTGTTTGCATGAATATGTTAAAGATGTATTAAATGTATAAATGTCACGCGAAATAAAGTACTTCAAAAATATGATACGGCGGTCAGAGGACAAGTTGTGTCTAAATAGAAGACAAAGTGAGTTTCACATATATTTTCGGGGGAGTCTATTTCATTATTTTTCCTTCATCTACAGCAATTTTTCATCTACACCGACTTCATCATTATTCATCACCTAATATGCCATTTTTTGCCATCAGCATCGTTTGTTTTATAATTAATTTTATAATAATTGTTCATGCGTTTCACGTGGGCATATATTTTTTGATACGAGTATACACAATACCCAACGTGCATACCGCCTTCGTACGCGTTTCTATACTACAATTTGGAATGAATTTTAACTTATTATCATTCTTCTCTTGTCTTGAGTTTCCATTTTACATGATCGTTGTCCTCAGCAATCCTAAGCATCCGACAGCCCCTGCTGATGCAACGGAATCCCTCAGTTCTCCTTATACAGCACTCGTACCGCAATTTGAAACATAAACTACTTTCTTCATCTCATCTGCCTTTTTACTTACTCCTATATCGACCTCTCCTAAATATCCAGTTTTTTTCTTCCCTATTCCCGTTTCTCATTTCGCAAACATCATTCCTCTTCCATCACCCTCCCTTGTTCACCGCAGCTTCTCCCTTCTTTTTTTTCGTCTTCCATTTTCAGGTGGAACAGTCCCAACGATTCCCATCGGTGAAGCCGGGAGGCAAATGTAGTCATCCTTCCCTCCACCGTACATGACCTTCCTTCCCCAACACGACCCCACCCACCGAAGGAAATGGCTTGTTCCCCGATCGTCTCGGCCTTAGTTCTCCCCTTCTCTCCTGGTGCGTGCCCTACGCCTGGATTTCCTGGTGACGCCCCCTCCCCCGCCGTTCTCTTACCACCTACCTGCACGACCGTCCCCGCTCTACTCTCTCATCCTAAACCCCCTTTTTTTCTATTCCGCCTCCTACACCCTTCTTCTCCCAAGCCCGGTGCCATCCCTTTCGTCGACTTTCCCTTCCTTTCGCTCACCCTACTGCTCTTCTTAACACTGCCTCTTTGCTATATCCCTCCCTTTCCTCTCTGCGCACCTTTATCTCCCTGACTTGTTATCTCCCGCTCTATTTTCTCCACGTTTCTTTTGCTGCCTGCTCTACCTCTCCCCATCCTATCTTTCCTCCATTTCACTCTTGCTTCTACTCCAATATTCTCTTTCTTTGTCCCCTTGTGCCCCACAACTTTCTTTCTCTTCCTAGATCTCCCCCATCCCCTCTCCGTGCCTTCCTATAACCATCCTCTGCTTCCATCTTCTCACTTCAGCCCGACGGTTTCTCTCCCCTCCCCGTCATTTCTTCTATTCTTTCCTTCCCCTTCAGTCATTTCAGTTCCATGCTCTTACATATCCCGCCAATCTCGCTCTACTTTCCTTTCCCCATCTTGGCCTTCCTTCTCCCTCAAACTCCACTCCAACCCCGGCACCACCCCTCTGCACCGCCGCTGCCTCCGCGCCCGCCCCCGGCGGCACCGCCTGCGGCCAGGATTGCGTCTGCCGGCTGCTCTGTTCCAGTCACAAGGACAAAGCCACCGGATCTCCCGAATAACTCGCTTCTAATTGTCTCGCAAGTAAAGAAAGGGAAAAAAGAAGAAGAAGAAAGGATTAAGAAGAAAAGTACAGCGCGTTCCGAAATGGGGCCCCACCGCGAGCCGCTGGCTGGGGCTCCGCCGATAAGGAAGCACAATCTCCATGTCGGCGGATGGATGCGGGACGGCCGGCTGCCTTGAACACGAGGTCGCCATGTTGATAAACTGAGTCTGGGGATTTTCGTTTTGGTAGTTAGGTATTTTGGTTTTTCGTTATTTGACGACCAAATTATTTACAAAGGAAATAGAAGATATAATAATACACTCAAGAGCAATACTTCTCTCAGAGGTTGAAGGTAAAATTTTAAAATTTGTTGAAAACTTGCTTTGCATTAAAAATTATTTCGTTACTAAAATCCTTATGGTTACGTTTTGAAACTCAAAGATATATAACCAAAATAAATATTATAATTTTGCTAACATAGCTAATTACGATAATTTTTAATTTCACGTTATTTAAAATCTTTAGTCTGAAATATTAAAACGTTTAAGGAGGCTTTGTCGGTCTGCAATATACAGTATCCAATAAAAATTCTAAAAGGAGATAGTAATGATTTCTGGTAGACATACTTCTATACCTTTACTAATTAATACCTTTGCTAATTATCGTATAATCACTGAGAGTAATAAAACATCCAACAGTGCCAATTTGTATTAGTTATCCACATAAAAATATTTCTCTCAGTAATAGTTTACTCCTGTAAGACACACTTTATCGTAGGCCCAAATCAGAAAAAATGCCTGTTGTGGGAAAGTGCAGGTGAGCCAATGAGACGTATCGGTGCATTTACAGAGAAATAGCTTGTTCGAGCGGCACGTGCTGGAGGTAACCACGGCCGCGTGCACTGCGTGGATTACACGTGAATCGATGTGTTTTAACCTCCATAATGCATTTGCAGGGCGCCACGGCCGGCGGGAGGGCGCAGGTTAAATGACGATGCTGACAGCACAAATTAAAAGCCGTCCATTTAAAATGGAAAACGATGGCGAGTTTGCTTCGATTATTCTTTCCACACTTCACAAATAACCAATAATGACGAATCACTGTCGTGTTGAATGAATACATTAAATTCGCATTTGGAAAGGTCGACCTCTTTCGCTGTTTTTGCTTAAAATCTCTATCGTGTCTATTATTTTTAATATAAGAATCTAAACTAGCACAGAAATAAGCGCAGTCGCCCCATATAAAAAGTAAATATGTGTTTTTAAATACACGAATATCCTATTAGGGTGAAGAAAGGGGAATTTGAGAACTTAAGGCCATAAGTTATGAGTGGATTACGGCCTTTTCACACTATAATGTATTTAATATATAGGAAAATATATAACGATTAGACGAAATGTCCTTTTATGTTTTAGGAATACCCCGGTAAACACTACCGATTACTATCACGGTTGTCTTTCTTCACGAAATATTTCTCTCTTGACTCACAAAATCTGTGTCATTAGTTAAATCAGACTGCTAGAGATGGTGTGTATTAAGTAAACAATATAGACAAAATTATAAAACATTTTTTCAAAATACTATGTAAAAGATTAAAATTCAGTTCACTTGAAAATAAAGGAAATTTTGGTGTTGTGAGATTATTAATTTCCTTTTGCATAATAACATACAATTTTTTATCTAGCTGATGAGGTAATGTTAAAAATGAATGTATACAGACATGATTAGTTTTCCCACGTCTACAAGGCAACTAATCAATTTAACAGTTTACTTTACATTCCGAGCAAAACAAATATAATTTTACCCGAAGTGAGGAAGTTTACTTTGTTGTGTATTCGAGAATAACTACCAGAATCACAGTAAGGTAGCTTGATTACGATCTCAGTGTTATTCCTAATTAACGTTGTTGGAATGAGAAAACTCGAACCATGGATTTATGAAGATCAACAAGCTTAGCTTGATGCTCATGAGAGCAAGAGAATATTCCTACCTTCAATGCAAACTCAATTAACTCGATATACATGACCTCCCTAACTTACATATAGCAGCTTCTGCCGAGAACATTCGTGAGGAAACATAAGCCATAACCAAGAAGGAATTACAACATCAAATTTGTATCTCGGCTTAATTGTAGTTGCCTTCGAAGAACTAAGGCAATCGGAAAAGTGAATGCCATGCCGGACGCAAACTACAAACGTTTGCAAAACATGCAAACAAGCGGATATTGAGATCAATTGGAATTGGTTCCGTTTTAATAACGGATCAAAATTCCTAAGGGGGAAACACAAACAAAACTGTAATAACAGACCAGCCATGCATACAGGTCCCAAAGTCGGATGAGCTATTAGGATATATTCTGTTTAATATAAATCCTCACGTACTAAAATAAAACCTATTGCGCGCCCTACAAAAAAATCCTATCAATATGTGCGAGTATATTCCGTTTTTTTTATTTGCAATTTACAGAACCCGACTGGTTAACAGAGTACTCATAAAATACTAGTCATTGGATCGAAACTGCACGAATACAGAAATTTCATTAGACCCTTTACAAGTACATATTACTAATTTCTCAAGGTTACACAAATATCCCTTCTCTATACCGACAAAAATGTGTACGAACTTATCATTACTTGAGAAAGTTTAGTTCAATAGAATTTCCCGTCGAAATTGTTGTTTTCGAGAAAAATTGTCTGAAGGAGAATTCTATCAGCCGGCTGCACCGATCGCTAGTTTTCCCTGCTTTCTCCTATCAACACCAGGCTAATACCGGAGCAGTACCATAACAAACGGGTCACGGACCACACGCGATCTTTCCTTCTTCAATCTCCTATCTTCACCCCTTACTTATACACACGTACGCTTACATGCACTACACTACCACACATCTAGGAAGACATGTTGGGAGCTTAGATTGAGCCCTGACGGGGTCGGGTAGCGAGGTAAAGAGGGTAGCGATGCCTCGGCATGTCTAGGCGAGCCGAGCCGATTGGGCTGCACGGACAGGGCATGTGGAGGGAGCGGAGTGGGCAGGCCTGTTGTTACAAACATGACTGAGATAAATAAATAGATAGGCAATGCTGGATAATCAATTTTTAAAAAACAACTACAGTTACAAAACAAGAATATTCTTGCACCATTTATTATGGTGTGTGAAGCCAAGATATATCTTTAATACAAAGATTGAATATTTTGAAATACAAATGTTACTCAATAAAAGTTTGAACTTTTTCGGTATCTTTCTAAAACTGTAACATCGAAGATAAAGATTATTTTCGAAATTAAATGTGTTCTCCGCAACTAGTTTTTTTTTAAATTATTGTCATGTTTTCTGTTTTGAAAGTATTAACAGTTTTGGAGCATTCTTGAGAAATGTATGGGTAATATTAAAAAGTAATTTTTGTTTTTGAAAACGGCTTTTTTATCTTTGGGCGTTTTGTTTGGATAGTCTTAAATGCATTGAATAACATGACATAAGTTTAATTGTGTATTTATTTGATTTTTCAAAACTTACATAATTTTAATTTTTCGAAAATCTCTCTGACTTCATTAATATTTACAAGAGGGGTATTTTTATACTTTATTACATTTATAAGAATAAGGACTTTAAATTATTTCTTATGAAGTTTCTCGAAAACTAGAAAGTTTGAGGTAAAAATGAGCTTCATATTGAGAATTATCGAATACCATCAAACATTTTCTTGAAAACATTTCCAAATTTATCAATAAAAATGTACATGGAGAACAGAATTTTGCGATTCTATAATGTTTTTAAAACCATATTTCAGTTATATTATTAGGTAGGCCTATCCGGGGAAAAAGTAAGTATTCGCGTAAAAAATATATATTCTATCGCGAGTAGATTGCAGCTAAAAATGAGTCGGACAAAACCAAAAAGATACCTGACTAAAGATGTAAGAAAACAAACTAGTAAGAGAAAGTATGTCATTCTTTAGCAACTCTAGGTTGCAATGTAATCGCAGGGGTTTATTGCTAAATTTAGGAGCAAAAACTCCTCTAACACGTGGGGTAATCAGAATCCATGTTTTGTGGGTTCTTGGCCGAAAAGTCGATAGACGGCATAACGTCTGGCCGTCTGTGAAAATTGATATTCTTTGTTCGATCTAGCTGATGTCGTTGCCCCCTGAATTTGAAATCGATATTTTAACTTTGGGAGGTACTTTACATGAAGGCCATGGGATATTTATAAAATTTTCAAAAAAAATAGCGCCATCAATTTTAATTAAATTTTGTTGGTGGATAGTCTGAAGAACGTTTAAGAAAATGGTCCAGGTCTTATATTGGCTAAAAACTCTTTTCTTCCAAAATTGAAAAAAAATCAAAAATTCTATAACTACCATTACGAAGATAATTTTCTTTTAAATGAAAAATGTTCATCAAAAACAGATTTTCAAATAAGGTATTGATAAATGTTTCAAAAATATGAGTATTTTTTGGAGTAATTGGGCTTCAAAATTAGCCGCCCGCTCTAAAAATCCTGCCATTCTTAATCCTAATTTTAGAAGTGTTTTGAGGGGGTTGGATGCTACATAGGTTAAGATGTGTATATTATTTCATATGTAATATTTCTTTTTTTCACTTTTACCATTAGAGCTTCTATTACACGTTTACAAATTAATATTTTATAAATTATTTAAAACCTATTTGAAATTAATATGAAATAAAGATTGCTAGCCTTCAGTCACCTGCTCCCATTTTACGCAGTTGCATGCTACGTAAGTTAGAATTTCTATATTAATATTTCATTTTATTATTATTTATTATATTTCCGCTATTTCATTTTAAATTACGTCCTTTAATTGTGTTAAATTTGACAACGAATTAGCGAGCGGTATTGTTGGTTGTGTTTACTCATTGTTGTTTCGCCGCACAGATAACAGAAGCCGATAATGACGGCTGCTCTTCGTTCGTGGTAATGAAATTGAATGCTTTTATATATTTGTAGAATATTACAATATCCTGGGTTTTTTAATTACTATTATATTTTTTTGATATATTTGCATTTATTTGTCAACGGTATCAGTATTTTATTATTTATTAAATTTTAATTATTTTACTTTCTAGCATTTTGCTTATTTTTCGCATCAAATGTTCTACGATTTCAAATGAGTACTACAAATATCGTTCGGAGAGGAATTGTGATATAAATAGTATTACATAACCATTACAAATGGCGAGAAAGTGCGTACTGTCTTAGCACCACGAGTTTGATTTGTTGTGTATTTTGTGTACGTTCTAAAAGTTTAAAATATATTATTAAATCCTTCGAACTTAACGGAAACGAGTTGTGCAGTTAATAAATATTTGATATGTTGCTCCACATTTCATGAAAGCAATTGGTTGACTTTTTTCAATAGGGCGGACGAGCGAGCTGTGTTTCCAACGCCCCTGTCAGCCTTTAGGCTCGCCCTTAGGCAACGCCCCCTGTTCATTGAGTTCATCGATGCCCATTTCGAAGCACTCGCTGTCAAGCAGACAACGCAGGCGCCTCGACCATTTCGGAAAGCGACTGACGTAGAGTCCACTTGATACACATGCAAATGCGGTGGGAGGTTGAAAGGGATGAGGAGAGGAATGGTAGGGAGAGGAAATAAAACGCTGTATGGAGAAAAGTAGGGAGTAGGATGCAGTAGTGGGGGAGATTTGGGCAGGAGGATGTGTCTGATAGAAAGTAAACAGGTCGGAGCGGGAAGGTCAGAGAGGGGAGATCGGAGCAGGTTGGTCGTAGTGGGGTGGTCGGGGAGGGGAAGGTGGAGTGGGGTGGTCGGAGTGAGGAGGTCAGAGAAGGAAAGACTGAGCGGAGAGGTTGGATCGAGGAGGTCAGAACGGGGACGTCAGAGCAAGGAGTAGAAGTCCGAACGGAGAGGTCGGATAGGGGAAGACGGAGAAAGGAAGACGGAGCGAGGAGGTCGAAGCGGAGAGGTCGGAGTGAAGAGGTCGGAGAGGGTAAGACGGAGTGGGGAGGTCGGAACGTGGAAATCGAATTGTGGAGATAGTACGGCGATGAATGCCGAGGACACAGCGCGGATGGGACGGAAATGACGGATCGCCGAGGAGCGGGCAGAATGGGATGAGTTGGCGAGACGGGAAGATAAAACCCCGAGCGAACGAGCGCTTCCCATCCAAATTTCACGAGTAGCACGCAAGACCCACAGTTAGGCATTGTTCCATTGCCAGCGCGAGCAGTCTATGGGGGTGGAGCAGAGAAGGCGAACGCGAGGAAATGCACCTGCTGTTAACATCAACCTGAAGACATTACCTTCGTCGGTAGAACAATGCAGCACGCGTTTATTATATGCCAAGATAGGCAGGCTACTCGTAAGCAAGAACCAGTAAGTAAACACAATGTGTCAGGTCGAAGTTTAAAATATGTACCGATTCAAATTTGAAAAATTTGCTCATACATTTTTCAATGTTTCTTATTTCATTTTTTCGTAATAAATTATTATTAATTAGATCAATATTATTACTGATAACTGCCTGTCTTTAAATAATCTTAAAAGAATAGATTCAGAAGCCCTGGCCTTCGTAGATAATATCAGGAATAAAAGAGAAATTAAATGTCATTTTCTGTGACACACGTCTGTGAAATTTCACGCGCTCTAAATCTTACGTAATCCAGTTTTAATTCTTACAAACATATCTCGACACAATTTTTCTGAAAATTTACAATTCGGTTTGTGTTTCTAGTCAAAGCATTGTTCAAAATCAATTTCTTTCTCTGTCACGCAATGTGAGTGTCCATCTTTCTTCCTCGATGTTTATTTTTGCGTATAGTTCAAGTAATGTAAAGTAACACACAGTGTGAAATATAAACATTCCTCATTGGGAATTTAAATAATTTTAATGTGTAAATATTTTCTATGTATATTATCATAGGTAAGACCCCGAAACATATACAAATATGAAAATCATATACCACAAATTTGTAATGTTACAAGTTGGACATTCCCATTGGTAACTTATTATTACATATAACTTATTGGTCACTCTCTTTCAAATTAATAACGAATAATGTAATTGAAACATTCCAAGAAACTTTTAGTGTACAACAGGCACTAGAAAATGGTATTCGAATAAAAGTGGGTAAAGAAGACAGAACGTCTCTTCCTGAACTAGAACATGCTTCAGATAACAAAATCATCTGTCAAATACGTAACAACACACTGATTTCTTCTGTAGGCAGCTCATATATCTCCGTCTCATTTGTCAGAAGTAGAACGTCTTAAAAGACCTTCAATAGACCCCAATGCGCACATTGGATCCCACTCGAACTCGAACAAGAATCGAAAAAAACTCGAGAGGGCAGCTGCTCGAAAGCTCGAACATCGGAATTTTAGTTGCTCTCTTGTCTGTCGGTAGAAGCAGGTAAGAACACTTGACCTTCAAGTCATTGATGTCTTCTACAGGTCTTCGACAAGTGAATGAGCAAGAAAAGTTCGGAACTTATATCGTATTGTTATTTTCAACTCAACTAATGAAACATTTATTTTTTGAGTACACGGTTTTAACGACATACTAAATATTTTACAAAGGTTTTAAGATCTTTTCGAATTTAATTTTTGAATAAACTCAAATGAACATGTTATTCCAAGAAATAATTGTCTTAAAATTTGAAGCCTGAGAGTCTTCCTGAGCCTTCGGAATTTATCGTTTGCTTTTTCAATTGCAGAGAAATGCTGCTAGTTACCACTACAAAGCTTCTGCGGCTGGTAATAAAAAATAAAATTGGCATCATACGGAGATATAATCCTCATATAAAATATTTGCGAAGGAACACGTTAAGTTGTTTTTTTTAAATTTATGTAACATGAAAAACTGTAAAAACTGAATGTAAAGGATGGGGAAGAAATAGAATCTACTTATGTTTTCTCGAACTTCGAGAATACGTTCTTGTGAAATTAAATTTAAAATGTTTATATTATAATTACCTGTAGCAACAATAATAATAATAATAATAATAATAATAATAATAATAATAATAATACTTGTAACAGCCTTATTCTACGAATAATGTATTATTTACAAAATATATCTAATTACTTCCTATTCAATAATATTGTCAATACCTTACCACCATGGTTACATGTTTTTTCGCAGTTAATCCGCACTGTAGGTGGAAAGTTACAGTATAAGTTAAATACGCTGCAAGTTGACAAAAATTAATGAAATATTACATACTAACAATAATCACCACTATTCTATGATTCTATGGATGAATCTATTTGAATAAACTCGTGAAATTAGTTTTTCGATATTAAACATGATTCTGTCTCTACTCTTGTACCCCTGGGAAGCAGACTCTCCCTCAAAATGTCACCGCCATCACCAACAAACACGAGCTTCGGGAATAAAAAGTTTCGAAAACATTCGTTTGCATGCATTTGTTCACCACTAATTCAGACTCTTTCTCTGTTTAATAGTGAATATCGGAAATTCGTAGAAAATAATGGTCCAATTTTCACCACTAGAAACAGGGAAACAGAATTGTGCGAACAAAAATTGCGGTTAGTTAAACAACGTACAGGAGATTGCTTACTAATGACTCAGGAGTGGTGCGTCATTCGCGATGACAACATACATATATTTCATGTGAACATGTTATTTTCATATTAGCGTCATTATTTGGGTTTGTAATAAAATGAGATGAAAAAATGTAGTATTATTTGAAAGAAAGAAAACTTATGAAAAGAAAATTCATTCAACTTCAGGAAAATGCAACATTGAATCGAAGGAATGTTGTAATGATGAAGGAAATATCATGCTATGATGAAGTAACTTTTCCTGGTCAAATTCAAAATAAACGTTGCAACTTGCTGAGTTCGTCAATGTGTTTACTATTAATCTTTATTTAATTTCAGTGACTGCAGTGAAGTCGACGTGTAAAGTAATCAAAATTAAGACGTGAGTGACATTATGTCAATTATTTTAATTAGCAGATGTTAAAGAAATCCACATCCTCAGATAAAGACTCGATGAATTTGCTATTTCTTTATTTTACTGGATTGACTGTCATCTCGCTTTTATTACATTTTCCTTAAATTCGTTTGGTGCTTCTGAATGTCTTGGAATGTTTCCACAGCAAAGCATGACTCAAAGTAAACATATTTTACAACGCTAGCATTAGGGACACGTTGCCTAAAAACATTGTTTGCTGGTAGTTTAGAGTGTCAAATATTGAATTATAATGTCGTACTCGAAATAATATCACTTATGCATTTAGTTAATATCAGAATGTAGATCATGACATGAAATGCTGCAAGCTAAATAAATCAAAATATGGAAAACCAACACTGAAATCAATTTAATACATAAGAAATAAAAGTGAGTTATGCGTACGAGATTGAAAGGACTAAAAGACATTTTACTACAGCTACCATTTTCCCACGCCTATTCGCCAGCACAAGCAGAGGGCCTGGCCCTCAGTTAGGCAGCCAGTTCCTCAGGGGCGCGAGAAATGGGCGATCGAGGCGGGCGAGGAGCGGAGGGCATCAAAACCCTATCACCGCCGCACTGACGCGTTCTCGCCCGGCCACAGGCGGAGCGGCCACGGCGGGGGCGGCGGGGGCGGCGGGGGAGGGCGGCAGCGATGGGTGAACCGAGAGGCGGGGAACGGGAGCGGTAGGGCGGCGGCAGGGTAGATCGGAGGGGCCGCGGGGAAGAGGCGGGGGCGCAGGCGGGAGGGATGGGGTTCGCGCGGCCGCTGGCTCACTGATTACGGTTTCCGCCCCATCGGTTGCCGCGGCCTGGGGGCGGCGGCGGGGGTGGAGGGGAAGGGAAGGGAGGCGGAGGGGCGGTTCACTGAATCAGCGCGGCCCGCCCGTCATCATCACACCGGGCCGCACTGCCATCAGCAATACGCAGTTACACGCGGCAGCGGTGATGTTAATGAAATGATAATCAATCTCTCCCCAACAGCCGCGCTGGCGTCTTCTCCGCCCCGCTTCAACCGCAACCGTCACGGATTGAGCCTTCCCCGCTCCGGCCCGTCCGCTTCGCCTCCGCCCCGCCTGCGCCCCGCCTCCGCCCCGCCTCCGCCCCGCCTCCGCCCCGCCTCCCCCCGCCTCCCCCCGCCTCCGCCCCGGCTCCACCCTGTCTCCACCTCGTTTCCGCCCCGCCCCGTTCCGCCTCCGCCTTGCCATCGCCCCAACCCTGCTCCGCCTGTTCCCCACCTCCGCCGCGCCTCGACGCTATTCGTATCAACCCTCTAACAGCATGCTTACAAATTAGCCGATCCACCTTTATCCTTTTCATTCGCCAAAGCCCCAAATGTGAAGTTCGTCACAACATTACCTTGCATTCAGTGACCTATCCTGCTTCCCCAAAGACGTCCGCACAACGAGCTCTACCATTCCCATTTTCGCGATTGAGTTCCTTCACATTTTCCGCCATGCCCCCAACCTTCGCCGATTGGCTGTCCCTATCACTGCCAAGCTTGTATTCCTCGCCCGTTTCCACGTTACTCTCCACCATCACCAATATTAAGGCTTGATCGCTTCTCCCGTCTCGATTCCTCGGCCCTCCATCCCGCATCGCATCAATTGTTCTCATCCAGATTCCATTTCACTCTTAGAAAATATTTCGTCCTCGTATCCACCTTGACTCATCCCTACAATCAATCCTTGCTCATTCCTCTACCTCTTCACTATTCCACTTCTTCTCCACTTACTACTGACATTTTCCTTTTCTACATATCCCCACGCATTTCCACATCGTCACTATGTCCTACGTACGTTTCCTGTCACACGTCTGTATTCCGCTGTCCCATACGTACATCCTGCCACGATTTCCCACGTAGACCGTGGCGTCCTCCCTCCCAGTCCGTGCTCAGCGCATTTCGCCGCTCCTCCACGCCTGCGACCCGCCTGTCTGAGCCCCCGCTCGCCCAGCGCCACCTGCCCCCATTCAGCCCGTGCGTGGAGCCCCGCGCCCCCCAGCGGCGTCATCGTCGTCGTCGTCGTCGTCGCCTCCGGGGCCTTCGTTCCACTCCATTACCCCTCCCCCCCGCCGCCGCCCCGATCCATACCAATGCTCCACCGACCGCCGCCGAATACCTAAGTGCGCACACCCTCGCCCGCGATCTGGGGCGCGCACGCACACGCCAGGGAGCCCCACCCCTCCCCTCCCCACCCCTCTCCTTGCCCATCCGCCTCCTCCACCTCGCTTCACTCCACGCTTCCACTGCCTCTCCCTGGACGCACCTTATCCGAGTTCTCTACCTTTACTCCAGTCCCACCTTCCTTGCACCTTGCCACGCTCCGACCCCTCATCCCCTTCCTCATCCGCCATCTCCGCCCCGCCCCACTCTACCACTCCACCTCCTCTTCCTCTGACACGCACCCTTCCTCAGGTCCGAATCCTCCGCCATTGCTCCAGTTCCACGCCTCTCCCCTCGCATCAGCTCCACTGCGCTAAACATCCTCCATCGTCTCTTCAGTGCCCCGCACCCAACCCTCCCTCGCTCCGCCACACATGCTCCCCGACCCCTTCCCCCTCTATCTCCTATTCCTCTGCTCCGCTCCTTCGCCTCCACTCCTACAGCACTCTTACCATCCGCCATCCCGTCCCATCGAGGACTCGCATTGCCCCTATCCCATACCTTCACCGCTTCTCAACTAATCCACTCTGTACTGATCCACATTTTCATCACCGCTTTCACCGCCCTGCACTGAGTTCTCTCCCCCACACATTCTCCTCAACCCGCTACACTTCCCCATCGCTTCTTCCTCCATCCCGCATCCCACCCAACCATTAACGACCAATTCCGTCCCATTCCCTCCTCCATCCCCCGTCCACCAACAGTCCAACACCGTCCCGTCGCACTCCTCGTCCCGTCTCTCTCATCTTCGTCCCCCCCTCCTATCCTTCGCGTCCTCTCGGTACGTCTGCGCCTCCCCCATCCACTACTCCCGAAATAGCAAAGTACGCGCTGTCACTCCCACCGCCTGCGTGTCCTCACCATGCTCACCTCTTTCCTCCTCCCCAATCCCGCTCCACCCTCCCCTCCCCTTTTCGCAATGCCCTTCCCCGACCCGCCGCCCTCCTGATCAGGGAACCGGGAGCAAAGAAACCCGCGTCAGGAAACGCCGTATTAAATGCCAGCGCGAGGAGTGCCCATCCCAGGCCAAACCTCTCACGCACGAGAGAGACACAAAACCTATTAATACATCCAAAAGTGGCTGTAATGAACAAATATTCAGATCAAAGATAGATAAAAATAAACCAATTCATTGCACTGAATGTATGCAATTAAAATCCAAATAAATATTTCATGAATTTACTTTCGTCCCTAAGCAATGCCTTGGTTAGCCAACAAAGAAGTAGGTTGTGAACTGTTCAGAGATTCCCGTCGTTTAAATACAATATACAGCATCAAAATTGTGAAATAATGTGTACATACGAATATTCAAAGAACTAGTTGTAGCATATGATAATACGATTATTGAAAGAATTCTTGCTGTATGAAAACCGAAAGAAATCCAAAACAACCCCAAAACGTTAAAAAAAAATCTTCGAAAATGAAAACATTTGAACGCAATAAATTTTCTTCAATAATATCGAAATCTATATGTCAGAAAAGATTTTTTCGTTGATTTTGTCACATATCGACAAGGGAAAATGCCAATTTCTAAGAACTATGAGTGTTAACTTATTAGGAGGCGTGGTGTAAGTTAAACGATTTTCATACTTATTCGCATAGGAGAGAAGCTAAATTTTCAGTTCTGAATCTCGAATTAAATGCCTTCTTTCGCAAACATTGTACTGGTTCACATCGACTATAGCGTGGAAGATATATATTAATATTCGAAATGTTTTCTGCTGCTAGGTATTATGTAAATTGCAATGAGGTTTATGTGAACAAAGACCTTGAAAAAATTTCAAATTTGAATGTAATACCACATATGCTACTCTTATCAACAGTTGTGTTTCAGCAGCTAAATAGCAAACATAACTGGGTGAAAAGTGAAAAACGAAATGATAATCTATGATGCGCAATTTACTATTTTCCAGTTTGTTTATCATTGAAGATCGTTACGGATAGACTTAAAGAATTCAAAAAGAACAAAGGACCTAAAACATAAATGGCGGTAATGACCACAGGGAAGACGAAGAAGGACGAGAGGAAAGATGTAAATACGACCTTCCACATTGACACTCACATCGATCGCGGAGCACGGCTATAACTTGGCGAGCCATCCGTCTGGCTCGTCCTATACACTAATAGGATTTCGGAAAGTGCCTCAGCGAGACTTCTACGCCGAGCCGTGTGCAGATCGCTCGGAGTCTGGAACTTCAGCGGCACAGTTGGCAGAAACGAGCTGACGTCGGTATTTCACTTTTATTGCATCAGTCCTAACGGCCACTAGGACACATCGTTCCACAAACTCTCTCTCAGATGTAGACGAGGACGGAGTCGCCATCTCCCTTAAATACGACCGTAACCCGCTTAAATGGCGTCGCGTTGGAGCGATACTCCACGCCAGGGCCCCCCCCGCGGTGGAGTTCACGTGTCCGGTATGCAAATCGTCACAGACACCAGGCGACCAATGAGAGCGCATCCTCTCACTCACCTGCCTAGTTTACGCCTCACGTGGTTATGGCGAAGGATTAGATTTTGTAGATGTATCGTGTTGCGTGAAGATTGCTACATATTCTTCCTGTTGGGGCAAGGAGAATTCATCAAAGACTTTTCGTTACTAGTTAGTTTAGGCAAAGTAAATTCGTTACAGAGTCTATTCGTTGTATGTGAATCGTACGACATACTGGCAACGTGGCCATAATACCAAAGTGTCACAGTCATTTCGTCACATATGATGGATTATATACATGTAAACTTTTTAAGATAAAATATATGACAATTTCAAATTGTATTTCAGTCGCACCACTCATAAATTTGTAGCTGTGTTTTGACAAACTCTAAAAAAACAATGAGTACCACATGGTCGTATCATAGCTACATGGGAGATCATTCATTCCATTCAATGCTTTAATACAAGAAACCATTACATGACTTACGATCAAACTCTTCAAATGAATCTCTCTTTATTATCCACAAAGAAATAATATTATTATGAAACTTTTACTAGTACCAAATGCAATGTCTCAAAAATTTACTTTTAATTAAATGTGAAACTTCACTTATCAAAACTTACATAAATCACCATGGTATTGTATTAGAAATCTTCCGGTTATAAATATTGGTGACGAAAGATTTGGAACCCCAATTCCTATTTCTTCTTGATCTGATATTCACATACCCATACATACATAAAGGACGGCTGAAGCCGTTACATACTCCCGGAAGAAATTATGGGTTATTTAGAAATTCTCCAAAGTAGATGTATCGTAATATTCGTATGTTTTTTGCTGTTGAATCCCTTTTTTGCCGAATACGTTGATAAACAGTTTATTTAATATGTACTTATTATTATGTAATTAGTATTACATAATATTATATATACATAATATGTATACAATTATTAAGATGTAGTTATTTTAAGAAGACATATTGAAAACTAGATAGCTCACTAGATACATAGGGAATACGGACAAAACAATACAATGAATTTTTAATTTACTTTATTATGCATTACTTCTTGTGTGCTAATACGAAGCAGTAAACAAATAGAACTATTGTGTTTCAGTTAGTTGCTTAATTATACCAGACAACATTAATTTAAAAATGAAAGGAGGCAAGAATAATTCGTACAAGATTCTTTGCAAACATTTATTGTTACAATAGATGCAGTTTCCCATTTTCTTTCATATCCCTTATTTTTTTCTGACTTTTACATTACGAAGTTTCGTAACTAATATTGAAAATGCGGAATGGCTACCGCTCTCTACTTGACAAAATTCTGCATTATTAAAAACTGAGTAGTAAATCTGAACATTCTTTTTAATAACCCTGCAGTGGCGGTCCCTTAACAGCCGATAACTATGAAGCAGTGATTATTCCTAACAAAAATTGTCAGAATAACACTTCTGGACGTACCTCTTTCTCGAGAGTATTCTTATATATTCATTACAAATATAATAACACAATCAAAACATGAACGCCGCGTAAGCAACAGCAATGCATCAAATGCTCTCTGATAGTTCGGAAGCTGCGATTTCCGCCTGAGAGACGTGAATCTCGCCTCAAATCCGGGTCAAAGGTACAAGAGAAACTTGGAGTATTTCGTGGAAATAACGATCGCCCATGATGTCTCTGTGTACACCGCCGCGACCGGCACCAAAGAGAGGGGTGGGGGAAAGTGGGAGGAGTATGGATGGGGAAGCCGGGGCGAGACCAAAGGTCTATGAAAGTTTCCTGTTTGGGGGCGGAACTTTAAAACACAAACACGTTGAAAAATGCAATTTCCCAGGAACTTCGGTTTTAAAACTTAGCGAGCGTCGTGAAGGTTCGCAGCCGCGGCGGAGTTCTGCCCCGGGCCTTGGCCCACGAAATTCCTCCCACAATGTCTGCTACAGGCCTCTCCACTAAAGACATTCGAAATATCGATACTATCTTGGCAATCTCTGTAGACCCAATAGCAGCACTAATTATATAACATCAACGAGCTAAACGAATTGAAGAGAGTATTTCGAATGTGACATAACACTCCATGAAAAATGCAATTTTTCAGGAAAGGAAAGAGTTAACACTCAACCTTGTGACTCAAGCATGTATTCATCGGTTTTCGAATACTGTTTACGAATCCTACATGAGAAACGAAATTTTTAACACAATATTCGGCAGAATAATCACGAAGCATCTTCAGAAATCATGGGTTCTTAAAGCTGAAAACAAAACAGGGAAAGAGCGTAGCACAGGCCTGTCCCCTAAAACATTTGAAGTATCGATACTATCTTTGCAATCTTTGTAGATCCAGTAGCAGCCCTAATTATGTAACATCAACGAGCTAAACGAATTGAAGAGAGTATTTCCAATGTGACATAACACTCCATGAAAAACGCAATTTTTCAGGAAAGGAAAGAATTAACACTAAACTTTATGACTCAATAATGTAATCATCGGTTTTTGAATACTGTTTATGAATCCTACATGAGAAACGAAATTTTTTAACACAATATTCGGCAGAATGATCGCGAAGCATCTTAAGAAAGCATGGATTCTTAAAGCTAAAAACAAAAAAGGGAAAGATCATTACTTTGGAAATAAATTCTCCTATTAGCCATACATTGACTATGTTTTAACAATTTGTAAATTCTAGTTCGACCCGCACTAAAATTCATTATTTTGTAAATAATTGTATTAACTGTGAAAGCTGCGTACTGAAACCAAATTTCGAACTGTACTGGCAACCCGTGTTTCCGAGAGGGGTTATTTTCCAAAAGTGTAATACAACAACCAAAACGGTTTTCTTTTCAATTTTACGAAATAAGAAATGTACGACAGGTTACATCCGGGAAGCGAAAATCTGGTTTTAAGGGTCTTGGCAGCATCATTTCCCAGTTACGCACGATGGCCAAGTATGTAGAAGAGAAACGTGAGTAACAGATACGTGCGCCTGCTGTATTCATTGCATCATAATCTGCGAACATCCATTCTTTCGTCATCAATCAATTTGATTCAGATCTGGGGAGTAATTTCGAATTTAATAGTAGTACACTTTCGAGATTTGGTGTTGATGCCTTAAAAATGGTACAAAACCGTAATATTTTCTTACTGCATTACGTTTAAAGAGGATAGATGAATATGGCGGCATAGATAGAATGTTAAGCGTTGTTTGGTTTCAGTTCAAATTGTATATTTATCTGCTCATGGGTTAAAAACGAAAATATGTTTTTTTCGATTACTGTAAATCGATTACTGTAATAATTTTTTCGATCTGTAATCAGTTCTTTTAAGTATCTATAGACACTTTCTGTAGGACCCTCTGAAGATTAAATTGTATAATAATTACAATATAGTTAAAGTATCTTCCAAATTGCTCCTATTTGCCTACAGTTTCTATTGTTTTCAAAATATATTTTAAGTTGACTTGTCAATCAGATACCAATATCAAAATGTTACTTTTTTGTTCACAGTGCATTGTTCTTACCTTTAGCGCAACCTTTAAAATGTTAGAAATGAGCACGCGTTGTTTGATAAGCAAACATTTTATTAGCCTTTAAATTAATTATTACGTTTTAAAAATAACGATAAAACGTTTATATTGTTACTGGCGTCTATACTATAATTTAGTTGTTTATTTAAACTTAATAAAATTTACGTTTTATGGGGGAAGAGTAAAATACGTGTGTATTTAAACTGTATACATTTCGCTAAGTTCCGAAAACAAATATTTAATTACCTCCCAAGCAAAGAAGTTCTAAAAATTTAATGATGGCCTACTTTTATAAAACATTGTTACACTTAAATCAAACGGAATAACTGTAGAAATTTTAAGAAATATTCAGGCATTCTTTCAATGGAAACAAAACATGCTCCCTTCAAATTGTTATGCCGGCGGATTTTTTCAAAGAATCACTTTAATCTATTATTCAAAGGAACCGCGGACGTGGCGACAACACCATTACCGGAGGATATACAGTGCGCCAGGAAAGTCTCTCCGCATTGAGACGAGTTAGAGTCTCCTATTAGAAATTGCATTTCCGTTGGTAGCGACCAGATCACTAGAAAACGAGTGGTTGGATCAACGTATCTTTGATCGTAGTGACTACGCTATTTTAGTTTTCTTTCGAAACAGGCTACAGCTCGCCCTATCAGCATTATTTCTGTTTCTTGAACTCTCATCAACAAGATGCCTCAATCTTGAGGAGAGATTTTCCTGGCGCGGTGTATTAAGTTCCAGGAATATTCGGCAGACACATTTTGAGATCACTTCCTAGAATGTACAGTGCGACGAAGCATTATGCTCCCGACTGGCCTGTCGTCATGTGTTGTCGTGTGGTGAATGCACGTGTGTGTGTGTGTGTGTGTAAGTAAGGGGTAAGGATAGGGCAAGGAAGAGGAAGGAAATATCGCGCGCGGTCCGTGGCCCGTTTGTTAGGGTACTATTTTGGCATTCGCCTGGTGCTGATCGGAGAAATCACGGAAAACTAGCGATCTGAGCAGCCAGCCGCTAGAGCCTCCAGGCAAGGGCTGAGTTCGACCTAGCTATCTAGCTAATGGCGAAAGTCATGCCATCGTCGGGATACAAACTCTACGACCTCCCAATCAGAGACACTCTCAAGCCGATCTCAATGCATTTGACTTCTCTGAAGCATTTGAAGAGAGAGAAAAAATAAAGCTCTCATCTCTTTTTAATGCATCAAGAAAATTTGCAAAATATAGAAATAATATTATTACATTAAATAATATAAACAAGACTAGTCAATACGTTTGAAATTACTCTTAATTATCCCATTAGTACTTTCCATAAATTCTACTTACATATGTGAGAAGATGACTACAAAAAATAAATATGAATTATTTCAATTTACAAATAATTGGAAATTGCTTGAAAAGTGAAAAGCATTGCATTTTCTTTCGATTCGTGCATCAATATCCATTAATAGGCAGAACGAAGTATTCTTGAGACACAACAAAGTGAACATATAGATGTTTATATCGTTAAAACATATGTGCAATATGTTGTATCGATTGAAGTATCAGATAATTACCCTTGCTTCACTGGAAGGAGATCAGACAGATATCTAAGGGGAGGTATTAGTTGGTGATGTGCCTCTTCCGAAATTAACAAACTCTTGAACAGTCATCTATTTTGTGACCAGTATATGGTTAATCATATGCAAATGCTAAATAAACTTTAACGTATGAATTAATGTCGTAAAGAAACTGTATCCAGTTCTTCTCACATTACTTAAAGAGATACTTCGCAAAATAATTTCATGAAATACTGTATCATTTTAATCTAGAATATCCTTTTATTAAATAAAACGTTTTGTTCTAAATAATAATATCTGACATTTCACGTTAGTAAAATTAAATATGCAGCGGCGGTACAGTTTAAATGTCACAATCTGCAGACGCCATTACGAACGAGTTGATACCATTGATATTTGTTACTAATTTCAAAACTAATGGGACTGGAAGGAAAGAGTCGCTCCCTATCTTCTATCCCAACTAATTATCTTGATTTCATCCAGAATGTCACAAACTATTACTATTTAAGTCTGAACATTAAACAATTCACTCTATGAGAACCTCCGAAAAAAAAAGAAAAAAAAAAAAAAGCTCGATTTTCTGCTACGCCTTCGACGTTCTTCCACGTTTGGAACTAAAATGTGCATTGAAGTTGACAAATATTATTGACTAATGAATGATAAAAATAATGATTTTAATGTGACATTGATGTTTCAAAGCTTCCCTTTCCCATCGGCATTACAATGTTGCCGTTGACGTGGCTACGTGTGCAGCGGCGTCGTGTCTCCTTTGGCATTCCTATCAGCGTCGCCAGCGGTGCTTCCCTTGGTGTTGCTACCGGCGTTGACGTGTATGTTGCCATGGCCGCGGCCGTTGGTATTTTCATTGCCTAGCGAAGCGTTGTCGAGTGCTGTCCTCCGCATCGCCTCTTCTTGGCCCCAGCAGCGCCCCCTCCCTTTCTCTCTCCGCCCGGAGGCTGCAGGGCGAAAGTTGTCTCGGAGCGCGGAAGGACACTGACCTACGAACCGCAACATGGCGATTTTCTAAAGAAGCCCTCAGGAACAACCGAGTAATTACGGCGCAGCAATTACGCCTCGGAGAGGACGCGCGCGCGCGGCGCGGAGCCTGGGCGGGGCGGGGAGGGGAGGGGAGCGGAGGCGCGGGTCTCAGGGAACGGAATCAATGAACCGACCCGGGCGGGGGCGGCGGCAGAGGTGGATGCGAGGAAGAGAAGGGGTGGAGCCGGAGGGGGGTGGAGGGGGGAGCGTGAGCAGAAGCGAGGCTGGGACGGAGGTAGAAGTGATGGCGAAGAAGGGTCGGGGGTGAAGGAGGAGGCGGGGTCAAAGAAGGTGTGGGGGGAGGAGGCGGGGGTGATGACGACGAAGGTGGCGGGGGTGGAGATGAAGGAGGTGGTGGGAGTGGGGGGTGGGGGTGGGGATGGCAAATGGGGGGTGACGGTGGGAGCGCATGCGTGTATGAGAGCGGGTGTGCCGGGGAGATGGAAAAGGAGTAGGGGCTGGATGTAAATGAAGGCGGGGACGGTGGGGTGCAGGAAGATAGCGTGGATGACTTCGCACGAGGCGGAGATCCGAAGTGTCAGAGGGAAAGAGACACATACGCACAGAGAGAGAGAGAGAGAGAGAGAGAGAGAGAGAGAGAGAGAGAGAGAGAACGCATTGCGATGGGCAATGGGTGTCCAAGTGCATGGGAGGCGAAGAGAGGGGGAGAGAATGGAGAATGATGCATAATAGTTACTGAACGTTCAAGACCGTTGGTTTGATTCTTGAAGAAGTTCCGAGGTATGTTTATAATGGAAAAGATATAGAAACCATATTCTCTACCGCGCTGGCCGAATGAGTAATAAAAATTTAATGGAACTATGAAATATTATGCTAAAACAAAAGTCAAGAATCGAGTTCTATTTTTGGGTTTGAGTTTTCTGAAGATAAGTACCCAGAACAATATTATACACGGGACTAAAACGATACCTACGATAGGGACATAATTCATAACAAATAATGTCAATAGTGCTCTATAGTAATTAAATCTCAGAAACAGCTCGTAAAACTCGCATTGAGATGGAAGTTGTGTGAAAGCTAATGCTTTCAATTCAGTAAATAATAAATTAACATATATTTGTATCAAAATTCGTGTTTGAAAGAAGGGAACAAATTGAGGAGAAAGAAGAGTTAAAAATGCTAATGACAAAAATAATACGAAGAAAAAATTTGAAAAGAGTGGGGAACGGAAAGAAGAGAAGATAATCAGAAGAGGAAGCAAAAGAAGTGTAAGTGTCTAATGTGCATCTAAGGAAAGGAAATGTGTAGTTAAGCAGGCCCATTACAGAAAAAGAAAATCACAGAAGTGACAGTGTGTGTTTGAGTTAGAAAGCGAAGATGACGGAAGTTATGACTTAAAAAATATGTGTATGGAGAATATCGTAGGACAAAATCAAACTTTTTTAGAAAACAATTAGAAGTTATAAGAGTTCAAAAGAAATGACACAAAAATGCACGTTAGAGAGAGCTTCGTTTTAAGTACTCTCTTGCAATTAACCTGAGGTTTTCGGAAAACATTTTTCATCGAACACAGAATGTGATCGTACAAAACTTCAACTTGAAACTTGCCAAAGGAGAGGTCGAGGACAATGCGGATGACATAACAGAATAAAAGTTTATGTAAACGTAGGTACTAAAAAGCGCATTTACACTAAAAAAATGAAAAATCCCGTAGCGAAGGAAAGCAACACACGTCGACACCAGTAGCAACTACAAGTACAAAGGCATCATCCACGGCAAAGCCAATAATAAACATTAAAGATAACATCTATGTCACAATACCGAAGACAAATTAGATGGCAACGCCAATGGCTATAATGGAGATTAATGTCGATGGTAATGGCATGTCCCATCAATATATCCATGATGACACCTTTTTCTCCCGTTAGTCAATACATTTCCTGTCAAACTCAAAGCATATTGCAATTCCAAGTGCAAAAAACGTCGATGACGAATCCGAAAATACTTATTGCATGATTTCCATAAATGTTTTAACACAGAAAGGGTGTCAATTAGTACTTTCTTATTGGACAAATTCACGTATTTTCATCAGTATTTTGGGGTCATTTATGTGTTTTCAGAGAAGAAGGAGACAGTGCATTGAATGTGGACTGAGCTAGGAGTTCCGGCAATGCGATAAGAGGAGAATGTACGCGGAAACTCCGTGGGAAATAGCAAAGGAATATCCACGTAAACTCTTGACCAGAGCTGTTCTAATGCACCAATTAAGGCCAGAGTGCCCGCGGTTTCACGCTGCAATGAACCATGTCCCTCGCCTTGCACTCCCCTCCAGGAATCTCTGGCAGTGGGGTACCGGCCTCGCTGGAACAAGCCCAAGCTCTCGATTGGTCTCACGTCAGATCTGGTAGAATACCGCTTCCAAGTATGCGAGAATGTGCGTAAGAGGAGACAAGGGTGAGGAAGAAAATATTGCCCGCGATTCTTGGCCCGTTTATTAGAGAACTCCTCCGTCATTTGCCAGGTGTTGATCGAAGAAACCACGGATAACTATCGAACAGAGCATCCACTCGAATTGTCCTCCAAACGGTGTCTGAATGCGACGTAGCGACGTGGTTAGTGTTTAAAATTCTACCATCGACGTGGCTCAAACCCTATAATCGCCCGGTCGGAGGCTCAGCAGTGATATTAATGACGTGAGCCATGTAAGTCAGATTGCTCTCCGACAGATGTGGAAAAATAGTGCTTATAAATATATATCAAGTATGTGAGGGGAAAGGCGGTGGGAAAGTGAGGAAGGAAAAACAGCGCTCAGTTTATGGCTCGTTTGCTAGGGTTGTTTCTGCTCCAACAATTGCTTAAACTTTATTGGAGGAATAAGCTATACTCGTCAGAGTAACCGGTAGTTAGAACTCTCCTCCAGGCTCGATACCAGTCGCCTCCAATTCGACCTCGTTATCTATGTTGTATTGTATTTGGCATTTTAGGTCGTTGGTCCTATTTTGGCCGCCAGCTAACGGAGCCTCCCATGCCTGGGCATACTTAAATCCCCAAGTTTGGAGGTAAGATCGACATGTGAATTCCGTTCATCGTAATTAGCTATCACCGCCTGCCTGAGCGTTTCTTCGTCACACAGTTACGGAAACTGGGACGATTTTAAGGAAAGCTACAACTTAATTTTTGTCCTCGACCGGGAATCGAACACGGAACTACGATTTTAAGGAAAGCTACAACTCTATTTTTTGCCACGACCGGGAATCGAACCCGGGAAACCGGGTGGATGATCATGCCAGTACACTGCCCATGATCATCCTACAGGCCCTAGATGTCTAGCAGAGGTCAAAAATCCGCCATCGTCGTTGCTCCAACCCTAGGACCTCCAGGTCAGAGACCCTAGAATGGCACCCATTTAATGAAAACACCAGGCTACGCTAAACTGTACAGCGACGCATACGAGCGCGTCACTGCCCGGAACGCGACCGCCGCCGCCGCCAGTCGGCAGCGGGGAACTTCCGAGCCGCGCAGTAAGAAGCAGCAGAGGCCAAAGCGGCCGCCGCAGAAGAAGAAGAAGGCCAAGAGGAGGAGGCGGAGGATGAGGTGGAAGAGGAAGGGCAGCAGCTCGCACGCAGAAATTACAGGCTAGCGCTGGCCGGGCCGTTGCCGTCCGTCCTCCCCGCCACACCGCGCCCCGCGCCGCCGCCGTCACGCGGTGGGCCCGAACACGCGCTTTCACTAGGGGACAGGCAGGCAAGAGCAGTGTCAGTGACAGATTCAAGGGGAATGTTTGGATAGTCAGCAAAGTGCTGTGCCGGAAAAAAGATTTAAAAGTAGTTATGGGACAGTCAGTCAAGGGCACAGCATCAAAAAAAGATTCAAGGGGGTTGTGTTAAACAGTCAGTCGGAAGAGCAGCGTCAGAAAAAGATTTAGCGGGTTATGGGACTGTCAGCCAAGAGCAGTGTCAAAAAAATATTTGAAAGATATGGGACAGTCACTCAAAAACAGCATCATAGCAATTTAAAGGGGTATGGGATAGTCAGCTAAGATCAGCGTCAGAAAACAATTCAAGAAAATATGCGTCGCCGATCAACGTCAAAACATCTCAATCATACTAATAACCGATCTTGGAATTTCTTCAACCTGAGTTTCTATTATTGTCAGGTGGCGCTTGGCAAGAAAAGGAAAAGTGCGTTCTTTAGAGATCTTGAAGCTCTCTGAAGAATATTTTCTAAGGCAAAACCCAGAAAACTCTAAAAGACGATGAACCAGAAAACTTCATAACATTCTCATAACATACGAGTAGGCGCCAATAAAGCGTCTACACTACAGTGCTTTGGGCTTCAGGTTTGAGACGTGTTTGGATACTGCAGAAAATACACAATCTTTCGTTGAAGTGCCCAGAAATGTCACTGTAAATATTCATTATTAATTGACATAACTATTCTCACATTCATGTAAAGGGATGAATATACAAACTATTTAGCAAGAAATAACGATGAGTATAAGCTAGGCTTGCAATTTATCCATGACATATCTCAATAATAATTTTGATTCTTTCTGTATGGGTGAATAATTATAATGCACACAAAAAATTATTATGTGCAATGAATATGAAATTTAAAACCGGTTTATACATTAACTCGTGTCCCATTTAATATTTTCTTAGAAAATTAAAATAGTTTCATATTTTGAAAAATCCAATAATAATCATCTCTACTAAATTGCCTTGAATTTATGATTCACGTGTTGGCATCTTATTCAAGAATGACTTTTCGGCGAAACCTCTATTATCCCAAATTTTATAGGGCCATCTTTTATAATGAATAAACAAAAACAAAATTGAAATGTGTAGCAACTGAAGCCTATTCTTTAATATATACCAGTGTTACATTGTGAATAATAATGTGTATTGTATTTACACAAACCCTTTTTATTAACCTTCCTATTAGCACATTTGACACTTTTAAAAATATTTCATTATATCGGGTATTTTCAACTCTACACGGATCCCGTTCCCTGAAAATACCCCGAAGGGTCTACTGTATTTTCTTCAATAAGGAAAATCCGTTTGCTCATATAACTTGTATTTATCTCGAACCCATATGTACATAGTTTTGCAGTCTTCTGAAGTTATCCAACGTTGGTAATATTGAACTATAATTTGTGACGTATTGCGAATATATTCGCCATTTTTCAATTTAGTGAATACAATACAACTATTGTGAAGTACTGTAGTGATAAATCATGTGATTTCTCAAATACATTATGTTTAAATTGCATCAACATCATGATCCTGACAAATTGTTTACTTGTTGATTTTCATAAAGGACAAACGAATAAGGTTGTATAATAAATTAAAACCAACGATTCAAAGACAATTTGCTACTGTTGATATAATATTGTTAAATCAATATTCATCATAGTTCAACATAAGAAAAAATACATTCAGACTTTTGGAAAAGAGTTCAAGTTAAGTGCTGACAGTTTTAGCGTACATAAATACATGGATGAATATCGTAGAAACATTTACAAGTTTAATTAAGACTCTTATGTTAATATACACGTTTACTTATTACTGACTTATATAAATCATTTTCCGCGTTTGTCGTTGCAATCTGGCCATCAGTAAAAGGGGCGATTACTGGATTGCTGTCGGAATTCTTTTATTTTTATTCCGGAAATACGTGATATCTATGTATCTTTTATGTTTTCAGAACGATTTATTACATGTTTCAAACTTATTCGCTTGTAAGGGGTATACAAAATATTCAAAAACAGTAATGCCATATTTGATGACTTACATGTTTCATAACTAGAGTATTCTAAAATAATTGTATTGTCTTTCTTTAACTCAAAAAACTCCCGAGAATATATTCGCAATACACCAAATACATTGAATAATACTCTCTTTGGATTACTTCTGGAAACTGCATGATTTTGCGGTGAACAATAATAGTTTCTGTTAAATTTTGCGAGCAAAACACAACAGTTTTGTTTTTTACTTAAATACAATGATTAACATGTGTAATCAATTACTTTACGTGAAAAACGTGTTTCCAGCGTGCCCCACCTCCGCGAGCAATCGCGTTTCCGTCCACTGCCCGCCTCCTCCTGCTTCGGTCGCCGCCTCCTGCGTTGTCCACGTAATTGCCAGGCCTCTGGGCAGCAGCAGCAAGAGTTAAGTACAGAGGGCGACGCGGCGCGGCGCGGCGAGCGCCGGCGGACCGCCACTCGGAGCCGAGCCCTAAGAGGATTACGACTCCGTCCTTATACCTCCACGCGCCCGCGCGCGCGCGCTGGGCGCCCCGGCGCCCGCCCGCCGCGTCTAGGCATCGTCCCGCCGCCGCCGCCGCCCGCCCGCTGCACGCACGTGTACCCGCGCCGCCGCCCCGCCCCCGCGCCGCCCGCCGCCCGCGCGCGATCTTTCGCCTCCGAAGCCGCGACTCCGGAAAAGCCGCGAACGGCTCCGGCGGCGCAGGCGAGGCGGCAGCCGCGGCGAGGTTTTGGGGCGATTCGCGGCCAGCTGGGGCGAGGCGGATGCGCAGCGACGGGTTTATCGCCGCGCCCCCGGGCGCTTCTTCGCACTCGACGGGGTTTGAAGTGCCGCTGGAGCGATCGGTGCCCCCGGGAGAGAGACGGTGGTGCCACCGCTGATCACTGTGATCGCAGACGCACGAAGACTTACTCTCGACGGCGCGTCCCGGGTGGGGTGTGTGCCCAAATGATACACCAGCGGAGTTCAATTGTATTGCGGGACCAGGTGCCAGTGCGTCTACTTGGTTTCGTTTCTAGGGTAAATCGGTTTTCACCCTCTAGGGCTTCGAAAACAATTCACATTTTCCTATGGGAGCCTAAGGTGACGAGGAGAAATAAGAGAAAGAGATAATTTTGAGGTGATGTGATGTCCATTGAAAAGGCTTTAAAATTATTTTGGCAAGAAGAAATACAAAAGTCTTGTTTAAAAGGTACCGACATTTTATGAAATGTGTAACGATAAGCATTGATAGTAACTGAGGGGTGATTTTTTGGGGAAGATTTGCTCTATCATGAAACCAAATTAATAACATATCTTTTAAGTACACGCCAATCTCAGCTCTAAGTCCAGTAAATTTGAGATTACAACAAAATGAGAACGGGTCTTACTTTCGTGAACTTAAAAGGTAAAATTTAATAATAGTAAACAATGTAGTTCATTATTAACAGTGAAAACAATGAAATTAAAATACTTTGAAAAATTTGAAATGCCGAAAAGTTGATTAAGAGGTGAATGAGTGACCTAGTGCATTGATGGTGAAGAATTACGATACGTCTTGTGCAATTAAACGTTTTATCCAACGAACCGATGTTGATATTAATGGATACAACACAAAAGGATCGAGAAAAAAAAATCGGGAGCTGTTTTTTGTGAGGAGGCTAGGGCAAAATTCTTCATGTCTGAGACATTCTGCTACAAATACAGCAGATATACATTCAGATGGAGGAATAGGGAGTAGGTATCCAACATATTTGTTATCACAGTCACAGTCATAGTTTGTCATCATGACCTAATTTTTATAATTCGATTTCAATGTGATTCGCTTTGATCTAGCACTTTGGCATAGGTCTTCCATGTGAGTTATGACTAGCAGCCTGCATTACCGAGGACATTTTCTCGGGCCGTTTTGCGTAGTTCTCTTTTCATTTTTTTTTTCGTTATTACTTTTCGGTATTTCTTTTTATAGGAATGCTATAATACCTTTTTGAGTCAAAAGATTCTTTGACGTTGTAAGTTACAATATCGCTTTGACTTTTGCTATTTTTCCACGCAACAAAAAAAAGTTACAGGATAAAACATGTCACGTTACAACCGTATTATGATATCCCGCTCTCAAACAGCAAGTGAACGTCGCGAGTAACTGAATCCCATTTTCGAGTATTTTTAGCTCTGGAATCGAGATGTCAGCGCACACGTCGCACAACTTTCGGGCAACATGAAACCGGATATAAACAATATCCGGCCCATCCCGGGGCCCGTAATCCAAATCGCAATCTCTTCCTCAGCGCTCGACACGCGCGCCACGGCGCCGCAGTGGGCGGAAAGCACAATGGCAGCGCGCAAATCGTGCTTTTTTATTATTATTATTATTATTATTATTATTATTATTATTATTATTTATGATTTCCCCTCCACAGTACCGCCATAAAGTCGAGGATTTATTTTCAAAAGTCATTTATATTAACCCTGAAGGAAATGCGCTAGTAAAAGGTATTCAAACACACGCGGTGATATCTCAGATGCGTTATTTGAATTGTAGCTCATATTAATTCACAAGCTCACTATCGCGAGTTTTAGAACATACGAAAGCAAATCAATGAGTAACTTACGTTTGTGCCTAGCGTAAAGATGGAAGGGATAGAACCGCCAGCTTGGCGTCAAAACATTTATACACTTGGTACGCATCGAGCTGTCGTAGCATGCGACTGTGATTTTTTTCTTTGTTCGTTGCGAATTATTGAAATGCGCGTTTCAACAGAACATCTCACGAGTTGTGAGGTGCATTCACTGATTTGATTTTTACTGGCAGTAAACCTGAAGTCAAATTAAATTCATCGGCAACTTTGTGAGGTCTACGGAGATATAATCATGAGTGAAGGTGAATTGAGGTACTGATTTAAAATGGCCGCACTGATGTTTATGGCGACAACTGCAGTGGTTAGCCTAGCTTTGTGACTGACGATGAAAATCAACGAGAAAATTCGGGGAATTTGCACTTTTACAATTACGGAACTCTCGCTTCACTTCCAAATTTCACGAAGATTACGATATGAAATTGTATCGGTGCAGCTTGATTATCACAAGTTTTGTGCAAGATGGATGCTAAAGATATTGAAGGAAACAGCGTTTAGCTACATCCCTGAATTTCCTCAAAGTTTACAAGTGTTGTAACGCACTTCTCGATCGGTAGACCGGGAGAGGAGACATGAGTAAAACACTACCGTGAGCCACAAGACACTCCATGGGATGGGGCACACGAGTTTTCTCAGGAAACCAGTCAAATGTTTGCTATCGTTTCCAGTAAGAGAGATTATACCAACAACGCTAAAGATGCCAAGGAAGATGTTGCAAAACATTGACCAAACTAAGGCGAGCGATACAAACAAACGTCGGGGAAAACTACGTTCAAAAGTGCCGTTTTACCACGAATGCGTACACCCACACACAGCTCATTCATTGTACCCGAGAGCTCTTGAATGGTTCTGGATGGGAGAGTGTGTATCCAGTATCTAGCCGCGAGCAATTACCACCTCTTTCTAGGGATGATGATGGCGAAAAGGGATAAACTGTAACTCCTTATCTGAATAAATATATAGGGAAAAAACAATGCTGGGATCTAACGTTGACACTCCCTATTTGTATTTTACTGTTAATCTGTAATAAAGCGGAAGCACCTAACTCAAACAATGCCAAAACATCAAAAGTAAAAGACGTGATGTGTATGTAGTATGATATTGCAATTTCGAATTATTTTTCGATGTTGCTAACGAATATTTTCGTAACGTCTAGTTTAAAAAACAATGCATTCAAGTAACTCCAACACTATATTGTGATGAATATTACAGGAATAATTTAAAAAATCGAAATTTCAACAAAAGCATTGCAAAGCGTCGTACATAGTATAACACAATCATAAACAACATATTATTTTTATTTCCAAAAATACAGGTTTTAATTCCTAGAATCTCGTGAGTCAATCAAAAACCCTTGAAGCCAAGCGATTGAAAAAGGTATATTACACAGCTATAAAACATTCATAACAGTGTATATATGAATCTGTATTTACAAAATATTTTTGCTAGACGCAAGAGGGCTAAAAATAATATTGGAGTTAAAACGGTTTGGAAAGTTACAGAGCATTCCAATAAAACATTAATGAACTTTTTCATCTCTATCCACAAAATGCTTTGGTTTTATTTTGCTATCTCTCGTTATGGACCAAACAGTTGAAAAAGTTATAGCATATCGAAATAACAACGTGAACTGAATTTCATAGTCTTTCTTTACAAAATGGGATCCATTCTTATTTTATTTCATTTTATTTTATTTTACTAGGCGCTCTTGTGTCAAACAAATGCTAATCGCAATAAATTTAGCATCTTCCAAAATGTTGAAATCACTATCAACAAAATGTTGGAAGTAATTAATAAGAAATAAGAAATAATCAAACCACAAGATAAAAGTTCTAATATTTATTAAAACATTAGTGCACAAAGTCAGCATTCGGGACACTTTTGACATGAAAAGTCGGGAGCTTTTTTCTTGTCCCAGCTGGGATGGTGCCCCGCTGATGGGAGATACCCAGTTAGGGGAAACCCCGCTAGTTGACAGTAGGTCGGCGCCGGATCTCACAATCCACAGGGGGAAGATCACCCCTACCTCCCGAAGAAAACATGCTCCACATTTAGGGGACTAATGATCTTAGCCGGTGTCGCACTGTGAATCAGTAAATCACGCACGTAAATGTAATTAATCAATCAATTCAACAAAACTGTTCATTTCTACTTTATTTTGGCAGGCGCTTGCAGACGGTTTTCGGGCCAGTGTGCAGAGCTGCGCGGAGCTACACGGCGAGGAGCGGCTGCGGGCGGGAACTGCAGCTTTAACATCGATTGGTGCGCGGGCGGCGGTGCCGGCGGCGAGGGGGCGGGGCAGGGGAGAGGGCAGGGTGTGGGCGACTGTGACATCGCATCAGGCACGCGACAAACATTCGGCAAATCCAAATCGGCTCTGGAGGGAATTCGCGGCCGTGCTCGCGGGCGCTTCCCCCTGCCCCCGCCCCTCTGCCACCCCCGCCCCGGCTCCCCGCCCCCGCCCCCGCTCCCGACCGCCTCCGACGCACCGCGACGCGGCAGCCTCCCACGCGCCCCCGCTGCGCCCGCGTTAAACGTCCCATGATGAAGGATGTTTTTCGATGCAGGTGGTCGAGGCCAAATGTGACCAATTTACTATTCAAACGAATGGACGCTTAACTCTTGCATCCCTTATGAGGCGACCTCTGAAGTTACGTGATGTTCAGGAATTTAAAAATATACGTTCACAGGGAACCGATTTTGCGGTAAGCAACATTAAAATTAATGTTCGACTTACGATAAGCCGATGATTACGAGAATATTCTTCACAGATTTTCTTGAATTCAGTTCAAGGAATTCAAACCACACATACAGAAATATATTCTGCAATTGGTCTAATATGTATTTCCATCGTCAAGTTTGACATTACTAATAACAATACTCTCGTCAACAATCATAAGTAATGGACATTTACCAACTCAGAATTCCCATAAACCAGCACCTGTAACTTCTTTCAAGGGTAAAATTGAAAATTTAGCATAATTACTTAATAGTGTTACTTAATAACACTTCTTAACCCTAAATTCACATTCCGTCGCGAACATTCTTGTCGTAACTAAGCAGATTTCTTGTAACATACAATAACTTTCCTTCAAAAACTATGTTACAATATTTCGAATTACAAACACATTTTCCAATCTTAACAGTTCTCGTACGAGTATTTTAATCGGCCTGAAGTGGGATACGATAAGAAATAACTTTGGAATAAATACCTCCTCAAATTTTCTATTGTTTTCAAACTAAATATTGGTTTCCTTTTGCCTTTATTGATGCAAAATGCCGAGACTAACTTCTAACATGTTTTCAACGCCAGAGATGTGTTGCTTTTGCATGCGTTAAATGCACTTTCAAAATCAGAGAAGTGCGCGATTTGTCCTTCGCGCGATGAAGTGGCGATACAAAAAAATGTGTATGTACTTTTTTAAAGATAAGACAGTTTTGGCAGATGTATGTTTATTATTCTGTGTTGATCATTGAAAGTTGAAATGTATATACCTGGTTTTATGTATTTAAAAAAAATGTATTGCACCATGCTATCCATATCTACTTAAAAACCATTTTAGAAAAATATTTCTATTGCGTTCAAAATAGGAAATCCTGAAACCCCACTAATTTCGGACTTCAACGTCTGCGTAATATTATGATTTACAATGCATCATTAATGTAGCAAATTGTGCATTTGATCATTCGTAATCAAGTATTTACCATTTATTATGCAATTACATTGTCCGCTTTCTGTGTGTACACATTTCAGTGTATGACGTTGCAAGTCTATATATGCATTACACCGCTTGTGTTTGAGTGATTCATGCTATCAATACTCAATGTGTACTGTTAAGAAAAGATACAAAAAACTTCGTTAAATAACTTTTATTTCGGTTCCAGGTAACAATGTTCACTTCAGAATGTCCAGTTTCAGAAAGGTCCACCAACAAAAATATCCAATGCGTTATGTTCACTACAAAACATTCTGTCAGTAACGTCCGCTAACAAAAATGTCCAATAAAAATGTCCAACAAACAAAAGAGTTCAAAAATGTTCTAAGATGTTAAGATGCATTTACACTGTAAGAAAAGGACATAATTACATTGAACTATAGTGGAGTATTATTGATGTTTCTAGGCAAATTAGAAGTTCCCAATTTTTCAGCGGTAATGGTTTAAATATCTCTGCTAGTTCAGTAGTAAAATTCCTCAAATTATTATTTCTCCAAAGAAGTACAATATATTAGTAAAAGATATATATATATATATATATATATATATATATATATGTATATGTATATATATATGTATATATATATATATATATATATATATATATATATATATATATATATATATTACTACCACTCTAGCAGTAGAGATGGTGTGAAAATGTGTTATTATATATTCGAGAAGAACAACATTACAAAGAAAGTATTGCAATTCAAATGCAAGCAGGCCAAACATTCGGCTTCCTATAAATAGGAAATACATAAGCAATCAAAAAATAATTGAAAATATAGTAGAAAGGTACAATGAATAAAAACACAATAAAAACGTTAAATAAAAAGTCTATCGTCGTTGTACTTCATATAATTTAAAACTTATTTTACAACCAGAAACTCAGCACGAAGAACTTGATTGATGGACATTTGTACTGTGGTCCTTTTAATAAAAATCTTTATGGACATATAATAAAATGAACATTGTTAATTTAAACGGACGTGTATGTACTTTAGACATTCCTACATGTGAACATTTGTTAAATGAACATTTTGCATTGGAACATTTTTACCTCCAACTCACTGTTCACCTAAACATAACCTCTTCTTTTTTGCATTACTCATGTTCTCTTCCCACGGACGGCTGTTTCGCGCCTCGCTACTCAACTCTTTCTCTTCATCCCTCGTCCCCTCCTTCCGGTTCCTCTGGCCTCCGCCCCCCCCACTCCACCGCCACGCTCTCGCTATCCCACCATCGTGGGGCGCTAGGCTCGGCCTATCTCGCACATCTGGCAGCGGCGAGATGGATGGGGCATTGAGAGAAGCTACCTCGCACTATAATGATATCCCGATACGCGCGCTCGCCCTGACATATGGGGTGCTGATCAGCAACTGTTAAGGCCTTGACAGGAAAATAATTAATTAGGTTGCCACCGAGGTTTCTGCACCGATGCGTCTGCTCTTAAAATACGCTTGCGTAATGCGTTATTCTTTACAAGCACGGCCAGATTAGCCTCTGTCATTACCACGACATTTAGAAGTGATTACGTGTTCATTATTTTTGCAAATGCAGGCGATCCAACGTGGATATTCGGAAAAATGAGCAAACAGATGATAAGGTATTTAAAACAAGTTAACAAGTGTAAAATGCTTTTTATATCTTAAGCAATATGTGTGTCAGAATGTAATGTAATGCTTGAATTATTTTTAAAATGCCTTTAAAATAGACAGACATGAATCAACTTCAATATATCAGGTATTCTGGACATCAATGAAACTAACTGAATCGTATGCCTTGCAATTACATCTAATATTATACACATCATTTTAAGAGGACTAATGAAATGTTTTATTATAAGTAGTTAATTTGTAATAAAATATAGTAAAATTAAACAAAGTAAATGACTTTAACGCTTTTATAGGTTCTTTATAATTAAACTCACGAATCCACCGAAATGTATCACGACGATGTATTCATACGTTTTCAAAGTGAGATGGGCCATTATTCATTTATCCTCGTATTCATTGTAACGACAGCCCCAATTACGAATTCGAAAGAACAAAGCGTCGGAATATATAATAACCCTTTTATTATTACTACTAACAAGTCGGTCAAGACGAACAGGGAAATTCAATTTTCAATAGGTCACAGCGGATATACAAAAGAACTGATTTATTAACAGGACACACTTTGCCAAGACCTGCAGGCGATAGATAGATCGCGACCGAGGAGTGTGTACTCAGGCGAATAGCAATGAAATGTTCCTTAAACGCCCTGGACAGAGAGGACAAACGCAATCAATAAAACATCCGATAAAACAAAGAGGGTTTCTTGGAAAGAGCAAACTTTATTACAATGGGGCTCATCTGCATTGAATAAATGCGCGATCGAGGACTGCGCTCCGTAGCACAAAGAGGGCAGGACGCGCGGCGAGGACGGGCAAGAGCGAGGGAGAATGGACGAGGGCGGGCGAGAGCGGGCCAAGGCGGACGAGCATGGGCCAGGGCGGGAAAGAGTGAACGAGACAAAACGAAGACGGAAAGAGCGCAGGAGGACGAGAATGTGGGAGGATGAGAGAGAGGGAGGACGAGAGCGAGGAAGCACGAGAATGTGGGAGGATGAGTGAGGGAGGACGAGAGCGAGGAAGGACGAGAGCGAGGGAGGACGAGAGCGAGGGAAGACGAGAGGGAGGACGAGAGCGAGGAAGCACGAGAATGTGGGAGGATGAGTCAGGGAGGACGAGAGCGAGGAAGCACGAGAATGGGGGAGCATGAGTGAGTGAGGACGAGAGTGAGTGAGGACGAGAGGGAGAACGAGAGCGAGGAAGCACGAGAATGTGAGCGATGCGAGTGAAGAAGGACGAGAGCGAGGGAGAACAGGCGAGGGCGGACGAGCGAGGGCAACGCCGGGCGACGATGGAGAGAGGCAAGCTTCGAACAGTAATGTTGGAGAAGAGGGTAGAGATTACTCTCGTGAATTCGTAATGTCTGCCGCAGGAGTGTGATAGTAATTTAAAATAGTAGACGGGCTGTAAATGATATTTTTGTTCCTGAGCAAGTAACTGAGCCTTTTGGGTCAATTTTGAATTGAAGGAGGTAGACAATGAGACTATGGAGGCAGTGATTCTTGAATGAAGCGGGGAGATTTATATTTGCTACACAGGGTTCACGTGACAGAATACCTAGTCCAGTAAAATACAGAACATGATTTATATTATATCAATTGTTTCGAAGGATGTTGTATGTTAAAATTTTATAAACTTAATGAGACATTTGTTCTCATCAAAGCTGGTAGTGTTGTGGGAGGATACATCAAAAATAAATTTGATTTCGCCATATTTGACTGATTGGCATTCGCTTCTCTAAAATCGAGTTGTGAAGACTGAACACCTGCTGAAATAAATATAAAACTTGCTGTAGGTTCTGCAAGTCCTTCTCCTATTTTCATAACATAGCGATACATTATTTAAATTGTGTATGCTGCAGATCCAGTTTTTTATTTATTTCACTGTTAATTAAAATTATTGATTCATGCAAAAATTAAAACACACTTAAAACTTGTTACTATGCTCATTTCCGAACAGTGTAAGTAAACAATATTTATATTACTTCCAGTAAAAAGTAAAATCAATTGGGATTCGATATAAAGTTACTTCAAAATAAAGAGTTCTAAGTACAAAACAACACAGTATCATCACGAGGAACAGAATATGAAGAATAAGTAAGTGTTCTTGAGAAGTGACAAAAATTGGGAGAACTAACCTACTACCAGACGAGTAACAAAGAAACGGATACCATAAGTAGTTGAGGTAATTCCATTAGGACGGAGAAAAAATGTAATCGTCGCCTTGATAGCAACTATTATACGATTCTGACCATCCAGAAGTCTTAAGCTCTTCCTAGAGAAAAGAAGAAAGAACACTAAGATGCAAGAAATCTTATTACAGAACAATTAAAAAACTAAACGAAAAAAAAGCGAGTTACGCCAGGGAATGCGGTGTTCCGCAGGGCAGCATCCGGGGCCACATGAGGTGCCGCGCGCAGAACCGGAGGTCGGTGCGCAGAAGCCATTTGCCAGCGGCCGCGCCGCACCCTGCGCAGCGCCAGGTTACATACGGGAGGTTACGGTAGTTAGCACAGGCGGAACCAACGGCCCACCGCACCGCGCGCGCCCACCACGAAATTAAGCAAGAAATTAAACAACAAATTGTAAGGAACGCCAAAGTAACAAGAAGTAAAAGTAAGTTATTAAAGTAATTAAAAATCGTTAATGAAGTACGTGTCGCCGCGCTACCAGGCTTGCGCCCAAAGAGCTGCCGCTGTTGCTGTCGGTGCCTGAAACGAAACTCGTCTCTACCGATCGTCGCCCCATTCACACCCCGCACCACCCACTCTCTGCTTCTTTTGCCCATATTTCCGATCCCCGCCACCCAACTCCCCGCCACCCAACTCCCCGCCACCAACTCCCCGCCACCAACTCCCCACCACCCATCTCCCCGCCACCCAACTCCCCGCCACCCAACTCCCCGCCACCAACTCCCCGCCACCCAACCCCCCGCCACCCAACTCCCCGCCACCCAACTCCCCGCCACCCAACTCCCCGCCACCCAACGCCCCGCCACCCAACGCCCTGCTACCCAACGCCCCGCTACCCAACTCCCTGCTAGTCAAATCCTCATCCCAACTCTCCGCTTCCCAACTCCCCGTGTCCCAAATCCTCGCCTCCCCGCTTCCCAACTCCCCACCCCACATCTCCCCATATCCCAATTCCCTACATTGTAACTTCCTGCCTGCTGATCCGAACCGCTCATTTCGCTACCCTTTCTCCCCTCTCTATCTCCGCCCTCTATCCAAATTCTCGAGTCTCTTCTAATGTATTTTCACCATTCTCAATTCCCCATTCCTCCACTGATTCCTCTCTTCACCACATTTCTCCTCTATCACCCGAATCCCCACCACTCTCAACCATTGCTTACAACACGTCTGATGTCTCAACTCGTTTCGATGCCACCTCTTCCACGTCGTCCCCTCTGACGCGGCCGCTTTGATGGCTGCCTGCCACACCGTGGGATGGGAAGGAAGGAAATCTCGTTTGAGCGAGGCGAAATCGAGAAAGTTGCGAGACGAAACGGCTCGGAGATGGGAAGACACGGCGAGTAAAATAAAAGTGGTAAGCACGCACCAACGACCCTGTTTCCGCTATCGTCAGGAAACTACTGCACGGCGAATGCCAGAAGGCCGTGAGCGCGCTAGCGAGGCATTGTCGCTGAGTTTTGCTAGTGAAATCAGTTGTCTATTATCTGTCCGTCGCGACGGGTCAAGAGAAATCCACGGTACGTGAGACATGTACGAGTTCTCTCTCACGGTTCCTTATTATGATTCAACGCGGTTTCTAATGCGCAGAATACTTATCTCATGGTAATAAAATTATTTCTTCTACACTTTCTTTTGTGAAGTTGCATTCCCAGACGTTTAATGCTGACCTTTCGGAAGTTTTTTATGTGTATTTTCCTGCAACTGAAAACTGCATAATTTAAACTTGCGTAATTTGTCTCTTGAGTGTATTCTCGACCCCCAAAAACAGACATAACAATTCACTACCTGAAAAATGAAATAATTCATAACATGAGACGATATTTTAGGTACATTTTTTATATTGTAATAGGTGTTCGCAGAATATCCTGTACTTCGAAAAAACGCGTTCTGATAGAGATATGTTGTTTTTCTTCACACTCGTATTGATCTGAGATCAGAGTTAGATTTAAACTACACAAACTCTTTTTTACTCAAGTCCTATCCGTGTATTAGTCCCCAAATTCAGCTCGTTCTGTGCATATCCCTATGTAGAACTATAGCATATAATACATACTCTCCCATTCCAAATACCGTTAACAACTATACGTAAATGGAAGAAACAAATTAATGCAACCGTTAGATATATGCCAGCTTTTCAAATATATTTTTTACAGAATACTTTGACATGTAATCTGTAATTAATGTAACACAAGACCGTAACATTAGCTACTCTGCTTAAAACATTACAGAATTACAGAACCAACAGATTCCATTCATCGTATCTCTCTAATCATCACCAAGTCAATTAATAAGTCATTAAAATGAAACATGTCCTAGAATAGTCAACCAGGAAGGTTATTTTTTCACGGGTCCCTTCTACCGAATCACCCACAGAGTATCAAATTTCCTGCGCCCCTTCACTCCCACCATGTTTGAGTTAATCCTTCCTCAAACATTATCGCCATCATCATACGCTCATCGCATCCGACAGCAAGTCCTCATTCAACCACAATGCAGCGGGGCCTCGCCCTCCCCCGTGCACATGTGAGGGAGGCGCGTCCTCAGGAAACGCAGGCAGAGGGGGGCGCGGTGTGCGTTCGCGACCTAATCCGCGGACAATGGTCCTCGCCAGGGGTCTCCAAGCTTTTGACGGGGAAGGCAACACTATTAAGTGCCCTTCAACTGCAGCACGCACGAGTGATTTAGAACTAGGCTTATGTAGACTTATGGTCTACATCTTCATTACTAATTTCCAATGCCCGTAAAAATTGAAAGGAAGCTGTGCAGCAAGTTGTCATGTGAGGGGTGCCTATTGTTTCATGAGATGAGAGCTCGGAATCCAGGAACTCGGGAAAAATGAAAAACAACAACAAGGAAACAAGATCCATTATGATTCGAAAATGGAAATATTTGATTGTGTTATTCCGCCTTTTCTGCGTGTACCGTCTGAACTCTCATTTTCAGTGCGTCACGGCTCGCGGCATAGGTGACAGTAAGCGACAGTAAGGGTCCAAAGAATATGCCGCCCGCCATAAAATATCAGATATTCCCGTGTTGCGTTATGGAAAAGCAAGTTCGTATTTTGGTACGTAAAGAACAGTTGTATTCTAAATGTACTCTATCATGCTATCGCAATATTCGTGAACACTTGCGTTAAAAAAGTTAATCTTGTTCTTTAGCAGTGGACTTTTCGGAAAATCGTGCTTTTTAATTTAATAGAGTAATGCTTGTACTCATCCTAGAGGAGCCAGTGAGCTCAGCCGCAAGAATGCGCCCGGAAGAAATTTTAATTCATTTTCAGTATGTATTATATTAATAAATTCAGTCGAGAAGCTTGAAAGGCAGTCCCCAAATAAAGGGTCTTGTTCGCAGCAGCGAAGGGAAGGAAGCTAGAACGCCCATCGTCACTGGTTGGTCGCCAGGGCTAGAGCAGAAGCAACCAGCTGCGAAAAGGGCTCGAGCGCCCACTGTTGGGCGTCAGTAGAATCCCTAGACATAGAGAGTAACGCAACCTGAACGGCCGCCGTCTAGTAAAACCGCACCAGGCAGCACCGTCGCACCAGTCAGGATTCAGGAGTTAAGGAGAAATGATAACTATCGGAGGCATTATGGAGAGTTTTGAGTATATTATATAAGGTTTTTAGAAGATTCGTGGTTCCCAACCCACCCACAATACCGCACACTTATATTAAAATGGCGTAATTGGCGGCGCAAAGAAAGGCGATACACTTACATTCCAGAGATTGTAGCCCATCGGTCACTGGTGGTCGTTTATCCGCACAATGCAGAGCTCTGGTACAGAAACATACTCATTCTCGTTCAGAAATCTAGTACCAATTTCTGCTAAACGGGACACCCTTTTACCTGGAGGGGTACCACAGGTTGCCTCCCCCCCCCCTCCGGGCACGGAACAGAAAAACCTCGACGGACTCTTGCGGACCCCTAGTCTACGCATTTTCGCCCATCGCCGACAGGTGCACTAGTTCTGACGCGGCGTTTCGCTGTACCCCATCGTCCCTCACCCCTTCTACACGGCACGGGGCAAAGGAGCGACGCAATAGCGGTTGAGTCAACACGAGGGTCATATCTTGCTTCGTAATCACTTCGGCCATGCGTGCCGTGATGTATGGAGTCTGATACCCCCACGCCTCGGGGCTCCACTCCCCCGTCGTGCACCTGATGAATACGGTCAACGGACAATAGTTCATGCAGTTAATAAAGGCTGCGAATGTCAGCGAGGAAAAGGAGGAAATGAGAAGACCTTTTTTTTACCTTCACCGTAAAATTTAACTCTCTATTTAGAACATAGCACGTGATAACAGTATAGAATCATTAAAGGTAATGTTTAGCTGAACTAACCGTAATAATTGCAATAAACAAAACCTCTTATAAATTCACAATGTATTTGTAATAGGTTCCATATTGTTTCAATGTAATAAACAAGCTTTGATGACTCAGGGCATCAACTGATGTCACTGCAGTGCCTCTGACCGGGGGGTCCTGGGGTTCAAATCACGACAGTGGCAAGATTTTCGACCCCAGCTAGATAGCAAGGTCGAATTCAGCTGCTGTCTGGAGGAGTATTCTAGCAGCCGACTGTTCTGATACTTTTTCGTGGTTCCTCCGATCAGCACTAGAGGAATGCAGGGGCAATATCCTAAAAAACATGCCACGGACCGCGCGATCTTTCCTTCCTCTTCGTGCCCTATCCTCCTTCACTCCTTACACACAGTTACAGTTACAAGAACTAAACTACCACACATTTCGGGAGACCAGTCTGGAGCGTAGAGCTTGTTGCGGCTGGGGCGGTGCCCCACTGGTGGGAGATCGGTCGGCACCGGATCTCGCCCTCCAGCAACAGATTATCGCAGCCACTTCGCGCGATAAAGAACATGCACTACCCTTCCGGGACTAACAGCTTTAGCAGTAAAAGCGTCAGGCAACACTAATCAACCAATGTAATAAGAAAACTAAAAAATCATTTAATATTTAAGGATCTAGTTCGCTCTTTGCGTCGCACTTGATCCATACTTAGATGAACAGAAGTGAATGGAGTTAATGTGAGCCAAGTGTGGTGGTCCGCACGAAGAGCCATGCGAGCCTGTCGTTTGTAAAACGATACGGTGCCATTGCTTCAGCGTCCCCGCTGTTTCCGTCGCCGTCCGCCCGCCCACATGTTTTCGTCCCATCTGACACACCCTGTCCTATAGCTCGATAGCCCGCTACGGGCCTTGGCCGATTGGCGACGACCCAGCCTCTCGGCTATGGGTTAAGGAGTTCGTGTAGTTAGCACGAAGACATCCCTTCGCTTCTGGTCTTCATAACCTTAGAGTGGGCTTACTCATCGTCACACAGCAATAGATGCTGGGGCATTTGTAAGGAAAGCGCACAGTTATAGTTTGCCTCGGCCGGGAATCGAACCCGGGATTAATGTGCCTCATCCACACCTGCCAAATGGATCGGACAGGCGTCATGTAACAGCCACACACGAACGCTCGATTGTCGCGGAGGTGTCGGCCGGTCGGGCAGTTGCCAGGCTTGGCACGATGGCAGCTATAGCTCGTTCGGTCAGATTTGCACGCGGCGGTTAGCGTACCGGACTGTTGTACCCAAGTTGGCGGGTCCACACCCGATCGAAGCCGTGGATTTTTAAGGGCGAAAAAATCCGTCGTACGCCTTCCTTCGGAGGAGAAGTAAAGCCGGCTGTCCCATGTTAGTAGATTTACTTGCATGTAAAAGATCCTCAAGCCTGAATGACGCCTCTGAGCTAAATTCAAATCGCCTATTTCTCGCCCGAGAAATACCTCCTTTCTCTGCTAGTTGGTGAATAAAGCGTAGCGAAATTTGCGTCGTCAGACGGAAGAGCAGGTCTCATGGCCAGAGTTTCGCCACGTAAAAGAAGGCATTAATTCAATTCAATTCAATTAGCGTCGAGCGGCGGGTTCCTCGCCTGTTCGCCGTAACAGCGGTACTCGAGGCGGATCTCCCGCCAGCGACCGTCCTGCCGAGCGAGGCCCATCTCACACGCACGTGCTTAGGAGCCGGCCCGCCGGCATGGCACCAATTATCTGTCACCGCAGCACACCGAACCCCACCCCCTTCCTCACTTCCACTGGCTGGGTACGGAATAGAATAACAGTAACTTGGGCATGTACGATTGACGATCTAAGTGCAAGAGTGGGTTTAGCCCACAACAATGAAAAAATATAGTTATTGACATTTTTTATTAGAGATTGCGAACTATCTTTGTACATTCTTGGTTCGAGCAGTTTTCCTCTATAAAGTTACTTTTTCTAATCACAATTCTTCCAACTATTTCTTCTATTCACAACTCTTCCTACCACTTACAACTATGTAACTTTAACTTGATGTTTCTCTGTTTTCTTAAAATGGGGCATAGAGTACTATTCGGCTGACCCATTCAATTGTAAGGGTACGTATTATGTTGCCTTCAAGAACCAACCCGGTGTTCTGCTTTTCCCAAAGCCAACTGCCTTCATTCTTCATTACGACACAAGAAAGAGGCAAATAATAAAACGAAGGACCTTAAACATTAATAATAATGCCGCAAATTAGAGCAGATTAATATTTATCGGAGTGGCGGAACTTTTTTCTTTCAGCTTGTATCAAAATATTTCGAAACTAAGATTTTGTAATCATTTCATAAAAAATATTTATCTTTAAGTCAAATTTCGAAGTCTGACCTTTTGTAATATTAGGATAAGCTCTGATAAGAAAGTTCTTCATTTTATAAATAATATTTCACGATTTCAAGGACTGTTAAAAATATATTTCCCGTCTGTTCGTTTAATCCACTTCTTTTACTCTCAATCATGGTGCGAATAAGCATAATTTACTCTAATAGAGCGATACATAGAAGTATACGAAGGAAACATTCTAAAATATGACATGATAAAGTTCGTTGTACTTTTGAACAGCTCTTATTCAAAATAAAGTAGTAATACATCATTAATTAATCACATAGCAAAAGTAGAAATCTCTATTATTAGCCTCTCTTTTGCCGATTAAGCGGTGTACCATATTACGGTTTACGTAATCTTAGAATATTTGCTGTTGTTAATTTTAGGTTACTGAAGCGGTTTTCAAGTAGTTTGTAAGCTCTTGACATAAAAGAAAATTGATAAAAAACCGGGAGACTTTTTTACCCGAGGGAATCGCACGCAATCACTTTTCAGAAGAAGGTCAATAACCTTTGTCGATATCTTCCATAAGGAAGTGCTCCACTACTAGCAAGATGACTCACGAATTGACAACCCCAATGAAGACTCCCACTTAACACAGCAACCACTTAATATCACTTAACTCCAGTTATTCACAAGAAACCCGAATTATCGAACACAATAAAATAAAATTATCGAATAAATAAATTATCGAACACAATAAAAACTGCGAATTGGTCCGCACAAGAACTAGCATTACGACTTATGAGAGAGAGCATATGCTGCATCAGAAGACTTACCGCAACAGGGCTTCGAGAGAATCGATAACATAAATCAATTCATTTGCCGCAAACCACCAGCTGAGAACGGACTTAACAGTGCATGCAAACGAGCAAGGCGTCGTAGGGGGCGGAAGGAGGGGAGAGGGGGTAGGTGACCCCCTCCGGTCGTGCCCACTAAACAGTGCCCGTCACGCCACGCCAGGACTGCCGCCTAACATATTCTCTCCCCTACAGCATACGACCGGTGGGTCAGGCAGGCAAGGGACTCAAACGAGCTCAAATTACAAGCCCACGGAAAGGACAAATGTCCTCCAAATGATCTCCAATTATTAGCAGTGCGCCCAGCTGTTCAGCGGCGAACTGCGCTCTCGTTCATAATTGAAACATGGCCGACGCGACGCCCTTTTTGTGGGTAGAGCTTCACTTTATTTTTTTTCACAGCGCATACCTGGCTTTGCGACGTCGTAATCACGACGTATGAAAAGCAGCAGAAAATACTGGGTGGCGACTAACCCGTTCCCCCTAAGGCGGCTTTTTGTTTCTTTGCGAGATACATTGTTCGCGGCATGACCCAATTTTTATACATCTCCCGACCGAAGCTCTTAAATCTTTTACGCTCCGTGCGATCGTGTGTCGGAGTGGGGGTTTCATTCATCTTTGTCCGTTAAACGAGACTTTAATCATTCAGAAAAGAAATTCCGAGAATAATTTGCTTGTCGCCGGATCGACCTTGCTGGTCGTGAGGTCTCGGAGAATACGTTTCGTTGGAAGAAATTGGTCATGCAAGGGTGCTTCGCGAGAGCATTCAAGAGGAACAGACCCAGTATAACGTCTTCGCCTCCATATGTCGTGCATGTGGCGGCGCGGAGGAGAAGTCTGGAGTGAACCGCAGTCTGCTTTTTCAGCGGGGCGCATTAGACTCAGGGCAGCTCGACGCTTCATATAATATTACATCTCCTTATCCTCCGAAGGAACAGGTTTTTACTGAGAGGCAAGCCGAGTACTTTTCCGCTTCTCGCTTTGGCTCGTTACAGAGCAACGATAGACGTTCTTTGGTTTTTAGCCCGATGGCACAAAGTGGACTGCTCGATGTATTTGATTTACTGCGGGGACAAGGTGAAGCCCTTGTTAGTACTGAGAAATGAAATATGTCGCGCAAATGACGAGAATGAATGAAGTGTAACAATATATCAGATTGTTGCTCTTGATCAATGTCGTTCCGTGTCCTTCGTCTCTGCGGCGAAGATTCCGTGAGTTTTCCCACGCACTTAGCGTCAATACTGTTACAACAAATATGATTTGAAGAACGCGAAAAGTTCATTTTCTACTGAATGGTCATTAGGGTGTTCCATTTTGGGGAATGGAACTTTGTCGAGAATCGAGATCTGAATTCGATGAGATTCATTAGCGTATATCATGTCAGGATACATGGATAAATCATTTATCATGTAAGTTGTGATGTTAGTATCAGCCAATATATGCTGGGAATCAAAGCCTCCAAAGCAATCTAAATTCTTATGTGGCGTCATATCTGTCGCCAGTACAAACGTATTATATTAGCCATGTGGACAGCGCTGGCGGAAATGACGCGGGGCTGCACAAGGTATGCCGTGTCGTGAATGCAGGTTTGGGAACCCCAAAGCCGGCGGAGGAGCGCTGGCGGGCACTGCGGGTGACGCGCTTCCGTCAACCTGCCACAGGGTATATAAGCAGAATTCGACTTGAAAGCAGCCTTCTATTCTTATGATTCTTCAGAGGTGAGCGCGTCGGTAGGGCGTCGTGAGGGTTGTGCGCGGCGTTGCATTGTAATGCATAGGCTACCGAGGCGGGGAATCGAAGCCGGCGTGCTACGTCGTGACAGCAGGTGCGGCATACTCGCATGTATGCTCGCGTAAGGTACTGGTGCATCACTCCGGGGATGGTAATTAATTATCGGGCCAGCGGTGGTGGTAACCAGGGAAAGTTCCTTCTTGTAACGGTTAACTTCAATTGTAAATATTGTATATAGTGTTTTGGTGTCGGAGTATCTTTCTTCTAATAAATACTAAATATTTACAAGCCGTTCGCGTCTGTAATTATTTGCCCCGGCAAAGACGCCACACTTACTGATTGTATTATACGCGAATTAGGACTTATTTTTCTACACTTAGCATATTTAATTTTGTTTTTATTTTACGTTCAGTCTTGATTATCACTACAGTCAGAATCATAATAATTATAATCATTTTTCTGTTTTTATCAATAAATTGAACTTTTTTAGGAAATGTTTCAGAGTATTTCTCAAAACAGTGAACAAATAACTTAGTGATAAAATGTGCTATTTCATTGTCACAAATCCTTACGTGAATGAGAATATAAAATTAATAAAGCCTTCTAATGAGTACAAGACATGTTTACTCACTTTTTAAAGGAAAGGGATATAATTAATGAGCAATTAAATAATTCTTTACAGTAACTTTTTTTCTATTCTATCGTCAGTCATAACTACTACTGTTAAATTGCTATTATTCTGTCCTGGGATTGGATTGGGTCCTTCCTAGCTTGAACACTAAAATTACTCAGATTAAAAGGAAGAGAAAGCAAGTATTTCTGAGAGAGAGGATTGTTCGTGCTTGAAAGTTTTTAGACGGTCGTTTTTCCGCGTTGCCGCCTGCTGTCGGTTTCAATTCTTTTTCCACTCCCATTGTTTCGGTCAATATGACATTCTTTATCTATTGTTCCCTACAGAATGACATTGCGACACTCTTCATTCAAGTCTAAGAATTGGAAGTTCATGTCTACAATTTCGAAGAAAACAGAAATTCGAATTTAGACTCGTTACAAATGACATGAAACAAACCTAACGACATTGTTTTATTTTTATGTGAGTTGGTCAAGTTTTCAAATGTAAAGGTAAACCCCCAATGATCCAGCCGTTACGTTCCTCTACAAACTAGAAAATAACAGTGAATAATCCCTAAGTAGTCTAGCAGCTTTCAGCCAAAATAGTGATTCTTTGATGATGAGGATGGATATCATTTTAACGCGTAAGCACTCTTTTCCCATACAGAAATCACGTGTCAAATTTTACCTTACCGACGTAATGCGTTTGAGTAGTAGAGAGAAAATATTGTAATCAGCAAAGAAAAATATCGAACAGATGAGATTAACAGTTCGAAATTAGATGTGAAACATTCCTATTAATCCGAAACTTACCCTACAGCAAGTTTCGAAACACCCAAGATGGAAACCAGGCACTCACCTGTAACACAAAAGAAACACTCGTATAAACAATGGAGAAAAAGTATGACAACACAAACTCAGGACAGGATTATTTTTTATGCAATCCGTTTTTGACGTTAAAAATTAAAAAAATTATAAAACGCGTATAACCCTGCCATGGGCACCTCTAATAACATTGAACATTGTTATGAGAATGGAAACAGCTGATGAAGTGCCAAAGGACACTGTGAATGAATCGAAGTACAGCTACCTAGGAAAAGTCAAAACTGAGCTAGTGTCAACCACTGCCCGAATACGATTTCTAAAGGCCGGTTGCTATGATCGGCTCTGATCTATTTCTATAGTTCTCGGATCACTATCACCAATGACAGAGCAGTGATAGGGAAAGATAATACAAATATCCTTCACAAATATTGAAATAATTCAATTTAAAGATTTCATACACGACGAACAAAAATATAACCTTAATTTTGGTGTAATACAAGCTTACATTTTACAATTTTACATAACTAATAAATTTAATACAGTAATTCAAAACTCAGCAACCATAAGTGTGACAAAAGTTGCTACGAAAGGGGGCCATAAACTTTCCGTCCACATTTTCTTAATGGCCCCGAATCCACTCAAGGCTCCCTGACCAACACCAGCACCCCCCCCCCCCACGAACTCCTTCCGCGCACGCGTTCGACACGTGTTCGCACGCGTAGGCGCGTGCACGTGTGCGAAAAACGCGCCCAGCTGCGCGCGGCCGCCGCCGTGACGTCACGAGGGGGCATCGTAGGGTGGTGGCGTGCGCCATTACGCGGACCACGTGACCTTCCCGTAGCCGCCGCCGCCGGCGGCGGCGGCAGCAGCAGCAGCCTCTTGGTCGCAGCGGTCGGTCTGTCATTACGGAGCCGGCATGCGAGGAAAGGCGACGGTGGAGGTGGGAGCGGCCGCCGAGGGTCGGTGACAGTCGGTTGGCGATGTTCAGTTTCTCTGGAAGCCGACCCCAGTGATGGTGCCCGCGATGTGGACAGATTGCTCGCTTTCTACTTCTAGAGACCGGGGTTCAAATACCGGCTAATCCATTGGTATTTGAGGTGGAGAAAGCGGATTTGCGGAAGGTTTTTTCGGGGTTCTTTGGTTCCCCCTGCCTCTCGTTCCATTTGTCCCATCATCGCAAATCATATCATCCATCCATCCAAAACTATTCACATTGGAATGGTGTAAAAGGGTAAGGAGTGGATAAATTATTTTGTGGGGTAAGAGCATTTGAAAGACGCAAAGGAAAGACAATGGCAGTGATGGTGGGTAGTGGCAGGGGGGATAAGGCGACGATGCGGCCAAAAATGATAAATTTAATTCAGGCAATTTTTAGGGTTGGAACCGAGGTTGGTTCAAAGACACCTCGAGTATGAACTGCTGCATTTTCACAAAACGCTTTTCACAGGCCTAGGTAGTATGTAGTTTATGAGGTTGAGAGTGAGCAATGGGCAACGTCAAGAAGGGTGCGCCGGCGGGGGGGGGGGGGTGACAGCGGCGGTTGCTGCGGCAGGGCCATGATATCGGACGGATCCTAAAAGAAGACACGTCACGCGGACGAGTGGATTTTTAATCTATAATGTCAATGCTCTGGAATTCTTTCATCTAAACAAAACATCACCGCCACGGAATGAATTGCTGCTTCAACTGTGTGATCAATATCAAAATATTCAAGTTTACACAACAGATATTCACACTTTCTGTTCCGTTTTGAAGTTGGAAAAGCTTCTGACGAAACAAAGGCCTTTATTGAGATAGTAATATTCATTGCCATACAGATATATTTTATTCAGACGATTAATTTATCTACAAAATCTACAAAATCGGCAAACTTAAGTTCACAAACTTAAGGCTGCTGTTGTAAACAGGTATAGGATGATTTATGATCGGCCTTCTCTCGTATTTCTATGGGTGAATTGTGTGTCGAATGTGTTGTTTTCTTTTACAAGAATTAAGTAGGTGTATTTTGAAGATTTTACTCCACTCCTTCCTTTTGATGGTTTTGATATTAGTTGCTCTTTGGATTCTTGCTCCCAGATGTTCAGTATATTGCTGTAAACATATTAACTGATTCACCAGGTCGGAAAAGCTTCTCAGGAAACTTCTGTATAAATACTTTAATTCATTTTTAACGTGGTATTCTTCTAGCTCATTACTTTAAAACGTTTTAACACGTTCTTTTACTACCAAGGCATTTCCCTCATTTGAATCTTCTCAGAAGTCTCACAAGTTTTTAGAGCCGAGATTCGCACGTAAGGGGCGTGATGGTCGAGCGTACTGAGAACGCGAGCATCGTGTAACGTGCAGCGCGTACGAGAGCCTGCAGGATGGGCGGTGTCAAGTAGGGAGCGCCAGGGGGCGGCGGCGGCGGCGCGGGCGGAGGGCGGGCCCTAATAGAAAGCACGGAGCCCGGACGAGCGGACGCGCGCGGCGACAAGCATAGCCCGAGCGCGGGAATACACGGTAATTTATAGGCGATTACGGAACCCGAAGCCGGTGATTAGGGGGCGCGGGGCGCTATGGGACGAGGCCGGGGCGGGGACGTGTCGCTCCCAAACGCCGCCGGGGGCAGCGCGAGCGGAGGACGCGGGGCGTGACGCGGGGACAGGGGCGCGGGACGGGCACGAGGTTGAAGGTGGGAGACGCGGATGGATACGTGATGCTGGAATTCGAGTCGGGGTCTGAAGCTGGGTATTGAGGGTTGCAGACGTGCGGCGGGGACGTGAGATGGGAACACGAGGAAGGGTGATGAGGTGGGGAATGGGGTGGGGTCATGAGTTGGGGAAATGAGGCGGTGAGGAGATGAGGGGAGAGCGCGTGCAGAGAGGATGGGGAGTTGAAATGTGGAGGTAAGGCGGGGAGGCGAGGCGAGGAGATGAGGCAGTAGGATGAGGCGGGGGGACGAGGCGAGGAGACGAGGTGGGGAGACGAGGAGGGGCGTCGAGGCGGGGAGACGAGGCGGGAAGCCGAGGCGGAAAGGCAAGGCGGAAAGGCAAGGCGGAAAGGCAAGGCGGAAAGGCGAGGCGGAAAGGTGAGGCGGAAAGGTGAGGCGGAGAGGCGAGGCGGGGAATCGAGGCCGGGAGGCAGGCGGGGAGGCAGGCGGGGAGGCAGGCGGGGAGGCAGGCGGAGAGGCAGGCGGGGAGACGAGGCTGCGAGCCGAGGTGGGAAAAAGAGACGAACATGTAGGCAGAGGATGAATTCTAGAAGCAATAGCTGAATGCGGATAACAGGATGCAAGGGGCAGAAGACGTACGGGAAGTAGGAAAGGAGTGACTGCGAAGATGAGTTGGGGGTACGATGGGTGAGAGTGGGTCATTGGTGGGTAAGTGTTGGTGCGAACGGAGACAGGGCAGTGAGAGCGACATGCGTGTGCGTGGGTATGCGTGAGATGGAGGATGGGTAGGACAGCGAACAGTGGCAGTGGTATTGTTGAGGCGGGGGCAGTGACAGTGGCTGCGGAGGAGACGAGAATGAGTGTGGGGCGATGGCTGTGAAAGACGTAGAGGTAGACGGAAAGACAATGGCAGTGATGGTGGGTAGTGGCAGGCGGGACGGACAACGACGCGGCCGTGCGGACGCGTGGGCAGGGCTCTGAAGGACAGTGAGCTGGTAGACAGTGACTGGAGCGGGCGAGCAGTGGCGGGCGGGCTGGCGAGCAGGGGCGTGCGAGCAGGGGCGTGCGAGCAGGGGCGGGCGAGGAGCGGGTGGGCGGGCGGGTGGGCGGGCGGGCGAGCGGGCGAGCGGGTAGAACGAGCGAGCGAGTAATTCTCTGATGGGCAGTGAGAGGGCTGGTAGACAGTGACGGTGGCGTACGGGCGAATAGGGGCGGGCGGGCAAACAGGGGCGAGTAGGCGAGCAGGAGTGGGTGAGCGAGCAGGGTGGGCAGGCGAACAGGGGCGGGCAGGCGGGCGCGGGCGGGCGAGTACGGGCGTGCCGGTGAACAGGGGTGGGCAGGCTAGCAGAGGTTGGCGGGCGAGAAGGGACGGGCGGGCAGGCGAGCAGAGATCGGAGAGCAGGGACGTCGATCAGATACAGGCGAGCAGGGACGGGCGGGCGACCGACCATCCGAGCGAGTAGTTCTCTGATGGGCAGTGAGCGGGCCGGTAGACAGTGCCGGTGGCCACGGCTGAGCAGTGTCGGGCGGGCCCTAGCAGAGAGGCGGGTGGTGACAGAGGGCAGGAGCAGGCGCAGGGGCAGGAGCGGAGCGCGGGGCGAGCATGGGAGGGCCTCCACGCGCCGGAGGCGGCCCGGGCGATGCATGCCACGCGGCCGTGGGCGTGCGTAAGTACCACCTGTGCGAGGCTGCTCTCAAGTGCGTCCGACGCCCCCGGCCTCCAACAGCGAGCGGGTGATTGAGACGAGAGACACGGGCGCTGGCAGGAGATGCTCACAGCGTTGCGAGGGATTCGCCGGATACCTCTTCATGGCTCACGACTCGCAGAGTACAAAACACACACGTCGATTGGCTCTAAAATGGCATTTACTGGTTTGAGTGAACAGTTGATAATAACTTGAGTTTTTGAGAATTTTGAGTTACTTGTGAATATGATTTTCACTTGTTTACGTCAAATGAACTTAATTTGTGGGTGTTTACTGATTCATTGATTATAATCTGAAAATGATCAGATTGTGTATCCTTTAAAAAAGCAACCGTCCTATCAAGAAATATGTTCCTGAAAACCAACTATGTATTCGGTTGGATACGTAAATGAATTGCAAAAACAAAGAAAAAAATGGAATTATGGAAGTATGGAGTGAAGACACTAGATGAGAAGTAGTAATTTAATAAACTCTGATACAAGCTTATCGGTCTCAAATATTGTCAACACAAAAGGAATTCAATTTAAATGACACTTCGAGAAAGTTTTTCATGTACGTGAAATAAAGATATTGATGAATATGAAATATTGAATAATTGGGAACCCATGAAACTACATTGCATATTGCATATTGCATATTACACATTGCATATTAAACAACACTTTTTGTTTGAAGTTTCAAGTAGGTTAATGACCTAGGGTTATGTAAACATTTTAAATAGTTCTAAACCATAATACACTTATAGAAAATAATTTTAATGGTATGCAAAACGTACAGGTGTATCAGGAAATTACTGTTCCTAGTAATGACAAAATTATGACAATTTAAATTGCAAAAACTCTTTAGGAAGAGGTAAACAACAGCTGTTCCGAAAAAATGATGAACGCAGGAATTGAGGTTAAATACAACGTTCAGTTAGCAATTATTGTACGGGTGACGTTTTTTTGCACTTAAAAAGTGACATTGACGACATCGACCTCCCTGCAGATGCACGTAAGTTGTGAGAAAACTGTCAAAACTCCCGTTCGACTCAACTTGCGCCATCTGCTCGCAAGTCGACGAAGAAAGCGGTTATCTTCTTTTTATCCAAGCCTTGGAAACGTGAAGCTTCTTCCAGGTGGAGTAGAAACCTCCTGATTTCAACAGAACATTTTCGACTTTGGTGAACGTGTTACGGATTATTAAAAGTACAATGAAAAGATCAAATATGTCGAACGTCTGTTACTCGAAATTATTATCTTATTACAGTAATTCTGATTCTTATTTAAACTTAACTTTGTAAGATATTCTTTTCATATTGTGCGATTATTTGCGGTGATTAATATACACTAATGCTACTCTTCACTTGGTAGGATATCGAGCATCCTTACTATTTCAATTGATCGTACATTATTCCTGGATGGAAACGACAAACCATAGCGTAACTCCAAAATTTTCCAGCTGGTTATTCATTAGTCGATAGTTAGCATGAAGAGCGAATTAACAGTTTTCATTTTGTAGGCTGTCAAGATGTACCTGTTAAAAGGGATATGAATGATATCATGTGCAAAATATTTTTAATATAGATAATTTAAAAAAGTGAAGTTAATTTAAACTCATTTTCCGTGCAGACAAAGTAATATGCATCTGAACCAACATTTCTATTTTAATTAGGTTATTTAAAATGCAGCCAGAAATATGCTTAGTTCTGCTGTTATCACCTCCCCGTCCCGAAAGCAGAAGTCGATTATACGAAAAAGGTGCACCTCCATTTGAAATATCGTATACGTCCCTAATGTCCTAGTTGGCGAGGAAAATTGTGTTTCATTGTTCTGTATTTGACAGTCAACAACTCGTTAGATAAACGGCGTTAGAAGGTGAAGATGGAGGAACAGGAGGAGGAGAAGGAATATGAGGGGAAGTACGAGAAATGAAAGAGATGAAATTGAAAGAACAAAAACGGGGTGAATATGAAGAAGACGAAGAAAATGTCACGAAGAAGAGAAAGAAGAAGGGGGAAACCAGAGTGGAACACGAAGGAGAAGAAAAAGATGGATGGGGAAAACAAAAAGGCGAAAGAGGAGAACAGAAGAAGAAGAAGAAGAAGAAGAAGAAGAAGAAGAAGAAGAAGAAGAAGAAATAAACAAACGAACAAATGAAGGAAGTCTGAGGAGAAAATATTTTGTACAAATCGTCGCGTATATTCGATTTGCAAAGGTGCCCACCCTGTCCGCATACTTGTCATGCGAACGCCGGCAGCCGCAAACATCTCCGAGAAAATCTGCAGAGGCAGAAGGAAGCGGTTCGGGACGGCAGCTCGGAAAAACAGCGGCGGCGGCAGCAGCTTCGCGTCCGCACGTCCGATAAAAACGACCGCGCGCACGCACGCACGCACGCGGCACGTCGCGGCCTCCTCCGCGACACGCGACACCGCTCTTCCTCGAAGCCGCGTCCGATCGCGCGCGCCGGTATGTGCACGCACGCGTACCCGGGCGCACGCACTGTCGGGCGGGCGGGCCGGCGAACGTCTGCCGCGCGCGCGAGCGGCGGGGACACACAGCCTGACGACAGGCGCGGATTTCTTACTGTGGGGCTCCAGTACCTACGTACGCCGTGAAAAAAATGTTACAGTAACTCCCAATAACATTGAAATGAATACGTTTGTATGAAAAAATATATTGAACTGATTCCTGATGAAGCGTCTTGTGTATGCAGTTTTTCTTAATAAAAACCCACTTTGCTACAGCAAACAAGAATACATGTTTTGAACGTCTCTCACTAACTGCCTGTTCGCAGCATACAGGAATCTGTTGGCAGAATGACACTAGTTGCTGCGCCCGCAATGAAAATCAACTATCACCATCACTACCGCCACTGCCACCGCCACTGCCCACCGCCCACCACCCCCGCCCACCTACCACCACCCACCGCCCCCCGCCCACCTACCACCACCCACCGCCCACCGCCCACCTACCACCACCCACCGCCAACCGCCCCCCGCCCACCTACCACCACCCACCTCCCACCCACCGCCCCCGCCCACCTACCACCACCCACCGCCACCGCCCACCTACCACCACCCACCGCCACCGCCCACCGCCCACCGCCCACCGCCCACCGCTCACCGCTCACGCCCACCGCCACCGCTACTGCCACCGCCACCGCCACCCTATCACCACCTACCACCACCATCACCCCCACCACTTCCCCTTTTGCCTCCACCTGCAGCATCTCCTCCTCCGCGGCGGCGGTGGCGGCGGGAGCTTCCGTGAGAGCGCGTCCGCGCCGTGCGCCGCGGGGCGCGCGCGCAAGAAGCCCGAGCACGGGGCGCCGGGCGCGGGGTCCCCGAGGGCGCGGCTGGGGCTGCGGCTGCGGGCACGTCCGCCGCGTGACACCGCCGGCGCACGACAGACGCCCCAAATTGGCGGAGGAGCCGGGACGGGGCTGCCGCAGGCGTCCACGGAGACGAGGACGGGACGCGACGGGACGAGCAGCAGCCCGGGAGGGGCGCAGGAGGCGACGGCCGCGGGTGACCTCGGCGGACGCGCCGTGCGGACGCGCATGGCTGCTGGCGGAGGGGAAAGGAACAGAGATTCTGAATGAATAATAAGGGGGGGCCTTGGGTGAAGAAGAAGGAGCCGAGAAAAGAAGAAGAAGAAGACGAAGAAGAAGACGCAGACGAAGACGAAGACGAAGACGAAGACGAAGACGAAGACGAAGACGAAGAAGAAGAAGAAGAAGAAGAAGAAGAAGAAGAAGAAGAAGAAGAAGAAGAAGAAGAAGTAGAAGTAGAAGTAGAAGCAGAAGAAGAAAATTAAGAAGGGAGAAATTGACCTGATTTCGAAACAAAGCCATGATTCCAGTTTTATTGATAATAGCGGCATTTACATAATGCATTTTCCTTGACGGGTGAGTATCGAACAATATAGTGACGTGAAAAAACAAAAGAGACTTCTCTCTTCCCCCATACAACAGGGGAGTGTTTATTTTGATTAATTTATTTAACGTCAAAGAACATTTACAAAATCTATGATTGATTGATTGATTGAATGATTGATTGTGTTAGTGATTGCGGGCGCATCAACTTCTAAGGACAGTAATCCCTTTCGTGTTGTGCATGTAGGTGACTGTGATATTTCATCACCATCAACATCAGCAGCAGCGTCACATCAATTGACACCCTGAGCCTCCTAAGTCGGTAGATTACTATATGGAGAAGTGCTATTTGTGCACGTTTTCTTGAGATATTGGAACTTGCTTGCAGCTTGCTTATTTTCCTTAAGTTTTCAGGAATAGTTAACAGAACTCGGATTATGCAGATGGCTTCTTCATACATTGATCTGTCTTGTACGGGTTTTAGTCACTGGTACGCATGCTTTCATTATGAATTTGTCAGAAAATAGTGAAAAATGTATAATAATTGCGTCAAACGATTGTTATTGGAGTTCAATGCTTTTTAGATGAGACTGATAGATCGGGGCCAAAACAACAAGGAAGATTGTTCATGAAAGAATTCAGCCTTTTGTGTTAGAAACAATCAAATCCTTTAGAGGGGTGTCTTCTTCCGTAAATTCAGGTGTTTGTATCTTGTCATGTACATGTACGGGCCGCCCGTTGTCGTTTGAGTGATGTCGCGTACCCAACTTTGCACTGAAGAAATATACAATATTTAAAAAAAGCATCTTTTGAAATGGACGTACGCAGAAAAGAAGATTAACTTTCTGATAGTTATAAAAATATAGATAAATTATAATAAAAGACAGCATATTTTAATTTTAAAGAAAGTATTAATATTTATATTTTCATTTTTAAATATAATTTTTAGGTTAAGAAAACGTCTTTCGTTTGATTATTTTTGGACGGTATAGGGCGGGTCACCTAAAAAATATTTTCAGATGTAATAAAAAGAAAAGATAATTTGGTGCGATCATAACATTACTGTATTAGCAGTATTTTGAAAATCAACCGCTCGGTTATTCTCTTTCAAGAGAACCTTCAGAAGCCATTCTTATTGTTACGCGTGAACGCCAAGATTTATTCTACATTATAAAGCAGAAACTATTTTCAATTACACGAGTTCTGCCCTAAATGCAATACGCATGGAGTTTTAAATAAAAATAGTCAAAATGTCCCCAGTCATCTACTTTCGTCTGCAACGATTTCTTCAGCAGCCTTTCCACAAGAAACCGTCTCTCGCCAATTCGCAAAGATACTTTTAACACGGAGCATAGCATTCGTGACATTTTGCGCGAGAAGCCTCGCTTGAGTGTTGCGTTGCCACATCCACGTTGCATCGCGGGTAGCAGGAGCTGTCCCTGGCTTCTGCCGCAGTCGATAGAGACGAGTCGAGAGGTACGTGTCAGAAGTGAACCGGAACATTGGAGATACACGGTAACACGTCCTCGTTTCACACTCGATAACGTTAACACCACTCCACTTTTCACGTTCCCCAAAGAGCTTTTATCTAGAGCGAGTACTCTCCAAAAGGTTATGTACCGTTTCTTTTATCAAACATGCGATAGAAATACACTCGTTTCGATACGTTTACGTTTGTATAAGGCCCGCCTTGCAAGACCAACGTACTGGAACGCTGTAAATCTCTCTTGTACGAGAACATTTTATAAACTCTCGAGAAAGAAATAACAGTACGAACTTGTTCAACTATCAAGTATGTTCATCACGTGGAGGGAGAGAGTAACTTTCAGCAAGAGTGTTTCCAAGTACGCCAAGAAACTCGACAGTTCAGTGCTCGGTTGGTGACAATAACAGAACTCCAGCTGCTTCTAAGTATCTCCTCGACTCTTCCTATCTCCGACCGGGAAATGAAAACGTAATATAGAAATACTTCTTTTTTTCTTTTGCTTCCGTTCAGAAGAGTAAAAGAAAAAAAGAGAGAAGAAGTATTTCCTTGCGTTTCCAAGCCCACACCACTGGCAACCAGTGTTCTTCCTTGATGCAGGAACACTCGTCTAAAATTGCGGATGGCCTTTCTGAAAAAAATATAAAAAAAACAGCATTCGAGGTTTCTACATTTTGGAGCCAAATGCGTGCGGTGGTAGAAATTCTTTTCAGCAATATTACGTTTCTTCTTAAAGGAGAAGTTATCATCTCCATTTCGGTTATTTCAAGCCGTGTCTGCTCGTCGCCACCACATAACGTTAACACATTCTACGTCGCCAGGTCGGCCCGGCTCAGCCCGAAAAATACTACTCTCGCAAGCTCGTTTCACGAGGAAGACGGCGTGGTTTTCTTAATGCTGCACGTCTTTCAGTCGCGGTCTCTAGAAGTGTGCCCGAAGTTACGGACGTCATTTCAACAGTCTGAACAGCCTAAAAATTTTAACTTTCACTAATCATGCATTGCGGGAGCTTACGTGAAAATCGCTAGTTATTAGGCAATTGCGTGTAATCGTTCAAAATTCTTTTATTCAAATTCATAAATGTGGTTGTCCTGTCAAGTATTTGTCCCAGATTATCAAAGCATTGAACAGAGTAAATTCAAAACACACATTTTCACATATTTTGTGATTTTCATATTCAAATACTTTGTTTCTTTGTTCCTTTGCTTTTTAATAATTATATAGCAATTCCAGACTTAGCTGGTGTTCAGATTTAGGTAGAAAATCTCAGTGGAAAAGTATGACCTGAACATGCACAAGGAAATAAAATTATATATAAAATAATGTAAAGATTCCTTGCATATGATACAAATACATAAAGAAATGATACGAAGTAATTCATTAGAATTCTTAGCATTTCGCATAATAATTATTACACAATTTCGTAACTATGTAAAAAGCACAAAATGAGATTTCCATGACATGCGATAGGGTTTACTAAAATATCGCAGAAAGAAATGTCGTTAGAGAAAACCCTTTGGTAATATTTACTGCAGTACCTGCAGAATTTTCGAATCCTTTTCACAATGATAAATTGATTAACAAGGGTACTTATGAAAAAATGAAGCAGAAATTGCGTTCTTTAAAGGTAAGATGATAATATTATTTTTCATGAGAAAGTATTCTAAATATAGTCAATCTAGGAAAAATTTAATAAAGTGTACAAATTTGGCTTGTGATTGTTAACTGAAAAAAAGAGAGTACGAAAATAATGATTTCCTAACCAATACTTAAAATACAATTGCTCGTATTTATTTTCTTTGACGTGCCTCAAAACCCGACATTTAAAACTCGCCGAGCGCTATTGACTAAATATTGTAATTAAAGAACAGACGATAGAGAACAATACATCCAGCAGGGAACTGGAAGCAAACCTTCAAAGAGAAGACGAAACAAAAGAGGAGCGGCCGCGGCGCTTCGCGCGCGCTCTTTCGTCCGTCCACCGCCGCCGCCGCCTCTCACGCTCTCCTCGCGGAGGAGAAAAAAATTAACAGTCGCGCAGCGCTCCGCGCCCATTTCCGGGCCGCTGAACCGCGATTCCGCACCACTCAGACGCGACCTCCGATTCCCGCGCGATTCGCTCGCACGCGCGCGCACGCACAGTCGCCGTCGCGCGTTTATCAACAATGCGCGGACAGCCGAAAAGCGGCGGAGTCGGCCGCCAGTCACCGCCACCGCGTCGCCGCGACCCGCAGCCCGCGTTGAGTTGTGGTCGTCGTTAAGTTCGTACCGTTGCTTTTTTTAATCCATTAGGAGTACACTTCTCCCAATTCGAGCCTTGGTTTTCGGGGTGTAGTGGGTAGACCGCTGTGTCAGTGAATCACTCGACCCTAAGGAAGTGGAGATAGGATGGAGAAGGATATATCGCGTGCGGTTAGTGACTCGTTCTTTAAGATACCGCTCCAGCTCTGTTAGGAACCGATTGGAAGAATCCATGGAAACGACCATTAGACCAGCCAGCGTGCCCGGTTCTCATTCAGTTAGGACTGCGCTTTCACCCATCTTCTTGAGTCCGCCGCGTCTCAGAATTATTTTCTCTCTTGATTGGGCATTATAGTGGTCACCATATGCAAAGCGATGACAACCGCGAAGAACACTGGCGCACAACTTGAATCACGTCATTTATTTAAAATTGTATCTTCAAATTCTATTTTTGTATGTACGTCTTTGTATTTTCGAAGTACTCTGTAGCTGCAATTTTGCGATTATTTAAAAAAGATATCGGTTGAATTTCAGTTCTTCTATGACTACAAGTGGTTTCATAAGTAATGTAGCACTAAGTCCTCATTTATAATATATGACTATTATGTATTAGTTACAGGTAGGCGGAATAATGAATCTGGAAAACCGAACCTCGGCTTATAAATAAAGTTATTAGCACAGTAATGATATGTATTGGGAAAAAACGATACTATAAGATATATTTCACTTAACTGAGTACAAATTGGTGGCATTAAATTACAAATTAAATAAATAACAAGATAATAATTACTGGTCTATAGAAGCACAAATATCTCTGAACAGAAACCCATCTATTGATTTTCCCAAAAAGTAGTAGGTCCAAGCGAGCAAGAAGTAAAATGCAAGAAATTAACCGCATATAGCTGCAATAAATTAAGACGAAAAAGAAATGGCAAAAAGTGGATTTAGTAATGAAGACAATACTGTTAGAGAGATGTGGAGGCTGGGATGCGAGAGACACTGTAGGGTGTAATATACCTCACCATACTACTTCTAATACAATCAGTCTTGTTCATTACATAGCAATAACATAAAAATTTTGCTGTTCCATAAAGCAACACGTGAATAGGAACTATTTAAAGGTCGTCAGCCACTTCCTTGGAGCCATGACTTGCTTGATGAGTAAACCTATATGGATCCCAATAAGTCACTCCGTAATTCATAATAGGACGGAAGAGATACTTTCGCGACCATACTTGTGGTCGTTATCCAAATAGTAATTAACTACAACGTAATTACATCTCCAGTCGAATGTAATTGCTCTTATTAATTCCCATGTAAGAGATATTCGTGGCGAACGTGTATTCCTTTCACAACTAGCAAACTCCGCCTGCCTGCGATTTCCTTTGTCACAGCTTCGGAAACGGAGACGATTTTAAAGGAAAGCTACAAATCTGTTTTGCCCCGACCGAGAATCGCCCCACGGGAAGCTAGTATGCAGCCCCTGAACCAACCTAAGGATACTATAATAATAATAATAATAATAATAATAATAATAATAATAATAATAATAATAATAATAATAATAATAATAATAATAATAATAACAAGAAAGCCGATCAGATGGCCGAGATCGCTAAGGCAGTAGTGTCGTAGTGGTTTCGGACCAGAAGATTGCGGGTTCGAGTCCCGCCTCGGGCATGGGTGTATTTGTGGGTGTCTGTATGAATGTGTCGTCCTTTCACTCCTCATTATCATCATCATTTCATCTTTCATACCCCCAGGGCTAACAACCCTGGGGGATAAAAATCGGATTCAGTAAAAATACTGATCCCCCCCCCAATTGAAGTTACATGCACCTGCTACCGCGATATATGATACTGAGCCACGGTAAATGCAGGATGTATGAACGCGTGATCCTAGTTGGCCGATTCGCGAGCAAAAAAAAAATAATAATAACAAGAATAATGATGATGATGGTGATGATGATGATGATGACGATGATAAAGATGCGTATTACATTCCACCAATAATCGTAATTAAAAATACAATTTTTCTATAATGTACATCCTGCAGTGAAAAACTATAAATTTAGTACATCACATCAAAACGACTAAAGACACTTTTCATTATTGGAAATGATAATTCAATCATTGTTAAATTAAAAAAAGAAACGTGTGTTAACACAGGATTCAATAAATATAACAGAGACCAACTGAAGTCATCCAACAACCTTTTACATTGCATGCTATCTAACTTAAACCTCCTGTTCTTTAGTCCGCATAATTAATGAACAACGCCCGGACAGCCAAAAATCGCCCACGTCGCCGACTCGCCACCAGTCGCCACCGGCGGCGCCGCCCCTGCCTGCAAGCCAGTTGAGTTGTGGGCGCCGTTAAGTTGTACGCATCCGCACCGCCGCGCCGGTTTTTTGAAATCCATTAGGAATATACGGTTCTATTATTTCTCGCTTTGTTACCCGAGGGCGGCTCCTCGCACGAAATGGCGAAGAGGGAGCGCCGCCTCCAAAGAAGTACACGAGGGAACAAGGGGAGTGACACAGCTTGGAAACTATTACGACCCTCCTTTCTCTTTTAATATTAGAGACGTTGGGTTTAGGGGACGACGGCGTTTATTGCGTGCTGTAAGTGAAAACAAGGACCGGGTTTAAACGGATATGAATTGATCGTTGGGAATTTTACAAAAAGTATTGTTTTCTCTAATCTGTTTATGAAATATGACATTTTTAGCTGATATAATTCCTTTTGGAAAAAAATTAAAAAATGTCCATGGAATATAAGTTTTATAGTTCATTGATAAAGTCTAATATTTTAATTTCATATTAAGGCACGTAATACAGTCAGAGCCATTCATATATATTATATGGCTCTGGACGCACTAAGAGAATCATTGTTTCCTAACTTAATTATTAGCTAACGTCTTATGTATTCATTTCAATCGGTACTTGAAATGAATACTAAGTTATTACCAAAATAAAGTACAAAAGCAGCTAAAATAATATATTTATCACGTTCAAACAAGAATATATTCAGGATATTTTTTGTCCTTTTCCTTCCGTGTTCTTACAGACCAGGTCCTTCCCCGCTGTGAACTCAATACGCACTTTTCGCAGAAGAAGTAGTTGTGCGAAACAGGTCACGTCTTTTACATGTCGCAGATACATGAATGAGACTAGTAGTTTTACTTCCCTTACAAAGAAATATAAAGGAAGGATTATACCAAGTTACACAACTCACGGTTTTATACAATCGAATCCGGGCACCATATACACTAACAGTCACACGATTGAAATCAGATTAAAAATTCCATAAGATTATCAAAAATTAATGCTTCCATAACACAGATAGAGAGTAAATAACCGCACCCCAATTCACAACCAATACGCAGTCTAGTCACATTTAATTAAGGGGGCCATCTTGAGGGTCGCTTGTGTTTGCAGGACGTTGGCCACTCATTACCCTCCCGTCGGGGCGAAGGGTTCGCGCTATCTGTGTTGGACCAGGACGCGACGGCGGCCGCCAGAATCAGCACCTCGACAGACCGCCGTTGCTGTGTTCCCGCCGCTGCCTCCCCCGCTTCCTTTCGCTCGTGCACCCGTGGACACTGACTTCCCGCCGCCCCCCGCCCCCCGCCGCCCCGCCGCCCCGCCGCCCCGCCGCCCCGCCGCCCCGCCGCCCCGCCGCCCCGCCGCCCCGCCGCCCCGCCGCCTCACCGCTCCCGCCGCCCCCGTCGCCACCGCCGCCCCCCGTCCCCGCAGCCCCGCCCCCCCACCGCTCAGCCTCCCCGCTGCACGCGTCGCCTCGCGGCCTCCCCCGCCTTCCGCGGCGCCCCCGCAACAGCCTCTGCTAGCGCCTCCCCGCCGTCCCTCACCTCTCCAGCTCCAACCGACTCTACCACCGTCATCGCCGCCCCCGCCGCCGCCGAGGCTTCTGACGCGAGGGCTGTTTATCGACTGCCTTCGCCTCTCGCGTCGTTACGCCGCCCCCCGCCCCACTGCGTCCCGTTCGCCCTTGAGGACGGCTCGGCGTTCGTTATTTCATTAAAACACAGGCGGCGCCAGGCGGCTGCCAGCGGCGGCTCCCCCGCCCCCGATTCTGCACCGCGCCGCCCCCGCAGGGCGCCGTTGCCGAGCCGCGCCCACCTCCCGCCCGCGGGCTCGTCTCGCGCCGTCGTCATCCAGATCCCCTTCCACCGTACAGCTTCAGCTCTCACTCGCGCCCTCACTCGCCCTCTCACGAATACTACTATCGCCTTCTCTCTGCTCTCCTCTCTTGCCTTCATAACGTCCCCGCTCATGATTTCGCCACCATCGTTGTTACACTTGTTCGAAAGCATTCTCTTAGCCCTTCTCTCATTCCATCCATACAGACACAGCGCACCTCGTCCACTGGCCAGCCTCAACACGTCACGGGAGGAGGTGATTACACCCTCACCTCTGGCCTTGTTTGGTGCTATCGTCATCCAGATCCCCACCCCCACTACCCCTCCACTGTCGACCTTCAGCTCCCACTCATGCTCTCACGAATACTTCCAACGCCATCTCTCTCCTCTCCACACTAGCCTTCATGAAGTCCTCGTTCACGACGTTTCCTACACCCTTATTACTCTCAACCGTGTTCTCAACGATGCTCTCAGCCCTTCTCTCATTGTTTCCATATACGCACAGCACACCACGTCTAGCGTGAGGTCGACAAGCCTCGTCCCTCAACCCCACCGGTGACCTTGTCTCGTGGCGTCATCATGCAGATCTCCAGCCCCATTCCCACTCAGCAGTCGTGCTTCGTCTATCACTCGCGCTCTCGCAAATACTTATATCGCCATCCCTCTCCTCTCCACCCTAACTTTTAGAAATAACCACATGACGTCGCGACTATCATACTTAAACTTGTTCTCAACCATTCTCTCAGCTCATTAGCCCTATTCCCATCCAACTGCCAGCCTCACATCCTGTGAGATGTTGACGCCTCGTCCTTTATCCTCCCGCCCACCTGTGTCCTGCCGCGGGTCGTCGACATCATGTTCCCTCTCGGTTGATCACCGCGCATCCCCACTTTCTCGCTGTCTCACCCGTCTGTGACGCCGCTCACGTGTTCGTGCTCACTTCCAACCTCATTATCCTCCAGCTTGCAGTCACCCCTACTCTCGACCTTTCTTCTCATCATTGCCCGGACACTCACGCATTTCCACCCAGCCGCGCACCCTCCCAACTAGAGCGTCTTTGACGCGTCGTGCCAAACTCCTGCCCGCAGCCTTGACTCGCGCCGTCAACACCCGCCTCCGTTTCGTCCCAAGGCCATCGCCCCAGCACAAACCTGCTCCGACCCGCTTGAACTATCCCCACGTACCTCCGCTCCCTCACAGTCCTACCAGATTGTGGTCGTGTCCTTTCATTCGTCCTCACTACCGCTCGCGTCACACTCGTTCACGTCCTCACAACTTTTTGTTCACTCTATCCTGCTTACTCCCACAGTCTCACCGCATGACCGTCAGTCTCACCGCCAATATTATAGGGCGCAATTATCCCGTTCCCAATTCGCCCCTCTCACCACTTTCCTCTTCCATCCTGTTCTGCCCTGCTAGAATATATTTGTTACTCCCGCACCTTTAACGACGCTGTTCCCGCCGTCCATGTGCTTGTTGAAGATCGCAGTTTCCCTCCGTCTTCATCTAGCTTGTGCTCGTTTATATCCTCGATTCTTCTCTCATCATTGCCCACAGTGTTACGCATTCCCACCACCTCGCCCCACCCCGTGGCAAACTGTTCTGCCTGCCCCTCAGCTGCTCCTCTGCATAGCGCATGTCTCTCCCTGCGTAATATTCTCGCTTACGCTCTACCCTCTCCTCACTCAAACTTCTACCCTCTATTACATCAGTATTTTTGTGTCCATGTTATCTGCAATATGCTCACATCAAATAAGCATTTCGAATGCACACCTAGGGTCATTCCCAGCCTGTCCTCGCCCTTGCGCTTGCACCTTCAACATTACACTCCCACTCTCTCATTACCACAGAGTTGACCCACCCTGCATTGTTATCGACCGGCTAATTGCCATCCGCAACCTCGACTCGCGACGTCATCATCTCTTTCGAAACCTGAACATCTGGCCTGCCATCGACCGACACACCTGATCTCCCACACGCGTTCACAACGCATCCTCGCCTTCTCTCTCACCTCTACCTTTCACTTCGCGCTGGAAATCATCGGCTAACCCCCTCGTGATCCTTCCGCTTGTTGCTGGACAATATCTCACTATTACCCTCGCCATAGTTTTCACCTCTCCTTAAATTCATATCTTCACCCTACCCCTTCGTCACTATCTTGTCCTCCTCATTCTCAACAACTCCCTTGCATTTCTTTCTTCTCATTTCAGTTGTCTTGTTTGACTCGCCTTGGTCTTCACCCAACTGGTTCTCGTTAATTCTTACTTGTGTGCTCTCTTTCATCTCTTCCCCCTCCCAGCACGATCGCCCCCCTCACTGCTCCGTGTCACACCCTCCGGTTCCTGCCCTCGCCTGCTCGCCCTTCCGAGTCTTTCGAGGCCCCTCGCCCAAATAACTTTCGGCTTCTTAGCGTTTAAAGCATCTCTTTCTTTTCTTCCTTCCATTTAATTCAACCCTGATATTATTACGTTTCCATCTTCCATCAGAACTGATCTTCTTCACATCTATATTATTTGGGATTATTTCTTTCAGTAAATGTATTCTTCCTTGGTTCATTATTATTTTCCCGTGTACAATCTTGCCTTGTTCCCCTCTAGTTCAGTAATCTCAAATAAAACTACCATTCACTTTTCCCCGTTTCATGTTGTCCTGCTTCTTTTTCCTATCGTTTCTTTTCCGTATTCTCTTTGGCTGCTAGTGTTCATTTTGCACGTTTTCTTATTTTACAATAGTATTTTTAATTGATCCCCGATTTTTGTTTCAATGGTACACCGTTCCGTTTCAATATTATACCATTCTCCTATAAGCCTTTTAACTTTTTCATGCGTAGTCTGGGTTCATTTACTAACTGGGCAGATTGTAAATTGTTTACATTCCTCCGCGTTTGTTCCGCTTTCTTCAGTTCGTTTCCATCTGTATCGATAAGCCTCCAGCCTTACATCCTCTTCCTCATCGTTCGTATTTACGCTCACCTTCCAATCGCGAGGCAGCCGGAGCGCAGGCTGCGAGCGAAAGCGGATCTGCGTGGGGCGAGAGGCAACGCCCCAGCAACGGAACGTAAAGCGCGCTCCGACGATCTGAGCGACGTCCCGCCCACCTTCATTTCCTTGCGAACGGTGCGGGTGGGCCGGGGCAGGGATGTGCAATGCGGGGTGAGGCGGGGTACAACAAGGAAAAGCGGGGCAAAGCGGGGATACCTAGGGTGAAGTAGGGTGAAATAGGATAAAGTGGGGTGAGTGGGTTTGAAATGAGATAGAGTGGGGTGATGTGGGTAAAGCATAATGAAGTGAATCGGAGAGAGATTAAGTGGGGTGAATCGGTGTGAAGTGAGGCAACGGGGTGAAGTGGGGTGAACGTGTGAAACGGATAGAACGAAGTGGGGCGAAAACGAGCAATGCGGGGTGAGCAGGCAATAGAACAATGCAGCTCCATTCCTCCATTCCCTGAGGACAGTGGAGGCGGGGAGGAAGGCGATGAATATTTTGGGATGGAATGCAGCAGGTGAGGAGGGGTTGGCAAGCAAAGGAAGATAGGGGAGGCTGGGAGGGTGATCTCGGTGGGAGGGTTTGGAAGGGCGATCTGTCGGGAAGGAGAGGCGAGAGGGTTGGAGGCAGGGCAGGGACCGGGGTGAAGCAGGAGCACGGGCGGGGGCTAGAATCGGGGAAGGGGCGCAGCAGGGTGCAGGATATTGTGCGCAGCGTGCACGGTGCATCTGCCTTGGCTCCCCCCCGGATCGCCCCGCGCCCTCTATAGGCGCTGCTGGAGCAGGGCCCTCGGCGCTATCCGTTTATTACTCGAGAGCGGTGCGGCGACAGCACAGAGAAGACTTTGCAAAGGTTGGAGGTCTTGACGGAGGAGGTACGGTGACAAATGGTGGTATAACAGGGGTAGAAAAAAGGTAAATGGCAGAGTGTAAGAGTTGCGGAGTTGATGGTGGTAGCATGCGGAAGTGAAGAGAATAGCGTGAAATCAATATATACGATTTGGGCATGATCGATACTTAAGTTATTTGGGATGTATTTTCTTCTCAATATGAGTTTATTCATTGTCAGTTTCTTTTACTTTTCTATTCAAGCATGAGATATATCGATCGCTGCAAATCTAAAATACATCCAAAAAATCAGAAAGGGGAGATAGCAAGTTGTGGATATTTTTTATGGTGGAGATCATAATGGAAACTTACTACCCCGCAATATATGAGAATATAAACTTAAAAATTTATCCTAAAGCATACTCAGAATACGTTTCTAGATTATTATCTTCATTTTCATGAACTAATCTGAATAATCCTGATTTTTGTGGTCCTAATCATCATAATCCTGAAAATAATATTTTAAAAAGAGATAGGTCGTAGTTCATTGATATTTTTCGAAAAAGAATACGACTAAAACACAATCACAGCTTCCATATCAACGTTGACGTACAGTCTACTGTTTCCAGAACCTAATTTGTTTGTAACCATCAATTTGCGCTGACCCGAAATTCCTGATTCATATTCATAATTGGAACACGCAGTAGTCACATTGCAATCTCCCCAAGTTCCAAGTGCAAGGCCCTCCTCGACAGTCTGCAACCACAACAAGGGTCCAGCCACTCGTCTCCTCGCTCCTGAGCCCTTAGGGCGAGCAAGCAGAGGGTGAAGGGCTCTGGCCGGCAATGCAACTTGACCTTAGCCTGCAGCTGGCTGGTCAGCTGAGTGACGGGTTGGTGAGTCGGTGGGTAAGTGGATGGTTGGATTGGTGGGTTGATGGATGGTGGTTTGGTGTGTTGAAGGATTGGCAGATTTATGATTCGATGGTTTGGTGGATAGTGTATTGGAGAATGAATAATTTGATGTTTGGTGTATTGATGGATGATGGTTGGTGGGTTGATAGATGGATCGGTGGGTCGGCAGTCTGGTGAGTTTTTTGACGGTTTTGTGGATTTATAGTGTATGGTGAGTTGGAGGTTGGTTTATTCGTGTGTTGGTTGTCTGATTGGTAGGTTGGATGATTGGTGGTGTGTTGGTTTGGTGTTTGGTGAGTTGATTGATTGGGGATTGATGGTCTGGGGATGAGGGTTAGGTAGTTTGGTGGATATGGGCAACGTGATGGATTGGTTGGGTGATAGGTTGGTTAGCAGATTGGTGCGTTGGCGGGTTCTGGGGTTGGCTCATTGACCAATTGGCTGAAAGTTGGGTTGGCCAGTTGACCGATTGGCTGGTACGCAGGTTGGTGGATTGGCAGGTTGCCAGATTGGTGGCGTGTCATGACAGGAAGGTGATGGTCGGATTGATAGGTGGTCTGATAGGTGACAAATCTGTAGTGGCATTGGTAGACGAATGAGTTGTCGGTTTACCTGGCGAGAGTGTTGGCAGAGATTCGAGAGAACGGGTGAGTATTGAAACGGGCGAGTTGTGGGTAATTTTGTGTCGGGTTGCAGAAGAGTCTGGTATCAGGTCTTCCGGAATGTTGGCGGGCATTCTGGATGGTTGGCGGATGAGATCGCTGTCGGGTCGTATCGATAGTTGGCGAGCATTTATCGGCGTAGTGTGCTGGTGGGTGAGCTGGCGGGCTCATCATGTGGCTTGAAAATGCGGTGAGTGGGTTTGACGAGATGCCCAGCAGTCATGTTGAGAGGTTGGTGGCTTGTAGGGGTTGGCGGTTTGGAGGGAGGACTGGCAGATAAGCGGGCGGATTGGCGAGGAGGGGCGAGCTGGCGGATGAGTTGGTGTTCGGGGTGGATGGTTGGCGTTCGGGCGGGAGTGAGGAGGAGGGGTGGGCTGGTGTGTTGGTGGACGAGTTGGTGGTCGGGGTGGAAGGTTGGCGTTCGGTCGGGGGTGAGGAGGAGGGGCGGGCTGGTGGTTTGCGGATGAGTTAGTGGTCGGGGTGGAGGGTTGGCGTCCGGGCGGGAGTGAGGAGGAGGGGTGGGCTGGTGGGTTGGCGGATGAGTTGGTGGTCGGGGTGGAAGGTTGGCATTCGGGTGGGAGTGAGGAGGAGGGGTGGGCTGGTGTGTTGGTGGATGAGTTGGTGGTCGGGGTGGAAGGTTGGCGTTCGGTCGGGGGTGAGGAGGAGGGGCGGGCCTGTGGTTTGCGGATGAGTTAGTGGTCGGGGTGGAGGGTTGGCGTTCGGGCGGGAGTGAGGAGGAGGGGTGGGCTGGTGGGTTGGCGGATGAGTTGGTGGTCGGGGTGGAAGGTTGGCATTCGGGTGGAAGTGAGGATGATGGGTGGGCTGGTGGGTTGGCGGATGAGTTGGTGGTCGCATTGGAGGGTTGGCGATCCAGCGGGGGTGAGGAGGAGGAGCGGGAGGGTGGCGTGGGGCGCAGAGATTCGATTAAGTGACAAAGAAGCCCATTCCGCCGCCGGATGCAGCTGAATGCGCTGACCGCGCGCCCCACGCCACGAAGACACCCACAGCGCCCGCGGCGGCGGAGACGAGCCCCACGCCCCACCCCGGCCCGCGCGCCAGGGTTTTCTTACCAGCAGGTAAAGCACACAGATAAATGGGATGCGCCAGAAATATGTGGTAGTACAACAATTACGTATGAATTGAGGTAGATGGGTTATACTACCTTAGTACAAAAAACACCAATGACTATGACTAGTTTCGATTGCGTATTTCCTTGTCGACAGTGTTGATTTAGCTCTCTCATTCGTCTACATAAAACGTCCATGAGTCCAGTCAACGTAATATTTTCTGTGCTTTTTACACATTATTATTATTGTTATTATTATTATCATTATTATTATTATTATTATTATTATTATTATTATTATTATTATTATTTTACATTATCTCACTCCCATCGCATACGTACTTCTAAGCTATTTCTTCTTAAATAAATAGTGCATTTCATACGTGTTCCTTTTATCCATGTTTTAGTTGTTTGTCAAAAAAAATAATGTCCTGCTCATCTTCTCGTCGTCGCTTTCCCAGTTCCTTTCACAACGCCTAGTCTCTCGGCGGACCTCCCCGCCATTCCTCTTGGCTCACACCCCCTTGTCACGTCACGTGTCTAAGCGAATGGTCTGGGGACTCCTCTTGCACTTTCCAAATATATCCCACATCGACCTGTCAGGTCTCTCGTCCTTTTAGTCTTTAGTCTCTCGTCCTTTTTCTATCTTGTTTGTCTCACCACGCTTCTTCACATTACGACTCGGTCACGTGTCGCCACGCCACCCCTGCTCTCGGCACGTTTCTTCCCGACATGTTTCTTCCTACCATATCTCTCACTCCTACGACTCGTACCATTACGACTCTCGACATTACGATTCACCCAGCCACGTGACGCCCCGGTGGGTTTCTCCCCGTCACCCCTCCCCTGTGACGTCTTTTCTCGTGAGGTCCCCTCGTCCCACTTTCCATCTCTACCCGTCACTTCTCTCCCCGTCACGTCTCTCCCCGTCACGTCTCTCCCCGTCACGTCTCTCCCCGTCACGTCTCTGCCCGTCACGTCTCTCCTAATCACGTCTCTCCCAGTCGCGTCTCTCCCAGTCGCGTCTCTCCCAGTCACGTCTCCCCCAGTCACGTCTCCCCCAGTCACGTCTCTCCCAGTCACGTCTCTCCCGGTCACGTCTCCCAGTCAGTCTCTCCCAATAACGTCTCTTCGAGTCACGTTTCTCCCAGTCACGTCTCTCTCAGTCACGTCTCTCCCAATCACGTCTCTTCCCGTCACGTCTCCCCCTCATGTCTCTCCCCCTCACGTCTTTCCCCGTCAAGACTATCTCCACTTCTCGTTATGTCCATGTCCGTGCACATCTCGGCTGCCATGTCTCGCCTCGCCACCAACCTCCCCGACACGTCTCGCCCCCCATCACGTCTCTTACAGCTTCATATCAGCCATTGCCGACTCTCTTGAAAATACTTAAGTTTGTAACATGCATTACTAAGAAAGGGTAGTTATTGATATTAATAATATTATTAACCTATGGTTATTAATATTATTATAATTGTTGAAATATTACTGTGATTATGATTACACCAATTCCACACTGTGCCATTCACCCTGTCTGCCCCAATCTCATTTCGATGAGCTGTTCGTTCCTCGTCTCACTTCGGCCGTCCCTGAATTGATCCCTCACACCGCTCGTTCCGTTTTAGCGCCGTCTTGCTTAGCAAATACGCCGTCACAAAAAGGGAAACGGAAATTTCATATCCACAACAGTCAACAGCGGTCACAATGGTGGTTTTGTGACACCACGAATTGTCAGAGGCCAGCGTTCAATTAACAGGTCCCTTGATTTTTGGCGCCGGCATTCTCTGAATGGGGAACTTTCTGAAACGGAAAATATGATTGGCGTTCCCTTGTTTACCAAACCCAGTCGAAGGCTTTTAAGAACGTACAACTACATGTGTGGACAGTTTTAGTTAACCTAGTAAAGTCTTAAGGACCGTAGTATTACCTTGTCTATTAAACGTATTATTACCTTGTCTTTGTATCTTTCCTATTTGTTACTTATATGTACGTGATAGGTGAAAGATGAGAAAAATCACGGGGATGGGAAAAATCCTCGAAACATGTTTGTTCAAAGGCGAATAATATTAACTACAATTTTGTGGAAAATAACTTTTTTTCTCCTCTTTAAATAAATTTCACAATATTTCCGCAGAAATGATCGGTTTAATAGAATAAGTATTGGCTCTTTGCTGACCTCGGTGACGAATGGTTCTCAAACGATAACGCGGAGTCGCTGCTGAATCCTACATAAGACATAAAGGACTTCAACATGTGATTTTGGTGTGGTTAGCCTCCCTGTCTTTCCCAAACATCACTAATTTCACTTGATTCCAATCATAATAATTCATATTTCATCATGCACTCAGCGTAATCATCCTAGCATATTTCATAAAGTGGGAAACAAATCCCTTGTGCTTCTCTCCAGCAAAGGGAAGGACAAGAAGGTGCGCGGCTCCCCCTTGCCTTTACCCAAAAACGAGTCTGAATTTCTCCATAACCGTTGGTTATCTTACTGAACATTGAATTTTGCAGAAATGCCGCGATATATTCGTTTGGTAGAAAGGCATTCTAAAATTATTTGTACGAATCTTCAGTCACATACTCTATATCTGTAGTTTCTTGTTGATTTTTTCTTCGTGGGACAGACAGCGTTGAGCCATCTGTCGAATAACGTTGTACAGTTCTGCAAAGAGTCTTTTCGCGTTGACTACAAGCAGGATTCTCCCGAGTTGTTGCAAACAAATTTCATTAACATCTGACATGAAAATTAGCTTCAAGTGTCAAGGTCCGTCAAATTACTATGATGCACTGGAAATTTACTTTTTCAAAAGTTATTCGGATGAACAGTTAATTTAACTGAAATTTTATGCAAATCGCTGTCCGGTGGGCAAAAGCACATCCAAATGTGCGTTTCAATTTTTTAGGTGAGCTGTACGTTTCTAAATACTAAAAAATTCAGTACGATTTTCTAAGAATTTGTTGCCCAATTGATAGTTAATGACGAACTTCATGAACATGTTAACTTTAAGTTCAATGCAAAAACACTCATTAAAGACAATGAATATACTGATAAATAATTATCATAATTAATAAATAAATAATAACAATGCTCATCATTAATCAAACAACATTTTCATAAACGTTAAATTTGAAATAAATTTTAGGAAAACTGATAGCGAATATGGATGTTTAATGAATCCATACATTAATACTTAACTGTTTCTGTAGAATTAGTGAATACACTCACCATCAAAAACTGAAATAGTTGACATTAACTGAAATAGATAGTTGAACGATAATTAAACAATAGCCAATTCTGCCAGAACCGAGACTGCTAGCGGGAGATGTTTCAACAACCTGCACTAGACGGCCACTATAATTGCGCCCCCCGGAGGAGTTAAGGCATTGTTTGTTCAGGTACCGAAATTATCGCTTTCTTTTAAAAAAGTCCTAAGTTTGGTGGATTTTAGCAGAATTGCCTGCATGAAGTAGTAGCTGATAGTGATTACACCTTTCTTCATTTCTACATTATTTTATAATTTATGTAAATTTGAAAGACGTTGATTCATGAAATAGTGGTGAAACCACTCATTTGGGTCTCTAGGTACCGGAGTTTAAATCCGTGTCAACCCGTGTTTACAGAGATGGATTAATATCTGCTCTGAGCTTGACCGAATTGTGACCCTCTTTGATATAATGCTAATACTGACGATAAAAAATAAAAATAAATACAGCCTTTACAATTAAAAAATAATATTCACAAATATATTGAAGAATATTGTGCAACTAATTTATAATGTGGTTAATTTGTGAAGTTCCTGTGTGTAGTCTCTATACTAAAACATATCCTTGCATTCTTACTAAATGTAAGAAGAGAAAACGATATTATTTTGTATTTCAAACTACCCTTAAAAACGTATATAATCCCACCGACAGTATCGCATATGCTACAAAGACAAAATTATTTTACCAAACGACAATCATCGCACGAGGTGGCAACACTGGTATTGGCGAACCAGAAGACCACTTTTCCTCCTGTTGAGGCCACGAAGCGGAACTTTGGCGACCCCTGATTCGTTCATCGATCCCGAGGGCCAGCGGTCAGGCCCCGCCGCTCCCGACGGCGGTGGCGAAAGCGGAAATAGAAAAGAAAGAGGGCGCACCGGCGCACACGAAGTGCTTTCGAAGCTCTCTCCCATTAGCAGCCAAAGGAGGCATTCAAAAATTAAAGCTCGCGGTGGTCACCGCTGCATCATTTACACGAGTAATCTGTCAAATGGAATGGAAACAATCGCTTCCTCTTGCAGGTGAATTCGTTCCGCATTCCGTTCATTTTATTTGAATAACATCAATTTTGTATTTGCTATTTCGAAATTTAAACGTGGAACTTTGCTAACTGGTTGCAGAAGAAAAAACGTCTAGGTAAAAGATTGTAAATTTGTCAAAGTTATGTATTAAGTGTAATATAACACCAATAACTCAAAATGCATTTCGAAAAAGAATAACACAAGTACACGAGAAAAAGAGAATATGTGTATAAGTATTATAAATGTATATTTTGTTAAGTCTTTCAAGGCTAACAAATAATGTTGGATTCAAAAAATTGAATTATCTGACTACAAAATATATTTTTTTTAGTATTGCGCCCTAAGTTTCGAAAGTGAAACTATGTTCTTTAAATTGCTGCAAAATCTTCATTATCCGTAGATCTATTATCTGGAAACTCAATTATTCCATGTTCCATACTTCTGCGTATATATTAGGAGCTTCGAATTAAAAAAAAACACACAAAATAAAAAAGTGTAAAAATCTTTTATTAGGCATCAGATCGCGCATGCATTACCCACATCAAGTGTACTAAAAACAGTACAACTTCCCAATCGAAGTCTCGAACTGGCAGTCCGTAATTGGTTATTCCGAGCACATTTCCGCGCCGTGTACGAAATTCACTCGGCAACCTGCACCGTTGTCAGTTTTTAATTACATTTTATACGTCAGCTCGAAACCCGTTAACCACCTCATTGTTCTCCTCGGTGAGGCCAGAGGGACAACTAGCGAGGGGCTCGTTTTCTTTCGATGCTTCGGTCGACGCGCCCGACCGACCGCACGCCCACCAGCAACGCGATGCCTCTGCTGCCTCCATGTCCTCGCCCTTGCCGCTATCCGCGCAGGCCTCGCCGTCTCTAACCACTCCGTCTTCTTTACCCTCCAGCCTGTTGCCTCAGCCATTCTCGCTGAAAATACCATCTCGTCGCACTCGCAACCACATTGTCCTCACCATTTTGCACTTCGTGAGTATTGTTGTTTTCCTCAATATCTCACTGTTTTTGGCATCTCGCGGTCTTTACCGTCATGCTTTTTTTTTTCACCGTTTTGTTGTTCTTATTCTCTCTCACTCTATCTCTCTCCCTTACCCCTCCTCTCTCTCACTCTCCCTCACTCTCTCTCACTCTCTCGCTCTCCCTCGCTCTCCCTCTCTCTCCCTCTCTCCCTCTCTCTCCCTCTCTCTCCCTATCTCTCCCTCTCTCTCCCTCTCCCTCTCCCTCTCTCTCTCTCACACACTCGCTGTCCTCAAAAGTTCACAGATCTGACCACTTGATCGGTTTAGCTGTCTTATAATGTCCTTGAATTTACGTCTTTTTCCTCACCATTTCTCCGGCCACGCTTCCCGTATTCTCACCATATCGTCCTCACCCACTGTTCACCAGCACCACCTCTCAGTCCTCGTCTTCTCATCATTTTCACCAGCTGTCAGCTTCCAACGCCTCTATCCTCACCGCATCGCCGTTGACACCACACTTACCTTAATCGTCAGGGTGTTTCTTCATTGCTACTTAAACCTCACGTACGATGACTACCTTCTACTTTTTACTTTCTCGCACCACTAACTGGTTTCTTTACAACACCGCTTCTGTAGTATGTACAATACAATATTTGTCCTACTACACGGTCCCATTCTCCTTCTCCCGCTTCTAACGCACTTTACCACCTCGCCCATTCCAATCACATCCGCTACTTCTTCCACCCCCACATGCTTCCTCCATCGCCTCCTTCGCCCCCCTCTCCTCCGTCGCCACCGCGTCCGCGAGAAACACAGCCCGGTCTTTCTAGTTTGAATTCCGAAGTCGCCCGACCCACGTCACCGACGTGCCCAGAATGCTGCGGACGAGAGCCGCTCCGCTAGTTTACAGGAGAGCGGGCCGAGAGGCGGGGCGGGGCGGGGAGGGGCGGGGAGGCTTGTAGACGGGGCTCACAGACGCGCCGAAAGCAAAAGGAGCGGGGCCCGCGGCAGGGGCGTGGGCGTGGGCGGGCGTAAGGGAAATCGGCACCCTTGTCGGAAAAGAACAGGCCGCCGCTGTGACAGAGAACAGAGGTCTGTAGGAAGAGCGCGCGCGCCGCGTTGTTTGACTCGGAGGATGAGGTTTGAGGATTCGCGCCGTGGTGGCTGAAGCCGCAAAGGAGGCCCGTCATTCGTTTCCAGCTTTTTTTCCTTCTTTTTTTTTCGTATTTGCCTTCTCATTTTCGATCACGGAAACGTGTCCTTTCCGCGCGGTTGGCGATTAAAGGATAGCGTCAATTGGGTGATTCGAAGGGGTTTTGATGTGTGCTCTGCTGGCAAGGGTGGTGGAGGAGCTTGATGTCGTTTCCTCGTGATGTGGTATAATTCGCTTTCATTATCCCGAAAACTGTTGGCGCTAAAGAAGTGTTTAGTGCTCTCAAAGGGAACAACGAATATTCACTTAGCGGGCAGACCAATGGAACATATTATCACTGCATTACAATCAGCTGGAAAAGGTTTCCTCATAAGAGACATTTAGTACGTGTGCCAGAAATGGGTGTTGCTACTACGGGGTTGTCAAAGGCAATGCCTGTGACGCAAACAACTGCATTTCATCAACAGAACTTCTATTTTGTGATATTCGAATACTTGATTAAAAATGTTGCGAAGAGTAAGAAAAACAAAATCACGCCTCCGAAGAAACAATCTCCATTTTTATCGGAAATGAGATAACTTCATGAATTGATATTCACTCTTAAACACGTAGAACAAACACAATTTTTATTAGTTAAAATTGCATTTTAGAGTTGGCAAACGGGAATAATAGGTAATTAAAAAGATTCGTATCATATCTAAATTACATAAAATATAAATTATTAGTAGAATATTGTTTTGGAGTTAGTAAGTATTGCTTCTAAAGCGACGATAGTCACTCAATCTTAATTTTGTATTCAGTTTATGACAATTTCATGATATTAACCTACAAAATTAACTTCTAGTTATTTTCAGTAGATCAATGAAATGTCGTAAACAATAATATTTAACTGATGGAGGTTTTACATGGGAACAAAGAAGGTAAAGGACGCACAGTGCTTTCTTGAGTAGTAATCTTGGTAGTTCGATCGATTTAATGCTTCCACAAAAAGTTCACATAATGGCACAATCGAATCTCACCAATAAGAAAACTTTCCTTTATCAAAAAAATTCAATCCTTTTGCAATACGTCCAATAGCGTCAAGAAATGTTTAAAGGGTTCTCAAGGAAAGCATGGTGGTCTGTAAAAATAAGTTATAGTGAAAAATAAGTTATATTTCCCTTCCCTATACTAATATGAAATTCACTTTTAAAAAAAGTAGTTTTTTTAAAGTTAGTTTACGCATTATTTTGTTGTTATTATCATTACTATTATCTTAACAAACTGTAGTGAATACTCGGCAATACATACTGCTATAGTTCGTTCCAGGACAATCTTTGTGTTCCTACGAAACGCGAGATGCTACATCATGGAGCAGCACTTCTAGTTGAGTCCTCAAAATTGTAAGAAACCTTGAGTTCTCCGAAATTAGCAATGTTATCGCCCGATAGAGAGCCATAGCAAACGCAATTCTACAGAAGGAAAAGGCTAGGAAATCCGTTGGAAACTCAATACATCCGTTAATGACCCAATACATTCGTCAATGACTCAATACATCAGTCAATGACCCAACTCTGAAGACGAAGGTGACGATTGGCACACTTGTATTATTGCCAAATATAAATGATACATTTTTTGCTTTGTAAGTTATAATTAAAACAATTACCACAAGACCCACTCCTCATTCCAGTCCGTGGCCCCTTAATGTTCCAGACGTCTCGACGGACCCTACATAACGGAGCTGCACAGCTCCTGATCTACTTGTAACAGAAGTAATGTTCTTCCAGAGTAGCAATTCCATCGGGCGTTAGCGCGTCAGAGAAGGCAATCTATACGTCGAACGGCGTCAAGGAATGTCTAATGGCGGGCAACGGCTCCTAAAGAGAGCGCGGCGGTCGATACAAACGGAGCAATTGGCCTAAGTGGATCCGGAAACACTGCGCGATCTTCTTAATCGTCCACGCTGGCGCCCGGCTCGAAGTGGACGACGTCCCCGCACTATGGGCCAAAAATGGGAAAACGTGGTCCAAAATATTGTAGAAGGGGGACAATTGGGGGAAGTTCCCTCCGTTACTATTCTGTTGTATGTTGTTGTATGTAGGCAGTAAAGTAATATCTTTAATAGATATTATCTTAATACTTTCTTACTTACTACTTAGTTAATACTTCCTAAATGTTTGGTAGATTTTTACTTTTATTTATATATTCATTAATAAAACATCTAGAGACGGCGTGTATTCATAAAGTTATTCCGTCACACAATGCCTATTTCACTTTTAGTCCATCAACATTAACAACTGCATTATAACTACAATATAATGCTAAAATTATACATGCAAATAATATACATAAGTTAAATACGTCTGTCTTACTCATTCCTATTACGTATGTCAGCCAATTTGGGTTCAGCCGCCAGCACTGAGAGTCTACTTTCGTCCTTCAACTATCATTTTACCAGTAATGCTTGCTTGCATGGCGCAGTTACTAGGACTAGCGTCTTCTTAGTGGTACATGCAGTCATTTTAATTGCCACAATATATCCCTTCCCTATACTAATATGAAATTCACTTCTAAAGCCTCGTATTCCATAAGCCTGCAAAAAGAGCAGACACATTGACTGCACAAATTTAAATTGAATTCATTTACCTGACCTAAACTCAAAAAAACATTCCACTGCATATTCAATCAAGAGGTCAAGAGAAATGAAGCTTCGTTAGTAAAAACGATTTTTCGTCCCTTTTTTGCGCCTTTTCATCGACCGTGCGGCGGCGTCTTCGTCGTTGTAGTCGGGCGGAGCAGAGACAAGGCCGTAATCTGCCGGCGCCACCGCAATCGAAGACGACCCGATAATTTCGGGCCTGTTACCGCAGCGCAGGTGCAAAAAACGGGGGCAGAGGAGAGAAGCGGGCTTCTAAGCGACCGGTCCGTTGTCGCCCCCACCCACGCCCGCGACCCGTGTGGAATGGCGGGCCTGGGCGGGGGGAGGAGGGGCTCAAGTGTCGTACAGTAGGCGAAAGTAGGCTTCCTTGTGGAGTAAGAGCTCGTTGATGAATTGAAGGGCTCGGTAGTAAAAGATTTTAAACCTCAAAGTTTTAGTTTTTGTGATATTGAAATGTTCGTACGCTTCCATCTGCTGTCCATACGCTGAGATACTGAAATATTTCAAATTTAAATGCCTATTGTCCATCGGCATTTCTCATCGTTGTGTATCCCATTTAAACTCCTTGCAGAGAAAATGTTCACTTACTTATATCTCGCAAACGTTTCTAATTGGTTTACTCGTATCATGTTCTACTCCTGAATCCTTCAATTTTTAGGTTGTTTGGGGTTTAAATTATTCTGGATGAAGCATACTGGGTGTAAAATATGTTGGCAATACCTGATATGCATAACGTGATGAGCAGGGGTTTATGTTATTTTGCTGAGAATTGCTTCCTTTCTGGTTTGTACTTTGTAGACGAATTATCTTGCTACGTAACTTCCAGTGGCACGTGATTAAGGCGGCTACAAACATTCGTTAGTCGGAAAGAAGCGAGCAACCACTTGCCGAATCCCAAGTACTGTGGATGAGTTTCTTGCTATTTGCCGAGAGATGAACATTCGATGCTCGCCCTACCCACCGCGTGTCGGACTTTTTGGACACATACAAAAAGCGAACATTCGCCGAAAACATCGGGTGTTCGGAATTGGGCGAGCAGTATCTCGCTGCTCGGAGAATGCCGAATGTGTGAACCGCCTTTGTAGTGAGACAAAACAAGGTGGGAGGAGGAAAGTGAAAGTCTAGGAGCAGGAAGAATGAAGGAATGGAGAAAGAGTGAAGATTGATTGATTGATTGAATCTGCCTGGAGCCACTAGCAATGCACGCGGCCCTGTGTAAAGTATTGTGGAGCATAGGCAAATTTATTCACATCGAAATGGAACTCTCGAATGTTCATAATTGTTCTGTCATTGTATCATAAAAGTAATGAATTTTTATAAATACATTAGATACTTACACTAAAATATTATTCATCGCTACATTTCTCAGCAGTCTCTTTTTAGAAAGTCTTTTTATACAGTGTTCATGAAAAAAAAACAGTTCAACACACCGAGATTCAAAGTCTGGTAACTTCTCCGGCTAAAAGTTTAAAAATTATCGTATTTTCATCAAGTTAAAGTAAATAAATATGTATGAAAGAAGTATTCCTGGTTGCAAACCGCGGGAATTGCGGGCTCGCAGGGGCCAATCAGAGTTTTAGCTCATACGAAGTTTTATCTAACCAGCGCGGTTCAAATATACTACTCAGTTAACGAATAAACATTCCGAATTTCACTGTATTGAACCACTTCTGATGTAGCGGTCAGACTGCCAGTTATCCACCGCTAAGTTCGGAGTTCAGTCCCAGTTTGATCTAACTGTTCTTTGTGGTGAACAAAATGGGTTCGCTGCCGGTTTTCATGTAGTTAGTCTGTGACACCTGTATTTCACCCTACTATTCTTCCATCATCGTTCACCCACCACTTCCATTATCATCATCATCGACACATAAAACTACTCAATTAAAAAGACAAAAAAGCTACAACCCCAGCGAAGAAGTATGAAAGATGAATGATGTAAAGAAATATGTGAAGAACTCTTTAGTGTAATGCGAAATGTGAGATGTAAATATGTTAAGAGGTGCAAAGACGGGTTTGCGATGGAAATGGCTAAAGAGAAGATACATTCTTCACACGTTATATTTTCTATTGTAGCGTTTCATATGTAAATACTTAAACATTCGAAGTACGTTCAATAGATCAGAAAGATTATTTAAAAACGTTTTAATTCTATACATTTACCATGACATTCAAAATCTTGTTTCACTTTTACTGCTTTTTAACATCTCACAATTTTTCATAACTCATCAAATCACACCGAATTCTATCTCCTGTCATTACATCAACAAGAGACGTTGTAGACACGACATATGACGAACAATATTATTAAATTATATCTGAAACGTTACACTGTAACCAGAGTGACTGAAACCAGAGCATTTCATATTCATTTGTCATGTGGATGAATAGTTCAAACAAAATGCCTTTGCCAAACACTGCCCGTCATCCTTTCTCCACCCACGCTCTCCCCGGCCGAGCTGGTCGCTCACACGAGGCATCGGATCTGGCGGTAACAGTGTAAGGCGAGGTCGGCTGCCTGAGGCTTCTTCGATTCATAAGCGAAACCGTACAAGCGGCGGCCGGCCGGGCAGCGGTGCGCGCAGACGGCCAGCTCAGGCCCAGACACACACACACACACACACACACACACACACACACACACACACACACACACACACACACACACTCGGCAGGCGAATGGGCGCGGAGCCTCCGGCAATGCACGCGGCCCCGCGTAAGGGATTGTAAGGCTCGGGCGAATTGGAACTCTCGGAAGTGCATTCCAAGTCAGATTCAACCCTTGTCTTCGGGTGTCGATCATCTTTAGTAGTAATTTCCTATACTTCATTAGTAACTACCTGTATACGGAAATTGAAAGAGAGCAACACTCTCCGGGCATGAGGGGGGAGTCCATGATTGGGTAAGAAACGCAGATATAAAAAAAGAGATACATAAATGTTTTGGCATTATTATGTAAAACGATAGTGAAATTGCCTCACCAATTATAATGATTTTCAGTAATGTAGAGCAAATGAATAAAGTGAACCTAAAGTAAAATCAAGGTGGTGGGCTACTTGAGCCTTCACCTCTCCTTTCGTATGTGTATGGTTAATGAAATCTAATAAATTCTTTACGTGTGTTTTCAGGCAGACAGTTTAAGTATTCAAAAAATTATTATCATACTCAATCTTGGCCAAAGAGTTGTCTTAGAAATGAAAACGTCTATGATGTCTATTCAACATTAGCCAAACGAATTCACTTGAACTCCTCACGAATTAAAATGATTTTGAGTAAATCATGTAATTTCCCATTAAAAAATTGTTTTGGGTAATTATGAAACTTTCTCAAGGGATCTTGAAAAGGACGTCGGCAACCCTACGAGACGACTCGACGGGCGACGTGAGTGAAGAAATAACACATTTGGAAGCACGTCAATGTACAATTCACACAATAGTTCTCACACATGCGCTGTTACTGTGATTTCGAAATATCAGTGATATCTATCCTACACCAGAACAACATTTACTCTTTATGAATTAAAATGAATTTATCCTAATCATTTACTTTCAAAGTATGCAAACTGCTATGACAGCTAAGTTGGCAAGCCTGTGCGATCATGTGTCGAAGCTTGTTTCGGGAGCGACGGGGTACCTCAACTGGAAATACATCGACTCTGTTCGTGTAAGAGTATCTGCTGGCAGGAAAAAGTACAAAACGCGAACGCATATTCGGGGCTTTATACGCCTCAACGAATATATTAGGTTGCACGGAATCACGTCGAGATTTTGGAGAAAACGTTTTAGTTAACGGTTTTTCTTCCAGTGTAAAGATGAAAGTAAAATTAATTCGAGTTGACCATGAATACTGGGTGGAATGTAATAAAATGAATCAATCTCAACATTTTCTCACTTAATTAGTGTCAAATTAATCTTAAAGTATGTAGTTTACAATAAGGTATATATTTATTGTAATAGATATCCAGTGCGATTTATCATAGCGCTTTTGTTGAGTACTGCTCCGGAATTCGTCTGGCATTGATCGGAGAAACCACGGAAAAGAGCCAGAGTAGTCGGCCACTAGAATTCCCATCCACACTGGAAATAGTGGAGTTTATTGACCCAATATATCATGATTCTTACAAGAAAATGTTTAAAGATTTAAAAAAAAGAATATCCTCAATGTAAAATATTCGTGCCAACCTGGATGGCCGTGTTGGCGAAGAACGAGCACCAACTCAACGCTCCGGTGCCAAGGATCGCGAGTTCAAGTCTCACGTTAAGCATGGTTGTTTCTCCCTCGACTCTCATGTATGTATTATCGCGGAGGGACTCGCATTCAGCTGACCCCAGATCGGAGGAGTGTTGTGATGTCTAGTGCATGATCGAATATTCGTCCCCTCGCGACGTAAACTGTAATCGGCTGTCACCTAAACAATAACTAACAATAATAATAATCAGAAGAAGAAGAAGAAGAAGAAGAAGAAGAAGAAGAAGAAGAAGAAGAAGAAGAAAGAAAGAAAGAAAGAAAGAAAGAAAGAAAGAAAGAAAGAAAGAAAGAAAGAAAGAAAGAAAGAAAAGAAAGAAAGAAAGAAAGAAAGAAAGAAAGAAAGAAAGAAAGACAAGAAAGAAAGAAAGAAAGAAAGAAAGAAAGAAAGAAAGAAAGAAAGAAAGAAAGAAAGAAAGAAAGAAAGAAAGAAAGAAAGAAAGAAAGAAAGGAAAGAAAGAAAGAAAGAAAGAAAGAAAGAAAGAAAGAAAGAAAGAAAGAAAGAAAGAAGAAAGAAAGAAAGAAGAAGAAAGAAAGAAAGAGAAGAAAGAAAGAAAGAAAAGAAAGAAAGAAAGAAAGAAAGAAAGAAAGAAAGAAAGAAAGAAAGAAAGAAAGAAAGAAAGAAAGAAAGAAAGAAAGAAAGAAAGAAGAAAGAAAGAAAGAAAGAAAGAAAGAAAGAAAGAAAGAAGAAAACATTCGTACGTAAACAGGTTTTGTAGCCTGAAATATTCCTTCTTAACGTTTTGCCCCTTACAAGTTTCTCAGATCAATTCTTCAAATGTGTAATGAACATATGCCCAGAAATGCGTGGTTTCCTTGCTAGAGACCGGTAATGTTCCCTTCGTGGCACACCTACTCTAATGAAGGTCACGGCAGAGACGTTACAAGTCAACGAGAGTAGAACTCTGCAGACATATCCGAGGGCCGAGGAGAATGAACATGTAGTTTGTAACATTGACGTGTGGGGTTGCGAATAGGTGGGCGGGAAACAATGGTTAGCTCCACTCACAACCAGTGGCGGAGACGGGGGAAACTCGGCTGAGTTGTGGGGAAAGGGAAGGAGGAGGAGGGGGAAGGGGAGGGGGAGGCGCGCAGATACCCCGCACGCGAGCGCGCACAGCGGAAACGCAGTTTAATATCGCAGAATGCAAATCTGGCCCCCGCTCCCGCACGCACATCGCTTCTGCCTCAGTCAATGCTCTCGCCCCCGCCTCCGCTCTGACCTCTGCCTCTCCCGCTTCAGTCCCCCCTCCCTCCCTCTCTCTCTTCGTCTCTCCCCCCTCTCTCTCCCTTCAGTTCTCTGCCTCTGCTACCTCGCTGCTCTCTCTTCTAAGCTTCTTCTGGTCAGTCTGTCCCTCGCCTCGCCTCTGTTCTCTGCCGAATTTATCAGTACGTCTCCCATTCTTTCCCATTCTTCTCCCCACGCCTCTCTCCTGTATGTTGAAGTGGAAATTTTTTCAATTGTCTTCGCATTCCCCGCCTCTTTCCCACCTATTGCATTATCTTTCCTCTCAGCCCTGTTCTCTGCTCATCTCTCCCTATTATTTCTCTGGCATTTTCTACCGCAACTCTGTCCTATTACACTCTTTCTCCACCACCACTTATCTCCCAGTCCTTCGCCTTATCTCGCCCCGGCCTCCTTTCAGTCCGCTCTTCCCTATGCTCCCTCACCAACTTATTTGTCGTTTGTACTCTCGAGGACCCTTATGCATTTCCCCCCTCTTGTCTCCCCATTTCTTTTCACTTCTCTATTTCGTAAACCTCCTCGCCTACCCTTTATTGTCTGTCCACCTCTCTCTCTTTCTTCCTCCCAATCTCTCTCTTTCTCTCCTGTGATAAGACTAATGGAAAGAAGAACATTTCCTTTTTCCATTTCTCTCTACGCTTCCGTCTACGCTCTTTCCCTTTTCTCCTTTTCCGATTCATTTTCTAATATTCCTTGGCATCCCTACCCTCTCCTTATCTCTTCGCTTCTCTTCCTTTTTCTCCCCTCCAGATGGTATCAAATTTTTCATTCCTACTCAAATTCCACTATTAGGGACAACTATTCTTTTAGTTTTATCTCACTGACTATATTCCCGTTAACCCAACTCTCTTACTACCTCTCGTTCTGTCTACATTCCGTTCTACATTCCGTCTGATACTCTCCACGACTCTTCACCGCAACCATTTCATCCTCTGATTTTTCTCTCTTTGTCTATCACAGTATCCATTTCTTCTCCTACCTCTTCAGTCTCAAACCTCTCAACCTCTTTTCGTCTCCACCCAGCCTCCGCCAACGCTTTCACCTGTCCTCGACGCTGAGCCGTTTCCGCAATCGTTTGGTTTCCATCTCTCCCTTTCTTCTCTGCCTATGTGCACATGCACGCCTCAGCTACACTCTTCCTTCGCAATCATCCCTCCTCTATTCAAAAAATTCAGGAAAAAAGCAAAAAAAAGAGATGTAGGGAAATGTTTATTTGTCAATAGAACTGCATACAAGAAATTGGAAGAGTTTGCTTGCAATCATTTTCAGATACTTTCCTTAATATACATACTTTGAGAAATAATGTATAATTAGATAAGTATTAATAAATGAATGGACTTGGGAACTCAACTACATCAGCAATGTTAAGAGTTGTGCAGTTCCGTAAGGTTTGAGAGCGCCGGATTACCTCGAAGCGTGAGGCAATGGTACAAAGGTACGGAGCAGCGTAATGTGGCGTAATGTATGGCGTGGAGCAACGTAATGTGGTGATTTAGTAGTTAGTTCTTTGTCGGGTATAATATCAAGTTGTTGTATCACCATCATCATGTTTATTATTATTATTATTATTATTATTATTATTATTATTATGTCATTATTTTGTTATTATTATATTTTTATTTTTATTATTACTTAGATATTAGTATTATTACTAATCTTTTGAATATCTTTCGTATTTCTATGAGAAGACTTCGGCAATAACAAATACGTACTAAAGATATATTGACTTGTTTAACAAACAAGACACAATCATTAATTCCAAGCTTGAATGACAATTACTGATGATTATTTCCAACATCAGCTAAACTAATTCCCAGCACAACTCTCCTCCAGGGACAATTCTCTATACCGTACAAGAGGTTGAGAACAGTAGAGTTGAGAACACAACGACCTCAGTATTAGACTGTGTATCAGAGGGAGTATGCGTCTGACAATGGGTGAGTCGTGTAGATGTGAACGGTAATGGGCCGGATCAAAGATTAACATCAGAAATTGAAACTTCTGTTCGAAGGTGTCTGATCTCCATGATAGAATAGCTTCACCTGCTACTCAATATACTGTCCTTTACGAGCTGGAATGTACAAGAGGGGAATCTGATACTCTCACTATCTTCCATCATCTGATCACATTCTGATCATGAAGTTATCAGTCAGTATTCAAGTCATTCAAAATTTCAGCACGACAGACGTCTTTTTTCACGACGGAGTTAAAGAAATTCATTGAAAAAGAAACTTATAGCACGCAAAGAATTTGGAGTGTGAGTTTTATATTAGAGTTTTTAAGAAGTTTAAGCAACATGCTTTTTTATATTTAATGAATATCATTCACCACACTTGCATGAACAAATAAATTTTGTTCAAAATTTGCAACGTCTCCCATTAATAATTTTAATCATTTTCGAATGACGGCTAACTCTTCAAGCTGCCCTCAGATAAAATATGAAGGGAACTGTAAATATTATAAATATCTTGGAAACATTTTAATGACGTTTTAATGTCCCCGAATGACACATTGCATTGTTTCCGAACTATAGTATCGATCTATTTTACAAGGACGTAAATCAAACTTTCATTGACGTGATATATAACACAGTCTACAATGATTAAATTAGAAATAGAAAAAAGTGCAAATGCTCTCAGAGACCAGATCCAATTGTGGAAATGCATCCGCAGCTCAATCACCGAGTCCTTCACAGAGAAATGCAGAAGCATGAGGGCTTGGACTGTACCTCCCACGAGCGGCCGCGCATTGAAAGCGGCTCGCCGCGCAAAGAGAGCGCTCGCAAATTAAGACAATGGAGCGGCGAGGCAGCAGCGGTCACCACCGCCTACGCCCTCCGCTCCTCCACAGCACCTCCGCCCACGCATGGACCCGGTGGATCATTCTACGCCCGGATTTATACGTTATATCCGTTAAGTCCGACTTTTACGTTCACTGACACTCTCTTTGTCCATCCTTTTTTCTTTCATTATCTAAGTTGTTCTTATATCTCTGCTGTGACAACCACCATCTTCTACGCTTTGTTACTTTTCATTGAGCTCCATTATTCACTTTTCCGCCACTCGATCTGTCCTCACCCTGTTATCAACATACCAGCGAAAAATTCACGGTTTCCCCTTAGTTCAAGGTTTGCTCTCCCCAACTCCACCCATCTACCTGGCCTTTTCTCACTGTGTTTCCATCATCACGACTACCTACGTCACAACCAACTTCCTCGACGCAAGTTGATCTCAACCTTAGTTTTACATTTCTCATCTCAGCACATCCCGAAGCCACCGCCACCACAGTGTCCATCTCTAAACAAGACCAACATATTCCTCCACTGACGCCTGGAGTGAGTCCCGACGGTGGCTGTATTTTCGACACTAGCTCGGCATCAACCGATGTCAGTGCAGTGCCTATGATTGGGAGGTTCTAGGGCTCGAATCCTGGTAGTGACAGGATATTCCTCTTTACCTTGTCAGCAAAGTCGAATTCAGCGGCTGTCTGGAGGAGAAGTGGCCGGCTTCTCTGATCGATAGTTTTCAAGTGGTTTCTCCGATCAACACAACGCGAATTCCGGAGAATTACTCCATCAAACGGGCAACGAATCGCGCATGATATTTCCTTCCTCTTCCTTGTTCTTTCCTACTCCTTACTTACACACTCACACAATTACACATGACAGGAGACCAGTCGGGAGGTTAGAGCTTGTCTCGTTTGGGCCGGTACGCGCTAGTGAGAGATACCTGGCTAGGGAAAGCTAGCATGTAGGTCGGGACCGGATCTCACCATCCAGCTAGTGAAGATCGCCGCCATTTTTCGCGAAAGTACGTGCTATACACTTACGGGATTAATGACCTTAGCAATTGACGCGCCTAGAATCACTAATCAATCAACCAAAGCTGCCATCTCATCATCACTGACCATCATCAACGCTCGCACGACCGCCGTCAACACGCCTATTTCGACGCCTAGATCGTCGGCATACCTCACACTCGCCACCGCCGCCTCCGTCACCAGCAGCGTCTCCTCCGCCATCGCCGCCTCTCAGCAGCGACATCACCTCCTCCGCCACCGCCACCGCCGATTGTAATGGTAATGCACAGATAATAGGCGCGCGGTTCGAGTCTCGGCGCGGGCACATTATGGGCGCAGGCGTGTGTTATCACGTCATTATCGCGCATACATCACCCGCGCGACGCAGAGCGGGTGCGAGCGGGCGGGGTCGTGGGCGACGCGCGGGCGGGGGCGCGGGCGGGGCGCGGGCGGGGCGCGGGCGAAGGACGTCTCTCGCGGGCGGCATTTGCATGGGCGACGGGGGCGATGGACAGTGCGTCGTGATGCACGTTGGGCCGAATTTGATGGGAAGGCATGCACATCAGGTGATCATTGGTGTTAAAAATAATTAATTATAAAGTCGATTCACGACCCGAAGTGTCTTAGGCGATTGCAACTCAATGATCAGGTTCAGAGGGTTTGGTCTCATTTCTGAGGAGAAGCATCTAAGTCAGAACCCTAGAAACGTGCCATGTATGAAGAATTTTCATTTGGAAAAAGATCGATTTTATTACGAGGTCAGCCAATTATTTCATGGGCATTCGTAAAAGTCTTTTACCCTATTTAACGGCTGACTTCTGAAGTACGTATATGAAAACTTAGTGGTAAAAATATATACTTTAAAATGTAGACATTAACAGAAACAATTATGATTCTAAAGGTAAATGTTCCACCCTTTTGGGGAATCTAATATTCGACAATTGAACATGTTTGTAAGTAAGTAGGTGATACGCATGTGAAGATGGTGATCCAGAATTTCAATAAGGGGATGGTACACATGTGTAGGCTAACAAATATTGTTTTATAGAAAATGTATTGTATAAATGTATTACTCGAATAGCGGCAAATCTTCGTTTAATACCATATGTATTTCGTAAATACATGATGTATTTCGTAAATACATCATGTATTTACATACCTCGTACACCACGATGTATTTCGTAAATAACGTAAAATATGTAAACGTGTATATTTATCCCTCTTACTTTCTTTAAAAAAATTATGTTATTCATATGTTTACCGGGAAATGATGGAAGACACGCACTGTGCGCGATTGCGGCGTCATTTAAGCCACTGCATGGCGGTTGCGGCGACCGCACAATGAGTGTGTGAAAGGCAGTTCGGCGGGGGCGGCGGGGGCGGCGGGGCGGCGGGGCGGCGGGGGCGGCGGGGGCGGCGGGGGCGGCGGGGCGGCGGGAGTGGCGGGGGCGGCGGGGGCGGCGGGGGCGGCGGGAGTGGCGGGAGTGGCGGGGGCGGCGGGGCGGCGGGGCGGCGGGCGGCGGGGCGGCGGGGCGGCGGGGCGGCGGGGCGGCGGGGCGGCGGGGCGGCGGGGCGGCGGGGGCGGCGGGGGCGGCGGGGGCGGCGGGGGCGGCGGGGGCGGCGGGGGCGGCGGGGGCGGCGGGGGCGGCGGGGGCGGCGGGGGCGGCGGTGGGGATGCGTTGCCCAGTTTTATCTGCGCCCAACAAGAGCTCCCGCGAAAGACGAAAGCGCCCTCTCGCCCTCTCTCGCCCTCGCCATCGCTCCCCGGCAGAATGCTTCGGGCGCGCGGCAATCCGCTCAGCTACCCGTCCGTTCTCTATTAATCAGTGGGTTTACTCATCTCAGCTTAGCTACCGGTAATTGGCCCGTGGGCACATACACGGACACGTACAAAGGAACACACACACACACACAGTGATCACAACGGCGACGGTAGGATGTGGTGCAGTGGAACAGAGAAACTGACGTGGAAGGACATTCGAAGAATTGTGCAGAAAAAAAAGGAATGTGCTAGAATATTGACAAATATTGACTATGTGAAAGTTGAGTGAGGGAGTAAGAAAGTCTCAACAAGTGGGATGAATAAAAGTAGCCGCATGATTGAATAGAGTTTGTAGAAGGTGAATGAATACGATTTATTTTTAGAGAGAAAATCAAAGAAACAAATGGTTATTGCCGATGAATTAAAGAGAGAGATGATGGAGAGCATGGAAAAGGTAAACTAGAAGTTAAACTCAAGATGATGGATATTGAGAAAGGTAATGTGGCACGGGTGGGCAGAGATATCGAAGAAGGTGAAGCAAGCGAAAAGCAGAGCACGTCTTCTGGGTGCTGTGTGTTTGGGAGAGGGAGAGAGACTACGTGAGTCATGTTCCAACCTGTGCGGGTAAACGAATGTGTGTGATAGAGCGTAAAGAGAGGGGAGATGGGGTTGAAGAGAAAACCGGAGGAAAATCCGGCCGAGCGAAGTTTTTCATTGAATCTATTCAGAGGCAAGGGCAGCAAGCTTCGCCCGCTTAAAGGTATATCGGCTTCATGCAGGGTAATTTGCCTCGCCAGGGCGTTTATGTTTCTCCAGTGGGCAATTTGCATCTCGGACGCCGCTCGCTCCAAAGCCCCCACCCACCCACCCATGTGCCCGCCCACGCACCCACCCACACAGCCGCCCCGTCCCCGTCACCATATTCTCCTCCCCCCCATCCTGCCCACCGAACCAAAATCCCTGCCCTCTCTTGCTTCCACACCCACGCCTACCCACATGTCCGCCCCGCTCCCATCACTGCGTCCCCCTTTTTCCACTCCCTGCCCAACGCATCATAATCCCTGCCCGCCGCCACCCCACACCCGCGCCTTACCACATGTCCGCCCCGCTCCCGTCACCTCGCCCTCCTCCTCCTTGCCCGTTTCTGCCCACCGCTCCCAAACGCCTCCGCTCTCAGCCCTCGCTCCAGCCCCCGGGCCTACCCAATTATCCGCCCCGCTCCCGTCACCGAGTCCTCCTCTTCCCCGACTCCCGCTCACCGCTCCCACCCCGCCACCCCCTCAATCCGCATTTTCGCGTCCACTCCCATCTACGCTCGTCGCGCCCGCTCACTGCCCGCCCCCATCCCGAAGTCACCCCGCCCCCCCCCACCTCGCCAAGTGCCATATCCCTACCTCGCCTACCCTCCCATCCACTCTCCTCCAATCCCACCTCCTCTCTGACTGCCACAAGTGCCCCTACAATTGTTCACCTCGCCCTCGTCACCGCATCTTCCTCCACCTCCCGGCTCCTGCCCACCTCTTTCAACCTCCTGCGCGCCCTCGCTCCCATACCCGCACCTACCCAAAAGCCTCTTGCTCCGCGTTCCTGCTTACCGCACCCAAACCCGTGGCAGCCCTTCTCGCCCTCTCGCGTTGCCTCCCTACACCTACCCTCGGATTCGTCCCAGCTCCAGCCCCGTGCATCCGCTTTATCTCCTCTCCCCGCTCCCTAGGCCTCTCTCCCACATGTCAGGGCGCCGCCTTACCGCCCTACGCACCCTCCCGCCTCCCTGCTTCCCACCCACTCGGCCCCGTTCTTGCCAGCCGCATTGCCAGCCCGTACATTTGTCCTCCCCGTTCCCATCCCCCAGCCATTCCGGGCTCACCCCACCTTTGCCCCATCACCAACCTCATCCACCCCAGCGTTGGTCTCTGCCACCGCCCTCACTCCCGTCCCAAAGCATCATGTACCTCAGCCCTTCCTTTTGGCCGGTTCCCGCCCTCATCACCGTTCCCACCTCCGCCCCCCCTCGACCCCCACTCTTCTTCCCCCGCTCTCGCAGATTGCGCAACGCAGCGTTTGAACGCCGACGCTGCTCCGGGGCACCGGATGAACGCCCACCTCTCGTTTAGCAGCCTCCGCCTGGACGAAGATTTACTCCTCGGCAGGTCTGAATGCAGAGCGGGCGCTGACGGAGCTGAGGGTGATAAGGTCTTACACTCGAATATTCTGCCTGCTCGAGCGCCGCGCTGTAAGTTGCCAATGCGGATTGGGAATGGTTAAAAGCATTTCAAATTTAGTGGAAAAAAATTTTTTTGCTGGTTGTTTTGTAACACTATTCCACAAATTTGTATTTGATGTTCAAATAATTTTGTAATCCATTTACTTTGTTTCTCAAGAGCGAAGTACATATCATTGCTTAGAATTAATATTATTTGATCTTGAAAAACAGGAAATTATTATTTCATTTTCGAAGAAATTTTTATGTTATTTTTTCTACAACACAACAACTTCACATTATTTTCATAAAAAATTTGAATTGAATTATTAAATAAATGGAATTGATAGCCAGCTTTTTCGACTACATTCTAGATATTCTCCAAGAGAGGGCTAATCAACATTGAATCTTCTCGAAATTATATAATTATTTAAAGTAGAATTAAGTTCAGAATTTCAGACAACAGAAAAGTTCATGTAAACACATTTTTACGAATTAATATCCGCGACCCCTTTTGTTCATTATTTTTTCATCATCTATTGTTAAAACAATTTGCACCGATATAATGTTCTATCAATAAATGTTCGTTGTCGAAAGCTCCGACAACAAATCCGAAACGAGATTTGGAGAAATGATATGGCTTGTATTTATAAGAGGGTTGATTTGGAAATGGTAGTGATAAAAAAATCGTATAACACAGCCAGAACCCGAAAACGAATCTCAAAATAATTACAGATAATAACATTAAATAATCACCACTGCGACCGAATCAACAAAATCTTTTCGTTTATTCATTTCAAACCTCTTTTTGTAAAGATTACAAAATACGAGGACTTTTTTAATTTCTTAATTTGATCCCATTTCCTTTAATTTCCACAATGGCGGCAGATGAATTTACATACAAAAGTATTAATGTTGGAAAACATATCTTTCGTTTTTCAAGTAATGCGAGACCAAAATGATTCTACATGCAAAGGAATGATAATAATTTAGGTCACGAAGACCAGTTCAGAAAAAAGAAAATTTCACTCACGCTGAAGTAAAGTCCAATAAATTTATATATTAGTCATTTTAATTCTACATCCGAAATATATTAACTTCAAAATACATCACGTTGTTATTTGTACGCATGCATAATTTTGTATGTGAAATAAAAAAAATGAAATATGCCGAAAAGAAAATCCTCATTTTAATAATTACGCCGCGCCGAGTTTGTCGAAATGAAAGAATAATAGCCACAGACGACGTAGCCAACGAAACAACCTCCGTGTGCATTGGGCTTTGAAGAGAATGCCAGAAGAAAAAAAATATCAGAGAGAATGAGCGCCAAACGAACGAACTTGGAGAACGCAAATAAATGGGACTTTCTGTGATAATACTGTGTGTGCAGAAGCTATTAGTGTCTCTAATAGAATTAAGTAGCATTTTGAATTTACTAATACGAATATTCAACTAGCAAACTGAATGAGTAATTTTTGCTTACAAAATAATGAGGACGAAGAAGTATATAAAACGTTTTGAACATGCGTAAATTAATTTTTACTCTAAAAAAGGATATTGGAAGACTAGTGTAAAATTTTATTAATCTAGCATTACAGAATAAATTAATTGAAATGGAAGATATGCGAGTATATGTAAAAATAATTGCGTATAGTGTGTTTGAACCTCAATGAAACATTTACATTTTACTCTTCCTATTGTGGAAGAAATATGTAGTAAGGACAAATTCACATGCAATTGTCACAATTGCTCCCTAATACGCTGGAGATGTAGACTATGGACATGGGCCATAAAAAAGCGAGGATTCAGAACAAGTATTTTTGCTCTATTCATTTTTCAATACTCGCAATTTTCTAAAAATGAGGGTAGTATTCGCCCTCTATTATTACTGAACAGGATAAAAGTTCATAGAATAAAAGAGACACAAAATGGGAAAAAGATATGTAACTACACGTTGTTGGAATGAAAGACATGAAAAGCATTTCTGGAAAATATGAATTTTCAAATGCCCGACTGGACGAAGTGACTTTTAAAGCCATTTGAAAGAGAACGAAAAAATTCCGATTTTCGTAATACACTAATCGTAAATCGAACTAATCCCCATATTAATGAAACATAAACAAAATTGTGATTACCCGCCTTATTGCCTTAATACAGAATTCGTTGAATTTCGAAACAAAAACGCGCCGCTTTTCCACGTTGCCTTGCTTTACGACGGGACAGCGGCACAAATCCCCGAGCAGTGGCAGTAAAAACCGCTCATCCACCAACTAAAAGCGTCGCGTCCGCAAAATCACACACACAGCCAGACGCATCCCTCTTTAAAAACGCAACATCTCTTCGGAAGTAGCGGCGGCGGCTACGGGACGAGAACGGGATGGAGGGCCGCAGAGGAGGGCGTGGAGCGGGCAGGAGGGAATGGAGAGAATGGAGAGAGTGGAGAGAGAGAGAGAGAGAGGGAATGGAGTGGGGAGGAGGGAATGGACTTGGGAAGAAAGCGCGGAAAGGAGGGGCGAAGCAGGAAGGAGTGATGGACTTGTGGAGAGGGCGGAGCGGGGAGAAGGGAATGGACTTGGCGAAAATGCGCAGATGGGGATAGGGTAAGGAAGGGACGGAGCGGGGAAGAACGAGCAGAGTGGAGAGGCGTGGAGCAATGTGGAGTGGTGTAGAGTGGGGCGGAGCAGGGTGGAACGAAGCGGGGAGGAGCGAGGCGGGGAGGAGCTGGGCGGGAAGGAGCTAGACGGAAACGGCAGGAAATGACGGTACGAAGCGGGCAGGGCGAGGGTGGAGAGCCGCAGGAGGGAGCGGTGCGGGGAGGAGAGAGTGGGCTTGAGGAGAAAGCGTGGCTGGATATAGTGATGGGAGATGTGAAACGGAGTGGCGTGGAGCTGTGTGAAGAGGAGAGGAGCGGGGTGAAGCGAGGGGGCGGGGCGGAGCGGAGTGAATCTGAGCGGAGAAGGGCTAGACGGGAAAAACAGAGAGGGACGGTTGGAAGGGGCGGCGGAAAAGGGCGGGACGAGGCAGGTAGGACAAGAGACAAGGGGAAGCGTGGAGCTGTGTGAGGTGGAGTAGAAAGTAGAGGAGCGAGTGGGGCGAGACGGAGCGAGGTAAAGCGGGTGGAGTGAGTGGGGTGGGGAAGAACAAGGTGACGCTGGGCGTAGAGGGGCTAGGCGGGGAATTCGGATAGGGATGGTTGGTGCTGGAAGAAGCGGGCACGGCGTGTCAGGCGTGTCGGAGTGGAGTGTGGCGGGGCGAGCGAGACAGGGAGGGCAGGGCGAGGCGAGTTGGGGGGCGAGGCGAGTTGGGAGGGGTCGGAGTGAAGCGGGGAGGGGCGAGTCGGAGCAGAACGAATAGTGGGGGCGGGACGGGGAAGAGAAAGAGGTGGTGGACGTTGCAGCCGAGGCGTGGTGGAGCCAGAGGTGCGGGTGGGATGTTACGCAGCTCGAAGCAGGTCATTACGCCCTATCTCGCCCAGTATTTATGCGGGGCATCGTTAGAGACGCGCGCAGGCAGCTGGGAGGGGGAAGAGGCAGGCAAGGAGAGGGCAGTCGAGAGGAGATGGCAGATAGGATGGCGGTGGCTAGGCAAAAGGTCCCAAAAAAATCATATAAGAATCGTGGGAAAAATATAAGCTAAATACACTTGAAGATATTAATGATGAAGGGCACATGATATCGGTGAGTACCATACGTTGAGGATTGGGAACAATAGAATTAATCACGGCAGTGCGAGTAATGAATCCCGAGAAAATGAAGGATCGAAGAGTTTTGGGGTACAGCAACTGATAGAAATCGTCAACTGTGGAATTCTCGTAAATTCGTAATAGGATGGGCAAAAGAGGCGGAGAGAGACTTTCTTGTCAACAATAAGAAACGCTTTTCTTGAAGAGAAAGTGAAATACTGACAGCTACTATGATTCCATGCAATAAAATGTGCTAAATCTTAGTTTTTTCAATTTTTTCCCTTTTCATTTCGAGAGTTTGTCGCATTTAATTTTTATGTATCAAAACGTGACTCAGATATCCATTTATTCTTACCAATTCATGGTGAACACGACTTAAAGTAATTTGTAATAGTTTCTTCAAGCGAATTTGCAATGATAATTTTTCATTCACTCATTACTAATTTTTTTGCACTTCATGAAAACGCCGAAGATTACTTTCTGAATAAGCATCCTGTCCGATACGTAAAGCATTCAGGACATTTTCTATTTGACTTGTGTATATCTATAGAATGGTAAAAACCGCAGAGTGATATGTTTCATGGGAGTCCATAAATGAAATTGTAACTTTTCGCAGATAAAGTCCAGTATCGATCTATTGTGGAGATTTATCGTCACGAAATTTCTTTACTTGTCTAGCACAGTGTATTAATATGAGAATACTTAAAACATTGACTGAAGAAATTTCCTATTCATGTGTCTTTCAAGTTTAACTTCTAACGCACTTTGTGATAACGAACCTTGCTAATGATCCCACTCCTAATAAAAAACATTCTCGTGTTGAATACTCCCTGTAATTTGACTTGTACGTCAGATTGCAAGTTTCCTTCCCTCACGGATTGCAAGTTTTCCTCCCAGCAAGATGACAAGGGGATAGGACACGGAAGAGGAAGAAAAATCGCGTGCATTCCTTCGCCCATTTGTCACAGTACCGATCCGGCATTCACCAAATACTGATTGAAATTGATTGATTGATTAGTAATTATAGACGGCTCAACTGCGCCGACCTACTATTGGCTAGTGGGTATTTTCCCAACTACTCACCTCCCACCAGCGGTATGTGTCGAAGTGTAAGGCGTACAAGTGTTCGTGTCTGTAAGGGGTGAGGATAGGACAAGAAAGAGCAAGAAAAGATCTCACTTGGCCCATGGCCCGTCTCTTAGGGTACAGCTCCGGCATTCGCCTAGTGTTGATCGGAAAAACCACGTACAACTATCGATCAGAGCAGCCGGCCGCTAGAATTCTCCTGCAATCAGAGACTGAACTTAACCTAGCTATCTAGCTAGTGTCGAAAATCCTGCAATCATCGGGAATCGAAACTAGAACCTCTCGGTCAGATGCACTGCAGTGACATCAGTTAATACCCTGAGACACCTCTCTCCGAGTAATGATGGGAGAAACGACGGAAAACTACCGTTCAGAGCAGTCGGAGTTCTCTCGCAGACAGCGGCAGAATTCGCCCCGCGCTACGACAACGCGCCGCCGTCTGCAACGCGCCGGCGCGGCGCGGCGGCGTAACGCACAGCGAGCGGTCGCGTCGGCCGCGCATCGGCGTGTAGCCGGCCTAATTGTGAATGGCAAACAAGGTCGGGCGTGAAATATTTAAATGCGTTCGATTGGCGCGCCATGTTGGCTGCGGGCGAGGGCGGAAGGAGGGGGGAGAGCGAGCGCGTTCGAGAGTCGATAATTGGGCGTCGCGTGGCGCGCGCGCGCAACACCGTGGCACGCCACCCGCGCGGGGCGATAACGCCCTCCTCGCCCACGAAACGGGCGGTCTTTGCTTGCACCCGTTCTGGCGCGCTGGGCTCGGTAACGGAGGATAAATTCATTTATTACTGTCTCTCATTGTTTTGATGGTGTTGGTTGGTTCTTAGTGGTTCCGGGCGTGTCAATCGCTGTCATTAGTCCCGTTAGCGCAGTGCATGTGTTTTCCCTCGGGGGGAGGGGTTGATCCCCCGCTGCTCCATTGTAAGGCGAGATCCGACGGCTAGCGGAGTTTTCCTTCAACCAGGTATTTCCGACAGCCAGTGGGGCACCGCCTCACTCGGAACAAGCTCTAAGGTTCCGATCGGTCTCCTGGCATGTGATCATTGTTTTGAAATTCCAATATTATCACAATTACGATCATTCTACTGTGCATTCAGTTCATTTTCCTACTTGTAGATATATGAAACATAATTCCCGAGTTTTAAACATGTAGTTTAAAAAAATTCAAATCCATTTCTCATCACTTGAAATGATTGTTATAGTGGGTGTATTTACATCGTTGTTTAAAGTCATCACAAATTTCTCCACAGAAGCTGCTGTTAAGAGTCTCAATGCAGGTGATATTTCAAAAATTAGATGTGTGTCATACTGTCGGTAGACACATTAAACTTGATCCGCATTTTCGTTGTGGTGTACAATATGTGCCGATCCGGTGGCCGAGATCGCTAAGGCAGTAGTGCCGTAGCGATCTCGTACCGAAAGATGGCGGGTTCGAGTCCCGCCTCGGGCATGGTTGTATTGTGTTGGTCCTTTCCCCCTATCATCATCATCATCATCATCATCATCATATCAGGGAAGGCAACGGGAAACCACCCTGAATAATTTATCCCAAGAAAACCCGTTATGGGTCACCTAACTTCCGTATATGGAAGATGGGACCAAAGAAGATGTACAATATGTATTAGTAAGCGTGCATGAATGTGAAAAGCGCACCAGACAATCTACTTGTATCCAAAAATGTAACATAAAATAAAAACAGTTCGTTCTTTTATCGAACCTCGCGCCCTAGCAATTGCTGAATTTAGGAATAATACGAATTGTGTTCATATTTTCAATTTTTTGAAATTATTTCCGATACTTTCCCATAAAGATAATGGAATACACAATAATTTAATTAATACATAATAAATTTTATAATTTTTAAGTATTAATAAACTTCATTTCTAACCATAAATGTTCTTTAAAGAAAGAAAATGTTAAAAGAGACCGTATTTATGGTGCCCCAATAGGTAAGCGCGAGTGTCGTGTAACGCACTGTACTTGCATCGTCAATGGAGAGGAAAGAGAGACCAATAAAAAACGCTTCCTCTTATGTGTAACACATTGGCATAACGAATGAAAGAGCCCAGCTAAGTGCCCAAATACATTTATTTATAGTTATATTAAAGTTTTCTCAATGAATTTCTTAGTGGCACAAAGCAGATTTCCGAAAGAAGAATAGAACTTTTCGGACGTCTGAATACATGGCGATTCATGCCGAGGAACACAGGACGTTGCGAGACGCAGATGAAGATCGAAAGAGACGCAGTGAAAATGGATCAGACACAAACCTCTCACATGAAGTGGAGAAGAATAAGAAGAAAAGAAGACAGCGGCTACGATGACAACGACGATGTCGATGACTACGACGACGACCTAGAAGAAGACAAATTTATCAGTGAAATGAAGGTTTCGGTATTTCTAATATTTTCTAGTTTCATTCGAATGTGAATTTAAAGGGGTGCATTTTAGAAAGTATTATTAGATTAAAGAGAAAAGTTCATATACTTAGGTGATATATCCTTTATGTTGATCAAGAAATGGATATGCTTATGTCACAGGAAGATGTATATGTGTCAGTAAAGAACAAACTCACGTCCACTGCTTTACTGAGCGGCGAGATTTTTCTCAAGACGCAATTGTACTCTCACTCCCACGCGTTTTTCAAATTATCTACCTAATTCACGCGCGTTTTCTTTTTTCGCAGCCATCGCCCACACGCAGTTGGCACCGAATTCGTCCTTGTCTCACCGCGACTTCCCAATACCAAACGCACTTGACATCGAAACTTGTCTTCTTCTTTGTTCGACATCGTGCCGTCCCATTCGTTGCCAAAGTCACACCTCTCGCTGTGATGCTACATTGTTCGTTCTTGGAATCGCAATGAAGGCAGTGGGGGTGCGGTGATTTTACGAGAAGACAAGAATACAAAAACGTCTGCTTTGTTTCAACGAAGCAGTCACAAGGATAAAAATTAGGAAATCTGGAAACGTTTGACGGAGATGGATTCAACTAAATTTAAATTTCGTTGGCTGCCTTCAATATTATTCCTCCGCCATTTCTCAAAAGTAGACTTTAAAAAATGCCATTCTACTAGAGTGTGAAGTTCAGGATTTATATTGTGTGACCCTGACTAAAAACTATGTTTGTGTAACCCTGACTAAAAACTATGCTTACGTGAGTATGTGACTCTTGTTGGCCAATTTTGAATTTCAAATGTTCGCTAGATGTAAGTTCACAAAAGGGGCACAGCATTTTCATTTTTTTACGTTTAAATGAAAAATAATGACTTTTCGGTTTCCAGATTGATTTGAATTACTATGCACTTCCAGAGTATTATCGATGGATAGTACGTAAAAATAGAAATTAATTAGTAAGCATTAAGGTTTACGAATATTTCGTTTCCGTATATTTGATTTTTTTCTTGAAACAATTAAAACAAAACCAGGCAGAAACGAAAATAAAAGTAAAATTTGGAAAAAATAGTTTTATGAAAAGTATTGAGGGATTTAAAGCCATTGTTGTAAAGCCTTTTAAGACCTTCAATGTGAATTCCGGTGACGCTTTCAAGATGGTATTAAATGAATAGTATAACTCAGAATTATTTCTCCAAAAGCAGAGTTCAATTAAAGACTCAGTGAAAGAAAATACAGGCGTCGCCTGCAGGTCAAAAGCGCCCGTGTGTGGGTGTGTTTAGCGCCGGCCTCCGCAGCGTCCGCATGCAAAGGATCCACCTGCTGCGACCTTGCGCGCGAACGTCTACAGGCGGTCGGGCAGCGGTGGCGGTGGCAACGGCGTCGGAGAAAAATGTGACGGCGATAGTGGCAAAGGAAACAGCGCTGGCGGAGGCGACGGTGTCGACGGCGTCGGAGACAGAGACGGCAGCAGAAGCGAAGGAGACGGCGGTGGCGATGGCGATGGCGGTGGTAGTGGTGGTGGTGGTGGTGACGATGACGTAAGCGGTGGCACTGGCGGGAGCGGAGGAAGGGGCAGGGGGTGGGGCGCGGCGGAATAGGGACGGAACGGTGGCGGTGGCAGGCGCGGGGACGGAGTGAAAACAGAGCCGTGGGAGGCGGGGACGGAGACGGAAGCGGAGTCTGTGAAGGATGAGACAGCGTCAGAGGAGGGGATGGCGGAGATAGAGACGGTGGTGGTGGCGCCAGCGGCATGCTGGAGCGAGGTTGGGCTGGGGCGGAGCGGGAGGGGCGGAGGGGGACGAACAGAACGCACCGGTCGCTGTAATGGTCGCGCAGCGGAGCAGCACCGCGCAGCGTTGTAGCCTTCATCAGCGCTGCCCGCCGGCGGCAGCGAGAGCGGAGGAGGAGGCGCGCTGATGGCGTAGGACAGGTGGAGGGGGAGCGATGGAAGCGGAGTGGGCGGAGGAGATGAATGAAGTACGAGACTGCCGCGATTGTGGGCAATTGGACGCTGAAGATAGCAGGACGTGGACGAAAACGGTGTGATGTTGGAATGGCTTGGTGGAGTGTCAAGGGAACCCCGGGAAGAGAGACTGGCTTGGGAGTCGGGCGAATCCGAATGATGAACTAGGAACGCTAGGAAGTTCAGGAAAATGGAGAGAAAAGGAAGGGAGGGGATAAAAATGTGGCACCAGAGAGGAAAGAAGATACTGCCTCCTTTCTTTATGGTGGTACCAATAGTACGGAAGGAGCCCATGTAGAGCAACAGAAAGCCACGAATATTGACAAGTACCGAAAGCGACGAAGATGCAGGGAGCTACGGAGAAACGGTGATCGACATGGCAAAGTAGAGTGAGGATGACTGCACTAACAGATTACAGTGACACAGGATTAAAGAGGACAGTGACAAGTACTACTATGTTTACCGTGTGGTACTGACAAACGAAAAACACGGGGAAGTCGATGTGCTGCGTCATGTGGGACGAAGATGGACAGAAAATCCGAGCAGAAAGTGGGGAAAAGTCAAGAGACATCGACTGCATCAGGAATCATCGTGAGGGAGACGACGTACAAGGGACTATGGAGTAAACAAGACTCTCAAGGTAAAGGGTGGGATCTTGCGACCTTGCATCTTGCGACCCGAGCGTACTTGTGGTCGAGATCGTAAGTTTATCTCCTCACGTTGTCAGAAATTTACTTTAAATGATTAACCTTTGTGAATTTGCGGTGTCTGCCGGAATCAAATTCATAGGACGATTGTTCTCAATAGTGGTTTTACAGATCAGTTGAAGTTCTACGACAACAGCAAGATTCACATGGATGAAAAGTAAAAAGAGCAAATACGAATAAGATTTAATATTACGAGGATGGTTTATTCTGATCGCGGGGACGTTATAACTCGATGGGATTGAAAATCAACGACAGTGTGGCGATTGAGACGATAAAGAAGATGCTGGAGGTCAAGTGGCGAGTTGTGATCAAGGTGGGCACCTCATTACTACTGATCTTTGAGTGGTCTCCTCAGAATTCCACTCACTAATCAGCCACTTACGGTTTGTCATTAAGTGGAACCAACCTGTTGCTGATGCAAAATGAATGCTAGATAAACTCACCAGAAGTTAGATAAGTTTGGTATGCATTATTTTTCGATATATTGCTCTCTATATATGTGAACCCTCCAGTTGTCACGTATTGTATATTATAGCATACTTCAAGTTGACGTTTTTTTCCGTCTCGTCAGTATCAAAATTAAAAATAGAAAAAAATCTGTATTGCAGACGTACTGACCAGAGAAATAGAAACAATATCAAATAGTAGAAAATAAAGTAAAATAGATAGTTCAGTTTTCGCCGTAATAGATAGTGAATCAAATATGAAATAGGAAAATGTGAGATATTACTTATCCCATCAAGCTGTATCTGACCGCATAATTCTGTGGATAGAGCATCGATAAATTTTAGGACAATAAGCATAATACATTTTGCGTGCATTGCTTTGCAATCATTTTAAAACAATTTGAACTTTCATAGAACAAATATTTTGTACAGTCTGGTCAAATGCATAAATACGAATAATAATTTTATTATAGACGGTGTAGTTCAGTTTGTCACTACTTTGCGGTAAATATAACATTGTTTACACAACGTATTAAATAGACAACTGTGACTGCAATATGAATATATGGTTCAATGTTCGCAGAGGTTTTTGAAATAACAGTACTCTGCGATTTCCTTTGTATATTTTCACATTTCCTGGACTCCATTAGACAATGCATTGTACGCCATTTACTTTAATTAAACCCAAAAGTAATTTAATGTCCTTCCCATTCCGAGTGTTTTATAAACACACAGAAAGCGTCTCAGCCTACAACAGTAGCAACAACAAACGAACGTCAAAAGCCCAGAAAACAAACATTCCCTTTCATACCCGCAACTTCATTCAGCCATCAACGCTGCTCCCTTCATTTGGGTGAAAACGCAATAAATTTAATGCGTTTCGGTTCTCTCTCCAGCCCCAACCCACCCCCGCCCTCTCCGCGAACCCTCCACCCTCTCCCCGTTTCCTACGTGCGTAAATCAAACTTTTCGGTAATTAACAACACGCATTATTCACACTCATTGGCACCATTGGCATTGTCGCTGGCTCAAGACACAAGAAAGCGCCATTAAATGACGCGCGTAATGGAATTATGAACGCGTTTGGTTTTGCGGCCGCGCCGCCAGGGGCGCGTTGGGGTGCTAATGGCCTGCATATGCGGGCGCTGGCAGGCACCGGCGGGGGCGTGGTCGGACAGAGGTTTTCTGCGTGGTCTTCGGGCAATTACATTTGCGAGATGCGACGCGCGCTGGCGGGCTCTGACGGTCTCTGTCCGGGCCCCTGTGGGTCTCCACACCACCCAGAACGCGAGCTGGGGCTGGAGCTGTGACGGGCAGATGGTGGCCTGTGCAGCCGAGGACGTCGATGACGTCGCTTTTTTTAGTTGGGACCGCAGCGGTTGCAGCCACCCTCGCCGGTCTGACCGCTGCTATCACTGCTGCGACCTCGCCCGCTCTGTGGTCGCTGTTCTTGGCGTTTTCCTACGGGGTCGTCGCCATTTCTGTATTCGCCACTTATCCAACTATTTCTAAATTTGTTACCCTCGATGCATTCGCTCTCTGCACCCACTCTCTCCTTGTACTCTCTGATGTCCCGATGGCGGGTTGCTCTTCCCATCACTCTCGACGAGCACGGCTTTTTGCCTAACCCCTTTTCCCATTATCGGCATTCTCCGCATTTCCATCCTTGACGCCTTTATCGCCTTACGGGTCGTCGTCTTCCTCCCTCTCTCTCCCTCTCTCTCCTCTCTCTCTTTCCTCTCTCTCCCTCCCTCTCTTCCCCTCTCCTTTCGCTATCTGCCTCTCTCCCGCTCTTTTCCTCTGCTTTTCTCTCCCTCCCCCCTCTCTCCCTCTCTCTCCTCTCTCTCTCTCTCCCCATCGTCGTCGCCTGGAGACATCTGCTAGTCAACTCACTCCAAGCCACTTATTTCTCTTTCGAAGACCACGCTGTTCTCTACATTGTCGTACCGCCTTCGTTACTTCCTCGTATCTGAATCATCGTCATAAGCTCGCATTCTGTCTCCTTTCAGCCACACGCTTCCCTCATTTTCCTTTCGGCTCTGGACATCCTAAATGACAGACGCTGCATTCCTCGCCACCTCTAATAACGACTTCCTCCTAATCTACAGCCTCTTCTTCTCTCCTCCATGTCCCTCCTCTCCTCCTTGCTTTCCACTCCTCTTGTTTGTGGATTCGTACTGCATCTCCAACACACCAGTTTTTGCCGTTGTCCTCCACTCCGTCTAACCCTCACAGTTGCCTTCCAATCGTCCCGCCCATCTTCTCCTATTAGATAGACCGGTTGCATTTTCCTCAGAGACAGTATTCCGCTTTCTTTGGAGTGAACCTGACCGGGTTGTCCTAGGGTTCTTTCCCCGAGAGCGATGGAATTTCGACACTAGTTAGATGACTAGGTCGACTTGAGTAGCTGTCTGGAGAATTCTAGCGGCCTGCTGCTCTGATCGGTAGTTTTCTGTGGTTTCTCCATTCAATATCAGAGCAGCAATATCAAATGCCAGAGTACTATTCTACACATCTGACTTTCCTGATCTTTCCTTCTTCCTTGTCCTATTCTCACCCCATATTAACACACACTCACACTTACACGCAGCACACTACAACACACGCTGAGACCTGCCAAGAGTATAAAGTTTGACCCGGCTGGGGAGGAAGCCGTTTGGAGAGATACCTTGACAGGGAAATCCCCCTCAAACAGACGTGTAGGTCGGCGCCGGATCTCAACATCCAGCCGCGGGGAAACACCGCCACCTCCCGCTATTACAACATCCACAACACTAACGGGACTAATGACCATAGCAGTTGACGGCCCGGGAAACATCAACGAATCGATGAAGCCTCCCGCTAGCTCCACTCCTTCAGGGCGTCGCCCCCACCCCCCACCCCCAGCGGCTGCGCGCCCCCACCGCCCCTGCCCCGCCAGCGCCCGCGTGCACGCGCAGAAGGCCGCCGCCCGCCGCCGGCGCAGCGCGCAGCAAAAAGCTTCGCCCGCCCGCCGCCGCCCCGGGCAGCGCCGCGCCCTGTCGCGCCGGCCACGCACGGCGCGGACCGAGGGGAAGGCCTGTGCACAGACAAGTGGCGAGGAGCTGCACAAGAACCGCGCTATAAAGACTGGATTTACATGCACGACAAATCTATGAAGTGCTTATGTATTTTCGTTATAAAATTTTCCAAAATATTCACTTACAGAAACGCTTTAAAATTTACGCACAATATTGAAAGTGTTTTGGTCCTCTCACAATTTGAAACCTTCACTAGATCGATTTATACTAGTGGAAATCATGAATTATTGACGTTTTATAAGCCCACTGATATTCTCACTTGAAAACATTCATTAAACTCTGATTATATTTAAAAAAATCACTTTCACACCGCTATCAATGATGTCTTTACATACACCACATGTCCCAGGCTTGCTCACCCTAGCTCTGATTAGACCGCGAAAAGAGAATTATTGTCGATAATTGGTTGAAGTTCACCTAACAAAACCAATATGAACACAAACGACTGTAGATAAGCGTTAATTCTATTATTCATTTTAAGATATTAGTATATCGTGATGTTACAAAATCTGTTAATAAGAATAAACGAAACCACACTAAGAGTCCACTACCTTTTATTTGAAGAAAAAATGATGAAATTTGATTAAGTAGAAAGCTCTTAGCTTTTTGAACGAAAACTCTCAGCGTTTGAAATATATAGATATTCGTAGATACGATGCATAAGGTCTCTCTCGCGAGGGGGTTAATTCACTCGGTACTTTTCATTTTGATTACTTTTCGCACAAAATACACGAAAAGGCGAGGAATGAAGGGGAAGGACAATGTGGAGCGAAGAGGAGAAGTGTCACAATGAAAGCAAGAGAAATTGTGCGAGGACTAAGTCCAGGGAGAGTAGAACTACTCATTAGCGACGCAATAGATTACCAGGCATAGCGGAGTGGTGACGAGAATAGGGATGCCAGAGCTGTGAGGATAGCGGAGACGATGAGGCAGCAAAAACCGTGGGGATGATGGTGCGTCGAGAATGGCGGGGATGGTGATGAAAGCACGTCAGGTGGATAGTGAATCGTTGAAGATGACAGAGAAGGCAATACGGCGAAAACAGAAGGAATGATAGGGCAGCAATGACAACAGAGAGAGCAGAGCGATGTAAACGCGTCAGCACAGAACCGAAAGCGGACAAAGTATTCGTACGTGAGTTTTGATTAATTGATTACTAGTTATTCCAGGCGCGTCAAATGCGACGGTAATTAGACCCATAAGGGTAGTGCATGTTTTTACTCAGATGCACTACCCTTATGGGTCTTGCAGGGCGATGGTCTTCCCCCGCTGTATGGCGAGATCCGGCGCCGACCTACCATCAACAAGCGGTGTTTTCCCCAACCAGGTATTTCCACGCAGCAGTGCACTGCCCGACATGTGTGGTAGTGTTGTGCGTGTATGTATAAATGTGTGTGAGGAATAGGATAGGATAAGGAATGGGAAAGAAGTATCGCGCGATGTCCGTGGTCCGGGTTCTACTCCGGCATTCGCCTGGAATAAGTACGTGGGAGTATATCGGAGACTGGAAGAACAGAAGTAACGACGGGCATCAACGCTAACAGCGAGGGCAGAGCGACGCCAACGCGTCAGCTCAGACCCGAACGGGGCTGCAGTGGAGAATCGCGGACGGCGAGCAGCGGGGGCGACGAAGCGAAGGCCGACTTCTCCCCCAGCCCCGGCCCGGGCCCCGCCCCCTCCAGGCGTTTTTTGCGAGGCGTCGGCGCGCGGTCCCCGGAGACGCGGCGGCTGCCGAGTGGTCACCGCCGCCGCCGCCCGGAAGATAATGACGCTGCCCCCCGCCGCCGCCCCCGCGCCGGAAGCCCCGAGCGGGCGGCGGGCCAGACAAAACCGCAGGGCCCGCCCTCCCACGCCCCCGCTGTCCCAGCCCGCGCCGCCGCCGTCCCCGCCGCTGCCGCTTTTGGCGTCGCGCGTGTCTGCCGCTTCCTAGAACGCCCCTCCGCTGCCGTCGCCAGAGCGGCTGAGGTGGCTCAGGGCATCAATTGATGTCACTGTCGTCTTAGGGTTCACGTCCAGACGCTGGCAGGGTCTTCGACGCAAGCTAGATAGGACGGATTCAGCCGCTGTCTGGAGGAGAATTCTAGCGGTAGGTTGCTCTGATCGATAGTGTTTCGTGGTTTCTCCAACCAACACCAGGCAAATGCTGGAGCAGTACCCTAACAAACGGCCACGGACCTCGCAGTGCTTGATCATCCTTTAGCTGGCAAAAGGAATATCCTAACCCAAAGGCCAAATACATACATGCAAAGATATGTATTTGTATTTAGCCATTTTATGTCCCAATTCGCCTCGGCGCCTTTAGATCCCGGGGAATCCTTGTCGGTCACCCAACCTGGAACCCGCGATGTCCCGAATTCGCTTAATCGTCGCGACTTCACGTTGGTAACTAATTCGGCTAGCACGTGGTCGTGGCATTTCAGTAGAACAGTCACCTGGATGACCGAGGAGAACCACCAAAACTCCGGAAGGGATTGCCGGCACGGGGATCTAACCCGGACCTCCCGAATGCGAAGTCAGCGCGCTACTGCCTGAACCTCTTCCCTCGGTCATAAAAGACGTTTATGACTAATTGACCAATATGATCAATTTAATTTTACGTTCAAATATATTACCTGTGTATTAAGTATTTGATCTGATTCTGAATTTATTTTGTATTCTAATTCTATTTGGTTAATTTAACCAAACCCTCAAGGTTAACTTAATACTCACCAACAGATGAAAGGAAAGGATTCTCACCAAAAAGGTGAGAATCGAGACATCGAAGGCGATTGTTCAAACGTGCTCAAATGTGAATCAATTGTGCGTGTATGTGATCTTATGCGTAAAATTTTTATCCAAAACTTGTCTTTAGAAGAGAACTGTTTATTTCGGAAAAGGCTTTCTCAATTTTGAACTCCTTTAACATTCCTTTCGTACTTCCAAAATCGATAGGTCGAAATATACTACAATGACCGAGGTACTTCTCTCCTTCATATAACGCTATTGACGCTCCCAGTATACAAGTTTTATTTCATCAACTATATTGAATTAATGGGGAAAATTCTACATTATTTTCTTATTTATTTGTGTTTCATTCCAAGATGAAAATTATAAAATATTGAAATACTTAGACAATTAGAAATGTTGTAATGTGTTATGTATTATTTTCTTGATTGCTAGTCAAAGAAAAACTAATCAACATTGTTGATAGAGAAGACTTTTTTTTTTGACTTTATTTCTTCCACCTAAGCATTTTTGATTTTCAGGAGTTTTATACATAGAGAATCAATGTTTAACATTAGAAATATACATATTTCAAGATTTGTATGAACTTGTGTGCGCGCGTGCATGCGTGCGTGTGTAAAAAATGCAGCACACTTACAAGATAATTTTAATGCAATGAGAGAGTTTGTTCAGTGAATGTGTGAATGAATTTGTAAACAAAATATCAAATTGGAAAACTACTTTTGTATCTTTCAAATCAGAAAATGATTGGAAATTTTCCGTATTGATTTATTACCAGACACATTGACAAGAATGTCAACGTTAACTTGAGCTAAGCCAACATTAATTTTGTTAATTTGTGCATAACGTTCTTCCCTCTAAACATCGATATAAGGAGCGCTTAGATTCGTCACAAACTTTAAAGAACTTAAAATTTGCAGTTCTACCTCTGGGAAGAGTTAACAAATTCTCAAACGAATCCTTCACTGCCCAAGCCGTTGCCTACTTTTCCCAATAGGAAAACCTACCCAGACTTCTGTTCCTTTTAGCGCGCATCTCCCGAGGCCTCATTCCGTCACGTCACCTCAATCCCCCCTCCCTCCTTCCGCGTGGAGTCTCTGGTCTTCGCCGCCCGTCCATCGTCCCTTGCAGGCGGCCGCGGTTACCGCTCGTCCTCCACGGCCCCCTGGAAATTGCGCCCTCACAGGGAGTCCGCCGCCCTCGCCACAGCTCCTCGGCCTCCTGCCAGCGGAAAGTTTGATGAGAAACACAGCTGATTGCAGTCGTCGAAATCGAAATGACGACCTTCATTTCGGAGAAATAGACCTCCCAAAATGCCCTTTACGAGACGCCCTGTATAAGAAACGAGAACCTTTTATAATATAATTTTATAATGCATAATTATGGCATATAATTTTTATGAAAATGGAAGGAAATCTCAATATAAAACGGTCAAAACTTCAATAGTCTCCCTATTATACAAAAAATAGATATATAGTAATGTCGTATTGAAGAATAAATAATTTGGAAGGCAATTAAAATGTTGTTTTCGCTATTAATTTTATAATATTGTTTTGCATATGAAATTTTGTGGATTTTTGGTTTCATTATTCGTTGATCAGAGTTATTTCTGAAATTAATACATCGAATTTTCTACCAAACTCCAAATTAAATTTGACTTCCTCGCATCGCGTGTTTATGGATAAGTAACTGTATCTGTGAATTCCGAGTAGAAATGTGGGCGGCGTAAATTTGTTGCATTTTTCATGAAATCATCCCTGTTTAAATTTAATCCATTTGGGTCATATTCCATTTTAATAAGGACTGTACGCATTCCATCAAACAGAAATTGCAATAACCTGATTAATATTTTTGCTTTTTATAGCTAAAGGGGAAATACTCTAGAAACTTTAAAAAATATGTCGGTAAAACTTTCATAATAATATTCAGGTAAGCAAGTTTCGTAGATTTTAAGATTTATATTTTTACCTACATATTTCAAGAAAATATTTCGTACATTCAACTGAACTATTTGTGCAGAAACGTTTTGAAAAGCATTTGTATAAACATATAAAACGTATCTGCCGAGCTGGGTGACCGATATTGTTATGGCGGGCATCTTGCTTAATCGGTTTGAGGGGTCGCGTGATCAAAACCCATCTCGGGCATGGACGTTGTCTTGTATGTTGTGGCATGACAGAGCTCTCCTACCCAACAAGTATTACCTTTCAACCATCTTCCTGTCATCTTTAAAGAGATTAACATCCTCCGTAACCGACTACTTTATCGGAGATGGACCCACAAGATCATTCGGCACATTCACAAAGAAAGTTGGTTATGGAAAATCAAGATGAAGATAGACCTACTGGTCGCCTTCATAGAGGAGGGAGACCTAACGCAAAATATTTGTACTAGAGTTCGAGCGGGAAGGAGACGTGACAGTAAGTCCCGGAAACCCACGATAAGAGAAGTTGGCTGAGACCGGGGTCACTGACGGGGCTGTAGAAGGTTGAGAAGCGATCTAATAAAAAAATTAAAGAATAAATAATAACATTACATATCCTGCACAATGTTGTACAAAACCAAAAAAAATAATAATAATAATTTTCGTGTAATTACCATGTCATTGTAATTGTAATTTTTAGTCAATTATACAATTCCTCTATTCGATTGAAGTAGTATGCCCTGCTTCCAGGCGAGCCAAGGAGTAAATGTTGAAAGGTCCTTGTCTTTCCTGCACAATTGATTTAAATTTCATATCATCTTCCCAAAAAGTTGCGTTCACTTGTTACTGGTGTAGTATGGTATAGAATGGTACTGCTATGTTTCGCCCACACAAAAATCAGCCGGTGTCTCATGGACCATCGCTTTACAGCATGTTAATGACGCCCCCGACCCTGCCACCTTGCTTACCTACCAATCTTCCCATCCTTCGCACGGAATTGTAGTCGATAGTCCACCGGTGATTAGTCTGGTGTACAGGAAGAGAATCAGGGTATATCCAAATGGCGTTGTCGGTGTGTCCCATACGAGTAATTACAGAATGTTGTTCACACTTTAGAAGACTGGCATTCACAACATTCACACGATTGCGTAGCTTCCGTAGCCGGCGTTTATGGGATCTGGACTGTGCAGAACGAGCCGTGTCTGAATCGTGGGGACTGGCGTTTCTGAAGCAGTACAGAACATCTCTGAAGAAGGCCACAGTATGTTGGCCGATACGTCATTTACCTTAACGCAGGCGTGGCTCAACCCGGACAGCCAAGCTTCCTTTGCTTTACAGCATGTTAATGACGGCCCCTACCCTCCCACCTTGCTTACCTACCAATCTTCCCATCCTTCGCACGGAATCAACACTCACACAACCGGTGAGGCAAATGAATTAGAATAAGGATTCAGTTTTAGAAGTGATACATTGTGTACTACAAATGCACTCCATACCACAACACAACTGAAAACAACCATATCTTGTTCGAATGGAATTCCTTGGTGAGGGTATTAATGTTCCCAATTCCCTGCGCAAACATGTCGGCTTCTTGTTACTCGTTTTACAGAAAACAAAATTAGTTGACTAACCATTTGAAATAAATAAATAAATAAATAAATAAATAAATAAATAAATAAATAAATAAATAAATAAATAAATAAATAAATAAATAAATAAATAAATAAATAAATAAATAAATAAATAAATAAATAAATAAATAAATAAATAAATAAATAAATAAATAAATAAATAAATAAATAAATAAATAAATAAATAAATAAATAAATAAATAAATAAATAAATAAATAAATAAATAAATAAATAAATAAATGTAGATAGTAGCTCTGTATCGTCGCGAATGGCTGTCGCCTTGGTTGGCGTTCCCCAAAGGCTACCTCGCGGCCCTATTGCCACTCGTCTGCGCGGACGAGGGTCCTTCTGACCACAGGCAGCTCAAATCATTACTGCACCGACCGCTTCCCCCTCGACGAACAATGGGTCATTTATTTTCCAGCGCCCTCGTCGTGTCGCTGGTACCTCACCCCGAAACTCCGCCTGCGCAGGCGCGCCCAAACCAGAACGCGGTCGTACGAGCGAAAATACATTCAAACGCGCGCCTACAGGACGCGGGGATACGTTCGAAGCAGAAAACACCGGTATTATTCTCTCTTTTGTGTGCCCATAAACAAAATGTATTTGTCAGTTAATTTGAATTGTGATTAATAACTTTTCGGTACTTCTTTGTTTAACGTAGTAATGCACGAATGCAACACCCTGCAACACGCACTAAACCGGTGTTGTGTATGGTTCTATACCCTTTAAGTCGAAGGGCTCGATATGTGGCTGAAGAATGGGACGCTTGAGAGAGGGAAAATACGGAATCCGTAAAAATAAGTACGCCAGCTTTAAGAGAAAATTCACTTAGGGTATTCCGTAAGTATGATTTATTTAAATTATTGCATGGAATGAGTTTCGATATTGTGCAGAAATACATTAAAAATGTTCAAAGATCTAAATTCACCTGCAAAAAGAATTTTGAAAGAAATTCAATGTGAAACTTGTGAAATTTCACCCTGTCTTAGTGGGTTTACAAAAAACTTGATATATTTTTTTGCACGTGAGGTTAGAACTATATTAACAGAACTACACTTAGTCTTTAGTATACTCTTTTCAATTACAACACAAATTGATAAATTAATTCATTATGAATTAGTGAATTCCGTTTTTTTTATTTGACAATTGGGACAGATATGGGTCTAAGAACAAAAAGTGATGTATTCTAGAAGTATGTCTCCGCGTTGCCATAAATTACCAAAAATATTTTCCTTCTTCATTTTATATTCTATGCAATTTCAGTTCATTTTAAAATACGGTTTTCCTCTATTAAAGTACTTTAATCCCAGAACAATACAGATAAAATATTGTGTTTAAAACTATCACATGGAAATTTTATTAGGTTCTACTGAGGCAGTCGATGGTCCATATGTTTGCATTACTAACTACACCACAATTCCTTATATTCACTCGATCAGACGCACGAGAATATATGTTCTCTACAGAACGCTCTTAATATCAATACGTGTTTATTATATCACGTCTTAGCATATACAATAGTTTTACATGACCAAAAATCCACAGTCAAATCTCGACAGTCACAGTAGTGCTATAACTGCACTGTTATACAATTCTATCGTTGTGTTTTCTACGACCTGAAATACAACAATTTATTAAATATATCTACTATATTGTTAATATCGCACTAGTAATATCCATTTTCTAAAGAGTCACAAATATTTGTCAGAGAAACATTCCGTTATTCCAACCTGAACATATGTTCTGACCAACAACCTGAAACCCTGAAACAATGTCAAGTGCGTTTTTTTACATTATATTCTACTCACCTTCTTTCTAATTAATAACAAAAGCTGTAAAGCAGAACAAAGTTGACATTTTAAGAAGATCGCATCAGAGTGTCTTCGCATTCCAACAGTAGCATTTCATTACACTACTGCTGCTACTAGTACTACAAAGCGAACTATCCTGTACTTCTGGAAGCAATAATATTCACGAAATATAATAAGACTATATACAAGTACACTTATCGTGAACTGATGACTAAAGTAGTCACTTTTCCAATAAATAAAATTTCCAATGAATTTCCACATGCTTCGTCACTTTTTCTCTGCCCTCGAACAACCAGAGTTCCCACCTTAAAGTGATTCCACGGATCCAGTATCAACCCAGTAACACAGTGATGCCGACATCCTATTCGATTCGAATATCATTCCGCCTCCGCAGGAGGAAACCCGGAGTGCAGGTAGGTCCCACCGGACTACCTGTGCCCGCGCCGAATCGTCAGCGCCCGGGGGCTCACATTACTTTTCTCATTTGCTGCGGTCGCCTCCGTCGGCTCGTCCGCTCGCACAGAATGGGCCACTGTTTCATTCACGGCGCAATTGTCTGTGATGAAACAGTAATTAGCCCTGGATTCGACTCCACTCGGCTCGGCCCCGACCCGCCGCCGACTAATGGGAGGCGAACAAAGGCGGGACTTCGTTAAGAACGCCGCCCATGGGCGCTATGGGGGGTCGATGGGGGTCCGATAGACATCGCACGGCGCTGAAGGAGCTGCGCGCTCGAGGGTTGGGAACGAGCGGGCAGATGGCGGTGGGCGATATTCCTCGAATTTTCGATGCGACGGTATTCGCTGCATTCAGTGGCTTCTGGTGAGATCTGGGACGAGTGATACTGAAGTGGCATTATCGCATGTTTCTGCCTCTTTTGAGCTGTGAGCGCTCTCTCCGGCTGATGAGTAAACTAGCTCCGGCAGAATGGATATTGTAGTGGGTCGTTCTGCAGTAACGTCGAAGTGCCTAATTCTGGATGCTTAATTATTTATTTAAGTAAATGCTGCTCGGTTCTGTTTAGGTGATAATTATCTGAGAATTTACTTCGAAGAGAAATTGAGATATTCAGCGATAATAATGCTATTCACTAATAAAGATAGCTGAAGTGTGATAGAAACGTGCTACTATCAAACGCCGTGGAACAGGGTTTTCATTGCTCTTAATGACAGCATATTGTTGGACGTATACACATCAATATGTCGAGCAAAAACTACGATTTAGAACTGAGCATTTATTTATTTCGATATGTTCGTGCTTTGAACCCATAAAGAAAGAAATTAAAATTCATTTTTGTAAATTCTAAGTGATCTAGTTGGATTTGAATTTTTGAAGATAATGATATATAAAAAGCAAAGTCAATTTACCTTATTATATCACAAAATCATACACTTTTAAGTGCCAATGTCTATATTTTTAAGCAAAGAAATAAATTATATAATTAAAAGTGAACAAAAAAATATGAAAAGTTTCAATCTATGCAATCAGACGTATTACTCTACTCAACGTTGGTATTATGCTTTCCTTCACGTCGTACTGCAATTTGACATTAATTTTCTCCATTTCTTTGCTTATAGCATTGTTACCGCATATTCAGTATGTCAATAGGATGGATACGATTGATTGATTAATTAGCAATTCCGGCGCGTCAATTGCTAAGGTCATTATTCCCGTCAGTATAGTGGATGAATATTCCTCGCAAGATGGTGGTGACCTTACCTCGCTGGATGGTGAGTTCCGGCGCCGACCTAACTAATGGCTAGCGGGGTTTTCCCAACCAGGCATCTCTCACCAGCGGAGCACCATCTCAGCCGGGACAAGCTCTAAAGCCACGACCGGTCTCCCGGCATTTGTGGTAGTGTAGTACATGTAAGTGTGGGTGTATAAGTAATGAGTGAGGATATGGAAAAGAAGAGGAAGAAAAGATAGTTCGCGATCCGCGGTCCGTTTGTTAGGGTACCTACTGCTCTGGAATTCGCCTGATATTGATTGGAGACAGCATGGAAAATCATCTATGAGAGAAGTCGGCCACTAGAATTCTTCTCCAGTCAACGGCTAAACTCTATCTAGCGTAGAAAGTATTACCTTCTGCGGGACTCGAACCTGAAACCTCCCGGTCAGAGGTAATGCAGTATGGATACATGGAAGAAAAGCAAACAGTTGATTTATCTGAGATGATTTTGTAAAGAGTGTGCTATCTTATTACCTCGATTTTTGCAACTGACTGATATCACTAATTCCATCTACTTTCTTGTGCCTTTTTCAGACAGACCAAAAGTTACCCCTACAGCTAACCCTCTCTCGAGGAGATGCATTCGTCCTCTGTCTTGAAATATCATTGGACACCTTCGATTCTAGTTGCGTTCACCAACTTTTGCGAGGACAGTATTTCCACACCAAGCGGCGATTCATCCATTCAGTAGCATCCAGATCTAAAGTGAACATTTTACCGACCCTTAGCAAGGGTGGCTAGGAGCCCAGATAGCTATCGTATCAAGCCGTCACGACTTGGAAAGCTCGCCTTCTGACGGAACTTCCGATATTCAAAGTCCTCCTGCTGCACTAATGCACCGCCGCTGCTCTCTAACTTAGAATTTACGAGTGGCAAAGAGCGACATTCTACATGGAGATGCCACCAAGACACAAAATATTGACAAAATAGTATACGAAGTAAAATAGTAGAGAAATTTAAGGGTGATGTAGCACTCTAGTTGGAAAACAAAATTATTTTAAAAATCTAAATGTAGTTTTTTAAAGAACCAGGTCCTCTGAATAAGCTGAAAAGAATAAGCTTGCTTATTCCGTGATCAAAATTCGTTGTTTGATTAACACTGTAAGGCTGAGAGAAAATATAATCTACGGTGAAAATCATTGCCAGAAATAAATATTTTCAAGTATTTCTCACTAATAAACGGGCTGACATTGTTGTTTTTGAGCAGAACATTATCTTTTTATCTCAGGAAGTAAGCTTCGCAGTACTAAATATTAATAATAGAGATAAATAGCGCACAACATACTATATTGTTTTCAATGTCGTTCTATGCACGGACGAGGTAAACGGTTGGCTTTACACCTCAAAACAGTGTTCGCAGTCTCTCGATTGTCCAGTGCACGACGCTAGAGATGATTTGCGAGTCAGACCAATCCCTTGTGAACTGTATACCACAATGTATCAATGAAAATTACGACACCCACGGTAACTAGTTGTACATGAATTACGCCAGAGGAGCTAGTCTCATCACTTGAATGACACAAAAATTGGGTATCATATGATAAGCACCAGAACGTAAGGATCTCCTAAAGTTTGACTGCGCTTCTTACAAAATGAATTGTCATCAATGATTTTGCTTCTACATCTCAAACGCCTGGTTCTGCTCTTTTGTAATGTCAAGTGAATCTGCGTTAACACCCTGAGAGCTGATTTGCGTCCATTATCTGTAGGGCCATCCATGGGTGAAATAGCATCACATATTAATAAAACATTCGTACCCGCGTAGACATTGTTGTACCGAAATTCCTTCAGTCGAGTTTGTGCTAAATGGCCATCATCACACGCATCACACAAACATAGTTACGGTATAGGTTCGAATCGTTGCTACATCTAGTTGCAAGTATTCACCTATAATTTCAATCTTTCAACTCACATTCCTGTTTCTGCTACTTCTGAAAGTCCAGCAAACCACATTTACCGCCCGAAAGCCGATTTGCGTCCATTATCTGTCAGACCAACCCTAAGGGAAATGTCGCGCGTAATGTATTAATCAAAATTTCCATACCCGCGGAGACAGTGTTGTAAACCATGTTCGCGGTGATGGAAGCGCATCGCAGCCACCGGCCGGTCGGTGGCCGGAGCAAACGAAACCATGCCGTTTATTGGAGAATCGATTCCTCTTAACTACCGCCGGGATACGGTTCTTGCGGTGAGTGACAAGCGCAAGCGACGGCGGTTCAGGGCGGAGCAGTGGGTGGAAAACGCCCAAAAAGGAGGCTGGGGATTTTTCTTGCGGTCTTGGCAAAGCGTTTTAACTACAAAATTATCCGAATTAGCTGCTAGAAAACTGGCTATAAATATCCGTTGGAAAAATGTCGTTAGAAATAGTTGTTAGAAAACAGTTCCTTATTTTTCGATTTGCAATTATTTTTTCGAAAACATTTAAAACGTATTTATTCACATATAGAAGCTTTCAGGGATTACACATTTTTATTGTTTTAATGGGGTTACATAGATTTTCTTTACTTGCTTTCTCATTTCAGAACATAAATAAAATTTAATTTCTTTTGATTCCGATATTTATTTCTACTTCTTCTTCTTCTTCTTCTTCTTCTTCTTCTTCTTCTTTATCCTCTTCTGTACAGTCCTAACTTCAACACAATTTCCTCCCTGGTCTTCCGATACCTCTTCGACCTTCGATTGTATGTGTGCACCACTAATTGTAGGGTTCTTTCTTCATTACGGGGCCTCCATAAGTCTAATAATTTCCTTATCTCTTCATTTGCAACGTATCCATCCATTTTTGTGGAGATGCGTTAATTTATCAGAGTGGCTAGGAGATATTTATAATTATGATCTTCCTTCGTGCACAACAGCTTGGATTACGAAATCACTTAAGCATGTCAATGATAAAACATTGGGTCATTTGAAATATTTTCCTATTATTTCAGAAGATTTTGTTTTTTATTGTTAATAGTCAACGAATATTCGGACAACTGATTAAAAACTTCCAAAGTTTCAAAATGTTTGAGAATTTTAAGGCACCTGGATGCCAGGTAATGTAAGACTCTTGCCGCGTTTGAATTGTTTATTCATTTCCTCCTTTATTTATCGCTGAACGCGCGTCGGTCCCTTTCGGAGCAGTGTGCGGCGTGACGAGGCGCCATTCCCGGAAGCGAAGCGAAAGCGGGCGGTCTCGTATGAACGGACCCGTTCCGCCTGGACCCGTTCCGGCCCGCCGGAGCCACATGCGGGACGTTTTAATTCCGTTACGCTCCTTACAACGCGCCGCGGCGCGTCGTTTCTCCATTTGACGCCTCCTACAGCTCCGGCGTTTACGGCCTTTGAGCTTCACGGTGAGCTTGTGATGAGCGTCAGCCCCGTATTTCATGCGGGAACATTTCCGTTCCGGGGGCTTCAGGGCTAGCATTCACATCGTCCGGGCGTGTTATAGTTCTTAACGTATTTAGAGTGATAACGAGTAAATAGCGGGTGCTGTAAGAGTTTGTAAACCGAGGCGCTAGCAGTTTTTGTAGCGAGTATGTTATTTCTGTTATCGGCGGTGTGCCGTTTAGTACTTTTAGTGATACCACCATCTTATAAGCCAAATACGTGTAAATAAGAAATGTTTCTTAGCTATTAAGCACATGGTTGCCTCGTTATATAATTATTGAATCAAACCTGTTTATTCGTCATTCAACTCGCGCTTCTGAAAGTTATTCGAATACACGCGGTGATCTCTTATGCGCATCATTTGCATTTTAGCTTAACGTGCTTCACAATCTGACTATTGGGTGTTTCATTCAAACATATATTAATCACATTTACTAACATCGAAACTTCAAAATTTTATTCAACTATGATATTTATCAATAATAAGAACAAGATTTACATTAAAAAGTTATATCAGTTGTAAATTTGAACTACACACTCCGGCCTGTGATATGCTGTGCAATGCATACGGGTTTGATCTCGTGATGTCATAAAGCCTATTAGCACGAACTGGAAGCTATGACATCTGAGCACACAGCTTCTGAGAACGACGGAGTTCTCAAATATTTCTGTCACGCTCTTTCAACGCAAGTATGTCTCATTCAGAGATCGACCGAGTGTACTGAAGGGAATTCTCTCCATCCTGAGTCCAACGCTTTCAAAAACTCCATTTAAATATTTGCTGTCCTATCAAGTGCATTAGGGAACGTGGTTTGATTCCATCACTTATGTTTTGTGAATCGTGAGTCAGGAGGCCCTGAAGTTTTTAATTTCGACAATAGGTAAGTAGCTGGTTCAGATTGTGTCACTGATTTGAAGAGAATTCAAGAAGTCCGGTGCTACGATTGGTGGTTTTGTATTTTTCTCTTTAAATTTGACAACGATCTACATACCGCCTTTGATCTATCTTTTCTCTATACTCCTACTTTTAGGGTCGGGCAATGAGCTAACAACAAACAGTGAATGCCTCTCTGGAGTCATAATTGCAACGGCCACCAAATGTAAAATATGTTTCCAAATGTTTTCAAAATACTATCACGTATACGTTACATACGTACCTTAATTTCGAAAAGATAATACAAACAGAAAAAAAGCTCTCTGATGATTGCTGATAATAAGCAGTCATCCAATTCTTCTGTGATCATGTAAGCTAATACACCTTACCAACTTCTAAAAAGAAATTTTAAAATTATAATAATCTAGTAGACTTTTAAGCACTTAACTATTTTAATTGAAATTTTAAGTGCAAAGTAAGACTTGCAAAGATAGAAATATTGTTTCAGAAATTCGAGGGAGCCGTTTTCAAGTAAGTCGTGATCAATCCGCACTGGAATGAATATCAGAATCCCATTTCCAGTTTCGCAGCAAACATATACTATAATGTTGCAGGAGCAGAACTGAATGTTTGCTTTCGTGCAATATCCTGACTAGGGCAGGTATACCATTAGATTGTGCAAAAGTTTGATTGGAAACAAGATCCACCTTCCTGTGCACGTTTCATTCAGAGACATACGCTTGTGAAACAAAAACTGCAGGGAAAACTACGACGAACTTGAACCCTGGCAAACGAGAATACGCCATTAACGCACATTCCAGACTATCACAGGCAATGTGGCCTGCCATTTATCAAAAGGGACAAAAGCCATAATTCGATTCTTTGATTTTATATGACACAAACTAATGCGTTAACCATGAATGGTTACAAAAACTGTTCGTAAACTTCCCTGATTATTGCCTGTAATGAAGCTGTTTTGACCAAGTATTCAATAAGAAGGTGGTAGAAAGAAATAGCTTAATCTCAGGTATGCAAGACATTTTCAGAAAATTAGTACTTCTTTTGAGGGACATTCCTCCACTTCGAAAATTAAAAGGGAAAGTCTGTGATACAGATTTGTTGACTTTGAAAAGGTACAAGTAAAAGCCGAAAGCCACGAAGTCTCCTAAGAACAACTTCTACTGTACACGTAGGTATTTTGGCAGAGATCACTTCACAATATCATAAAGAACGTGTCATGAGTATTAACTATTTTCCGCCTCCCTTGAAGAAGCTGCGGAAGATGAGTAATGAAAAGGAGAGGCATGTGCAAGCAGGGTAGTTTCTACAACAAAAGAAGTTCAGTGAACAAGCCATAAATGTTTGATCTGGTAATACAGAGGCTGCTCAAAACGTGCAAAAACTGTTAACCTCCTAAGAAACATCAAACTTCCCTGTCGAGGGACGATTCGGAATACAATGGGAAGATTGGGCGCGGCCCGCCGCCCGTTGTGTATGGTGCTTGTCTGGAATTTACTTAGAAGAGATCAGAAGAAGAACAACGAAAACTATATATAAGATCAATCGGCATTCGAACTCGATTCCGACGGTCGCCACACACTTCTCGAGCTTCGACACGTCAAGCAAATTTCTGGCACCTGAGCGGAATTGAACCCGCGCTCTTGCAGACACAGGCTCGCTCGTTCGCAAGGGGTTGCCGTAAAGGCGGCTCCACACATTCGTCAGTCGGCGAGTAGAATGCAACCGCTCGCCGAATCCCAAATAGTGTGGATGAGTTGCTTCTATTTGCCGAGAGACGAACAGTCGGTGCTTGATCTTTAGGACACATCAAAGGGAGCGAACATTCGCCGAACTTCTCAGCTGTTCGGGATTGGGCGAGCAGTAGATCGCTGCTTGGTGAATGACGAATGTGCGGAGCCGCCTTTACACTCGTCACTAGCGACGCACGTAGGCTGGTTTACGAAGAAATTCTATTCACAGTATCGAGTCATACGAAAAATAAAAAATAAAAATAAAATAAGCCGCGTTTTCTTTGCCAACAATATTGTTCAATGAAATAGTAGTCGTTTCCTGGCTTCCACACAGTGGCGAACTAATGATGATGGCTAAGCCATCGACAGCTGCTATTTCAATAAACAATATTGGTGACAAGGCCAACGCCTCTAATTATTTTATTTGGAATGCTACCGATAAATCACCAATAACTCAGGTATTCTACGTATAGTAATCGGGTTCCACGCATGTGTCCGTATGTCTATGGGTCCTTGTATCCCTGTGTCGTGTATCTGTGTATCTGTTCCGTCCGGAACAGTATTCTGGGTCAGTGAGGTGTCATCCGATGTATCTTACTCTACCGTTGGGGTAAACTGACCGTGCTTTTTCGGATCCTTCCAGAACATTCTAAGAGAATTCTCGGAAAAGCAAATTCTTAAGGGAAGCATCTTCATCGTCTCTCTTTTCTGAGTGGGAAAGGGGGTTCAGGCACCTGCAGTGGAGCTCAATAGCTCATTCGATTTTTCTCTCGATAAAGCATTCTCACCATTGTATGTCGGATCCTTCTAGAATATCCTTAAAAAGTTTTAGAAAAACTTGTTTTTCATTTTTGGAAGGAGAGAATTCAAGAAATCACAATGGTGAAACATTGATTTATTATTCTGCCTTTCCAGAATAACATTATTTCTTGATCAAACAGATTAGGGATAATTAAACCTAATTTTGTAAACAAACAAAAAAAATTACTAAAAAAATATTTCCTCCGAAATTTCTTCTGAAACGTTTTATGAGCATGCAACATTAATATATTAAAATTTATTTTTATTACAAACTAATGTAGCATAAATATCGGAATTTAACATAGAAACAGCCACTGGTGGCATCACGCTGATCTAGAGCATGAATGTAATACAGATGAAGGAGTTGGAGTAGTCACAAGATAAGCCTCACAATAACAACAAGATTTTAGCTGTTGGTAAATGATAATGTCTGTATTTTGGTTGGAGTGTGTCTCATATTGTAACCACCCCAAAACTCTTCAAAAGCATAAACAAAGCAAGATAGGCCACACCAAAGTGAAGATATTAATAACTACGAATCGCAGGAGACTTACTGAGGCCGATGTGGCTTCATTTCTTATAAATAGATTAGATAGATGAATTATTTCTGCAGGTAGGTATACAACCTGGTGGCAGAACACTACAATTTACATATTACAACTAACTTACCATCCATAATTCCATATTTCGCCCTCTTGGAGGGGAAAATCTCTCACTGCCCCCCCCCCCCCCCGCCGCCGCTGAGCGCTTCATCAGAAAATGAGAAACGAACGAGACCCACTGGGGGCGGCGTGGGGCGCCCGCGCTCGTCAACCGGTCCCCGAATGACCGATAGAGCGCGCTGCCGCGGCGGCCGCGAGGAAAGCAACGATACCGGCGGAGCGGTGCGGCATCCGCCGATAGCGACGGCGGCGCTGGCGGCGGCGGCGCGGGCAGGGCGCGTTCATTACCTCGGCTCGCGGCCACCCACCGCGTGCTCGCCGCCGCCGCCGCCGCCGCCCGCGTGGCCTGATGGGCTGCGGTCGCCGGCCGCGCCGCTCGTAATGCAGTCGGGAGAGGCGGGGGCGGCGGAGGTGGCGACCCCGGGAGGCGGCGGTGCTGCGCGAGACGCTCCCGCCCCCGCCCCCGCCCCCGCCTCCGACCACGCGTCTGCTCCCGCCTGAGCCCCTGCCTCCACCAGGCGTCCACCCCGCCTCCACCCGTTTCCACGCCTCCACCCCGCCTCCACATCGCCTCCACCCTGCCTCCACCCCAGCTACTCTCCCGTCTCCACCCCTACCTCCGCCCCCGCCTCCACCTCCGCCTCTGCTCCCGCCTGCGTCCCTGCCACCGCCCCCGCCTCCACCCCGCCTCCACCTTCGCCTCCACCTCTACCTCCGCTCCTGCCTCCGCCCCTGCCTCCGCCCCCACCTCCACCCCTACCTCCGCCCCGCCTCCCCCCATCTCCGCTTCTGCTGCCGGCGGAGTCGTACAGCAACTGTCCAAGGAGAGCGACGGCACCACGGGGGCTATGCGTGTGGCGAAGTTGAGAATGATGCGGGATTGTCGAGCATTTCGAGAACGATGGCTTTGTGATTTTTTGACGAAATCATTTTATGAACCGATTTGGTTTTATAGGTAGCTAAGAGTGTGTACCGACTCCGCGTCCGAAAGGTTGCGGGTTCGAGTCCCGCCTTGGACATGGTTGTTTGTCCCCGTCTCTCATGTATGTGTTGTCGCGGAGGGCCTCGCGTTCTGTTGATCCCAGATCAGAGGAGCCTGCAAATGTGTTGGTGTCTAGGGTCTGGTCGAATATGCGGCCCATCGGAACGTAAAGAGTAACCGGCTGTCGGCTGGAAACATCCCGAAGAAAAAAAGAGAGAAACAAATTGGCATTTGGTGTAGCATTATACCCCGATTAAAACATAGTTTCCTTTCAAGGTCACGGCTGAAAGGCTAGAGGCACTGCCATCCAATTGTGAGCTTCGTTACGACATACATTTTTGGTATTGAAGCTCCCGATTGGATAACAGTGTGCCCATCTCCTTCCAGCTCGTGATTGTGAGGGACACTATGTTTTAATCTGAGTATACTGCGACTTTTGCCAGAGAGCAATGTTCTCTGGCCTGGTTCCTGTGTTTATTCATTATCCACGCCTGGGGGTAAGGAAGACATGCGGCGAGAACGATATATTTCCGTAGCCTAGTTCACATGACCTACCTGATCTTTTTCTTTCGACACACAGCAATAGAAAGAGACTTTTTATTAGAAAGCTACAGCTTCGTTTTTGTCCCGGCTGGGAAGCGAACCCCGGATTGACTCACAAGAAGCTAGCACGCTGTCCATGAGTCACCTCAGAGGCATGATGTAATCTTTATTTACAATATTTACTTGATGCGTTCTGTTTGAAGTCTGCTTGTAGCAATTCTAAATCACTGGCATTATTGGCAAAGGTAATAATCTAAATGTTAATCAAATTGGCTCAAAAAGGCCTAGGAATGTGAAAAAGAATGAAAACCCCTAATTCACGGGCCAGATGCCAACGATCGCCTTCGTTCCTTAGGAAGGGCCATTTTCCCTACTGCAAAAGTAGGACGAAAAATTCCTTACCTAATGTACAAGTAATACGAATAGTTCGTAATTGATCTCCGTTCCAAGACTAGCTAATCAATACGCAGGTGACTAATTTATTATTTCCGTACTGTAGATGTTTTAGGAATGTTAATAAAGAACGTTATTAAAACAAATATCTCCAAGGGATTCGTAGAAATGCTTTAGACTATGCTGCTTAATTAATTATATTTCTTTCATTTATTTTTCGATATTTTTCCTTTTGAAATTTTGAAGGCCCACTACGTTTTCAACTTTAAAGAAAAAATTCTATTGGTTGTAGTATCCTTTTGCAACAATGAAGTTTGGCAATACATTAGTCAGAACATTATTTTATAAGATCTATTTATAAAAATAATGGCTATATGAATTGACAAGCAATCGGAGCAGCGGAAAGACAAAAATACAATGGACTCGATGGAGTGCACATTAGCAATTGTGATGAATAGTAAAAATTACCTTAAAAATATTTTGTTTCATAATATACAATTTTACACACATTATATTCGAATGCAATGGGATAAAGTTGGGTTTTACTTCAATATGTGACTTTTCTTCTTTAATATTATGGGTTGTGCAATAAGCAAACAAAAATGGAAATACAGATGTCATAAATCAAACAAATTGTGAATGAAATTGCAATGTAAACAAGAGGAAAATGTAACAGAATAGGGCAGAATAGTGCAAAAAGTACACAAAAAAGGAGAGCGACATACTCTAAAATACTTGAAATACTGCGAATGAGAAAATAGCGAATGAGGAATTGTAAATTTGCGTCTATCTCAACAAACACTTAACTTTAAACTTCCTGGCATGGTCTACAGTGTTTGGCAATTGTATAAATATAATTTACTATACTAATCAGTATTAGGTTAGGTACGTATTTACTATACTAATTAGTATTAGCGCTGTTCCTAAAACATCTTTCATCTTCAAAACGTGTTACTGTAGTCCCTTCCAGCTAATATATTGAGTAATAATCAGTAAAGTTAAAACATTTTCTTTAATTACAGTAAAAGATAAATGTTATTAGGATGAGAATGTCTGTATGGGGGCAACGAATAGTAAAAGTTTCTGTAGCAGAATTTCGTAGGACAATGTTAATGGAAGTTTGTGAAAGGAGACTCCGACAACTGATGTCGGCCGTATCCGTACCATGAAAATCAATTTCAGTTCTCAGAACAGCGTACCGCGGTTGATGAAAGTGAGATGTCCGCTCAGAAATATGAACGGAGTGATGCAAGCGAAGTCAAGTGATTCTTAGAACGAAATTTCAGACTCTGATAGCATCGAGGCTTCAGCTTTTTCTCTTTTTATACTGTAGAATTCAATAAGGTGTTATCCTCTAAAGAGATATTCGATCTGCCTTATTTTAATCAGAGCAATTTCAATTTCAAAACTCCACTAAAAATATTTCTCTAAACTTATTTTCTTCGAAGAATCGATCTGATGCAAATACTTGTTGAATGAGTCCATTTTCAAACAGGCAGTTTTCTTGTCCAAGCCAAAACGGAGACATCTCATTTAGATATCATGCTGAGTGACCCTGGACCCAATAAGAAGGAGAAAGTTTTTTAAGTATCTTTTTTTTTTGTCGCATCACGAAAACTATGTTCCCACAGCCATCATCAACAATAACGAACATCGATTGAATTACAAACAGAAATTACCATGTACACAGGTATGCCACTCTATTGAGATACTATTTTGCTACATGAGAAGTCGTGGCTCGTTCGTAACGAACATCACAGAATACGCTACCAACCCGAGCCATATTACACAGCGAAGTAGGCAGCTGAAACTCCATCAAGGCATGAAGTTCCAAACAGATGCGAGTCGTGAGCTCTTGTGCAAATAAGCAGGCAATGCGTTTCTGGAATGAGAGGGAAAGCTAGAGGTTGGAGCGGAAAGGAGAGGTTGGAATAAGGCATGGGCTGCAGCGAGTACACACAGGACCTCTGGACAGCTAGGGTTTTAACGAAAATAAATTTAAAATAATAAAAATATGAATAAAACACAAACTGCTGTGATTAATACGGAATGCGGTCAAATGCCTAAAATATGACGATTTTTTAAATATTTTTTTTTATCGAAACGCTTGTATTATATGGCCAACCAAAGCTGTTTGCAATGCATCTGTATGAATCGTTGTTTCACAGCTATTATTTACATCAAGAGATCGATTACAGTTAATACATTTGTTTGTACATTATCCAGAGAAAGAAAAATGCAAGGAACTTGTAATGCAAATACGAAAGAATAAGGTGATAAGGTATTTACAATACAGTGAACCGAGTTTGAAAACATTATTGTTAAATAATATTTAATGAAATTTTTTAAACGGTGAATCAGGATACAATTACAACCAGGGGTTTGACAATTCGTACAGAACTTTAATTCAGACACTTTTTAAAGTTGTATTTACAAATTTAACTAGGAATTTCTTAATGTACCACTGATTCGTTAGGATTCGAATAACGTTAATAGAACGAATAACGTATATCCATTATTTTCCAAACGACCTATCACGACACAGGCCTAAGAAACGGATCTCGGACAGCGCGCGATCTTTCCTTCCTCTTCCTTGTCCTATCCTCACCTCCTACTTACACACTCATCCACACGCAGTACACATCTCGGGAATCTAGTCGGGAGCATAGAGCTTAACCTGGCTAAAGCGGTGTCACGCTGGTGGGAGATACCTGGAGGGAGAAGCGCGAGCCGTCAGGAAGATCGGTGCCGAATCTCACCCGCGAGTGGGGGAAGATCACCGCCACCTCCGGCGACGTAAACATTGCATTACGCTTACGAGACTAATGACCTTAGCGGTTAGCGCTCACGGAATCACCGATCAATCAATGAAACATATGTGACAAAAAACTATCGTAGTTGCCGGGCCCCGGAAACATAATTCAATAGCGTAAAATACCAGAGTGTGGTACCCAAGTTGGCGGGTTCAAACCCGATTGAAGCCATGGATTTTTACGGACGAAAAAATCCTTCGTGCGCCTTCCTTCGGAGGGGAAGTAAAGTCGGCTGTCCCATGTTAGAAGATTTACTTGCATGTAAAAGATCCTCAAGCCTAAATGACGCCTCTGAGCTAAATTGAAATCACCTGTTTCTCGCCCAAGAAATACCTCCTTTCTCTGCTAGTTGGTGAAAGGAGTGTAGCGAAATTTGCGTGGTCCGACGGAAGAGCAGGCCTCATGGCCTGAGTCTCGCCACGTAAAATAAGGCATTAATTCAATTCAATTTAAAATTCCAAGCGATGTTGGCCCATGGGGGATGGGGGGGGGAGCGGCTGCCGCGCCGCGCGGTGGGCGGGCGTCCGCCGACGGACGAGGACGAGGAGGTCGTGGGGCGCGCGCGTCGCGTCGTGACGTTGCGCTAACTGCCCGGGATCGAACCCAGGCACGCGCAATAAACCATTGACGGCGCGGGACGGGGGAAGCCACAGCAGAGGAGCACACCCGGAGGAACGACAGCGGCGGAATCGCGCAGCAATGGCACGGACGAGGCTTAGTTGGTACTGCGCTCCGCCGGCGGCGCTTGAGAATGCATACAATAATTATGAATAGAACTGAACAAATACTAACAACAAATATACATTATTTGAAAATTAATGAAATTAATGAAGATAGTAATTAAAAAATTCGTTTTCAATATAAATGTTTTTCCGAACTATACGTTATTTTTCTGAATATTTATCTAGGTAAACAACCTAGCTAATGCGAATTTTTTGCGAGGAAAATCAAACAAACGCATCATCAATAATGAAAGAAGGGTGTGTGATGTACCATTATGTGAATATAAAAAAATAGCAAACACGTACGACACTATATGATGTGAGTCGAAATTTTTTTAAAGAATAGCGATAATCTCTCAAACAAACTTTATGGTGGGACAGTTAACTGTTACAATACCTTACGTGTTCCCTGACAGTGTAAAAAACATTATTTCGTAAACAATCCGTTCCCCCACGAAGAATTGAGTTTTACTTTTTCTTTTAATTATTTTGTGTTCATCACTCATGCAATCATTACGTATGTGTATGAAGCGGAGGAGATGCCGTCAGGATGTAACTACGAGCCAATGACGCATCAGGAGAGCGAAGGAAGTCAGTTAACAATGAGGGCCTATGGAGCCGGTGTTTGCGAGCGCAGATGTGGAAGGAGCGAAGGCGGCGGGGGCGGCGGGGATGGCAGGGGCTGCGCGAGGTTGGGGGCCGTCGGGGGCGGCAGGGACGGTGTGGCGGCGGAGGCGGCGGAGGCGGCGGGGGCGGCGGGGGCGGCGGGGGCGGCGGGGCGGCGGGGCGGCGGGGTGGCGGGGGCGGCGGGGGCGACGGGGGGTGGCGGGGGCGGCGGGGCGGCGGGGCGGCGGGGCGGCGGGGGCGGCGGGGGCGGCGGGGGCGGCGGGGGCGGCGGGGGGTGGCGGGGGCGGCGGGGGCGGCGGGCCTGTGAGGAAGCCACGGCGGGCAGTGGCAAAGGCACATGACCTGACCCACGACAGCGTCACAGAAGCCACGCCTCCTCCCCTCCCCCTCCCCCTTCCGCTCCGCCCCGCGCCCGCCGCCTCCACCTCCCGACCTCGGCCAGATGGATGGAGCGCGCATCGGCCACGATGAAATGTATGTATGCATGTATGCGCACGAGTATTGTGTATGCATGTATGCACTCGAGTGTAGATTTATGTGTTACGCATGGCTACGTATATGCTGCGCGGTACACGCATATAGAAACTAAATCGAGTGAGAGTTAAAGGGGATGGACGTGATCTGGAGTGACACGAATCGAACAGAGACATTGCGTTGGAGGGTTACACGCCCCACACGCGAGGGATCTGGAACAAAATAAGAATTTCGAACACGAGTAGGAATTCAACTAGTCTTCCGAAATTTGCATCCATCGTCAGTAATTGCTTTTGAGGGGAGGAAGATTAACTCCTCTTAGAAGTCGAGTTTAGGTGCAAGGAAAGAGGCAATGAAGAGGTTTCGTGCTCAACATCTCAGTCAAGGCAAAATTCGTGGAAACTCCAAGCGACTTTTCCCCATCACGGCGTCAGCGTCAGAGTCGACGGCGGCGGCGGAAGCGTCGGGGCTTTGGGCTCGTCGGCAACGAAGAACGGGGGGTAGCAAAGGACGGGGGCGGTTTCTGACGCGGTGGTGGCGACGGCAGCGGTGACTTTAGAAGCTGAGGCAATGAAGGCGAAGGACGCATCGGAACTTCGAGCTCATCATCAGGAAAGAACGGGGGCGGGGGGGGGGCAGCAGTGATGGTGCGGGGTGGTAACAAAGCGGGGGGATGTCAGAATTGGCAGTGGTAATGGCAGCGGTGACTTTAGAAGTTAAGGCGATGAATGCTGAGGAGGTGTTGGGGCCGATGAGGGTGAGGCATCGGAGTGAGGATCGGGGCGGTAACTGAAGTGGAGGTCTGGGAAAAAGCATCGAGAACGGCGAGGTCAGGGACGGGGGTTGTATTTGAAGCTAGTGTGGAGACGGTGGAGGCTGCAGCAAAGTTGTCGCCGAAAGCGGGTAGCGGGTGAACGGCAGCTAAAGCAAATGGGAAGCGTAGGAGGGAACGGTGGCGGGGCAGGATGCAGAGACGGCGTGAACAATAGGACGGTTTACGCGCAATTGATTTATTTATTTATTTGTTTCTTTATTTTTCCAACTTTAACTGTAATGGTCATTAGGCTCTTTACTATAGTAAATGTTATACACCGGATACCTGAACACTCAAATCGACGAAATTATACTCTAGTATAAAATTAACTCAAGAGCATTGCTAGGAAGTATTAAGTCTGCGTTGCTCAACTGAAAATGTCTTGGCTTCAATCCTCGGCTCTCCCTCCCTTCGCGTGCATTTTGAAATCCTCACTGCAGAAAACTCAATGCGCACCTTAACAACGTTTTCAGTACCTTTGCCATCCTACCATTCCCCCCTCGATTCCAATATTTCTGAAGATCTCGTCTCAATAATCCTCTTTTATTACGCGACCTCCAATGCTTTCGTGGCCTTCTCTACCCCACCATTTCTGCTGTTACCCACTTCCACCTTTTCTTCCTCTCCGTGATCGTCATGTCTGTTGCTTTAATTACCATTACTACACCTTGAAACGCCCTTGGTGACTCGTTAGTTAGCGTGCTCGCTTTCCACGGCGCAGCCCCGGGTTCGCTTCGCGACTGGGGCAAAATTATAACTGTGCGCTTTCCTTTCAAATATCCCAAAATCTATTGCTGTGTGACGATGAAAGGTTAAGAAAACCTGTATACACGGTGGAGGGAAATATTCGTGATAATCACACGAATCCCTTATCCCATGGGCGAGAGGTTGGGACACCGTTGGTCCATGGCCCACATCGGGTTGCCGAGCCAAGGACACGACATCTTAAAACAGAATCATCCCTTACTTTCATTCTAAGCTACGTCGCCTTCCAATACCATCGCACCATCATACCATCTTCTCCATCACCCTCTGTTGGAAAAACAACTACCATTCAAGACCACCACTCTAGAATTGCCTTTCTTCTCTTGGGAAGTGCCGAGAAGCTTTGAAATCATCCAGAATTCAGATCATCAATTTTTGTCAAAGGAGAGGTGTTTAAAAGTCAAGTGATGGACGAATCGAGAAGTGAAACGAAAGCTTAGTTTGCTTACACAGCACAGTATGAATATATTCTAAGAATGTTCTTGGGAAAGTTCTTTCCCCCAATTTCCAATGATTTCATTTGATAAACACAGAGTGGAAATCATAAATTATGACTCTAGATTTGGATTAATTGTATCCCCGTTACGGACAAATTACTACTTTTCTAACAAGGGACATGAAAATCTCTAGTAAGCGAAGATTCCCATCATCCCTCTTACAATTCGTACACTGTTACTATCAACCTCGCAATCACAATCACTACAATCAACGTCGCCACTGTCGCCGCCCACTTTGTGGCGTCATATCTGTCGCCAGTACAAACGTACCCAAACGTAGCCATGTGGACAACCCTGGCGGAAGTGACGCGGGGCTGCACATAGGAATGCGGGTCGTGGGTGCAGGTTTGGAAACCCCGGCGGTCACTGCGGGTGACGCGCTTCCGTCAACCTGCCACAGGCTATATAAGCAGAAACCGATTTGAAAGCAGCCTTCTATTCTTGAGTCTTCAGAGGTGAGCGCGTCGGTAGGGCGTCGTGAGGGTTGTGCGCGGCGTTGCATGGTAATGCATAGGCTACCGAGGCGGGGAATCGAAGCCGGCGTGCTACGTCGTGACAGCAGGTGCGGCATACTCGCATGTATGTTCGCGTAAGGTACTGGTGCATCACACCGGGAATGGTAATTAATTATCGGGCCAGCGGTGGTGGTAACCAGGGAAAGTTCCTTCTTGTAACGGTTAACTTCAATTGTAAATATTGTATATAGTGTTTTGGTGTTGGAGTATCTTTCTTCTATTAAATGCTAAATATTTACAAGCCGTTCACGTCTGTATTTATTTGCCCCGGCAAAGACGCCACAGACGTAGGAGGAATAGAATGGTGGCAGCGGTTAACGAACTACCACGCACGTGTAGGGTAAGCAGCGGTTAAAGAACTACCACGCACGTAGAATAGTGCCAGCGGTTAACGAACTACCACGCACGTAGAATAGTGCCAGCGGTTATCGAACTACCACGCACGTGTAGTAGCGGTTTAGGAACTACCACGCAAGTGTAGTGTATGCAGCGGATCACGAACTACCACGTAGGTGTAGAATTGTGGCAGCAGTTCAAGAACTACCACGTAGTATAGTGTAGGCAGCGGTTCTGGAACTACCACGCAAGTGTAGTGTATGTAGCGGTTCAAGTACGCAGTTTATGGTTAGTAAACGACCACGCAGTTGTGTATGTGCGGTGTTTGTCTGTGGTAGGCAGCATCACACGGAAGCACGCCAGGAACGGCAGGTAGAATAATTACGCCAGTAAGGGGCTTCATCCGTCCATGGGTAATTAGTGAGCGTAGGAGGAATAGAATTCTGCGTTTCACGTGCAAGGTTCGGTCGGCAGTGTAGCAACAGCTATAGAAACGAACAAAATACCCTGCAGGTAGGGCGCTTAGCACCAGCGGGACAGTCAGCCAGAACAGCGGATCGGCACGCGGAAGTGAAAGTAAATTTGGCCGCAGGTATCCGCCGGAGAAAGTTTAAATAGTGGGCGAGCGAGCAAAGCTCAGCCAGGGAACAGTTTCGACGTAAATATATTCATAGTGCGCGAAACAAGTAAAACGCGAACGAAAACGTGCGAGTACATCGGCGGGGCGAAGCTTCAAGCAGAAGGACGGGAAGGAAGGACGGGAAGGAAGGACGAGTTGCAGCCAATCCATCCATCTCATCACGACATCCGTCAGCGCTGAACGTGCACGCATAAGCAGCAGGAGGCAGCCACGTGCAAGCAGTGGAAGATAAGGGTAAGTGTGTTCTTTTGCAACGCGTAGGGCACTGTTTTAAAGCAATGGCGCATTTACTGAGATTTCGAAAGGAGGGAATGATCCGAATCGCCAGGGATTTAGGAATAGAATTGGATGGATCGGAAACGAATCCGATTTTAAAGAAACTAATAATAGAGCATGAGGATTATTCCGTTGAATTAACGGAGGAATTGGGGCAACAGTACGAAAGAGATAAGAAAGTAGAAGAGGAGGATAGGAGAATATTACAAGAAAGAGATAGGGAGGATAGGAGAATATTAGAAGAAAGGCAATATCAGTTAGAACTTGCGAGAGTGCAGAATGCCCAGACGGGCGAAAGAATTTCGGAGATTCGTTCGGAAGCGCGCTCGGAACACGCGAGAGAATATATTAGAATAGGCCAAATAATTGGTAGATTTAAAGGAGAGCAGGACGATATCACATCTTATCTGAGCGCGTTTGAAAGCCAGTGCAGGCAATTGAAAATCTGCGAAGAAGATTGGGTTGTTAATTTAATCGGATTACTTCCGCATAATGTTAACGCATGGCTTACTCTAGACGAACAGGAAGAAGCGTTAGATTATGCGGAGCTGAAATTGAAATTATTAGAATTGTACCGGTTTGATGCCGAGAAATTCCGGCAGTTGTTTAGGAAACATAGCAAAAACGGAGCGACTTGGAGCATATTCGCGAGGGAATTGTTAAACTATGCCAGAGAGTGGGTAGCGGGACTTAAAATAAACACATTCGAGGGTTTATTGAATTTGATCGTAGCCGATCAAATGAAGCATAAAGTTCCAGGGGATATGCGGGAACATTTTGTGGATAAATGGGCCGAATTTGCGAATCCGCTTGAATTTGCGAAAAGATTAGATGCGTACGAGAATGCGCGGCAAGGGTGGAAGAAGCCACAGTTACCGTCTTTCCGACCGGAAAGAACATTTCGGAAAGAACAAGGAAACAACAGGGCACCTGTTGCTCCTCACGTGGCCCCCAAGTCGGCAGGAAGTACTAATGGATTAGAGAAACATAGCGCGAAGAAGGAATTCGAGGCACCTTATGTCCGCAAGTGTTACGAATGTCAGTCAACAACGCACTTGATAAAGAACTGTCCGCGGAAACAGGGCAATCAAGTAAATCACGTGTGTGAACCCGAGGCAAGGGAGTTCTTGAGGCAGCACATTGTGACAGGGACCGTGAATGAGCAGCCGACGGAGATCTTAAGAGACACGGGCGCGTCATTTGATCTAGTATCCGCAAATTTAGTCACAGATCGTGATTATACGGGCGAATCGGTCTGGATCAAACAGCCGCTTCATTCGACTGCCATTAATTTGCCGGTGGCGGAAATTCGCCTAAATTCAGAATTAGGTAATGTAATCACTAGGGCCGCTATAGTGCCGAAGGAAAATCAACTTAGTTATTATCTATTAAGTAACAGAACGTATCAACTTCTGCAGGACATTAAACAGGGCCTTGTAGAAGAACAAACTGTGAACATGGTTATGACGCGCAGTAAGGCTGCGGCAGAAGGCAGAACAAAAGCAGATGATTCGGGGAACTCGCAGGTAAAATTGCCGGAGGCGGAGGGCGACCGGACAGAAAACCCGGGCGAAGACGAGCATGAGCCGTCGGAGGAATTCCCGGAATTCTGTCTAGTAACAGACGGAGAAGAATTAGAATTGGCAGTGCCGATCGCGGAAATGTTGAAGGTAAATACGGAAGAATTCAGCGCGGCGCAGAAGGAAGATGAGAGTGTAAATACTTTGTTTGAAAAGTATAAGGATGTAAAAGCAGAATCGGAAAGAGATACCTATTTTGTTAGGAATTCATTATTATATAAGAAGCGGAAGAGCAAAAAAGGCGACATTTACGAAATGTTAGTTGTGCCCGGTAAATTTCGTGGGCCTATATTAAGGATTTGTCATGAAGTTGTCAGTGCTCACCTAGGAATCGCTAAATCGAAGAACAATTTGTCTAAGCACTTCTTCTGGCCAAATTGTTTTAAAGAGATGGAGCAATTTGTGCGTTCATGCGACAGCTGCCAGCGCGTAGGTCATAGTGGTGATCGGAAGAAGGCACCTTTAGTATTGGTCCCCACTATAAGAGAGGTCTTTTCGCGATTAAATTTAGATACGATAGGCCCGTTTCAGAGAAGCAGTACCGGAAATGTCCATGTACTTACTGCTATCTGTGTTGCGTCTAGGTACCCCGAAGCAATACCGATTCCAGACCTTCAAACTCCAACTGTAATTGATGCGCTTTTGCAGTTGTTCAGCAGAACCGGTTTCCCACGGGAAATTCAAACAGATCAAGGCCCGTGCTTCAGAAGCACGCTGATGGCAGAATTTGCAAATAAATTTGGGATTAAATTGATCCATAGTTCGGTTTATCATCCGCAGACCAATCCGGTTGAGCGTGTACATAGTACTATAAATAGGCTGTTCAAAGTTCTGTGTCTGGAAGCTGGAACTGACTGGGAAAAACAGATCCCGGCCATATTGTTCGCTTTAAGAACAAGTTTTCACGAAAGTTTTGGATTCTCGCCCGCAGAATTGGTATTTGGTAGGAATTTAAGGACCCCTATTACGTTGCTTTACGAGAATCTCTCTGGAATAGAGCCGGAAAGTAGCGAGGTAACGGAATATATATTTCGTCTGGCGAATAGATTGAAAGTAATTAGAGATGCAGCTCATGAAAAATTATCGGCACTTCAGGTGAAAAGGAAAACCTGGTATGATAAGAAAGCCGTGATACGCACATTTAATGTAGGAGACAAAGTATTAGTGTTTGCTCCGAACAAGGTACGTAAATTATCTGTGCAATGGATAGGACCGGGAGAGATAGTAGAGAAGGTGTCTGACACGAATTACGTCATTCAAATGCCGAACAAAAGCACAGGCAAGGTATATCATGTCAATATGATCAAAGCATACGTACAAAGGACTGAGTATGTTAATTTTATTGTCAATCAAGAACAGATAGGTGATTTTATGGAGGACGGAATAGAGAAATACGCCTTAAAATTAGAACCGGAGGAATTCGATGTAGAGGCAATGCTCGCAGGCACAGAAATGGAGCCGGAAGGAAGTGAAAGGCTGAGAGAACTTGTAATTGAGTTTAGGGACATCTTTTCCGATAGGCCAGGGCTCACTAAAAATGTTCAGATGGACATCGAGTTGCTGGACGAAAATGCAAGGGTGAGGAGCGCTCCGTATCGTACGTCTCATCGCCAAACTAAAATCCTCCAGGAAGAAATCGCGAAAATGCTAAGGGATGGTATCATCGAGCCGTCAGATTCTGATTTCACATCCCCTATGATTTTGGTGGAAGCACCCGGAAAAAAACCCAGGCCATGTATTGACTACCGCAAGTTGAATCAGGTTATTCGTACTGAATATTTTCCGCTTCCGAGTTTAGCCGAGCGAATTGAAACAGTTGCGAGGGCCAAAATCATAACCACAACGGACTTATGTAAAGGATTTTGGCAGATCCAAATGAGCGAGCGCGCACAACGGTATGCCACCTTTACGACGAAATTCGGGTCTTATAAACCCCTCAGGATGCCTTTCGGCATCAAAAATGCACCATATGTTTGCAGCAAGCTTATGGAGGCATTACTGAAAGATTGCGCGGAGTTCGCCGTCCCATATATGGATGACATTGCAATCTTTAGCGACAACTGGGACGATCACTGCAAACATCTCAGAATCGTATTCCAAAAGTTACGTGAGGCCAATTTACGCGTGCAACCGGCGAAATGTAAGTTCGCTAGGAAATCGGTTACGTTCTTAGGATACGAGATTGGTAGTGGTCTGATGAGACCAAATGAAGCCAAAGTGCAAGTAATAAAGGAATATCCACGGCCTACGACAAAAAAGGAAATCCGGAAATTTATAGGTCTGATATCATATTATAAACGGTTCATCAGAAATTTCTCGGAGAAATCAGCGGCGCTCACTGATCTATTGAGGGGAACACATAGGCAAGGCAAAATCCGGTGGTCGGAAGAGTGCGAAAACTCGTTTATACAGCTTCGCGACGCACTGTGTCAGGGGGCAGTCACACATGCACCTGATTTTAGTAAGCCATTTTTACTGCAATGTGATGCGGCACTTAGGGGAGCAGCCATTGTGTTATCACAGTTAGATCAGGAAGGAAATGAAAATCCGATTCTTTTTCTCAGTAAAAAATTCTCAGACGGTGAATTAAAATGGAGCACCACGGAGAAAGAGTGTGCGGCTTTAATTTGGGGTTTAGGGAAGTTGCGTTACTATTTAGACGGTAATGTTTTGCTAAAGATAGAAACGGATCATAACCCGTTAGTCTGGTTACAACAGAATGCTGGGAATAATCCTAGATTGCTTAGGTGGTCGCTGGCGATTCAGCATTACAACATTATCATAAGCCATAGGAAAGGGATATTAAATGTAAATGCGGACATTCTCAGTAGGGTGTTTGAAAATGAGCGCCAGACAGAGTCCGAAGTTGCAGAGGGGCACACTGCACCCGGCAATGCCGATACGTGTGCGCCGAAAACACTGGAACACAGTGCAAAACAAATAGTGCAAGAAGAATGATGTATAAGTGAATGTGATGTTTGTTGTGTTGTGTCAAGATTGAGTAAACTTTTCCCAAGAAGCCTTCGGAAGAATAGTTCCAGCAAATATCATGAACTTTTGTATTCATTTATATTCATTCTGGCAAGAAGAAAAACTTTGTACAATCCTTCAAGAGAGAAATGTAAAAATTGTTTATTTGTTTCATTTTAAGTGTATCACTGTATGTGGTTTTAAATGTAAAACAGGATAAATGTTAGTTTATTGTTGTTTTTTTTGTGCTTTTATCAATGTATAGGGTTTTGTAATTCAGTGTGTCAGTTGTGTGTATAGAACTGTATATGATTTTGAATGTTTTGATGTAATGTTTGTGGCTATATTGGTGATATTGTATGTGTCATTTTGGTAGTGGGTGTATTGTACAAAAATTAATTTAATTTAAGAATTTGGTTGTAAAAGGGAAAGGAACATACTATGGTTATTAGAGGTTACCACACCAGGCTGAAAAATCTTAACAATGCATAAGAGGAACCGACCGTACGGCAAGATTTTTAATATTTCAAATACAATGTACAATGTAGAGTAAAAATATGTCAATGGGGTAGGTTAGTAGGGACTTCTCTGTTTGTTTCTGTATCTGTATAATTAGCCAGGTCAGGCGCAGTTGTATATAATGTGAGCCGATCGGCCTAGGACTTTCACACTTGTGGAATTTTCCTTCTGTGTTGATTGCAACTGCGACGAAAATTCCCGGGGGGGGTATAGAGGAGTTTGTGGCGTCATATCTGTCGCCAGTACAAACGTACCCAAACGTAGCCATGTGGACAACCCTGGCGGAAGTGACGCGGGGCTGCACATAGGAATGCGGGTCGTGGGTGCAGGTTTGGAAACCCCGGCGGTCACTGCGGGTGACGCGCTTCCGTCAACCTGCCACAGGCTATATAAGCAGAAACCGATTTGAAAGCAGCCTTCTATTCTTGAGTCTTCAGAGGTGAGCGCGTCGGTAGGGCGTCGTGAGGGTTGTGCGCGGCGTTGCATGGTAATGCATAGGCTACCGAGGCGGGGAATCGAAGCCGGCGTGCTACGTCGTGACAGCAGGTGCGGCATACTCGCATGTATGTTCGCGTAAGGTACTGGTGCATCACACCGGGAATGGTAATTAATTATCGGGCCAGCGGTGGTGGTAACCAGGGAAAGTTCCTTCTTGTAACGGTTAACTTCAATTGTAAATATTGTATATAGTGTTTTGGTGTTGGAGTATCTTTCTTCTATTAAATGCTAAATATTTACAAGCCGTTCACGTCTGTATTTATTTGCCCCGGCAAAGACGCCACAACTTGACGAATCTGATTGCCTGAGACATGCGTGACCGTCACCTCACCCTCCCCGTTGCATGTTGACTCACATCGATGTTTAATAACATATTGACCCAAAACCATCGACGTTTTTAAACATGGATGCTTTAAAGCTTGTTTAGGATATTATTAAATTAGTGCCCAACAAAATTTGATTTCACAGTTGCCAAATTAACATACAGTATACACACCATAGTAGAGAAAAATTTAAATTTAACTGAAAAAATGTTTTAAAAAACGCGTCTCCGTTAGCGAAATACGAGAAATGGCAAAGGAAACAACAGAGCATGTGAATCGTCTCGGGCGAGAGACAGTATAATTGATGAAGATAGTACAAACAGTGTTCTTTTGGTTCGAACACAAAAACTGTCAGTTATTATGTCACGTTTTAACTTTTACACAATTGTGATCAAGATAATTTTTCATTCACGAACAAAACATCGAGAACGTAAAATCATCGAGCACAAAACATGAATGTTAAAGAAACATCATCTTCAAGATGGGTTCGGATAGCCAAGAATGCAACATCTTCAATATATCGATATTGAAACATCGCTGCTTTATAGTAACATTGTTGTTTCGAAAACATCGTCATCGATGCCGCATCACCCTTCCCCGCTGCCGCCGCCGCCGTCGTCGTCAAGAGCAGATCGCTCCCCGCGCCGAGCACGTTCTGCAGCCGACGCGACGTCGCGTCGACGAGTCGAGTGGACGGGCGAAGGAGGAGGAGCGGGGCGCCGCGCCGGAGCCCCAGCGCCAGACTCGCTGCGGGCAACTTCGCTCTTTTCTAATAAGCTCACCCGACAGGCAAGAGCCCGCCGCGGCCACGAGAGATAAAGCACACTCTTGGAGCTGCGACCGGGCGGACAAAACTAGGAGTGGAGTAATGAGGTGGAGATATTCAGGTTTGCTTAGACACCACCCAATTTTCAAATTTTAGTGTTTATCAATGTTTTTAGTAATTTTGTTTTGGTTTTGGTTTTTATTAATTAAGGTCAATACAGACGGCAAGAAAGAATAATTAACATTTTTGAAACAATGCAGAAACAACAAGCAAGAAATACGTTAATGGTATTGGTTGTAGTAATGTCATTGCAGGGTGCTTATTAATGTAGCACTACCTAAGACACGCATTAACCCTGCAACTGCTACGGGTCGGTCGACTGTGAGTAACCACTATTGCGTCAAGCTAACACGCACGGGAATATTTTGCGTATTAACTCGTCTAAGTAGCCAAAGGGTTAAGTTTTTTAACCTTTACTTTATTCACTTGCCATGTGTGACAATTTTCCTAGATTCACCTTTGAGTGGGGCGGTGAAGGTGTTAGTGGTAGCGGTGGTCGTGGCGGCGGCAGCGGTGGTGATGTTGGCGGCGATGGTGGTGGCGGTGGTGGCGCCGTGGCGGCTGTGAGTAAGGCGGTGAGAGCCGTGGCGACGGAACCAGTGACGCTGGTGACGGTGGTGGAGGAGTTGGAGGCAGTAGCATCGCTGGCAATGGCGGAGGAGGCAGCACTGATGGTCTCTATCGGTGCTCGCTTATCCGAATTTCCTCAACCTTCTCTTAACCTCCCCCTCCCACTTGCCCTCCCTCTCTCTCTCTCTCTCTCTCTCTCTCTCTCTCTCTCTCTCTCTCTCTCTCTCTCTCACACACACACTCACATTCCTTCCGTTCTCTTCTCTTCTGTATAGAGTTCACAAGATCGCAGGGCCGCGGGGCAGAGCGTGAGCACATTAACAGCGAGGGGAGGGGAACGGAATGGAGGGGGAGGGAAGGGCAGAGAGGGGAGAAGAGTTCCAAGTTAGCGAACGAGCCAGGCTGACGCCCCGACTCGTAAAAGAAGGAAGACCTCTCCACCCCCGCCCCCCTCTTTTGGAACGCCCTCGGGCCACGGAGTTCGCACTGCACTCTGGGAATGGAGATGAAGTGACGCGAGGAGATAGCCCAGAGTCTAATACGTAAAGAGGTGAGATAAGAGAGTTTGTGAGTGTTTGTAGAAAAGAGACTGGGTCTAAGTGAATAGGAGAACAAGTACTTCCTCATTTCCGTTAACGAAGTCAACCGGAGTAGCATCCAAGCTATTTTCGCTGACCTAGAGAAGTAGAGTGACAGGAACAAACAGGAGGCGAAATAATATCCCAGAACTTGGAGCTCGCTGGGGAATATCGTTATTCAAATTTACATTCATATTCTCACGGCGATAAGTCTATTTCTGCACAAAGGGCACGATGAGAGATAATAACCAAAATCTGTAGCTCTTTAACCTTTTCAAATAGTATTTTTTACGCGGATATTTTCTTATAAATGCTTGCCAAAAATGATGTTCACTCATATTCATAATTCAACATGAATATAGGTTAAATAGACATTCCAATTTTTAAGAAAACGTCCACAGAATACACTTATCTCCTGAGACATCAGTTTTTACTGTTTTTTTAGGTTAAACACATAAATAACCTTATACGATTCAATGTGATTTATCAAGGTGTGCGTGTGTGTACGTGCGCGCGTGTGAGAGTGTGTGTGTGTGTGTACGTGCGCGCGTGTGTGAGTATCTGTATGTGTGTGTGTGTATGTCCGAAGGATGTGTAGTGTCCGTGACTAAACGCAATCACGAACGTGAACTTCATTTCAAAGGACCAACACTTTTGTGGTCTACCTAATCTCGCAAAGAATGCTTCGAGCTGGCGTACATCAAACGCGTGATGTCATATTATCGAGGTAGATTGTATTTGAAGTATTTTTTTCCGTTTTCAGACACGTATGTGTTGTTCAACCGAAAGTGTTATTTGATATCAGAATATTAAGCGCGTTCATTCAACGTGTCGCTTTTCAAAAAGCTTTACCCGCGGGGTATTACTTACACGGACACTTCTGGTAAAACTGTGACTATGGCACGAAACGTTGAATGCTAGACACTCTGGTAAAACTACTACGAATGAAATCCATCTGCTCTTGATTTTCTTTAAAATACCGGTTAATGGTTCACCACATTCTCACTGTACTCGTAAATCTGTACCAACAATTTTGCAAGCCTGTGTAGGCGACAGTAATTCAGTTTAGCAGGAGTCATAGTAAACACGAAACGAATCTATACATTTGATAGTGACGTTAAATACAAGACACTGAAACCTATTCGGGTGAACCGATACGTATCCTGAACCTGTATAGGATCTCTACCTGGATAAGTCGCAAACTTTTGTCACGTACCATGAGAACGTGAACCATCCGGTGGCCGAATTTACGGAATCGAACAGGAAGACAACGACTCCATTCAAAGATATTTAGACCAGAACAAGAGGTTGAATTGCGCCAGCAAATTATGGAGGAAGGTTGCTGCCGAAGCGATTCCTGATAGGGGGAGCTGAGGGTGGCGGCGCTGCATTTGGAAGTGAAGTGGAGGAGAAAAAGGGCAGATTCGGGGCCAGATCCAGGCGGATTCGACTGTAGAGCCTCGCCTTATAAATCCCAGTACTCGCATGAAATCGAACGACTGCGGGCGAAAGAGGACTCGGAGGGAAAAAAAGCGCCGAAATCGATAAGAGGCGAGATTTTTGTAGCACTAGTGTGAATGGTTAACTTCGATATTCATTTTTTTTACTTCAGAGGTGATAAATTATTTGGTAAGTAATAGATGATATTATAATTGGAAGTGATCTAACTAATTCATCACTAACGCGATTTATCATTACATGTTTACGCTCACACTTTTCTGAATACTGATTTTATTCAAGTACAGATTTATCCAGATCTTGTACTAAAATATTACATAACGATGAACAATAGCATAAAATTCAGTGTATTAAACGTATGTCACTTTTTGTGATTTTTATGCAATGCCAAATACGTAAAAGAACAATAATCGCTAACTACCTTAGCTGATAAAAAAGTGCATTCAAAAATTTCAAAAATGAAGATGACGTTGGACATAATGGAGAAACGGTAAAATTGAAGATCAAATTGGTAAACTCCTACGAATGTGTCGCGAATCTTCTCCGTCAGTCACCACAAATAGCTCGAGAAAAGTGGGAGCCAGGGTTTGAATCTCGGCGCTCAGGAGCGCAAATACGATGGTTGCCGCTGTGCTACACGTTGGCACAGATTGAACTGAATTTCAACTGGTTAGTCTAACTCCGTATCCATTTTCTCAAATAAGAGTAAAATGCATTTTAAACGTCAGTGTATAATTAAATGCTGTGTTTCTCCTTCCAGGTATCTCCCCCAGCGAGTCACCGCTCCTGCCGGATCAAGCGCTAAGCTCTTGATTGATATATCGGCATTAATAGTAGTGTATAGCGTGTAAGTGTGCGTGCGTGCGTGCGTGTGTGTGTGTGTGTGTGTGTGTGAGGGAAAAGGGGTGACAAGGAATAAGAAGGAAAAATTGCCCGGGTACTACTTCGGCATTGGCCTGACGTTGACGAGATAATCTACGGGACACTACCGATCAGAGCAGCCGACCACTAGAGTTCTTCTCCACCAGTGGCTGAATTCGACCTAGCTATGTACTCGTTGCGAGTGTCGAAAATCCTGCCACCGTCGGGACTCAAACCCTAGTGGAAGCAGTTAAAACGGCGAGGAGCGGTAAGTTCAGAACAGAACTGCTAGAAATTCTAACAAACGTTATATTTTTTCAAGAAAGTAGTGTAAGTCAGGTTTCGTCAGATGATTCATCTTGTGACAGAATGGTTTACGAGAATGGGTGAGTTTAATATATTTACATAATTTAAATTTTGTGAGATAACGGAGTTAAATGAATAGAAAATCTACGACTGCACGCATGTTACAGCATTTTCCTATCCACGTTTATAGTGTTTACCGGCCTAAACCCCCATCTTTGTACAAATCAAGAATTTTGTATTTATATCGATTATGATACAATATCTTTAATACAATTGTCTATTTTTTTTAAAAATACATTACATTTAACTCATTATTTGAAATTAACATTTATATATGTACCATAAAAATAATATCGAGATAACCCATGTATCTCAGCCTTAAATTGAATTCATAATATGAAAAAAATGATTTGATTTCATTCTTCCATGCGCTCTTAAGAGTACCAGGAAATATCACGAAAAAGCCATTGCAGAAAACGTCATGAATATGCCAAAGCACATAAATAAATAAATTCGTGTAAAGGGTAAAGAACAATTATTTTCTACACACTCAACCAGATTTTAGGGAATTTTCATATCTGAACGAAATCAGATTCAGGTCAAAGTTACACGTTGTGTAGAGCAATGTTGCCACTCACGTTAATGTCCCTCATCAAATTAGAATAATTTTGATGCAAAGTACGTAATGAATACGCAATATTGGGTACATCAATTCATTATTAATGAAGTGTGTTACCGTAACGAATTTCGCCCTCCATGATTTATTTTTATAATTCCAAAGCTCAATTGAATGCACTCAGTATTCATTTGAGAGTCGGTGCTTGAAGTTCGTTTGTTACAAAGTGAAACTTTGTTAGGCTTTGATTCAGCATATACTTGATCATGAATAATAAATTAATGGGAAATATGTAAACCGTGAAAAATGTTTTTCTCTCTCTGTATTTTGCAATCTCAATGACCTTATAAATAGAAATCTTGACCCTAAATAAAAATGCAGGTGTATTGAATTCATTAGTTTAAACATAATAATTTGTTTTTCATCAAATTGGTGGGATATGTAAGTTAATAAAGATTGTCTTACTTGGAACATCTCGTCTTACTTCATACGTAGGAAAGAAAAAGTATTATAATCGTGTGTCGGACAATATTTCCAGAGAAAAGCTTTTATGGTTCGAGCTTGATGACGAAAAAGGGTATAATTTTTTCTTGTATGAAGTAAATTACGTGTAACATGTGTAATCAGAATTCACTTTTTCTGGGTCCTTGATACCGAAAAATTGATTCATGGAAAAATATCTTCCTTTTTTCGGTCGTCGCTCCTTCTGTCCGTCTGTTTCTTTGTCTTTCTGCGAATAACAATAGCGCCTAAATTATTTCAAATTTTGTCAAAATGAATCTACTGTGATCAATCTGGTAGACTCGGCGCCCTACGATTTTGAAGATTAATTAAAATTTTGGTGGTTGTTTACAATAATTCCCTGGGACATATTCAAACTTTTCATAGACCGAAAATTTTTCAAACTTTCTTCTAAATTTCTTTTACGAATGTAATGATAAAAACTTAAAAAGATAACATAGACCCGATTTTCAAGGTTACTCCCGAATGTTCGATATTTGCCACAGTTTGAAATTTTTTCAGTTTCTTATTACAATAAAGAGTAGTCTCTTATCACAAAGAAGAATTACTTTCTACTTCATTAGCAACAGACGGTTTCAAATAAATATCTCTTAGTTAAATAACACGGCATTTTTTCTCCCATTTTTCAGCGTGGTTTTTAACTCCCATTTCTCTTGTGTTCGAATCTACAAATGACTCACGGACAAGGCAGCGTGCACGAGTCCTATCGAAAGGTCATTCTGTAAGTCTTTCTCCAAATGCCCTGCTGTAAATTTTCCATATGATATGATTTACATCCTCGAATGTAGGTTGTCTCATAGATATGAAGATAGTGAATTTCTCGACTATGAAAATTTGTGTCTACGTAAAGGGTTTGTTTTGATATTATCCGAAAGGAGGGAAATTATACAAAATGTATTTTTTAAATTGTATTTTGTCATTTAATGGATGAAAATCAGAAAGATACAAGTGACATTTTAAAACTTCTGACAAAACGTGTTTATTTTTAGCTATATTTATTTGTCAACGTATTTTTGTGATTTTATTGAACCATTAAACTCCTGTGGTTTTAATGATAAAACAAAGCACTACTACTTTACAATGATATTGACTTAAACAAGCAGATTTCTCAGAATTTATAAATTTCACTTATACAGTTCTGCTTTTCACCCATTCATTTAAGATAATTGAAAATATTGAAGAGAACATACTTTATTTCATTGCGGTGGGACAATTAGATTTGATTTGCTTTTGCTTCCAGTAGTATCATGACCTTATTTTAGCGGCCACCTTATTATGGGCGAATTTGAGCCAGAAAGATTTATGACCGTTAAAAAGTCAGATATTATTGTATTTTAGACGTACTCTATTGTATCTTGTACATACCCTTTTCTGTCATTAAGAGAATATATCTCAAATCGAAATTTTGGGGTACATGATTGGCATTGGAATGTTCTCCACTTTCTGAACGAATAAGTAACTTTCTATTGTATTTGTCAATATTTCACAGACAGCATATCCTGCAATGAAATGTTATGTTTCACTTCTGCAAATAAAAAAAATTACAGGGTAAGTGTAATACGAATTTTTTAATAATATGAACCTTCATTAATATGTTATAGTATCTCCAAATAACGAGCTGAAATGCGAGGATTGTTACAAACACACTCTTGCGTCTCCCAGTCGTCCATATAATAACAATGGAAAAGTTTTTCACATGAACTAATGCATAATGATATGACATTATATGAACCTTGCACTTTACTTCTTAGTCACAATTGAAGCAAAACAGAATAGAATATTTTCATTTATATCTCGTTCAATCCTTCGCACCACACATCCATTTTATCGATGGTGACCTTGCCAGCTCCACCCCCTCGACCTCCTGGGAGGTCGGGAGGAGCGCGGAGGGCGTGGATGTGACGATCGTCCTCCTGCGGGAGGTGGGGGGGGGGGCAACGAGGGGAGGTCGATAGATGCTAATCGCGCAATTCATTTGCGCGAGCGCAGAGATGCTATCTGGCGGAAGCAATCGCACGCGCCGACGCAACTCCCCAGCACCCCGCCACCCTACCCCGCTTGCAGGGCGCGCGCTTCGACAGCGCACCCACGCGACGCCCAGGGGGCGTGGAGCGGGGACACGGAGTGGAAGACGGTGCGGGAGACAGGGAGAGGGTGGCGGGAAGCGGGAAGAAGGGAGCGGGAGGCGGAAAGAGGGAGGCGGAAAAAGGGAGGCGGGGAGAGGGAGGCGGGAAGAGGGAGGCGGGAAGAGGGAAGCGGAGAGAGGGAGGCGGGGAGAGGGAGGCGGGGAGTGGAAGACGGGGAGAGTGAGGGTGAGAGGCAGGAGGGGAGGGAGTGTGGGATAGTGAGGCGGTGAAGAAGGCAGGGAGAGGGTAGCGGAGGGAAGGCGGGGAGCGGGTGGTTGGGAGACGGAGGCGGGGAGACGGAGGCGGGGCGTGGGTGGCGGGGAGAGGGCGGCGGGGAGTTGAAGGCGTGGGGAGAGAGGCGAAGGGCAGCGCGAGGAATGGGGTGGCAGCGAAGGAAAGCAACAGCGGGGAACAGGATGGCAGGAACGGCGAGGACGCGGTGAGGGGAGTGAATGCGAGAGTTTGAGAAGAGAGGCGGTGAGTGTGGAGGAGGATATGCGGTAGTGTGAACGGGAAAGGGGCGCTGGAAAAGTGTGGAGCTGGCTGAGAGGGAGCGGGAACGGGGTGCTGGATGCGCAGAAGGCGACAGGAGAAGCGAAGAACGTTTACTATAATACTTCATCACCAACGCCTTACGACAAGGGATGGCTAGGTTTTGAGGTTTTGATGTAAAGAAAGGATGATAAAAACTGATATTTCAAAATACTAACGCGCAATAACCAGACGTGACCGCGAAAATAGATTTATATTTTTGAAAGGGAGCGTCAAATATAATTTTCCTGATATTTGTTCAGCTGGACGTTTTTATTTGACATTGAGACAATGTCCTTTAAAGTTAATTCGCAATAAGTATCACTAGATTTTTAGTTGTTTTTTTTATTCATCTGTGAGTTGGGTTTATATGAATTTTAAATTCGCCTGACAATGAGTCGTAAAATACATACGAAACATTATGTTGTCTTTTTAATTGAACCGAAAAATTTCATCATCCACTAACATCGTGTATATTTACCGCCTAAGACCTAAGGATTTCTCTTTATGAAGACTCTATTTATGAAGGAGTTGTGGAGTCTACCGTAATAAAAACCCTAGTATTTTCGTCACGATATTTCTTGGAATTATTTGAAGTAAAACCAAAAGCCGAAGGAACAAAATGCATTTCAAAAAATATATTTGATAAATATATTCCTATTTCAGAATAATGTCGACAATACCAATAGACAACATGATATAATAAAATTATAAAATTTCATGAAATACGTGTTCTGTACCTTTACTGCAGAGTAGTTTCTCTGCTTGCGAAGAAGTAGACAACTGCCGCCAATCATGAGAGATGATCCATGCTTACCTGAAACCAAGGAGGAAAAATGTTACGTTAGGAATCAATTGATTTCGTTTCGGTCTTTCATGCGTATGTCAACTTTCATGTAAAAGTAATCGGTAAGCAAATTGGAAAATAAAGCATTAAATTGAATTGAAGAAAACCTTTCACCTTACATTTTTACATCATCAAACCTTGTTTGAAAAACTCTATTAAGTTTTGAAAAAATGCACTATTTATTATTGTTCTGTTATGGGTACAATACGTTTTATCCCCATGGTTTTGCCCCATGAGAGCAATATTCAGCCATTGTAACCTCACTGTCCCGTTCCCCTAGGCTGGATCACGATGGCAGATTCCGCTTCTGGTCAATACGTTAGCATTCCAGCTCTGCCAGCTGAGGTTTAAATCGCGGTCCATGGAATTTGTGGTGGACAAAGCGGCTACGCGGCGGGTTTCCTCGAGGTTCCCCTACTTCCCGTACCTCACTTGCACACTGCTGACGCATGCCCTAATCATCATTGTCTGATAATCATCATTCAATTCGTGGTAAGCTTGAAGAAGGGTGGCAATCTTAAAGAAGAGTGTGCCTGACAATCATCACAATAAAATCATCACTGACTCATAATACAAGGTCTATCCCATCACCGCAGGCACTGATGGATTAAGCGGTAGAAGAAATAATTGTTTGTAGCCCTGTCTGAATTATCCCTCAGTTTTGAAGAAAGAAAAAAAGTATTTTAAAAATGGGGGAAAAAGCCATGTCACACACGTCTTGCATCGCGCCGCAAGCACCAATGGTAGGAGCGTGTGTGGTTACGCTTTAAGGTTTAAATTTAAGAAATTATTTTTTGAAATTTTGAAATTGTTTCTTTGTCTTTTCTTCGGAAGTTTTAAAATTTCGAAAAATAATTTCTTAAATTTGTATCTTTAATTCTACTAAACCTTGTCATTTATTCATCAATCTTCCATGAAAATCATTGCTTATGGAGATATTTTTTCAAATGTTAACGTTACCAACAGAAATAAACCATTCATTTGAAATTTTTAACACTGTTCAAAGGCCGTCATTTCTCTTTTTGTCATCAACATAAAACCAGCTACGTAAAGTGCACTGATATGAAAACGCCTTGTCAGATATGTCTTATTGACGTATTGGCGCGTGTTGACGTATTCAGATTCAAATTTAAGAAATTATTTTTCGAAATTTTACTTCTTCTCCGTCGTTTCTTCGAAAGTTTTAGAATTTCGAAAACTAATTCCTTTAATTTGAATCTTTAATTCTACTAAACCTTGTTATTTTTTTCAGCAAACATCCATGAAAATCACTTTAGGGGATATTTTATCAAACGTTAACTTTTACCGACCGAAATAAACCATTAATATTGGTTCAAGCCGTCATCTCTCATTTTCTCATCAGCATAAAATCACCAACGAACAGTGCGCTGATGTGAAACCGCCATGTCGCACACGTCTTGCAGCGCCCCGCACGCACGGATTGTAGGTACGCGAATTGACGCATTAAGATTCAAATTTAAGAAATTATTTTTCGAAATTTTACTTCTTCTCCGTCGTTTCTTCAAAAGTTTTAGAATTTCGAAAACTAATTTCTTTAATTTGAACCTATAATTCTTTTTCATTTTGGTTGAAGCCGTCATCTCTCATTTTCTCATCAGCATAAAACCAGCAGCGTAGAGTGCGCTGATGTGAAACCGCCGTGTCGCACTCGTCTTGCAGCTCCCCGCGTGCGGCGACGGTAGGTGCGCGCGTGGCGATGGGTGGCGGTGCGTCCCGCGTCGGCAGTCGCATTGTCCCGGGGCCGCGGCGCGCCGCATTCTGTGCGATTTGCGCGCCGCATTGAGGCCGCACGCCGCGCGGATCAATCGGGGCTGAATATGCGAAGGCCTCAATTGCGTCGGCAAACACCCCACGGACACAATCGCCACCCCCCCCCGCCCTCCCAGCGCCCCGCTCGCTTGTCCCGGCGGCCGCGCTGCGCCCAGCCCGACTGTAAGCCGTCGCCCCGCACGTCACCGCCGCAGTCGGTGATCGAACGCCGTCACTGTGAGAATTGTTATGTTTGACACAGGCGCTATCGTCCAATCCGATATCGTCTGCACCAACCACAAATTCAGTCACCACCATTCTCAACGTTTTGGTTATTAAGTCATTAGCCCGACAAATTGCAGATAACAGGTGCGGTTGAAGGACGTCCTGGCTTTCCTCGGAAATGTGCTCTGAGGAAAGCCATAGCATGTAGGTTGAAACGTCAGCCAACACTGCAGAGACGCGACTCGTCTCGGATGGCCTAGAATATAGACTCGGTTGTCGATAACCTAGATGAGAGCCGATGTTTATAACAATTGTCTCGCCCCCCAACGCCCTGCCCAATTGTCCCGGCAGCCGCAGCCTCTGGGCCCAGCCCAAGAATAAGCCGCCTCCAGCTGCCTCCGTCGCAGTCGATGATCGTACAGTCACTACGCGTGTTCATTGAGAATAGTTATGTTGGTCACAGCGTCATCGCCTCCGATTGTTTGATTTATTGCTAGTGATTCCGGGCGCATCAGCTGCGTCATTAGTCCCGTAAGTGTGGTGTATGGTTTTGCTCGGGGGGTACCGGTGATCTTGCCCAGCTGATGGCGAGATCCGTCGCCGACCAACCGTACGATAGCGGGGTTTTCTCCTACCAGGTATCTCCCATCAGCAAGGCAGCGCCCAACCCGGGACACGCTCTAAACTCCCGTCATGTGTAGTGGTGTAATGCATGTGAGTGTAAATGTGTGTGCGCAAGGGATGAGGATAGGCCAAGGAACTGGACACCTTCACTCTTCACGTTAGTAAGAGCATTCTTATTTATAAGACAGCTGCCATCACCGTCACCGACAACATTAATGCTCGTATGAGCGTTGTTACGAATATGCCAGTCGCCATTTTCAAACGATAATCTCCGCCTTTCTTCAAAAGCACCATTGTACTCAGTTTTGCATGCCTTTTGCACAGGGTCAATTCTCTCTTAGCTTCCAATCATCTCTGAGGGATTTCAAATTCAATAATGAATTAGTGAATGAATTAATCAGTAATATTTATTAACTAGCATTGTGTGAACTCTTATATTTATTCACCGAATTGCAGAGAACTCATGTCACAATTAGTTTTTGACATGGAAAGCAAATCCAACGCCTAATCAAAAGTTTCGAAATGTTTTGATTATTTATGTTCAAAATATCGAGATAAAAATGTACATCAGCACTATTATTATAAATCCTATTGAATAAATTTTCCCATGCACACTTTCCACAAATAGATTCTGAACTATAAATATCTGAATGCTTTTCTACTGTTTGCGTGCTGGGAAAGCACATCACAATCGCCAACAGGCCAACAGCAGTTCCCGCGCAATAGCTCTGCCACTGTACCAGTCTCTGTGAAGGGAGACGACACGTAGAATCGATGCAGCTGAAAGGATGGAAACACCCTGTGTCGAGTGATGTGTGAGATAATGAGGGCGGTGGCAATCGAACTCCACATACAGAAGTTGACGTAGTGGAGTCAAGGATCAAAGAATTGCCAGTGGTAGACGTGAGAAGAGACAGTAGGTACCACGTTCATCAAATGAATCAGACATAGAGCTTACATAAAAGTTTCCATGAAATTAGGGAGCTTGCACATTGTGACCATTGTCAATACCATTGCAGTAATTGATCAGATGACGGTACAAAATTGTTTGTGATATATTAATTCATAGAATGATAAAACGAAAATGGCACCCCTCTTCCCAATGAAAATGTGCTAATTTAGCTCAGTGCCAGTACTGCCGCTGGCCCTGCAGGCACATTGACCAGAAGATCCTAGAATTCCAGTACCAAGATTTTTATACTAACTGTGCAACTATAACTAGGTCGAATTCAGCGGCTGTAGAGAGGAAATTTCAGAGTTCGGTGGTTTCATTCGATCAATACAAGGCAAATGTCGGGACAGTTACCTAGCAAACGGACCGCGCGCGTTCTTTCCTTCATCTTTCTTATCCTCTCCTCTCCCCTTACACACATCTACACTAACATGCAGCACACTATCGCACATGACGGGAGACTGGACAGAAACTTAGAACTTGTCGCAGCTGAGCCCGGTGGCCCACTGGGGGCAGATACCTGTAGGAAAATTACCGGCACGTCGGCGCTGGATCTCACCATCCAACAGAGGATGAACACAGACATTTCCCGCGATAAAACCTTCACAACACTAACGGAACTAATGAATACAGCATTTGACATGCGTCGAAACATCATCAATCAATCAATTCCCATTGATATGTAACTATTTTCAGAAATCAATCCCGAATTTAGGACATTACGTTCGTAAATGTGCTGAAGTGCAAGAAGGAAAATACATGGTTGATTCTTAAAATGTAATTCTTAGTTATTACGCTTCGCTGATGAAAGTTAGGCAAGGAAAAACTGAAATAAAACTACGAGTAATAGAAGACGAGCTTTTCTAATTTCAATTTAATATATATATATATATATATATATATATATATATATATATATATATATATATATGTGTGTGTGTGTGTGTGTGTGTGTGTGTGTGTGTGTGTGTGTGTGTGTGTGTTCTAGAATTATCATCATCAAAGCACACTCGGCCATAATAAACAATAAAGAATCCTAGAAGTAAGGCGTACCCTTTTCTCTATCAGAAATTCCAAAGAGTTCCGGACGTGAGACATGATATCGATGAATGTCGCGTAGCGGATGCCTTACCCAGTCGTTGCAAGAGAACAACGGAGGTATTTGCGAGAACAACGGGAGAGAAGAGAAGGAGGGACGTGAATGCGAGAGCGATGGTGTTGCAGAGGGGGATAAAGGGGAGGGGGAATTCGCGCGAACCACTCATTCTGCAGATCACGCCGCCCACCTGGTCTTCTGGACACGAGCCAACCCTTCTTCGAAAAGGTGCAATCACAGCTGTCTTAAGGGATCTTGCAACGCCCAGGCACAATTCCACACCAGTATTTCAGCAAATCGGAAATTAATTTTGTTGTAAATAATTTTGACGTTTACATTATACTGAGCAGGCAAGTAGGAATTTAATACAACATTACTTTAAAAAAATAGTGTTGTTTTAGTTATTTTACTTCTCATATTCAGAGCATCACTGCTTATGACACATCCGAAAATAGCTCTTTTCGTTAAACCTTCTAAACTTTTGAAAATTTCAAAATGTTTTTACGTTTTTTTTTCAGAATGTTTCTGCAGTACTGAAGAACGAACATTTTCTTCTTAATAAAATCTGTTCTTGAAAATTAGATGTTTATATGAGATCATGCACCATATTTTGAAAATTTAAGAAACTTTCGCGTTATTTTAACTTAAAGGATACTTCTAAAGCAAGATTTTCTTAAAGAAGCAGTCCAGTTTTTTTAAATATATTTTTCTTCTTTGATAATCGAAAGCAAGCTTAAGGATGAAAATGACGCAGGTTTCATTTTCTTTGATCTCTCTAACTGTTCGAAAATTGCAAATATTACAAATACTGTTTGGAAGTACACATGCTTTTGTAACATGACTATTTGTGAAAAACTTTCTCCGTTTAATTTCGTACATTTATTTGGAGGTTAATTTAATTACATTCCTAAATTATGTGTGCATATCCAGTAGAAGCCGTATTTTAACTTCAGTCCTCTTGTTCAGCTTTTTGTAAAATTGTTGGTTTTTTTTACTATTTTTTCTTCTGCAGTCTTCTTAGTTCTTTAGGCATTTACATCATGTTCTTCAACTTCACATTACTTTGTAAATAAACTTTAATGGATAATTTTATTTAATTATATTGTTGGCTGATACGTGTAAGAGTAAAATGAGTATCTTACATATTATTTTCAGTCAGAGAAACAATCGTAATAATGTATAAATATAACTTTAAAAATACTCTGCTTTGTAACGACGTGATTTCACGGACCCTACATATAGTTGTTTTAAAAATAGCATTTTTTAAACAGTTGTTTAAAAAGTTGTTTTAAAAATAGCAAACGAGCATTTTACGACTAACGTACGTAGAAATATTTGCCAACAAAAATAAACATGGACAGTTACAAATAAAATAAAATTCACAAAAAATGTAAGGTAAATTCCGAAGAATCATTCTTAGAAAGACCAAAGAATATGAATGTGCACGAAAACTATCTTTTACGAAAACGTGTAAAATTAAAGAAGCTTCTTTAATTCTCAAAGCATATACGGTCTTGAAGCTGAACTACAACGTTCAACATTTTAGAGAAACACTTCACAGCAACCATCAAATTTAACTACGAGAATTTTCAGGGGAAAAAAGGAAACGCCAAAAAAAGTCAGCGCTCGCGAGGTATTTTAGAAAGTCGGGAAAACAAAGTTGGCGCAGCCGGCGACAGCGTTGGCGTCGCCACCAGGGCCGCCACTCCGCTCACCTGGCGCTTCCTGGAGGCCCGCCAACTAGGGCCGGGACGGGACGGGATGGGCTGGCGCGGCGCGGCGCAGAGCAGGGCGAGCGGCCGAGCGGAAAAAGTCTGTGGCCGCCTTCCCCGCAGCTGCCCCTCTCCGATAATGACGTTTAATGAAGCTGCGTTAAAAAATAACGCGAGGAGGCGTCGGCGCGCTGAACGTGCGTCCATATTTTGCGGTCGATTTGACTACGCACGAAGCCTCCGCGAACGGAACGACGTCTACCGTCGTTTCCCGCTTCATTTCACAAAGGAACATGCAAAATGTTCCCGGTGCGTGTTTCCGCCCGAGAGACTGTGTTGTCTCTTGAATGGGATTAGCAATAATGGTGTACGTAATATGGTATCTTGTGCCGGTTGCATCGCGAAAAGACCGGTGTGTTGTGTGGATGACCGATATTAATTTCGAAACGATAGCTTTCACGGGGCCAATTTTCGAGAAAATTATTCGTGGCCTGTTTAATAAGGAAACGTGAAGCATGATCGTAGCTGTTACAGCTGTTTGAATTCACGGTCCAGTTACTTTTTTCAGCGAAATCATGTTAATGAGACAATTAGAATAAATTTAAGAAAACATGATCCGTCTACTGGTAAATCATGTTTCGACGTAAGTCGGACGAATCTCTTGGAAATGAGTTGAATATAATTCGCCTGAAGGTTTTGAAGAGATTTTTTCATTATCCTGTTTGAAAACCTCCATGTAATTGCAAAGGCTAATATAGTAATCTAAAGCGAATAATTTATTCCAGTGCTTATTAACTTTTAAAACATAAAACCTTCACATACTCGAACCTAATACATTCACGCACTCGAAATAAAGGTTTGTGATGTTATTTCTGATATCTTAGCGAACACGGAAATACATATGCATTCTTGTTTACAGTGATCTCTTAAATACATAATTATCCTGTTATAACTTATTTGAATTTCACCCAAACATATAACTAAGAATATTTTATAGTTTTAAAGAACACAGTCTTTATTTCAAACAACTGAAAAGAAAGCACCGAATTTCCTGGTAAACAAGTAGTAAAATCGTACAATTAATTGAAGAAAAAATTGCTAAATCCAGAAAATCTTCTTTTAGAAATGACATTATTTAGGACCACAGTGCACCAGAAACGCAGGAAATGGGAAATAAAATATACACTTAATACTCTCTCCTTTTCACACTAAAGTAACTGAACAGATTATTTTGGAATTGTTTCTCTTAAAGAGGGGCTCATAATTCGAGGAAAACGGTAACATCGATAAAGTTTGTGTAAAGTAATTTCCATTAAATTCATTAAAAACGAGCAAGATGACTTTTTCTCCAATACAATTATCCTACTCACTTCTACATATCCCCTGCTTTACGGTTTTCTTGTTGTTATATCTTTGTACCAGTTGGAGTGTAAATGACGCTCTTTATTTTAATAAAAAACTTTCTAAATGTACGTGCAGAACAATTAAATTATCCTAATAAACATGAAAATAATAATTGTTCACTGAAGGGTAAAATTATACAGAAATAAATTACATAAGATTCAGAAATAAATTAAAAAATATTAAATATTGAAAGTCAATTCCAAATAATGTAGCGTTAGTATAGCATTCCAGAGAGAACCAAAAAACTGCATGAATACGCTTGAATAGAACTAGTATCTGAAAATATTGTCTTGCAGTTTTCGTGCAAAAAAATGGATATGTGCTCGATCAAATGAAAAAAAAATGTTTCTTTCTTCATTTGACGATCATCAATCCTTTACACGGGAGAAACTATCATACATTGTTTAAAAATTGTATTTTTTAATGTGATGATACCAGCAACTAGAAGGCTTCCGCAGCACTAGTCACAAATTGTAGGCCCCATCGAACTCGCCATACTACCAGCCAACCGAGCAGTCATTGCATTTTTGCATTGCACCAGTTCTTCGCAATCACAATGAATTACTCATCCATTGCAAATCAATCATCCTCAACCACGATCTGATCCGTGATCGAGGCGTTCGTGGCAATTACTCTATCCACTACCATATACTAAGAGTGACATACACGATTGCTGATAATAATTTCACTCACACCCTAGCACAAGTGCCGGGTGTTAACCTCAAACCAAACGTGTATGTTAGCACCAGAACACCATCGAGGGAAGTGAGTTGGTTGTACCCCACCCTTCCCCGCCCCGTACCACTCGGCACCACTCCACCGCGCCCCGTCCCTCCTCACCCTGCCCCGCCCCCTCCCCACCCCACCACGCCCCGCCCCGCCCCGCCCCGCCCCGCCCCGCCCCGCACGCGCGGAGGGCCCAACATAACGCAATGAATTTTATTACCCTCCCTAATTCGAAATATTTAGACCTTCCATAAAAACGAGGACGGAATTGCCCGCATTATTTAACGCAGAATGCTTTCGGGTAGCATTCGAATTGATCATAAAACATTTTAACGACTAGAATGCCACGGGAGTGCGTTAAAATTCCTAGACGGACCGTCGCAAACGCGCCCGCCCGGTGTTATAATAAATAAAAGCGGACGAGCGGACGCGTTATCCACGGCCCGACGGACCGGCGGGCGCGCTCACAAATTCGTACAACGCAAAGCAATGCTTCATTTCTGTCGGTTGGAAAACCGACTCAACTTAAGCCTCAATTGTCGAGGTGACTGGTGGAAAGCTCAAACCCGATCTGGGAAGGAAGGTATCGTGAATGAGGAAGCTAAAGGAAATAGGTGACATTTTTCGAGTCCTAAAAATATGAAACACACGGAGAAGCATTTAATCTTGGATGAATGTTTCATTGTTCAACATTTTATCTCATCTCTCTTGTTTTCAGTTATAGTCCTTGGCCACAACGATTTTGTGTACTTGAGATGTACATGACTTCTTGGCTGTCCGGGTGCCGCCGCGTCATTGGCTGAGAGGCTGACGTTCGCAGGCTTCTTCAGGGTAGTGATGATCCGGACAGCCAAGAAGTCATGAACTTGAGCCGCGGAAGTGTACATGTATACCTGATATGTACGTTTCCATATACAATTCATTTTACACAGAAAATGCAATTACCTTCTTGACGCCTCAAATATTCATTTTGGTTAGTACAGAAAAAGTTTGAAAATGTGGATTGGTCTCATGTTTCAAACTTATTTTCTTCAATCTAATTTCTGAATAGTAAGCATAATTTTATTTTTGAACATCAGTGTGCTATTTGTTTATGTTTTAATATAATTCATTATATTTCTGAATTGATCATTGGTGTCAGCAGATCTACTATACTTTTATATCGCATAGTACTATTTTAATCTTAAATACAATGTATTAAATAACTGACACATTCAAGTTCGATTAAATTTCAAGGGAAATAAAATATTTAAAAATCTTATGTCGCTCTTCTCTGAACTCATTTCTATGAATATTACAAAATATTTTCTTCAATCTAATTTCTGAACAGTTAGCATAATTTTATTTTTGAACATCAGTGTGCTATTTGTTTATGTTTTAATATAATTCATTATATTTCTGAATTGATCATTGGTGTCAGCAGATCTAGATGCGCAATTTTAATCACTAATTCATTCACTACATTATTTATTAATCATTAAAGAAAGTGAAGAAACTTTACATTTTTTCGAACGCTTTGCCAATAGTCATAGTCAAGACATCCATATCCATGCCAATAGTCTTGGTTTGACCAATTGATAGGACATTTTAACGTAAATTAATGTAAATTTTTATATTGGAGTTCATATTATTTTATTATGATTATTACCATTATTATTATTATTATTATTATTATTATTATTATTATTATTATTATTATTATTATTATTGTTATTATTGTCTTGTGTATGTTATTAATATTTCACTACACCTTCACATCGAATCTTCAAATTCAGAAACAATTTTTATGAGTTGCATTGTAGGCTCAAATTGCATTTCAACACGTAAGTTACACCTCCCAGTGTGCTATATTCAAACGTTAATCTGATGTTCAGTTATAGATTCCATAGACCAAACTGGACGTTATCGCTTCATTGTGCTCATGTGCAGGCATCGCCTTCCGTATATCTGACCACGAGACCGGATTCGCACGGGAATAAGAGAACACCAATAACATGTCGACAACGGCCTCAATGCGAAACCAATAGGTTTGCGAGCTTGTAAAGAGTCCTGGTCCGTTCTATGCGATGGGCGGGGGTGGGGTAGGCAGAGATAATAGATCTATTTAAATTACTGTCTCTCGCGCACGATTGTTGCATGTTTGTTTCCCGCAGCGGCATCACCCCCCCCCCCGTGGGCCCCGCCTACCAGCGCTGTGCGGTGGTGGGCCGGGTGGTGGCTGCGTGAGCCGATTCTGGTAAATTTGTTGCTTGCGCGCTCTTTCTGCTAAGCCATGCGTGGCGATCACGTGGTAATGTTTCCAGCAACTGGCAGCGAATCGAGAACGCGCACTGCATAACCACCCTCGCTGTGCCCCCTACCACGACCACTGCACAGTGGGCCCGAATGGCTCCAAAAGAGATCGTAGCTAATTTTAGTGTGATTTTTGAGAATGTTTAGTTTCAAATATGTTCAAAATTATTGGCAAAACAAATGGAAATAAAACTACATTCCCGTTCTTGTTTTTTTCGAGGTTTCTGTTGCTTTTTTAACAAGAGTCGAAATTCTTTTAGTGTAAGGTGAATATAAAGATATTTCCAATATAGATATGTCCCTTTTGTAACATTAATTATAAATTATAGTTTATGATAAGTAAAGATGAATACGTTGGACATTTTTATCTTCATATTAAGTATTAATAAATTTAATAATTTAATGTAATTAATAATTAATCCGTAGTCATTCAATATGTTGATGAAGGCCGCAGTTTGCTTGCACTATTAGTGCGGATATGCATCGCTGTTACCTAACCGACTGTTTCTCTTGAAGCAGTAGTTATTTACATATTCAGTTTTTACCCATTAGTTAATCAGTGGCTTCTTATAATGATTAATAAAAAGCAACCCTTTGTATTGACTTCAAGCGAGTACGAGTCGTCATAGAGTATCGTTGGACCTCAATACTAAATAAATCTCTTAAATTAAATATTACATGTAATTCTTATGCAGTTACGCAGATCTGTGCTATAAGTTTGTATCACAGAGATCTTACAGAATTATTCCCTGGTGACCGTTGATTTTTTTCGGTACGATATTCGTCGATAACTGCTAAAAGAAACGTTCTTTTCTTACATTAATACCACGGAAAGTATCAAGAAGTGAAAAGTATCAGCAGGAAATAACTAAATTGACGACAACAACGTTTATCCTCTATGATGATTTTTGACCTGAATAAATGTATTTACATGGTTCATTGATGTTCGGTCTAACTTAGACGTCAAAATGCTGTAATATCCCTTATACCAGGGAGACTAAAATAGCACGAGCAACGCCAGAACTTGCAACAGATAGATTATGTCTTCACGTGACTGTCAAGCAGCCCTTTGTGTGCCTTTGATGTCAACACACCTGTTTAAGAGCATGCACATGATAAACACGAATGCGTACAATAGTGTAGCGTGGGAACGCGCGGAAATAGGACGTTGACACCAGTATATTGACGGTGAGCGTGAAGAGAGGAAAAAGCTGGAATCGATCCTGAAATTTGAGATCGAAATTACGGTAGTTAAATCCTATTTAAAAGACACTGAGATAAAATAATTTGCAATGATGTATGTAGAGATTGTGGTGTGGATTCGTGAGTCACGTACAACTCAGAAGAAAAGCAGAATAGAAGCTTTTGAGTGTGTTAGTAGCGTTGTACAAATATTTAAGGTATACCCAGGGGCCGAGGGGACTCGTAAATTTACACCTCAAAACCACAGCAAAAATCCTAAACATTTTCTCTTTAGCCAAAAGTATGGGAACAGAGAGTAGGATAATCTGTTATATCGGTTCTCAACTCCCGATCCCAGCCGCATGATTCGTTGTATACCCAAAATTACACGAGTGTAATTGGAGGAATAATAAATTGTACGTTTATAGTGCCAAAAAGCTGAAAAATTATTTATTTTTACCTAACGTTCCTTGACCTTACGGTAACCTATGTGGATCGGGGTTTAGAAATATCTAACACGAGGGAATGTTATACCGGCATGTCACGCTCCTCTCATTTATTTTCAATTTCTGATCTGTGCACATTTTGACTAATTTCGCCTCACTGTGCACCGCGCCAGCCGCCGCCCCCGCCCCCGCATTCGCTTGCATGCCGCCACCGCGTCCCGGCGCTGCGCTGTCGGACAGCCTTCAATCCGCATTTGCCAGGCGAGTGCGGCGCTGGCGGCGGCGGCGGCGGCGGCGACGTGGGAGCGCGCGTCGCGGCAGCACCGACGTCGAGAGCCGGCGATGGTGTAGGCGGTGTTGGAGGCGGGGGAGGAATTGGGAGGAAGAAAGAGTAGGAGCGTAGCGAGGGCAGGGGCATGGGCAGAGACGGGGACAAGGTCACGATCAAAGGCAGGATTGGTGTTAGGTAAACGGGTACGGACGGTGGCATAGGTGTGGGTGGGCCGGGTGTGGCCGGAGCCCTGGGGGAGGGGCGCCCGGTGTGTGGAGCGTGGGTGGCCCGCGGATGGGCTGGGAGTGGAAAGGGGGTGGGCTAGGACTGATCAGGAGTGTAGAGGAGTGGGAGTTGATACAGAGGCGGGGGTAGAATCGGTGACGGTGGTTCTGGTGGCGGTGGTGGAGGGTTTGGCTCAGAAGCAGAATTAAACGTGGGAATACTCGAACCTGTGTGCCAATGTAATTTGGTCTTATCTCTAGGACTACCTATTTGCACAATTCTCCTCCTGATCATACTGATCTACCGAATGGGGGATCTAACTAAAGAGAGTATAAATGCAAGTGGGACAGTTTCTGGAAGTGAATATGGGCGGAATTCGCAACGAGAGCTAATTTCGATTCCGACAGTCACTTGAAGGCAAGAGAGTAATGTAAAATGCTTTCTGGCAAGCAAGATGAATACGTTGTTCTCGCTGGGAGAGAGGGGCCAAAGGCGTAAGCAGGGCAGACCGGGGAAGAACAGGTCAAAACGGGTCGGCGCGGGGCATGGTGTGGAGGATTGAGGTGTGGAGGGTCGAAACGGGCCAGCAACATAAGAAGTGGGACCGGGCGGGACCAAACCGCGCTGAGCGTGTTGGGTGTTGGTGACAAGCGGGGCGGACGGGGCGAGATTGGGGAGGAGGAGGGGGCAGGATACGGGGGGAAGATACTGTCCGGGATAGCCGGTCGGTGCGGAATGGGACGGGACCAAACAGTGCTTAGCGATTTGTCGCCGGTGGAGGGGGGGGCTGCTGAGCGCGATGAAACGGGGGCGGACGAGGCGAGATGGCGCAGGGTAGGACGTTGCGGGTCGCACCGTGGACGAGATCAAGATGGAACGAGGCAGAATGAGGCGGGGGGGATTGACCTAACGGAGATGAGAGTGCAGGGTGGAGAGGGTTGGGCGGAACCTAGAGACGTTGAGAGGGTGGGGCAGGGCAGAACGAGATGGACCAAGCAGAGCTGAGTATGGGTGGGAATGGTGGGGGACATGACTAAGGGGAGCTGAGAGGATGTGGTAGAGCAGGGCGGAATGACCACCGCGGAGCTGACAGGGCAGGGGGGGGGCGTCGCGCGAGGTAGAGCAGAGCGGAGTATGGTGGGTCAGGGCGGAGACGGCGCAGAGAGGCAGGGAGGAGCAGAGAGAAGCGGGGAGAAGCGGGGAGGAGCGGAGCGGAGAGGGGAAGGGTGAAGCTTGAGGTTGGGCGGGGCGGGCGCTTGACGCAGGGCCCCGGGGGCTGCAGGCGCCGGGCGCTGTTTGACGCGGACTTGGGCCGCGCCGCCATGTAATTGTGCACGTCGCAACACTGGCGCCGGCCACGCGTGCATCATCGCGGCACAAAAGGCTGCGCCGGCCGCCGGCCCCCACGCCCCACGCAGCACGCGCACGCTCCGGAGAGCCCGCGCCGCCCCCGCCTGCTATCATCGTCGACACACGGCTACCACGCTCACGCACTCACCGCTCACCATCCCCGCTCTGCAGCCCATCATCCGCTCTGTTTCCTGATCGTGCCCGACGCGGCGCTCACCAGCAGCCCCACTACACACATCCCCGCTGCGCCTCGTCTCATCAGCTCTATTTCCTCACCGTCCCCGACGCAGCGCTCAGCAACAGCCCCGCTACACATGTCGCTCCCCGCTGCGCTCCGCTTTACCCGCTCTATTTCCTCACCATCCTCGACGTGTCGCTCACCAGCAGCCCCGCTACACATGTCGCTCTCCATCCCCGCTGCGCTCCCCTTCACCCGCTTTATTTTCTCACCGTCCTTGACGTGTCGCTCACCAACAGCCCCGCCACCCATGTCGCTCAGCATCCCCGTTCCGCTCATCCGCTCTATTTCCTCTCCAGTTTCTCTGTCCTCGCTGAGAAAGTGTCCTTTCCGCCGATTCTACCGTCAACGCACATCTCGCGAACAGTCACAGTTGCGTATTGGTTGATTATTTCGTGTTTCCATGCGCGTCAACTGCTAAGGCCGTTCGTTCTGTAAGTGTAGTGTACTTTTCTTCCTCTAGAGGTGGCGGTGATCATTCTCGCTGGATGGCGAGATCCGACGCCGACTTACATGTCGGTTTGCGGGTTTTCCACAACCAGGTATCTCCCACCAGCGGGTCACCGCTCTAGCCGGGACGAGCTCTAAACACCCGACGTGTAGTATTGTAGGGGATGTAGGTGTGTGTGTGTGTGTGTGTGTGTGTGTGTGTGTGTGCAAGTAAGGGTTGAGCACAGGACAAGGAAGGGGAGAGAAAGATCGCGTGGAATCTTTTGTTAGGGTCTGCTTCGTCATTCTCCTGGTGTTGACAGGAGAAACGTCGGAAAACTTAAAAAACAACATCCTGCAGTTATTGCCATGAACTGACGTCAAAATGCTATGGCTTTCATCCCCACCATCATCCTCAAACATAATGCTTATTTTCGCGATGCTTTCTGCAGCCTTTATCGCTTCCCCCTTCCACTAACGATCTAACTTGACGTCCGACCAACCCCTCGCGCCTCAACTGCGTGCGGTATATTCAACGCTTCCTCCCAAAGTCGATGTATTTCACCCACTGCCACCCTGCGGTGGATTCTAAAATACTACTACCCTCTCTACATAATAGAAACATCCATATTGCCATCGCTTTGATTCCTTGACCGCTATCCTACTCAGTACACAAGGTATCAGCACTCAACGTATGCGGTCATTTCCAGCAGACCGTTATTTCCAGGAGGCGAATTATCCGTTCACGGCGTAACACCATATATATCTAATATTGTTTCATCTCTGTTGCCTCTATTGTTTTCATCGTCAATTCCCACCTTGCATACGAACAATGTTTACTTCACTATCTCACATCTTCACTAGTCATTTTCTCCGATACGTATCTCTTTCTCATTGCTACTGTAACTGTAATGATGACTCAGTACTCTCAGAAAGATTTTTTTTTTGTAAAACAATAATTTCGCTAACTTTCTGCATCGTCTAAAATAAATAACACTTTAGTGTTACCACACTTTTCTACTACGAACCTATTTCGAACCTATTGATTTTTCTCGTCGTAGAGGTCTAGATTTCCCCTCTCATTCCCCTGATACGCTAGCTCGTAAATGGCACGTGATTTGTTTCTTTTATTTTGTTGTTTTCTATTCCGACCTCTTGGAAACCCATTATTTCCATTCAGCGATTTCGCCTCAATTTCCGTCAATCGCTTTCAGTGACTCATTTATTTCACTTACACGTCTCGGATGATAGCCATCACATATCGCAATTTTTATCTTGATGTATCCCACATCGCTCGTCGCCACTCCGGCAATCACTCAGTCACAACCACGATACACTTCTCTTTCTCCCAATCCTATTATTATATAAATGAAAAAAATTGTATTCCTGTATATTCGTTTCAGGTCTGCACTGTTTATTCCCTTTATTATTCCCACTTTTTTCCTCATCTTCTTGTCCTCCTCCTCCTGTTTCCCAGTATCTTCCAACTCTACTATTATATAAATGGAAAACATTTTATTCCATTATATTCGTTGGAGGTCTTCGTTGTTTATACTCTATTCCCCCTTTTCTCATCATCTCGTTCTCCTCCTCCTACTCAGTCTCTTCCAACCAACCTCGCACAGCCTCTCCATTCATCTCACTTACACCGCTCATATCGTCGCCATCACATATCCACGTTTTCATCCTCCCACTCCGTCACCGCCGCGTGGGCCTTCCCTGCCTCGGCCACTCCCGGCCACCGCAGCGCCACCGCCGATCCACTCACTCATCCCCCCACCCCCCAACCACCCCCCGCCGTCCGTCCGCCACCGCAGCCGCCCCGCCGACCGTCCACATCCACCCCCGCCGGCCAGGCCTCCGCCCCATTTACATATCTCCCGGCTGCGCCCTGTTTATAATATTCCCCCGTATTTCACAACAAAAGCTATATTAATAGCTCGCATCACCGCCCCCGCCGCCGCGGCGCGGGCCGGGGGGCTCGGTGGCGCGCACAAAACGTCATTTACAATAAGGAGAACTTCCCTGTCGCGCGCGCCGCCCACCGATGGCTGGCGTCAAACAGGAGAAATACAATATAATCAGTAGTTTGTTAATAATGAAGTCAACTTTTGTTCGGAACAAAGTCCCGAGGGGAATAAATCTCTCGGTGCAGATGGGCAAGGGACCGCTCAACGGGAGGCGGCGGTGGCCGAGCGAATAAAGCCGGTGAGTTCATCCGAGACTGGCCGGGCGATTCTGGTAGTGCGTGCCTCGGTGGGTGTATGTGTGTGTGCGTGTGTGCGTGTGTGCGTGTGTGTGTGTGTGTGTGTGTGTGTGTGAGAGAGAGAGAGAGAGAGAGAGAGAGAGGGCGAAAGCGGGACAGAGCGGGGCGGAGAGAGATGGGATGAGAAACGAAGAGGCCAGAGTGAAGCGGGACAAGGGAGGAAGGGACTGGGTAGTACGAGGCGAAGTAGGATGAGGAGAGGCAGGGGTAGGTGGTGCGGGGCAGCTAGAACCGGACGAGTGAGAGAGAGGGGCCGGGTGGGAGAGAGCGGAACGGAGTGGAAGAAAGAGAGACCGGGTGAGAGGAGCTTCGAGCGGAGCGGGACGAGAGAGGACGGGTCTGGGCGGAGAAAGGCCAAGTGAGTTTCGGACGTGCAGGAGCAAGCGGACGTGCAGGGCCAGGTTGGTGGGGCAGCAACACCGGGACGGGGTGATTTGGGTGAAGGGAGGCCGAACAGAACGAGGTGGACTAGGATGTGGTGAATGAGAGGTAAGGTGAAGTGAAACGGCATGGAGAGAACGGTGAGGAAGAGAGATGGATCAGGGAAATGTAATGCAGTGCGAGGGGTAGCTGGCGGAGGTGGAAAGGTCGTTTAGGACAACTGTGAGGACGATGGGTACGGACGTGGCGAGACAGGACGTGAGGAAGAAAGACGTGTAGGGAGGCAAAGAGTAGAGAGACACGGGACAGCGGGAGGCTATTTGAAAGGGTGGCGTTTCGCGGAACAGTGTGTAATTGGTCGAAACAGAAGCTAGAGCACAGAGAGAGAGAGAGAGAGAGAGAGAGAGAGAGAGAGATTGAGAGAGAGGGAATTGAGAGAGAGATTGAGAGAGAGGGAATTGAGAGAGAGAGAGAAAGTAAGAGAGACGAAAAAACAGAGAGGGATGGTAGAGGGAGCTGAATACCGTATATGACGGAGAGAGTGAAGAGGCAGGCCAGCGGAGGACGACAGGGGACAGGGCGAGCGGTTCAACACGAAACATCACGGGAGCAGGGAATGGCAGAGAATAGTGTGAGCTGAAGCGACGGTGAACGGGAAGGCGGGGGCTGACGTGAATTTGCGGGCGGACAGAGTAGGGAAACGCGAGGTAGTGATGCAGTGGGCCGTGCAGGGCGGGGTGGTTGATGGTTGGGTGGCGCAGCGCGGACCAGGGGACGCGTGCGGTGCGGCGCGGCGCGAGCCGGCTGCCACGTCACGTGGCCAAGCGTGAAATTCCGCTGATGCGCCGCGCCGCCGTGCGCGAGCGGGGGAGAGGAGACGGGCTGATGTGGGCGGCGCGCCCTGACAAGAGGGAGGCCCGCAAGGCAGCTGAATGAAATAGCGGACGGGCGAGGGGATGGCTGGAGGGTGAGATTGCGGGAGGATGAGATGGTGGGGTGATGAGACTGTGGGAGGATGAGATGGCGGAGTGACGAGATGGTGGGAGGATGAGACAGGCGATTAGATAGCGGAATTATGAGATGGCGAGAGGATAAGATAGTGGGAGGACGAGATAGTGGGACTATGAGATGGTGGTGTTGTGAGATGGTGGGAGGATGAGATAGTGGCATGACATGACGGAGTGATGTGTTGGTGGGAAAATGACATAGTGGGAGGATGAACGGGGGAAATATGGTTAGGGTGGATGAGACGGTAGAATGTTTTGATAACAGAAAAGTGAGAAAATTGTAGGATGAAATGATGAGAGGGTGAGATGGCAGTGGAAGTGTTGCAGAGAAGAAATGATGGACGGCGGAGATGGAGCGCGGAATGAGATGGTGAGAGGAGGAAGTACCGGCTGGACTGAATGGGGATGAGAGGTCGGGAGGATGACATGGCCGGAGGTTGGGATGGTGGGAGGTGAGATAGCGGGAAGATGAAAGGAGGGAAATATGGTTAGGGTGGATGAGACGGTAGAATGTTTTGATAACAGAAAAATGAGAAAGTGGTTGGATGAAATGATAAGAGGATGAGATGGCGGGAGGAAGAGGGTGAAAAGAGGAGTTGGTGAGCAAAGAAGATGGTGAGAGGATATGGCGAGAGGAATATATAGCGGGTAGAGGGGACGTTGTTGAGAGGAAGAATGAGATGTCGAGAGGAGGATATGGCGGGAGAATCAGGCGAAAGGAAGAGATGGTAATGCGATGAGATGGTGGGAGGTTGAGATGGTAAAAAGGGGAAGTGGAGAGCGAGGTAGTAGAGGGTTGAGGTGGCAAATAGAACGTATATTGAAGACGTCAAAAATATTTACTCATCCAATACATGAGGCAAAAACAATTATTATGTTGCAAATAGTACTAGGAGGAAAATCGAGTTCCGATGTGTGGTGAATGAAACAGAAAAATAAGAAAGAACTAAAGGAAGCATGAACTTCAGAAATCGTTTAACAGGAGTTGTTACTATGGTAGCCTTTATGAAGAGCTAGGTAAATGAACGAAGTATGTTGGTAATATGAATGTCATACATTTTATAAATTCATTGACATCATAAATTGACTTCAATAATAAATCTCAACACAGTCAACTGCAGTGAAATCAACTGTGTTGCTTAAATTATCGAGTCCTTTCCAGAGGCCAGAACTAATGAGAAGGTATCTTAGGGACCTCGTTAAAACAAACTACTGAGAAAACGTCAGCAAAAATGATTTACTTTTCCAGTTGGTTGTGGGAACGAAAGTAACAGAAAAACAAGTCAAGAACGACTATTGCCAGTTAATGAGATCGAACAGAAAAAAAACGAGGAAAGACAAAAGTTGCAGATAATGGTGAAAGTGGCAAGACTTTTTTAAACTTAATACGTCAATACTCTCAGGTTGCAGACTTAGCTTTCAGGAGGAAAGTACAGAGAATATTGTTGACAGAGAAAAACGGTTACATTCTGTTTAGCCTGTGGGAGAGAAAAGAAAACTTTATTATATTGTGTTTGTTTTAATTGCGTTTGTTACTGTGAATGTGACAAATTCAAACGATCATATTTAGGAAACTTTGAATATGATATTAACATATAATTACAATAATAATAATATTGAGAAGAAGAAGACGACGTTGATCAAATGGATAAGAAAATATTACGTCCACAGAAAATTCTGACGTACAAAGGCAGTAAAGCTACCTACATTTACTGTTGTCCAGAAACAATCTGAGCGCAGTTCAGTATTAGCTTCGAGATAGCTATGAAACAGCACGAATACTGCTGTCGATATGTCCTGCTTCCAGAAGCAGTTACGGCTGTCAATAACAAACACACAAGTTTCAACAACTTAAAGTACAACACATTTTAGGTAAATGTTTATTCTGTTATGGAATTTAGAATTTTATTAGTAAAATGCGTACAGCATTCTCGAACTATGCGGCCCCAAATTACTTACGAAGCACAGTGCAGCTTGGCCCGTCAGCCGCTTCAGCTCGTACGGCCGGAGGTCTGTGCGCCGCTGGTCTGATACCGACCGGATTTCCCGCGCGCTTATGAACTGCGGCATGTCGCGCTGGAATTGAGTGAAATAAAACATTACAACTAAGTTCATAAAGCGAAGAATGCAGATGAGCGCAATAAATTCGGGCGGCGGGCGGCCGGGCCGACCGGCCGCTGCCGCATAAAGGATACGCGCTGTTAACGGAATTTAGAATATGGCCGGTCCCTATGTTTCAATTTTGCGAGAATGGGGGCGCGCGTTTTAACGTTTAATATTTTACGCGTCTGCAAACAAGCGGAACGGATGGAGATTGAACTGGGAACGCCACGGAGGCGGGGTGCTGAGAGTGGGTGATAACATATTGTTCTCGCTACCATTATGGAATGCACCCGGAAATTGAAGATTTTTACGTCTTCTGAAGTTGCGTGACTTAATTCAAGTTGGATAATTGTTGTTTTTTTTTATTTGGTGTAAAATTATAGTGCAGTTCTTTGGAGCGTATTCATATGTTCTGGGGAGTTGTTAATCTGAGGATATTCATAACACTTCAATACACAATGCACTCTGAATACAATGTAGTATTTCCAATACATGGAAGACAGCGTTACATCAATTCAAACATTTTATTACTTTCTCAATATGAGCATTTTTATTATTTATAATTCAATAAAGTTTTTTGATATTTAGATTGACTTCTCTCATGATATTAGCTGGCACTACTTTCTCCATACCATTTATACTTTTGGTAAATATGTTCTACATATTTTAGTATGCGTGATTATAAGTGGCAACTGCCACAAAAATATTTTTTACCCTTTAAGTTTCAGAGCAAAGTAAAGTTACTGCGATACAACTGAATGTCCATACATTTAATATTTTCTACATTTCTCCAGCCAAATATCAGATTCCGTTCTATTCTATATGCTAACAGCTGGTAGGGTTCGATTTTTCTCTAGAAAAAAATGCACAAGCCTAGCGAAAACGAAGGTATGGTACGAATTTAAGAGAAATAAAAATAGAAAATTTCGAAACGATGAAAACAAAGTAAAACTATTACTTAGTGAACTCTTAGAGCGTAGGGAAAATCTGTTGAATCCATCCAAATTTATTGAAAATAATGTAAACTGATGATCATTTTAAAACAAAACTAAAAAAAAAAACATCTCTGCCGCGTTCCAGTTGCTTTGGCGAAATCTTTTCCGCAGAGAGCATCTGCTTCTCCCCCCCCCGCCAATGTCATTCTTATCTAATTTCAAGACCCTCCATCATTGTTAAGAGCAACCGCCCAGGAGCCCAGAGGGAGGGAGGTCTTGGCGAGGTGGGGGTTGAGGGAGAGGAGGGTGGGGGCGATGGTGGCGCGAAGGCGCGGCAGAACAAATGAGTAACTTTAATACAAGCGGCACATTCCAACTGGTATTGAATGTTTCAAAAGCGCACAACAGGAGCTGACTGCCGGAGGACTGCTGGTTCTGCCCCTTTCTCGCCAGCCTCCTCGCTCGCCTTCTAGCACGGTCGGCATCAAGCACGTCTTCTCGCCTACCTTGTTAGTATTCTCACTTCCACGTTGCACGGCCACTTGTCCAACTTCTCGCCCGCCTTCTCGTCCGTCTTCTCGCCCGTTTTCTCGTTCACCTTCTCACATGTCGTCTTGCCCGTCTTCTCGCTCACCTTGTCGCTCGCTTTTCATCCGCCTTCTCACCCGCCTTCTCGTACGCATTCTCGCACGTCTCCTCGCCCGTCTTCCAGTACGTCTTCTCGCCCAACTTGACAATCTACTCACCTCCCCGTTGCACGACTACGTGTCCAACTTTTCGCAGGCCTTCTCGCCCGTCTTCTGGCATACCTTCTCGCACGCCTCCTCGCCCGCCTTCTAGCACGTCTTCTCCCCACGTCGTTAGCCTTCTCACCTCCTCTTTCACGACTACATGTCCAACATCGCGCCCGCCTTCCTACCCATCGGCTTGTTCTTCTCACCAGTCTTTTCGCCCTCCTTACCGCTAAATGTCTCGACCACCTTCTCTTCCGCCTCCTCGCTGTCCTAGCCCTCCTTGTTGCATGGTTACTTGTCAGTTTTCTTATCGCCTTCTGTTTTATTACAAGTGAAATTACATCAAATATTTGACAAAATTAAAAAAATTAAATATTTATTCTCAACTTCGAATAATACAAAATAAATATACAAATTTACTATAATTATAAAACAAAAGTATATTAAATATGAGCGAAGTTGAGAAACATAAAAATATGTTTTCTATTTATCCTTTGTGGAAATAACATATTAATTTATCTTCTTAGGGGGTCATAATAAATACAAATCAAAGATCAACAGGTTAGTCGATAAAGCTTACTTATCTCTAATAAACGCCTTAACCACCTTTGAAACAGCTCTTTCATGTTAAGTCTATAGGAATCACCACCAACTCTAGAAAACAGATTCATGAAAACATAAATCTAAGCAAACACGGAGCACACTCATTCTGTTGTGTGATATAGCACAATGCTACCATTAATAGTTTAAATATTTTTTCAATAATATCTCAGTAGTAATTAACATTTCAGTTGGGCGTTAAACAAACAACAAGCAGAGAGAACGGAATGAGACGGTAGAATTTCAGGTAGACGAAACCCAAGTAAACATTGTCAACCACAAACGACGCCACACAGGGCGCAGTCGGATGCGTAATAAGGCCTTTCCGTACGCACAAACAAATGTCACCGCGGCACGCACGCGCCACACGCACCGCGCCGTCGACGCCGCTGCCGCCAGTGAGCCCCGGTGGGTCGTAAGGGCGGAGGTGCTGACACTGCCACGCCCCCCACCCCGTCGATCCGGCGCCCGCCTCGCCCCCCTCAACACCTTCTCGCTTGCGCCCCCCGACAGGTAGCAACTCGGCCTCGTAGTGTCCCCCGACACAACTCATCCTCGTATACGACATTCTAACAATAACATGCTCTCTGACCCTCCAAGTAGCATCTCCAGCACAACACATCCTCTTAAATGGCAGACAAACAACAATTTGTTTTCAGCCTCGCTACACAGAATCCCCGACACATTGCATTTCAACCTGATAGCATCCCCACCCCATCTCATCCTCGTGCAGGGCAGAACAACTACAACGTACAGCTGGTGCCGCCTCGTAGCATCTCAGCCTCATAGTATCCCCGATACAACTCGTCCTCGTACACGACAGACCATCAACAGCTTGCTTTCGGCTCCGCATAGCATCCACGCCACATCTCGATCACACGACAATACTACCATCTTCTGTAAGTATGTGGTCGTCATCGTCATGATTACCATGGCTATCGTTCTTGCACATCTACATGATTTTCTGGGTAATAAAAGTCCATGAGTATTATGAACAACTTGAGGTAACAACTTTCATAAAATTGCTTGCATTGCTTGTGATTTTCCGGATAATAAAAGTCTATGAGTATTGTGAACAACTTGAGGTAAAGACATTAATAAAATATAATTGTACGTTTCGTACACGAAATTCTCACGTGCAATTTAGATATAAAAACCCTCAGGTATGGAGTGTTCAATATTCACCCATTGGCCATAACTTCGTAAACCTTTCATCGCATATAATATATCCCATCCACTTCACCTATCTCCTGCACGAAGGTCGGCACTGAGAGTTTTATGAAACCCGACTGCCGCGCACAATTTAAACCTACTGCAAACGGAGCAGCCTACTGTAATTTAAACCTTCTGTAGTTCAACACCAGCTCTCATATTACTAATGTTCACGTAGCCGAAAACAAGTGTTTTTTGTTAAAATAAATGCATTTACAATGAGACAAATTCACTTCAGCATTACTCAAAATACACGCTATTACTTCACCTTACGTATTCACATATCGACTTTCAATCGAACAGTTGACACAGTTTTCAAATTACCATCTCTTCCACAATCATCATTCTATTTCTCCTTATTCCCCTCCCCTTAATTTCATACACCTCCTTTACACCAACCTTCAGTTCACATTACCTATCCTTCCTTCCTTTACACACCCCTTCACTCCACCTCACCACCATTCCAACTCCACACTTCGTATCATCCCCTCCAATCCACTTAACCCCTCCATTCCCCTAACTCCCACCACTCCATTCACCCCCCATCCACCTCCCTCTCTACTCCACACCAAATTTTTCCATTCTAACCCACACTTCTCTCATCCCATACTTCTGGTCTCCACACCATACTTCTCATTTCCACCCCTTACTTATCCTCTCTTCCCACCACCCCACCCCATAATTCTTCACTTCATCTCATAACCCCCCCCAACACTACCTCCCACCTCTGCACTTCACTTCACACTCCTCAACCCCACCTAATTCCCTTCACTCCACCTGATACACACACACACACCATCTCACCTCTTTCCACTCCACCATCCCACACGTCTCCTCTCCACTTCCCACCCCTCCTCTCCACCTCATTCCCTTTACATCACCTGACTCATACATCACTTCACCCGTTTCCCCTCCACCATCCCACACTTCCTCTCTCCACCTCCCAACCTTCCCCTACCCGCCCCTCCACCTCCACCCCTCCACTTCACGCTCGCACGAAGGCCAGCTTGAGCCGCGTGGGCAGCGCGAGTGCTGCCCACCGGGCGCTAGCGGGAGCCGGCGCTCAGCCGTGATAACATTTACATTACTTTAATTATAACGAACCTCACATCTAATTATCCCCACAGAGACACGCGCTGTAACCGGCGCCCAGCTCTCCCCGCCCCGCCCAGCCCCTCTCCGCCCCGCGGCGCTGAATTAATTACAAATATGAGAGTTTCTTTTCCCTGCTAGGCGGCGCGGAAGAGGGACAACGGGTGCGTGTGTGTTGATGTCGTTGGCGGGAGAGGTAAAAATGGATTGCGGAGGGAAGGCCAGGTGGTTGGAAGAATAGGGAGGGACAGACCGACTCACATTCCGCGGAACAACGGCCTCGCGGAACAGTTCGTGTTTTTATCTACAAGACGATTTTGATAGTCCATAGTTTGTAATTCTATAGATATTCTCAGAAAGTACATGGAATCGACAATGCTTAAATTGTCATATTATTATAAATACAATAACAGTACAAGTGGATGCTGGGAGACAGTAAATTGGGTTTTTTACTTGATATTGTAGACGATTGCCTTTTTTAACTAATACCGATTTTTAGAATTTTCTGGGATTGGTACTGACTTCAATTTTTAATTCAAAAACATGATTTTTGCGAAAATTTAAAATAGCTGGGATTTTATTTTGGTACGTTAACTTCAATTGTGAGATTGGCCTATTACTAGTTTCTAAATTTTTGATAAAACGTGGTGATTAATGTGACTTAGGGAGAAAAATATTTCCTTTTGTTTGTGACTGTCGACATTTGTGTTCCCCAGGAATGTATGGAAATTATACAATCATTGACCAACTGATACCTTGCTTAAATTTTTGCAGCACGGTAGCTCTAATGCACCAAAGTTGAAATAGTTCATCAGTCCAAATATTCCAGCAAAACCTAATTAAATAGGTCACATCAATAAATAACGACACAAAACACATCATTGATGAACTAAAATACTTTTTTAGATATGGAAATTCATCGACTTACAAGAACTCTCCTACTTTCGTTTAATGCACATGCTTTACTGAAAAATTTCTTTACTAGAATTTCGCGTTCGATTGTGCCTTTGAAATAAACTTTATGTCAGACAAAAGTATGTTACAAACAACACACATACTTGTTTCGTAATTGCTTATTTCGTACTTTCGGGCGGGTCAACCACTAAGTTCAATAGTTCCATAAGTGTGGAGCATGTATTTATCACGGTAGGAGGCGGTGATCGTCCACAGCTCGATGATGACACCCGGCCCCGTCCTACACATCTGCTCTCCGGTATTTCTCCAACCAAAATAATATCTACCAGCGGGGCACCTCCTCAGCCAGAACAAGCTGTAAGCTCCTCACTGGTCTCTCGACCGGTCTCCCGACATGTATCGTAGGGTAGGGCATATAGTGTCCATGTGTTAGTAGGTAAGGTCTGAGGATAGGACAAGGAAGGGAAAGGAATATACTCGCGCTATTCACGGCCCGTTTGTAAGGATACCGGCCACGGATACGAAACTTACCGATGAGAGCAGCCGAGTGCTAGAATCCTCCTACAAACAGTCGCTGAATTCAACTTAGCTATCTAGCTAGTGACGAAAATACTGCGGTGATCGGGTCTCGAACTCTAGAACCTCCTGGTCAGAGAGACTGAAATGACATCAGTTATGCCCTGAGCCACCGAAATCGGTGCTAGATTCCTCTGAACAGGGATTGGTTTGGTTTTCACGGAGAGTAAAAATGTGATGCCAGCTACTGCGGGAAAAGCAATGGTGGAATTCCACACAATTCGAGGATAATTTGATGTGTTTGACACTACAGATGACGGATACTAATTAATTTCATAAGGAAAAAGCAGCAGTGGAAGAATGGGTATAGCAGTGGCAACACAAACAGTGAAAGTGACAGCGAAGTTCGCATTAGTGATGGAACGATAATGAGCGTTTTTATGACTCCATGATGGTGCTGGAGGAAGCACATGTGCGGTGGATGCAAGAGCGTTGTGGGGACGACAACACGTAGGGAGAGCAGTAGCGAGGCAGTGGTGGCAAAGATGTGGTAACGGGCGCGGCGAGGGACGCCTGTCTCTGATATTTCACGACCCACCCGCCGACAACTAATTAAGTTATTGCGCGCCTATATTGTTATGTGTCCCCCGCGGCGAGGCCTACGTTACTTTGTGTCGGCGCGCCACGCCGCGACAGGGAAACGGCGGGGATAGGGGAGAGCGGTAGTGACGGAGGGGCGGCGACGAAGTGGGGGGGGGGTTGGGAGGAGATGTGTGGCGACGGGAGAGGAGCGGAGACGGAGGACGCGGAGGGAAGAGTAGCAGAGTTGAGTGAGGTGGATCGGGGTGGAGGTAAGGCAAGGAATGGTTGAGATGGGACAGTGATGGTCCGAATCAGGGCCGAGAGGTGGGACAGGTCTGAGATGACGGTGAGGTGGGGCGGAGGCAGGAGGGAGACGGGGCGGAGGCCGGGCGGAGGTGAGGCGTAGGCGGCGCGGAGCTGGGGCGGAGGCGGGCCGGAAGTGGTGCGGAGGCGGGGAGGAGGTGAGGGGGCGGGGTGGAGGCAGGGCGGAAGCGAGGCGCAGGCGGGGCGAAGGAGGGGTGGAGGGGGCGGAGGTGGGGTGGAGGCTAGGCGAAGACGGAGCAGAGACGGGGCAGAGTTGAAGCGGAGGCGGGGCAGAGACGGGGCAGAGACGAGGCAGAGAAGGGGCAGAGCCGGGGAGGAGACCTTAAGGAGGCGGCGCGGAGGCAGGGCGGAGGCGAGGAGGAGGAGGAGAGGCGGCGGGGAGGAGGTGAGAGGGAGGAGGGGCAGAGACGGGGCAAAGACGGGGAAGAGGCCGTGAGGAGTGGGGAGCAGGCGAGACGGAGACGGGGCGGCGGCGGGGCGGAGGCGGGACGGAGGCGGGGTGGAGGCGGGGTGGAGGCGGGACGGTGGCGGGGCGAAGGCGGAGCGAAGGCGGAGCGAAGGCGGATCAGAGAAGGGGCAGAGTTAGGCGGAGGCGGGGTGGAGGCGGGGAGTAGAACGGGAGGAGGCTGGGAGGAGGCGGGGCGGAAGATAGCGTGGGCGCAGGAGGCCGGTGGCGGCGCCAGGGGCGGGGTCGTTGCGGTGTTCTGAGCGGCAGCTTCGCAGAACGCAAAGAGAGCCGCACAGATTACGTTGGGCGGGGCTGTCTGATCTGAGCCGCATCCCCGCCGCCACCGTCGCTACCCGTGTGTATACGTGTGTGTACATATGAGTTAAAGAGGAACACCTCAAAGCTTTGTATTTACGCACGCAGAGGGAACAGACTCTTTGATGTATTATGTGGTAATTACTAATCAACGTATAGTGCCTTTCTCGTATGTTAAGTACAGAACCGGAAGACATGAGCAACGAATGTTGTGTTACATGAGCTTATGAAAATATTAATATCGCATTTGTGACCAACCTGGTACAGTAAGTTTGAAAAAACATTTCATATTCAGCTTTCCGCTGAATTCATTAGACAACATTCCTGCAACTGCTCATTAAAAACTACTCTACATTTTCCTAAACTTGTGTTTACAGTACATAATTGAAAACAAAAGAAGATACTTGTTCCGAATAACAAAATAAATGAAAGAAATTGTTGTGCAAACTAACCATCTAATTAATATTAAGAACTCCTTGTAGCATTGAGAATTTGAATGATATCTACATAGTGCGTAAGAGTGTAGTACTGGATTTTTCACAAACACACCAAAAACAACAACAAAAACAACAATAACAACAACAAAAACAACTAGAAATTATTGATTTAAAAAAATTCTCAGATATCGGAAGCTAAGAATATTGGAAGGAAGTATAATTTCAAGGTATCAATAAAGACATTTTAGAATCTACGTCGGATAGATGAAGTGGGATAAATGGAAATTAATCATAGGATATGGATATATCAGAAGATATTGTGTTAAATACTATGCAGAACCTAATGCCAGTAATTCTGCAATAGATCACAAACTGCAATGATTGATTTATTGTTAAATTAGTCATAATATCGCACATATATTATCAGAAAACACTATGCACAACTTGTCAAAGCATCAATTCTCTCTGCATCACACTAAATTAACGGTGTATTGAATTAATGTAATGATAAAATATCTTCCAATACAACATCTACATTGAAATAGATAATGTCCAGGATGAGTAAACTCAATCACCACTGGAAATTGCGCAAAACATCGTCTGGGTATCAAGAAGAAAATAAAAAATGAATGGTAATATTGAAAGATTTAATTAGAAATGAATAGCAATCATTTTATAGAAAATATACAAAATCTTGACACCTTTCACTGATTATGCAAGAATACAACAAAAAAATATATCGACCACTAGCGTGTTCACAAAATTGTCGTGGGATCTATTTTTTGCACAAGAATAACTATGCCAGGAGGGTTTGAGAATCCTCATTTCCTTCCTGGAAAACAGTGGTGGGAATACGTGTAATTGAGGTATAATCATAACAGAAACCCACTATTTTGTAGATGTAATTGGAAGACAGTCTGTACTTTTTAAATTCATTATTTATGTAATTCTTGTATAATTTTAGGTGAGGTTTTCAACATGGAACAGTAATAAATATATCCAATTACAGGTATGAAATCTAATGAAAATGGTAAACATGAATAAATGTAATGAATAAAAGTATTATTGTTTATGAATAACAATGAAAGTAGAAACAAATAGCCATCTCCAGGAAAACCTCCGACGGAACCTCCGTCGGAAACATTTTACAGAATTTGCAGCACATTATATAGACAATCAAGGTGTAATTTCATACAAGGTTGCCTTGATTGCATCGAAGCAAGCTTCTAATTTTTGGATAAATAAACCATAATTAACTATCAAAACTGTTTAAAGTAAAATAAGTGTATAAATTAAACATCTAGAACCGAAGTGCATCCAATATATCGCCTTAGGAACGGATAAAAATAATTTTATACGTCTAGTGCCTTATATCATTTAAATATTATGTTTGAAACACAATAGCTCATTGTGAAGTACCTCGAATAATCAAAATATCAGTTTCAAATTCGTAGGGCCTCAAATTTGATCAGATCAGTCAGTAATATCAATTTTGAAGAACATTTTTGAAAAGGGCGCTAGCTTTGACCACAGAGAGACGAATAGACACATGAACGGACGGACACACAGACAGATAGATGTTTTGCCGGCAGTGGATTTTGTTGGGTATCAAGGACCCATAAAGCATGGATTCATTGTACTCAACGAATTAGAGTAAGTAATTTACAACATATAGGAAAAATATTTATCCATTTTGTTTGTTACCAGGGCCCTGCAAAAAGAGTTCCCTTTGAAATATACTTTCTCTATACTGGCTCAGTAGTATGCAAGAAAGTGAAAGTAGCTCATACTATCTTTCATTCAAAATCTCATCAAACTCGTTTCAGCCTCCCCAGACGCCCAGACACTCAGACGAAACCGTAAAAGGAATTGTATTATTATTTATATAATCTAAATAAGCATATGAGATTATAAAAAGGCTTTGGATTATACAATTTGAATAAGCATATAAGATTATACATATTTTGAATATACATATCACAAACAAACACCTATTTCATTTATATAGGTTGATACATCTATACAGTTTTTTTATATTATGTATACAGTTTTACAATTTTTTTAACTTCCCAGTTTTAGGCGTACCTATACATAAAAGAGAATGTAACACACGCATGATGTTGGCCATCCGAATTTTAAATATTTCTATTCAATTACCACGTATTTTTGAAGTAAATATTATGGCTATGTTTTATTGGTTTCTTTTTTATCGTAACTTTATTTCAACTCCTTTCTACTCGCATGTGAATGCTCTTCTCAAAAATTATACATGTACTATATATTTCAAATTATAACCACTTGAACATAGCATACAATCTTCCAATACGATCTACTTCCCCACTCCTCGTATTGCAGATTCCTGAGAGACTTGAAAGACCGGTCAAAGAGTAAACTGTATTTAAATAATCCCGTTCAAGAACCTTAGCACGCCGTCTACTTCTCGAATCAGCGTGAAAAATGATGGTCGCCGTCTCTGCTACGCCAGGCATAGAAATCTCACGAAATAGATCTTCGCGTCTTCCACACGGTAGAGCGCCGTCACCTGGCACAATTGATAAAACGCCGATCACGAAACGCCGTCGCGACGCCGGGCGAGGCATCAGGCGAGGCGAAGGCGGGCGGAGGGTTTCAGACGCCCGATGGCGTAGCTCACAGAGGCAGGCGGCGGCGGCGGCGGCGGCGGCGGCGGCAGGCGGGACAGACATGAAAATCGAACGGCTCAATCTAAAGGCACGTCGATAACAATCAGGCACAACAAAAAGTACCTACAATGAAATGACACGCGGAAACGGAGGCAGGAAACGGCATCGGGCGCGCCCGCGGAGCCAGGTCGCTTTCACGGAGACACCCTCGCCCCCGCGCCCGCCCCCGCCCCCACCATCGTCTCCGTCCTAGTCCCCGCTCTCGCTTTCCCACAGGCCAGTCTGCCCTCTCCTCCACCCCTCCCCGCTCCGCCACCATCCCGCCCCCGCCCGGCCACCGCCTCCGCCCCGCCTCCTCCCTGCCTGCACCCTGCCTGCACCCTGCCTGCACCCCGCCTGCGTCCCGCCTCCGCCCTACCTCCATCCTGCCTGCGCCCCGCCTCCGCCCCGTCTCCGCCCCGTCTCCGCCCCGCCTCCGCCCCGCCTCCTACCCGCCTCGCTCCCGCCTTGGTTTATCCTCTGCCCCGCCTTGTCCCACTCCTTACCCCTCTCTGCCCACCCCCATCTCGTCCCCACACGGCCTCCACATCCGCCTCACCCCCACCTCACCTCCGCCCTGCCTTCGCCCCACATCCTCTCCGCCTCCGTCTCGCTCCATCCTCCACCCTTACCTGCTTAGTCTGCTCCTCTTTCACGTCTCTCCCCACCAATATCGTCTTCGCCCAAATCTCAGTCCTGCATGCACCCCTCGTTCGTTCCCGACACTGCTTGCGATGTTGAATGCGACCCCGCCTTTACATCCGTCAACAATTTTCCACCTTCTGCCGCGACTATATAGCCTTTAACTACGATCCCCGATTCCCCTCCAACGAAAGCCCAAGGGTCGGACACGACCGCACTTAACACCCTGGTACTCCGCCACAACTACTCAGAGACTGCCAAACCCTTGCAAGAGTCCACACCTCGATCTGAGGCTCCACTCATGAGAACTCAACCAAAACGCCATCATCCCATCTACAATTTTTCCTTAAGAGCAAGTGAAAAACACGATCTCAGTCCACTCCACCCCCACCCCCACTTATCTTGTGGAGTAACAGTTCATTCTACCCGTGGACACCAATCGACCCCGCCCACTATATGTACCTTCATTTCTATCAACCTTACAATTCCCGCTTTGAGCATCATTGCTCTTTCACATCACTGTGTGCATTTGGAAATTGCCGACTGTCTTTACATACTACTCAATATCTCTCCAAATACCCCTCTTTTCCATCTATGCCATCACCAATTAACTGAATCATATCTGAGACTATTTGTATGCATACAAATTTTCCACTTTGTTACCCAAAACTTCCTCTACTTTCGCGTATTCTCTGACCTCCTCTTCGTCACTTCTAGTATCATTCTCATTTCCTTCGTATCCTCTCACCTTCCTCTCCACTCAATTACTCGCACCATTTTCTTTGTATTAAATTTTACTGGCAACTGTTTTTACTCCCATCTACGCTTGGCAGTTGCCCTCTATTTCTAGCCTTCATTCCTTTTAGGCCAATATTTTTTTCCCACAACAATTGGCACTCACTTTTTATATCCCACTATCTTCTTCCATTCCTGCATTCATTTTTCCATTTCTTTTTCAACCGTCGCGTCGGCTCAGTCTTCTCTTGTTCAACCATATCGGTTGTGGGTCTCTTTTATTTCCTTGTTTCTATTATTCTCCCTCCATCTCCTCTCGAGCAGTCGCATCGACTTCCCCTCCTTCCCACCATAGCCACCCCTTCTCCCCTCCCCCACAGCCCCGAGCTGCGAGTCTTTGATACGCCGAGCGGCCGACAATCTCGACGTTTCTTTATGGAGAGAAATCGGATCGGAACGTCGAGGGGAAAAACTGACTTATCCGCGACGCATCGCCAGGCACAATGGCGGACGCGAAGACTCCTCCTACCCCCGCCGCCCGCACCGCCCCCGACACTCCAGACGCCCCCGACGTCTTTGCCGCCCCTGCCACCACCGGCGCCCCCGACCCCCCCCGCCTCCGACACCCTCACCACCCATGGGGCCCCCGGTGCCACCACCGCCCCCGCCGCCCACGCCTTCCTCACGCCTCTGGTGCCTTTGCCTCCCCCGCCGCCTAGGACGTTCTCACTGCCACGCCGACCCCGCCGTACCCGTCGCTGTCGGTACCTTTGCCCCCTACGACGCCCCCGCCGCCCCCGCCGCCCCGCCGCCCCGCCGCCCCGCCGCCCCGCCGCCCCGCCGCCCCGCCGCCCCGCCGCCCCGCCGCCCCGCCGCCCCGCCGCCTCCGACGCCCCCGCCGCCCCCGCCGCCCCCGCCGCCCCCGCCGCCCCCGCCGCCCCCGCCGCCCCCGCCGCCCCCGCCGCCCCCGCCGTCTCCCACGCCCCCAATCGTCCTCGACGCTCCCACCGCCGCCGGCGCCCCCGCAAACCATGCCGCCCTCGCTGCTCCACCACACCCGCCGTCCCCGACGACATCGACGCTCCCGATGCCTTAGCCACCCCCGCCGCCTATGTCTCCACTACTGCCCCACCGCCCCCACTGCCCCGCCGTATCCACTGTCCCCGCCGCCTCCGACGCCCTCGTCACCACCGTCGGCGCGGGTGGGGCGAAGCGTCTGTGTCTGACATCTGCCCACGGAACCTTCGCTCTTTGTTCCGCACTCCACGCTAGTAACGTGATGTCTATATGTCGATCAGTTCTTTTCCATTCCAGCACACTAGCTTGCGACTTCCATTACGGCAGGTTCCACCACGTGCCTTTGATGAGACTTCCTGGGCAAAGAAGCTTTCTTGACAGAGAGGTTTATTGCGGAAGAAGCTTTACTACCTTGATCGGCTCCTGTTTCGCCTTACCGAATGTATACTCCATGACTGAAATTGAACGCCTTCGTCCTCAGTTCTCTTTTGTAAAATGATTTATATTATTTTGTTAACACACATTTATGTTTCTTTTCGAGAGATTATGAATAATTTTGATCATGTACATCACTTGCTCTCAAACACCTTTACCTTTTTGAGTGATTAAACAACTACCAAAATCACGAAATTGAAGACTAAATATGATTGAAACATTCGAATAATAAGTACTACATGACATTTATTTTTCCGATAAAAAGATGCATGTAAGTAAATATAGATAAAATAAGAGAGAATTAAAGTATTTCTTGTTCTCTCGTCATTTTCTACGAAAATCAGTGAATTGGAAAACATCCGAACGTCTGTCATAAGATATCTAACGAAAGACGCACTCTCGAAAATTTTAGAAGTAAAAATATGGGGGGTGAGGGAGAAACAGTGATGTTATAACTGTACATATTTTCTCGCTTTATTTGTAACGGCTAAGCAATAATATAATTCCACAAGAATCTGCAAAAGTGTTTTCAAACAGCGAAATTGATTTATTCGCGTTGCGAGTCGAACACTGTTAACATGCCAGTCGCACCAGCATCCTCGTAGTTACCCTCTACCTTCCCAACGCTTAAACGAAGTTGAACATTTGAATTACAATTTTCAAAACTTCGAAATTTTCATTTACATTTCTTACATTTCATATTTCAATACTTAGTTTTAAAGAACATATTTCATAAATTTAATAAAAATCATCAATAAAGTGTCTAAACTTGATAGCATTTTCGCCCCTGTTCCTGAATGGCAAACTCGTGCTTTGAAAGTCCAATACGGATAGATACTCAGTCAAGGAATCCCTTACATTGTGAATTATAATTACAGTAGCATAGTATAGCACATTACAACATTTGAATAAATAGAGAGATAATGTACGTTTCTACTGAGTTCAAGGTGTGTTAAGCAAGTCAGTTAAAAATCAGTCCCTTAAAACGTTGATACGTTTGGTGTACAAGTTTTTGTATTGCCAAGTATTCTGACGCGGCTTTAGTGGCTTTTAGGGTGTCAGGAATTCGCTGAAAGAAAAAGCGTACTGGAAGAAAAATCTGGCTCTTTTCTAATGTTTTTAAATTTAATTATTTTTAAATGAATCGTTTTGTTATCATATCTATTTTTTGTATTATTTGACAACGTAATACTTTCCCAATTATTGAAACAGTTTTATATTTCATTTGATGACGTATTTCAGTTCATTACGTTGTATGAAATTATAATGAAATATAATGTAAAAATAGATATTCGATCGTTTCTGAATGCGTCGTCTATACATATCACGATAGAAAAATGTTGTTTTTTTGTCGATTGTATCTATGTTGTTGACCATGACATTTTACTCTTAGCCAATCTTTTCATTCCTAAATTCCAAAAACCTTTTCAAATCATCATGGCCCAATCGACACATGGAATCAGACATTCACGTATCGGATATATGTCTAGTGGTTCTGCCTTTTCCTTGACTCTCCCTCTGATCTTCATTTAAGCTCACATTCTACTACTCAAGATAATTTGCGGGGATAAAGGAGTCACGCTGTTTCCGTCTCGGGTGTCCTGCGTATCTTCGGCGTGGTAATGAAGCATCTTGCATCTACAACCCATTCGCCGAAAGCGAACGGGCCGACCGAAGGCGAACAGACGGAGATTATAGGTAGCAGTGAACTTAAGAATGACAGCTCGTTAAGACCTTCCTATGACAAGAGGTAAGCGGGGCCGCGAATGATGTGACACGTGATCTGATAAACGGTAACATGACGCAGTGAGGTGACACGACTCCACAAGATGCAACTGGTATTCCTACTATTTAAGTCGGTACCTTGTGATGATTTTGACCACGTCATACTGATATGCGGATCGACTTCAAGGCATTTATTTCTAAACGTTTCCATCATACAAAAAAGTGGTTTAGTGTCAGGAACATGATGAACCTACTTGTCAATATAATTAATATTAGAAAATTGTACGTCATTACAGACACATTGACATTCTTTTAGATTTATCGAGATGAAAAGTACGAACAGTGTATAACATTATTTTATCTAACATTGGCCTGTTACATTCATTAAAGAAAATAACCTAGCATTCAAATCCTATTGCTGCATTTATCAAAAGTGTTACACCGATATTACTATAAAATTCGCAAACTTTAATTTTCTACTTAATCCTAATACTTACTAATAAGGCAAATTAATATTATATTTAATGACCAATAATAACAACAGCCTTATTGAATCAATAATGTTATATATTTACATATATTAAATTACATAATAAATCACCATTAATGAGTAAACATTGTACATGTGCATGCACCGTGGGCGTTTTAGTGCTGGCCAATGATGAATAATGGTATATATAATAAATGATATTAAAATGAATCGTAAATGAAGAGAACAATATGACTTTGTTAATTATGATATAACAATTCTTTTCACGATTTTATTCTCGAAAATCAACTCAAAGCACTGGAAATTTGAAATTGTAGTTCGATTGAAGTGCAATTTATATGGAACATGTAATTAAACGGTCAATTTTGAAGAAGCTTATTTGGATATAGCAATATTAGATGTCGTTAATAAGCAAAACTAAAATGTCATTAGATACATTAACAATAACCAACCAGGAAGTACGCGACACAAGTATGTAACACAATAATTGTGTGATACATCAGTAAAATTATATTCAGTGAACATGCAAGCATACTTCTCTTACTAATCTACTATTGAAAGGGGTGAAGTCTTCATAACAACCAACGAGGAAATAGCCAACACATAAATACTCGTAAGCAATGCCCAATGAATTGCCAAGAATGGTTCTGCACATCATCCCCACACAAAGAAAACAAGAATAGGCATCACAATTCTTCTTTTCCTTTCTCCTCTTCATCTTCAAATCTCCGCATCTACATGCTGCCAGTACTACCGGGGCATTTTAGATCATGGGGAATGCGTGATAAGGAGTACCCCTGGGGGCCAGCCATGCAGTGGAGGAGAACAAGATGAGCAAGAAACGACTGCGCTCGGACTACGGTCGTTTAAGGTTCAGCTACACTTTTGCTCTAAAATTCATCGAAGGAGAGAAAACCTATAAGAGCATATTTTTTTATCTTATATTTTATTTATTTACTTATTATTTTTTTATTTACTTATTTAATTACTTATTTATTTACTGATTTATTTACTTATTTATTTAATGTATTTATTGTTATTGAAGGTTGCAGCAACTACGTCACCAGGCCGCACTAGATGAAATATGGTGGTGATGGGGATTGAAGGGCGAACACAAATACAACCATGCCCGAGGCGCCACTCGAACCCGCGATCCTTCGACCCGAGATTGGTACGGCACTACTGCCTTTACGATCTCGGCCACCGATTCGGCCCAGCTATTTTACTGTTCTGGCGCTTCCGATATCGTTGGGGATCACCAGTATTTGAAGATCCAACAGACTCCCATATACAGGTTGAGTCATTTTACGTTGAAAAAGAAAACACCACCGTATTCTCATCAGTAAGATGAACAAAGATTTCCTACGCCATTTTGCTGAGACACGTTTCGTTTCTCTACCATTTCTTGACAATTTCTATTCTAAGACGCCCTCAATATTCTTGAGTCGAAACATTGAGGAAAGTTCTAAGTGTTGCAGAAGAAAAAATCGAATATAAACGAAAAAAAACCCACAGTGTAGTCAAAAGACGAGGAAATGTCAGCGCAGTGGAACACACGGTCCTGTCATCGTGCCTGATTTTAGGTCATAAGGACCTCACTCCGTCAGCCGGCAGTCGGAATTGTCAATTCACAAGACGCCCCTAATGACCTCCCGAGACCTCAACAGCGCTTCGGGTGTGGGACTGCACATAACGTTCCACAGTTATAGAGGCGGCGATGAAATTGAAAAATTAAGAAAAAACTGTTCTTCTACGGAAATCTGTGCCTCTGAGGTCAAACAGGTGAAGGAGTTGTGTGTGCCTAATATTAAGAGGAAAATGCTGGTGTGTTTCATACTACCTGAAATGACTCATCCTGTATTCCGGATGTACCTAAATATGCTGATAAAAATTGTATCATGAAATATTTTTGAAGAAATTTTCGTCAATCAGTTATTTGTCGAAAATTTTCCGTTTTCGAGGAAACCCTATTTCTTTTGCATTTAAGAACCTTACAAAATTTTTAGGAATTTTTTTTCCTCTTAAAATTGATTTCAATAACCTTTCTTTACGGGACATAAAGTAAAAGAGCTACAGAGAATATGTGAAAAATTTTTAAAAAACCTACCGTCTTTTTGGGCATATTCGAGGGTTTGAAAGGACGAAAATTTGAGAATGTTAACAAGTGCTTTTGTACAAACAAGAAAATGTTTATGACCTTTCTGCCGGTAAAATTACTTTAGCCGGTAGACGTCTCCAACAACTTTCAAAACGAAGAGTCTAGTACTTAAAATGTATACATCTTAAGTCAAAAATAAAAGAATTACCATAAAAATTGACTACTTTGATTCTGCTTTGGCCCCATAATCAAAAACTGGGTGAATCATACGTACAAGCTGATTGACTGAGGATGATATAGACCTGGGGATATTGTAAGGTCTCAGCACCAGAGAAGCAAGCCTTCGTAATTTTTCAGCTAAAAGCTGATAAGAGGTTACCAAACTGCTACTATTCTGAAGTTGATTTTGAATTAGTTCAATTACTGTCTGCTGGAAGGTGAATATTTGGTACAATCTATAACGAGTATTAAAACTTGAAATTGCAATTTCTGAGAAATCAGAAATTCGCACTTGAATCACTTTTCTATTGGAGGTGCGACATATCATCAGAATCCGTCTCCCGGTATTAACAACCGCTGTGAACTTTGAGAATAATTAACCCGCAGACGGGACAAAGAAACCTTTTTTCATAGTTCTGACTCCGTTTCACTTCATCGCCGATATAACAACGGTAAGAGCGACCATCAGGGACGACGGTGGAAACGCACGCACGCGAGCCAACGGCCGAAGAGAAGGCACGGCGAATGGCGAGGTGTTGTGCGCACAGCGAATGGCACTCGCGCCGTACGGCGGACTTCCGGCGGAACAGGTTGCGCGGGCGGGGGCGGGCGGGCGGGCGGGCGGGCGGGCGGGCGGGCGGCGCGTCCGCTGGAACGACGACTTCCGGTGCGAAGCGGCTGCGAGCGCGAGGCGCCTATGAGTGCGCGAAACGAGCGCGGGGGGGGGGGTAGTGCCTTGCGCGGGCAGCTGGGCAAACCGCACGCTGGGCCGAATGGAGCTGGAAAGATGGCACAACAACAACAAAAAAAAATGAAGGAAGAAAGGAAAGAAATGATATTAAATAACTAGTGCTAAAACGGTACGTACTTTCTCGCTCGTATTTTCACGGAAAATTACTCGAACAGTAATCAAAATTTAAATTACAAATTTAGGGTAGGAAGAGGTCGAATTTATCGAAACATTTTGGAAAAAAATGTTTTCAACGAATATGAAACCTGCACCATTTTCTTATGCGTCCTTCACACTATTCAACAACGAAATTTAAACGAAAACGGTGGAGGCCTTTTTTTTAACATCTTGAAAATGTTTCAGGGGCTTTATGTAAAGTATAGCCAGAAGTTAAAATATCGGTTTCAAAATGAAGGGACCGTGACTTGAAATGTTGAGAATTTTGAGACAATCGGCTGAAAAGTTTAGCCGCTAGCGTTGTGCACAGATGTATGGACGGACGAACGGACGGATGGACAGACAGACAGTCGATTAGCCATCATTCGATTTTTCTGTATCTAGAATCCACAAAAAAATAGATTCCGACTACATCATATGTTAGAGGATTTTTTTCTCTAAATTTAGCACCTTGATTTATCCACTTTTTCGTTTACCAGGGCCCTGCAATGAGTTTTTTCTGCCAAAAATTCACTGCATTCATAACACCGGCATTACATACCTTTCTCTCTACTGCGTAAGCGGTAGCAAGAAAGTAAAAATTAAGTAACTAAGAAAGAAAACAATTTTAAAAAGAGAAATTTGTATTTTTTGTTGGGGCTTTTTTCCAGTCGACAGTCGTTTGCCGTTCACGAGCCAATGGATTGTATGTTCGACCGTACACTACGCTCCAACTCAATTACGGGCCCCTTCGATCTGGGGCCAGCAGAACGCGGGGCTCTCCATTCCAACACACACATAAGAGAAAAGGGACAACCAAACATAGTCAAGGTATAAGTGTTCCAGTTACAAGTAATGATGTCTATGTATATTAAAAATAACGTGAGGTAATGTACGATCTTAATACAATTATAACACAGAGGGAAAAATGAAAATGACCACGTGGATCAAGTATTGAACTCTCAGATGGAATCGTAAATAATAATTATAAATTTTCTGACGTTTCGTCAAATTAAATTTTCTTCACAGAAATGAGATTCATATTGCACAGATGTACGGTTTGGACATCGAATTAAAAGAATTTATAGAAACATGGCAGTATTTGAAGTTACAAACAGAACAGATACAATCTGAGAGGTCATCAGTAAATTCAAATTTTTAAAAATATTTTTAAATTTACTAATGAATATTGTTATTTTGTTATCATTGTTAATTTGTATCGATCACAAAGCGTATCATATCATTCATAACAAAAAATCGATAAAAAGTCCGAGCAGTAGGATAAGATCAAGTTACGTTTTTCTCTTTCCACAAACAATTTTGCAAAATGAATGAAGTGCGTTCGAGATTTTGCTCTTCACACACGGGCACAGACATCCAAGTGTACAGTTCGAGGGAGAAGAGTGAAGAGCAACCCACTGTGGCGGAGTGATGGAAGGGGTATCGCCTTGATGTGCGCGCGCGAAGCACCTATGAGCGCGAAACGAGCCCGCGGGGGCGTGTCCTCACAAGCAGGTGGGCGCGCCCCCTCTCCACTCCAAGCCCCGCCCCGCCCCGCCCCGCCCCGTCCCGCCCTCTCCGCCCCGCCCCGCCCCGCCCCGCCCCGTCCCCGCCCTCTCCGCCCCGCCCCGCGCCGCCCCGCGCCGCCCCGCCCCGCCCCGCCAAGTCCCACCCTCTCCGCCCCCCCGTCCCCCTCCGCCCCACTCCGCTCCACCCCCTACGCCCCACTCCGTCTCGCTTCGCCCCGCTCCGCCCCACTTCGCCCCGCTTCGCTCTACCCTGCTCCTCCCCACCTCGCCTCACCCCGCCCCCGTCTCGCCCCGTCCCGCCCCGCCCCCGCCCCTCCCCCGCCCCGCCCCCGCCCCGCCCCGCCCCGCCCTCGCCCACGCCCCGCCCCCGCCCCGCCCCCGCCCCGCCCCCGCCCCGCCCCCGCCCCGCCCCCGCCCCGCCCCCGCCCGCCCCCCCTGCCCCGCCCCTCCCCTGCCCCGCCTCGCTCCACCTGGGCACTCTTCCCTGCCACCATGGCACCTGCCGTCTTGTGGAGGTCTTGATGAGAATGTGGACGAACACCAATGGGCGATCTTGATGATTCGTTCTTCTATCCCATATATTCGTACTTAATATTCATTATAGCCACCTCCCGTGCAGTAAATATAGAAAATTTAGGATCTAATATCTACATAACCATATGTAGAAATAGAAAAGGAAGGCCGTCCGCGAGTCCAGTGTTATTTCCTTCTGCAAGAACTACGTAATATTTGTTCCTTGAAACCGTACCTTATAAATTTTACAGTTGTGGTTTCGTAATGTTACCTGTGATATTGAATTGAAATGAATTTACTCATTTTCATATTTTATAAGGGAACGATAATTAAATAGAAGCAGAGATATTTTTTCTAGAGCAATATTTAAGTAATCATTGAGAAATATATTTTTAAGGAGTCACTTGTAAAAGCGGTTCTTTCAGTGCATACTAAAATTCAGTTTTTAGCATTCGTGTTAAAAGTGAGACGATGCTCAAGTGTTCGGATAAATCTGTGAACGCAACAAAGAAAACAAAATACTTTCGTCTGAGACCAATAGTCTCTACTGACCTTAATGTATCATTACGTTAATTCTATACTTGAATTAAAATTAAACGACTGTCAGTAAGATTGTCTAAAAATAGTACATGGCAAACATGGTAAAAGTGATATTATATTGCACCTCGCCTTTCCTTCTCAACAAGTAAAATTTCACTTCTATCACTCGTATTATAAATAACTTTTCTACCGAGATATCAATAAAAACTCATTACAAGGCGCACGAATATTCAATTATAATAAATTTGACTCTTATGTCACGTTTTTCTTATATCGAAGAATTACCACGCCCATTTCAAGGATATTCCAGTTCTCTTATTCCCCCCAACGGCCACCCCACCCTACCCCACCTCAGGTGTTTTTCATGTCTTCTATAAACAGGTAGCATACGTTCAGCTAATTGGAACGGATTGCCACATTATGGACCGATTGAAGCCACGTTATGGACTAAAAAGGGTGCGACCGCATAATGCTGGAAGTTCAGAACCGGTCTTTACCAAATTTCGCACGTAGGTTGTGGGGACAGAATTCAATGTTTACGACAAACAAAAACCTGAAGGAAAGGCCATTAAAAGAATAAAAAATGAAAACCTGATCATTTGCTGAACATTAGTAGATGACCAATAAGAAGCGGAAGGAAATGTCATTTTTCAAGATATTTAAGTATTCTTAAAAACTCCCAGACATTTACTTTTAAGTAATATGCTTCTCACAACATTATTGATCGTAAATTCAGAGCTAATTAGCACAAACAACGGAAACCTTAGTCTTCCTCATTAGTTCAAAAACCTGTTTATTAATGTTATAATAATTTATTCCCACAAATGAACGTAAGTTCGCTGGCAATTAATCAAACATTGTACAAATATTTAAAAAAAAACACAGATATATAACACAAAATAAACAATAAAATAAAATAAAAACATAAACACTAATAAAAAAAGTTACTCTGCATCCATCACTTCTCATTTCATTGCATGTCCCTTCGCTACCAAGTAAATTATACATTAACGGTAAACACATGCAGCGCACTTTGCCCGTACTTTTGTTGCCCTTTCTTTCCTTGTCTTCAAAGACGTCACTGCATTTCAGTGCACATCACTGCACTCTAAACTGCATCTAACAACGTATTGAAACACATAAATCTATTTATGTGTCAATAGAAAAAGTAATCTTGAGTTCTACTTCTGAGACAAGACTGTTATGAAAAGATAGAACAACAGTAAGATATATTAAAGAACATATTTTTTTAAATTTGAAGTCGCTTATACTACAAAGTCATGAGTGACTACTATATTAATTAAATGCAATCACAAGTCTGTGATAATACAGAAACTATTACTACGTTTAAAGTATATTTACCGCATGAGGTCTAAAAACAAATTACTCTTAATCGGAATAAAAATAATTTGAATAAATCAACTTATATTACAAATACATTTCAAGAACGCACGACTTTCTAACATTTTTAACAAAAATTCTAAAATAAATACTTTTTTGGAGCCATTACTAAAAAATAATTTATCTTGTAATTTTTAATAAAAAGGAAAATTGAAAATGAGTATTTATTTTACCCCGTATACGACTCAAATTAATACAAGTGCTCTTTCGGGGTGGAATTTGGAAATACACTAAAGAAATATGAAATTCAAAATATCATCGTGACAATACCGGCATTCACACAAATATACTGTGAGAGGTCATTTGATAAATACGTTCGCTCGAAGAGGTTTTCACAACTGTGACAATTGGAACAAGAGGAACATGATGCGTTCTCTATATATTTTCATACTACTAATTATTATATTATAATTATTTTTATTTAAAGTTATATTATATTTATCTAAGTAATGAACTCAAAATTATTATTTTTATTTTATAATTAGAACCAATCTAAATTCATTTTTCAGTAACAACAAATGTATCCACAAATAATGTTCCTTCAAATTAACTTCTCCCCGTAGCATGTCACACACAGTTTTTAACTGTGTTTGACGTAAATAAATATATACGTCAAATAAATAAATCATTTTTAAATCAAAACATTTATAACAAAATATGAAGGCAATTACAGTAAATTTTTAATGAAGTTATAATTTCATTTTTCGTTTTTACTCAGGAACTAGAGTTACGCTCGTAGGAGGGTATGCGTGAGTTGTTAATCTTTGAGTTGTTACAAAAGAAGGAGGGATTTAATGAAAACAACTATTTTTTCACGGTCTCACATCGACTAAACTGATTAAACTATCTGGAGTCCTAACCGCGTTGCACAGCGCTGAGAGGGCCGCGTCGCGAAGCAGCAGGCGAGTGAAAAGCGCGGGCGCTCGTCAGAAGACGAATGGCCGCCGCGGCGGAGCGCACTTGTTGCCGGCCGCGCGCATCCGGCGGCAGCGGCCTCGGAGGCAGCGGCGCAAATAGATGCCGAAGGCGGGCGCTTCCGGCCCGGGCGTCGCCTATGAGTACGCGAAACGCCGCAAGGGGGCGTGACCGCGCGCGGGGGCGGGCACACGGCGCCGCCCCCTTCGCTCGAGGCCCCGCCCACTGCGAGTGGCCGTGAGCGGGACCTTGTGGAACACCTGGACAGGGCAGGCAGGTCTTAACAAAAAGGAGAGAGTGAGGTTGAGCCAAGCCGACATCGAAAAGGCGAATTTACATCAACTTAGGACAAAAAACAATGGCATTGATTTAATTAATGTTTTATTTTTTCGTTAATATTTTATCATCCGGAACATTGTAAGTTTATTTTAGTTATTTAGAAATCATTTACTATAGTTAGATAATAAGCAAAATATGTATAGCTAAGTGAACATTAAATTCGTAATTTTAAATGCTTTCCCCCGTCAGTAAAATGTGTATTTTGTTTTATGTCTTTCATTAATTCCCCGTGTTCACTTTCTTTCAACACTTCAATTTCGCCTAAGGAATGTTTTAATTTTCCAAAGCATTGTGCTTTCGGGTCGTTAAGCGAGATGCCGATTTTCTGTTTTACCTATGGATTTCCATTTCGAACATTAGTTAGCGCTATCAATTAAAAGCACCTGCAACGTCCATTCAGAGGAAAATGATTAAAAGATAAATGTTCTTAAATATTAAAGTGATTCAAAACAATAATTGAAATTATTGCTTTCTTACATGCCGCAATACTAAACGCAACTACAATACACTCTTAAACTCTCTCACTTAAAAAACATTAATTAAAAATATTAACATTAATTATGATCTTTATTTTAATGGTTACAGAAATATGAATTCACTAATGAGACACAGAAGCACACAATAATTTACTGAAAATGTCTATCAGTGAAGCAAAAAACAGTGTGTGAAAGATCCCCAAAAATATTAGGTACAATAAGAAATATTTAAATGGCGACATATTCACCTTGCAACGTACTCGCAATGCCCCCTTCACTACTCGTGATTTTTTGCCGACATAAAAACATCTACATTTAATGAGGTGTAAAATCGTTTCCTCGATTGAAATGACAATCGTCACTGCTGCAACCGCCGCCTTCGTCAATCCATTTGCCTAAATCTAACCCCGACGACTTCCTTCAGCCTCCGACGACTGAGCGCTTCCTTCCAGGAATATTAGGCCCCGCCCACCACTCCTGCCGGCACGCCCCCGCCCAACCCCTCTCCTTCGCGACCTCACACTTGTCACACCCTACGTCGGTTACTCCCATCACCTCACTTCGCCCGCCTATACCGTGCTCCCACAACGCCTCCATTTATTTTTTACCATCTCTCCAATGTTGCATCGCCTCCGCTCCGCCCCACCATCGCCACGTTCGCCATTGCTCCCCCAGCCTCAAATCCACCTCAACCCCACCTCCACCACACATCAAGTCTGCCTCAACCCCTCCTCAACCTCGCCTCAACCCCGCCTCAACCCCGCTTCAGCCCCGCCTCAATCCCGCCTCAGCCCCGCCTCAGCCCCGCCTTAACCCCGCCTCAACCCCGCCTCAACCCCGCCTCAACCCCGCCTCAACCCCGCCTCAACCCCGCCTCAACCCCGCCTCAACCCCGCCTCAACCCCGCCTCAACCCCGCCTCAAGCACCCCTCCTCCTCTCATCACCGTCATGCCGTTCTGCGTACCAGCACCTCCTTCCCGCCCCTCCCGGCTCACCATCTGCAGTGCTGCGTCCCGCCCCGCCCCACCCCGCCCCGCGCCAGCCCTCACCGCCCACCGGAAGCAGCCCGAAGCCCGCAGGGTGCCCCTGCCTTCGGGCCCATTAATCTAATGAGAGAAACGTGTCATTTGCGCTACCGCCTCTGCAATGGCGCGAGCACGCGTTGGCGGGAGCGGGTGCTGGCAGTGACGGTGATGGAGCTGGTGGTGGTAATGGAGAGGGGTATGAAGGTGGGGAGAAAGACATGGGAAGGGCGAAACTGCGAGGGGAGTAGGAGGATACGTCGGAAGACGGTGAAAGAGGAGGCGAGGCAGAGAACGTAGGGTTGCGTGGCGGTGGGTAGGCAGAGCCAGGGTGTGAGAGGAGGGCGCCGAAAGGGTGAAGAGGAGAGGTGTGAATGGCAGGGGGCGGACCAGTGGAGATGGAAAGCGAACGGCGTGCATAAAATTAATGAGGCGCGTATTTTTTGTTTTGCTTTGTCGCTTTGCAGGGACGTGCAGTCCCATCAGTTCTGTTCACTATGAGAGTAAAAGTGCCCCAGGTTGCGGAAAAAGTATTGTGAGCGTCAACGACGTTCGTTTATGTGTGTGTGTGTGTGTGTGATATTGTGCGTTCTGTATAATATTCTGCCCGCTAACTGCGAAAAATGGCAAATATTTGATTGAAGTAGCTCTTTACAAAGGAAAGGTCTGCAGAAAGCGAAGGTACAATTCGGAGTAGGACGTGGGAATAAAAGACTAGAGTTTCTGTTGCAAACTTCCAGTTGAGAGAAGAATGCACGCAGTTTTTAAAAGGGAGAGGAATACGTCTTATTTAGCTCGCAGAGAACAACTAATTAAATGTAATGATGCCTTTGTTGCGCTCTCTCGTTCTCCATTTGTTTTCCCGGACGTCGACGGGAATGGCAAATAACATGTCAGTTAAGGTGACATCAGTGACAGCGAAAAATTTGTCTTCTTTCGCAGTAATTGTACGGAATGTGTGTCACCGATCTTTCAGGCAATTTTTCACTCATGACCGATTTTCCTAACAACCCAGAAGTGATGTGGATCCGTTCCCAACATATTAATAACAAACAGCGTCGTACAGTTGAAATAATTTTTAAGTGTTCCATTACTCGAACTTGCTTTTACAAATAGATGTATAAGGTATGTAATATTTTTTTTACACATTCAATTTCATTTCAACTTTAAGGAATATTTTCAACGGATTCAGAGAAAATTTTCTCGAAGTGCAAGATTTAGAAGGTATGGAGAAAGAAATAATTTTCCACGATGTATATATTAAATAATTATAAATTTTAAAAAATCAGTCGGGCATGTTTTAGGATTATTTCTCCAATATCAGTATTTTACAATGTATTCCAAGTAATTAGGAACTATTATATTTAAAGGACTTGGGGGATGGTAACAGGATAAGCCACAAGTGCCAGAGCACTATTCGTAAACGTTCATATCTCGATTCTCTTCTCGATTTTGTGGACAAGTGGATTATCTTGTGGACAAGAATAGGCTTGACAGCTAGTAACGGATGTACACATGGGTAAGCAGGTTACCTGATTACTGTATATGGGATAATTGAACCGTAAACTGCATGTTTGTAAAGCCGTTTGTAACGCCGTGTCATTTTCTAAGCAACGAAAAGGACAATTGCAATTCCAAAGCCTCATATTTGGCGCTTTACATCTGGTATAGCTCAAAAGATTCCTTTACTTGTGAATGTTCAGCAAAATATTAACTCATCAATCATGTTTTTACCTATTACTAATATTTAGAAATTGATTTCTTACTTATAGATTACGAGCAAATGAAGGTCACTAAATATCCTATTCCTCATAAAAATGTCGGATTCTGCTCTTGTAAAATGTACATTCTAATGGCACTTGAATATCTCCGTCCGCAAGTACAAACGTGCCTCAGCTGAGAGCAGGGCATGCAAATATCTTTGGTTGTTACGATGCCACGAGTGAAAGTAAGAAGAAAATAATTATTTTAATAGATTTTAAGGCACTTTCTAAGCAGTGCAAAGGAGAGTTATGTCTGCAACCTCCTTCATAATACTATTTATATCTAAAATTACTTGAAATATTTCGACTCTCCTTATAAAAGTTCAGCAGTAATATTGTTTCTGTATTTTTTTTTTTAATGTATCGAAATCAAACTTTCCTTTCCTGGAATTCTTTGGAATTGTATCTCCTCCTCCTGCTTCTCCTCCTCCTCCTCCTCCTCCTCCTCCTCCTTCTTCTTCTTCTTTTTCGTCTTCTTCTTCATCTTCTTCTTTATTTTTCTACTTCTTCACTATCTAAATGAAAAAATATATAAGGAAAACGAAAGCAGATCACTTTGTTAAATAATCCGATTCCTTACTTCTGCTCTAGGAAAAAAAAAAAATAGACAAAACACCGCGAACTCGTAATGGCAGCGGAATCTCTCGGCCCGCGAGCGCAAACGTGCCGGAGCCGAGAGAGCAACGCATGCAGATACCGCAGCTCGTTACGGAGCCACGAAGCACCGAAAACGCACACGCCATCGACGGGCGAACTAGCGAGTAGATATCCCACAACGTGAGAGGGGCTGGCCACTAGAGTAGCCAGCATCATCACTTCCCGTACTAAACGCCTTAAAATTACAGGCTCTCCATTTCTCCCGCTGTTTTTTTTCTTTTCTTTTTTCTTTCTTTTCTCTCTTCTTCTTCTTCTCGAGTTTGTGCCGACGCCGCCGCCGAGTGAGGAAGCGCGCGAAAGGCGGCGAGCGCCAGTCCTAACGACTCGCCCGTTGACGCCGTGTGGTTGCCCGGCACAGTGGGGCCGATTGTGGCGCTGCCTCACAAAATCAACCGCGAAGACGACAGCACCAGGAAAGAAAAATTTAAAAGAGGTAATTATCATATGTAACACCACGAGTGCTTTGGAAATTGTCGATAAATCACCGGCTGGCGAAGCGAGGTGGGAATTTATCTGAGAGTTTCCAGAGTACGAGTGATATTTAATGGGACTATTCCACGAATGAAATTTCGCTTAACAGAGATACAAAGGCGTCAAATATTGAATATAAATGAAAGCGTGTTAAAATCAAACCCGTTATGTTATAGTTAATACGCGGTTTATTGCACGTCAACACAGCGCTAGATGCAAAGCGCCTCCAAAGGTAGATGAGTCGCAGCTTATCATTTGCCAGTAAGGAGGAGCTGTAAGAAAAATCGGATAGAAAGGCGATAAATTGTTTGAGATACACCCCCCTTATTGAAGCATTTTTATATGTACAGTTAAACCCTTTCGGTTTTAATTTCACGACCGGAATAGCACCCCCCGAAACAGCAGATCAACCAAGGGGGAGAGGCTTATTGTGTTTCAGGCCCCCGAAGCCGATGAAATATATTCACAAATAAAATGATTGATTGGTGTCTCTGGAAAAGTTCACTGCCATGCGTGTGCTCCTGGCCCGCTGGATGGTGAAATCCTGTGCCCACCTACACGTCGGCTCGCTGTGCACCGGTTATCCATGGATAACCTTTCCAAGTATCTCCTCCAGAGGGTAAGAACCCTTTCTAGATTAAGAACTAAGCTCTCGCCTAGGGCCCCGACTTGTGTGGTAGGGTAGTCTGCTTAAATGTGTGTGTGTGTTTAATTTCTCGAGCGGAGAGGGAGAAGTGTGAGAGGGGAGAGGGTTGGACAAGGAAGAGAAAGGAAAGATTGTACAAGTCCGTGGCCCGTTCACTAGCGTACTGCTTCGGCAATCACCTGTTATTGGCGGTAGAAACCTCGGAAAACTACCGACCAGAACAACCGGCCGCTAGAATTCTTCTCCCGACAGCGTCTGAATTCGAACTAGCTATATACGTGAAACGACGGCCTCTCAGCAAACGACGCACTGTCATCCGGACTGCCGAGAAGTCATGAACTTGAGTCGTGGAAGCTGACGTTTACATTAGCAATATAGCTTACTTTTGGAAATCTCCCACCGTCAGGCCTCGAGCCCTAGGACCTCTGTTGCTGCAGACATAGTTGTTGCTGTAGGCACAGTGGCAATGCTGGCTCTACACTAGATAAGCTGGTTTCAAAAATATAGTTTATAATAACATACAATGTAGGCTTTCACGGCCGGTTTCCTCATCAAAATCAGTTGTTTCCGGGCTTGAAGGCCGTGGTCCAATGGAAACTTGTCCAAAGTGGACAAGTGGACAAGTGGACAAGTGGACAAGTGCGTGGACAAGTTTCCATTGGACCACGGCCTTCAAGCCCGGAAACAACTGATTTTGATAGTTTATAATAGTTTTCTGTAGTAGCGAAATTCATTCAGCATCTCAATTGAATGTACTATGAATCAGAAAATAAAAATAATTTTAAAATTCTGCGTAAATGAAAATTCTTTACAAAAATCGAGTCAACTAGACAGTAGACCTACAGACCCCACCCTCAACAGAGAAGTACTTGTCTGCTATATCGCGCCAAGCCAATACATTTTACATAGATTTACGTATTTAGTCGGCCAGCGGCCTTGCTCACAAAACTGAGAAGTAATGTGAACTCCTTCGAACTATACCTTGCTTTCGATACATAAAAAACCTATCGATTTTTCGATGCATTTTTAGCCGGAGTATTTACCGGAATAATGTTTTATCTGCCGAACTTATTTTGTTATACCCACGACCAACATTTCTGAAAGGCAACTAGCAGAACAGCTAATATTTTTAAAGAAAATGTTTGAGCTGAAAATAATATTGAGAGCTGTATTGTATAATATGACAACTAATAGTCGTTTTAGTGTAATAAAAGTGAAAATTCATAATATTGTTATGTGATTGTTTCTTTAGTTTGTTTCTTTTCATTACTTACCTCAGTACATAATTTCTTTGTAATAGTTCCTTATTTTTGAAGGATTTATATCATAATTATTCAACCAATCCTAAAACATCGAGCAGTATCGTTAAATGGCATGCTTTAAAACAATCTGCCTGATATTATGGCTCAAACATTTCATAACGGCTTAGTGTCAACGTTTAGGGACTGATTCTTTACTTGGTCTGATTTCAAATTGATCCGACTCACTGTGAATTGCTGCAAAGATCAACGCTTAAACCGATACGATAAGACGATTTATGACAAAATGATGGAGTTGGAAAGGATCCGTTGCATTTGGCTGTTTCCTCTTCCCAGTACATTTCCATCGCATTAACGGAGTTATGCGGTCAGTTCGCTATAACGCGATTATACGTTAATGGTAAAATAAAAACAACTAGTCTTCTTGAGGTGGAGAACATTCGTGTTCGCAATAACTCCAAGGAATGAATGAGCATTAAGCTAGGAAGAAGATTAATTTACACTGTTTTAAGCATTTCTCTCTTAAGATATAATTAAAGTTATATTTGAATTCAGATTCTGAAAAAACAATTCGATTTATGGTATCGCAACCCAAGAGATAAAATCTGTACAGCAATTATACGCAATAAAGGAAATATTCTGGATAATAATAGTCTCCGACCATCAACGAGAGCTCTTTTCCTTCTATAAAATTCATCAAATTTTAATTAAATGAAACCATGGGAGCCATCTCTTTATTCAATTGTTTAGATAATCCCAATTTTCATTTTTAATCTTTATAGACAAATTTCATAAAGTTAAAATAAGATGATCGGTGCAGCCCGTTAAATAGAGGTTTAAATGTAAACTTATTGCTTGACAAATATATATAAATTCCATCTCATTTGAATATAAAACAAAAATTAACATAAGCTTATACATTTTGATAAATCATTTCATACAAATAATATTACATTAATACATTTGATTATCATTCCATTGATTTTCATTTCATTTGATACTAAGAATGTTTTCCAGTCTGTTTCTCTCAATACAATAAAAATGTAATAATTTTAATAAATGCAATCAAATGACGCATTACACCGCCGTTTTCACTACAGCATTGCAACTTTTTAAATATAAAAACGTAATAGTTCCTTCAATATCGAAAATTATACTTCTCGTATTCAAATATTTCGGCCGGTCGGTTCTGTTTGCAGAGATAGAAGATCAAAGGTCTTCTCCTTTTTTTGAACACTACTTGTGTTTATGACCCGAATAGTTCACCCCTCGTCCACTGCGCGCTCTGCTGACGCCGTGTGCGCGCTGAGGCGGCGTGATTGGCGAGCGCGCCATTTAGATGCGAGACTCCGATTGGTTTTTGCTCCCGCGACACTGCTAATGGCAGCTTCGCTCGCTGTCCCATCCCTTTTTCGGGTCCCGCTGCACCCGTCATTAATTATTATCGCCCCCCTTTTTTTTCCTTCCCTCGTGCCCTCTGTCTTGCCCTCGCTTTTTTGCAATCGTTTGCTTCCTTAGCATCCAGTGCTTTAAAGACTTTTCGCCTGGCTCGTAATGACCCCGCTCGGCAGATTCTTGCTAACTAGAGCCTGCGGGATGCGCTGGTTGTAATTCTAGTTCTTGGACGTTAGGAAGGTGGTAGAGATGGGTTGAAATTAATGAGGACCTATCGGGCTCATTGAATATGGAACTTAATGAGATGGAAGATTTACACTTCTGATATCGTCGTTATTTTTTGAATACCGTATCTAGTAGAAGTGTTAATACAAATGAATGGTTGGAACACAAGATTATTCTTTCTCTACAGACGTTTCGTTCGGCAAATACCTCATATATCCCAGAAAACTCGCCTTTTAGGAATGTTCGATTCTAAGGAGCTGATAATATCCTAAAATCGTGGCCATTAGATGTTTCAGGTAAAGAAATGGACAGTAGCGATAAATTTACGTCCTGATTTGGAAACGATATTGTACGTTCTACCGAAGATACCAAAATAGATATTGAGCATTTTTAAAATGCTTGTTTTTCTTTGTTGTTCTTCATTTAAGAAACTTTCTACCGTGGGAAAGTTATAATCTGCAGTAATCTTTGCAACAGATATTGTAAGTGAAGGTATAAGCGTCTTTTGAATTTTTAAGACCGAAATATCCGTTTAGCACCTCAATCAGCTATTATTACAGTGAAGATTAAGCAATTTAAAATGAAGATTGCAATAAGTCGGTGAGGTTTTTATATATTATTGAATTATATCATTGAAGCATATGAGACCAATTAATTCGCTTTTAATAATTTTAAATATTCCGTTGCGCAAGGGAAACGTACACAAAGAATAGTTTAATTGCAGATTTAAAGAGAATTTTTTTTATAATGACACTAATCACTTGGTTAATATATTTCATGGTCTAATGTCAATAAAAATTACATGTCATGAAATGTTTCTCTCGGTTTAAAACACAAAGTAAAACAAAAAATAAATTTATGGCAATTATATAAAAGCGTTTATAGATAAAATAAATGTTCACAGTACAATAAACAAACAATTGTGAATTATTTTATATAAAGGTAAATAATGGTAGTACTGAACAGAAAAAGCAGCACTTACAAATGTATGACAGTAAGTAAACACTCGTGTTTCACAGAGCAATTGAGTCCAGTTTGTCGCCTAGTCTCCGCCATTTCCGAGAAACACACTTTCGATCCCAGAAGCTCGAGGTTTCCCGCACCGCACGTCCTGCCAATCAGCAACAGCGACAGCAAAATCCTGCACGTCGCTGGACACCGCGAAGCTTGTTTGTCCAGGCGGCAGCGGTGGCGACGGCGGCGACGGCGGCGACGGGAGGGATAGTAGTGGGGGAGGCGGGGATGGCGGGGGGGGGGGGGGCGGCGACGCAAGGAAAAAGCAAGGACAGCGCGGCCAAGGAGCGTCTCCGATGCGACAGCCCCGGAAGAGCTCTTTGCAGGGCGAAGAGCGTTCTCAGGCGCGGCGTTTACCAGCCCTCCAATACGGCAAAGAAACATTGTGCGAAAAAGGCGGAGCGCGTTAAACTTCGATAGCATGACTATCGAAAACTATCGGTAGACTTCAAATAAACAATCGAATAATATAGATAGTGCTGACAAGACACAAATTAAAAAATCATGTTTCGATTAATTCCTAATAACTGTTTTTCAACAATCAATCAATCAATCAATCAATCAATAAACCACAATAATATTGTAATATAACAATTGTATAATAAAAAGGTTAATTCAAATAACATCTTACCAATTTTTTCAATAAATTATTCCTTAATTAAATGCAAACTTCTTCGAAGATGAGTGACATATTGTGATTCTCTTTCAATGTTGCCACCTCGAAAAAATCTTTGGCAAATAAAATTAGAATACTACAATAAATTAAACGTCAATTTATACTATTGTGAGATAACGTCTCCGTGCAGGCTATTGATGTATTCACTTTAAACAATTGTCGCTCGTTCACGCTCACCGTGATTGTGAATTTTGTGTGTATCTCTTATTAAGAAAATACGAAGTCGAACTAGTGTTTGAACCATAGACCTCTTTGTATTTACATTTAATGAGAGATAAATAGAAGATGAATTATGTTGCTGCAGTAGTTGTATTTAAAAATGAACTATCTAATGAATGTATTTTAATAAAAAGTCATTCCGATAGTATTCGATAGTTCTCATCTATCGATAGTTTTCATAGTACGGCATTATCGAGTACTATCGATTGTGCAATTGAGGTTTAACGAGCTTAAGAAAAAGGAGGCTAAATCTCATTCGTCATGGAAATGGCACCTAATCGAAATTATGTTGAAAGTGAGTTCTCATAAATAAACACTGGGTGCAAGATGGCTCATAGCACTATTTGAATTGAAGTTAATCCACTTTCTGAGTCTACAACTCATCATATTCCATAAGAAATATTACATCGGTAACTTCCCCCGTCGAACATGCGGCATGTAATGAAAAGAACCGCTGTCTGGGAAGATATGCAGCGCGTCTTCTTGAGAAGTGTAAAAATTGAGTATGTCCCTAAGTTAAAGACTTTCTGAAATATCCAGTAGGCTTTAGAATTAACTCTTTCTCATATTTACACAATCATACTTATATTTTTTTACAAGAATTTAGGCCCTATTTATAATATCCTTGAATAAATATTTGTGATGATATTTTTTTACATCTACTCTGCCAATAAGTATCCCCTTTAATGCTAACCACATTGCATTACCTTTTTGCACAATTTCGTCGCTAGTTTGTCAGAGGCGACCAGTGCGGAGAACCGACGATTAGGAAGACATGGATCGCTTCTTCCACGGAATGAGTTCGTCGCGCAAAGCGGGTAGGGGGGGAGGGGCGCTTTTTGGAAAGACTGTTCGTCCCACGCTACCCACAGCTTCCTGCTATGCGGTACCGTGCCGCTGCCCTTGCTGCTGCCCTCCTGTCCCTCCCGCCTCCACGCCCTCTCACTCTCCTCTAGCCGTCCTCTTGCTGTCCTCACACCAACTCTGGCCGCTCTCCCCGCCGCCCTCCCGTCGCCCTCTCGCCGCACTTTCACCGTCCTCTCGCTGACCTCTCGCTTCCCTCTCTTCACCCTCTGACCACCCTCTCCGCCCTCTTGCCACACTACTTTCTTGCCGCCCTCTCCCCACCCTCTCGGCGCCTTCTCGCCACACCCTCGCCGCGCTCTCGCCACCTCTTTTCCACCCTATCTATGCCTGCTCGCTGCTCTCTTGCAGTCCTCTCACCGCCCTTCCTCGCCCCCTCGCCGACCCCTGACCGCCCCCTTCGCTTCCTCATTGCCGCCCTACCTTCGCCCCCTCGCGGCTACCTCGCTGCGTCTCTCACCGACCTTTGACCCTCTCGCTGACGTCTCCCTAACCTCTCGCCGCCCTCTCGTTGCCCTGTCGATGACCTCTCGCCGACTTCTCGCAGACCTCTCAGTGCCCTCTTTCCGCCTCGTCACCCCTGTCTTCTCGCCATGTCCCGCTTCTCCGTCTCCTGCACTTCTTCCCACCTGCTCGCTTTTCTAAGTCCGGAACCGCAGTGCAAATTGTTTTTTGCGCCAAGCAGTCGCCGCCATTACTTTGTACGGAGTCGACACCGAATGCACTCAGACCATTTGGAGACTTGGACACTTTGAGTCAAGTCAGTGCCGTGGCGAACAGTGCTTTCTTAAACCTAAAAGTGTAGTGCAGTGAAGTGCGAATGAATGGGAAGAATGAATGGTTATGTATATAATGAAACTAGTATGAATGATGTGTGAATGTAGAAAAATAATAATAATAACAATTTACCAACAATAAAATATACAAATTACGTAGAATATATAAAATAGAATTACAAAAATGATTTTAGTGTAAGTTAGTAATGCCAAAGTGCAATTAAGATAACTTTAGGTCTAGATTGTAAATTAGTTGTAAGGAAAAGCCCCGCCTGTAGCTGCTTAAGCCGCAAGGCAGCAGCATAATATAAAAACACTTATAGTTAATAAATTCCCCTTCTTCACAGGGTTACTGTGGAGGGGACAAAAGAAAAAAGACCATTTGGAATGAAAGATTGAAGCTTTTATTTTGTTCTCTTGGCAAAAAAGACAATCGGTTTTCTTCAGAACGCATACTAGATTGAACATTGGAAAAATTGGCGACTTCCCGATTATATAAAATTGCGGGCCTAACTTGTATTAAACCGATGAAACCAAAGAGAGAAAAAGAAAAAATAATAAAATTTAAAAATTAAAAAAGGCAAGAATTTTGCTGTAAGCAGTACTTCACAGATGTCAGTGACAAACACAGATCCACTTGCATATGCACGCACACGGAGAGACCCTTCAACGAGTGTTTGAATTACAGCATTATCGCGCTTCAGCCATCCATTGATCTATTTCGTTTAGAACTTAATCATGTACTTGCTTATTTGTTTACAGTGTATTTACGTGCGCCTGGTGTATTTCTGTCGTGTCTCCTTCCTACGTGTGGACAAAATCCATCGCTCTGTCGCTGCGGCGGAACGGCTATTCGGAGCTTCACTTCCCACGCCCAGGGGCAATTTGCGCGCCCGGGGACAGGTAAGTCGAGCGGCGCCGCGGGGCATCTTCGCCTGAGTGAGAGTGAGAGTGAGAGTGGGAGTGGGAGTGGGAGTGGGAGTGGGAGTGGGAGTGGGAGTGGGAGTGGGAGTGGGAGTGAGAGTGGGAGTGGGAGTGGGAGTGGGAGTGAGAGTGGGAGTGGGAGTGAGAGTGAGAGTGGGAGTGAGAGAGAGGGGGGCATGGCGGCGGCGGTGGCAGCAGCAACGGACGCGGCGGAAATGGAGGCGGCAGTGTGTGGCTGTGGCGGTGTGGTTGTGGCAGTGGCGATGTGGCTGTGGCGATGTGACTGTGGCGATGTGGCTGTAGCGATGAGTCTGTGGCGTGCGCCGACTCGGTGGCGTGGCGGTGTGGCGTTATGGCTGTGTGCCAAAGCGTCGGCGTGGCGGCGTGGCGGCGTGGCGGCGTAGCGGTGCCCCCCCTTTCTTTTGTCCCCTCCACAGTAACCCTGTGAAGAAGGGGAATTTATTATCTATAAATATTTTTACATTAGGGAGTTTTAGCGCCACGCGTAAGGTAGCGGCGTTATGCACTAACAGTCACGTGACAGACCTTGAAGTCATAACGTCTTACCTTAGGCCTAAGGTACGACCTTATACCTTCATAAATAGTGCACGCCTGTGGGAGTCTCTACGGTCACCTTACAAGCGGCAAAATGGCCGCTGAAAAACAGGAATAGTTTTTTCCAACTCTAATAAACCATTTCTCGTATGTAAGGCAGTTACAATTATTCCTTACGCAGTCCACAAAGCTGGCAAAAATTAACGGGATATGCAGGAGAGGTGACAGGAAAGAAATTCGCGAAAAAGAAGTTCAAATCATATCTTCGGGATAGGTTATGTCTTAAGCTCATAACGGACGTTGTTTTAAGGTACTTCCTATATTTTCAAGAAAAGCAGATTCAAAATCTAAAACTCCATGCACAATGTGTATTTGCTGGTCTGTTGACTCGTAACGTGTTTTAAATATCTCACCACTAGCCTACACTCTTTGATAAATTATGCAATTTCTCTGTTCAACGCTTGAAATGCTTCCTTTGTTATAATGCATAACGCAATGTCGCAATTGCTAAAACTCTTATGAACGTTGTTCATTACGACCTTATGAAGGCGTTAGTCACGTGATCAATAGAGTTTAAGGATATCTCCTTACGCCTGGCGCTAAAACTCCCTATTATGCTGCTGCCTTGCGGCTTAAGCAGCTACAGGCGGGTCTTTTTCTTACAACTAATTTACAATCTAGACCTAAAGTTATCTTAATTGCGCTTTGGCATTACTAACTTAGCGTAGCGGTGTGGCTGCATAGCGGCGTGGCGGCATAGCGGTGTGGCGTGGAAGTATGGCGATGTGGTGGTGTGGTGGAAACAAAGACGAAGATGCGAAGCAGCGAAAATGACGAGCCGACAGAGACGGAGGCGACGGAGGAGGTGAAGGCAGTAGCGGCGGAAGCATCAGCACTGGCCTTCCCAAAGTGAAGAGGCAAAGCCGACATTGCCTGGGATGATGAATTCTCGGAAGCGAACAGCAAGCGGTAACGGTTACCGGAAAAGGTTGTGAGTTCAAAAGGGAAGTGAAGGCCGGAAAATATAAATAAAGAATGTGAGAAGGAAATACTGTTTTGTACTGTAAACGAAAGCGGATGGCATGGTAAAACGTTAAAATTCAAGCGAAGACAAATTGAAATATAGTAGTCCAAAGTGAAAGGACTAAACAATAAAAAAAGAGAGAAATGGATACAAGTAGTCAAGTACTATTAAAAAACAATTGAATAATAAAAGATGGAATGTAATGAAGGTGATAAAAAAAGGAATCAAAATCATTAAAATAAACAAATGAAAATATTGCCCTATCGGAAATGAGACAAATACCGTGGAAAACTAAAAAAAAGCAAACGAGAAAACAAAGACTTAACCGAAACTATTAACCCTAAAACCACAGAGAAAAATATTTAGTATAAACACTTCCCTCTATTCTAAAACCAACTCAGAAAAGAGATGTAATGATTGAATCGTAATGAAACCAGTCGAAAAGTTATGACGCACAATTGAAACGGCCGAGTATCGGATCCCAAAACAACGCAAAGAATTAGAGAGGCATGCGGACAGAGGGAATGACAGGAAACAGGGAACAAGCGGCCATTTGCGGATAATTTACGAGGGGTGGCCGAGTGCCGGTAGCGCCGCGCCGCCGGGGCCGCAGCGAGCGGGGGTGGCCCCCGGGCGGGGGTGGGGGGTGGAGGGGGCGCGGTTGAGTGACGGGTGTGACGAAACGCTGTGGCGAATGGTGCAGACAGGCCAACACTGGCCGGCAGGCGCGCTTCAGAAAAGCTCTCGCTCGGCCCTCGCCGCCGCCGCCGCCACCGCTGCCGGCGACACAGCCACTACCGGATTTTCCTAGAGCACGTCCGCCCCACCCCCACCTCCGCCCCCCAATGCGACAGTCGGAGGAACGGACACGCCTCAGGAGCAACATTCCAATGATTTCTTTTCGGTAGTGCCAAGACTTCAGTTGTAAAAAAAACGGGCTCTAGATAATCCGGGTTGGAGAACGGCCAAAATCTAAGTGAATGCTATAAGTACAATTGTACGTATATATTTTTTAAGATGAAATACGTCTATATTTATCGAAAGTACTGAATTTTTATTATTGCATTTTACCATACGTACTCTATTTGTTGGCCTACTTTTACTGTACAATAGGAAGACGGTGTATGCAAGAAATACTGTACATAACGTGAAGATTATGTTTCTGGTTAAAAGCGCAAAAAGATTACATTAATTGTGTAATTTGGGAGATTCACTTTCGTAGCCATCAAACGGAATTATGAGCGATATGTAACGTTCTTTTACGTCGAAGACTTCCACCGGCTCTTTTATTAGTTCATTTCAAAATGCGGACAACTTGATAATTCGGAAGACTCGGTTTATGCGGATTATTGTCGTTCTAGTGTACTTGGGAAGGCTCGGGAATCAATCTCCCTTATTTTCTGAAGCCCTAGAACGGCTTCAGAAAATATTAAAGTGGGAGTTCAGATTAAAGGAAACTATTTTTAAATGTAATTGATTAATGGTAACAATTATTTAATTTACCCATTTGTTTTCGTATTAATCACTGTTATGAGTTTGGAACGAACATTAATTAAAGTAATATCTGAAGGGGATTCGAAAGGCGTTTGAAGCGAAAAGTCGTTTTCACTCTCCTGAGAATTTACGTCGCATATTTCAACTTTGTTTTAATTTTAAACGTCCTTTTAAGTTTTAATGTTGGTCTGTACTTTGCAAATTTATTTTCACAGGTCTAATTGTTCTGCAAATTTATTTTGTCTGAGAAAACAGTTTGCTACATTATTACTGTTTTATTTTATATTAGTTCAAACATTAGAGTAGTTTTGGGCAAATAACATATTTTAAAGTGTTCCTCGGAATGTTTTGTAAACATGGAAATGGTTCATCGGAATTAGAAGAGTTCCTTGGAATGTTTTCAAAGATATTTTTTTGATGATAAAATTCGTAGAGAATGTTGCGAACTGCGTGGTCTGTGAACAAAGAGAACATGATAATTCTGTCATTAAAATAGACAGAATTATCACTTTCTCTTAAAATGGACAGAATTTTTGCATTTAAGTTCTATATAGTCTCCTGGAATTTGCTGTTCCGATGACATCCCGAATCTCCAATTCTAATAGAAAAATGCACACTCACCGTTTCAAATATTCTAATGATTTCTAGAACGCACACGATTCAGCGATTTTCGTTTAGTGCATACGTCACATCGTAAAAATTAAGAAACTTAAAACTAAAATTGAAAGTAAAATAAAATTACATTTTGAAAAAATATGTATTATTCGTTTGTTTCATAAGAGATTTGACAAAAAGATACCGAAAAGTGTAATGCCTAGCGGTTCTTGTTCAAATAAATTACATCACAAAAGAATACCAAACCATTGCTTCACTTATGATGGTAATGTTTTTTGTCTCGAAAATATACGCAATGATTTGAATAAAATTTCTAATTAGCATGGCTATCATATTCAAAAAACTTCGCTTTAAATCACCAAAAAGATTACCTTACATCAACCACAATACTTTTTTGTTTAATTTACACTTAAATGTTTTAGTACTACCATGTATGCTTTATGATTATGCTTTCGTTCTGGTATAACCTCAAAATTAAATGAAACGAACGAGTTTTGCTCACCTAAACTATATACTCATTTTGAAGAATGTTTTAGTTGCCAGTTCTTCAGCATTTGGCGTTCATCAATCAATTCCAAGTTCACTGTTATTTCTGCGGTTAGTGAGCCTATGGGAGGACCGTCAGTCTCTAGGGAATACGTCCGCTAAGGAGAGTGATTAGCAGGCATTTGGTGGCTAATCCCGTTACATTCCACCGTGCGCCAAACGCGCGTTTTTGTCCGGGCACAATGGCTCGTTTGCGCACTGCGCCGGTCTCCGGGGGCGGCGGGCAGGAAGCGGCCAGCGGCGCGGTGGGGGCGGGGGCGGGGGTGGAGGGGTGGACGTGTCCCAGGCCATCCCCTGGCGCCCCGCCGCGCACAAAGGAGAAGAGGGATGTCCACAGGGCGGGATTCCTCCCCAGATTTGGGCCGTTGTCTTCAGCTTAGTGTCGCGTCGGCCGGGGGGGGGGGGGGGGAGGGCGGTAAGAAGGCAACGGGACGGTCACGCTGACAGTGGACGCCAGGCGGTACAGTGTGGGATTTTCTCCAACTACGTAGGTAACACGATGTTGCGCTGTTTGAAGACATACCTGTAGAGCATAACATTGTTTGCATCGTTGTTTTTATCCATTCAAAAAAATATAACTTCTGAAGTTCCAAAGTACTAGATCGATAAATCTGAAATGTGCAAATGTTTCCAACGTAATACTTAGTGAAAAAATGTATGAATTTAAGCTTTTTAAAGATTATATAATTATTGAACTTTGAAATTTTAAAAACCTGTTACTAGTTTTAATTCGAATATTCCCAGTGTTTGGAGTAGTCTTCATAACTTCATTACAATTAGAGATAGTTTACTGATTTTGATTTTCGTCAATTAAAAGAATGTGGAATTTTTCTCATTCAAATTTGTTACATATTCCAAATCTCTAACTTGAGCACACACACTTGCACATCAAATCTTTAATTTTCTCTTTATATATTCAACTACAAATGATAAACGTGAAGTTAAATACTTCACTCTTGATTCATATTGATTTTCTTGCGACTTCCATCTACCCGAAAAGTTTCACTTTAATAAAAACCGTAATGATAAGTGGACTATTATAGAGTGAATTTTAAATGTGTAGCTACCACAAAGCATCTACAATGATTCCTCAATAACACCATAGTGCTTGCAATGCGATCGACAAATATATTTGTCTGGATTAAATAGGAATACATATATTTTAAGTACACGAAAAGAAGCACGTCTCAAAAATGTTTTTTATTAAATCCAAGAATTATATTAAGAAAATTGTCTATTTTGACCAAAAAATCGTAAGATAGTTTACAACACAGGCATTTTACAGTTATTATTTTATAGATACTTTCTCCTTTTTGACTGATATAAACGCACGAGGCGACTTTTTCAGTAATAATATGTCATTTTTATTTTACACCCAGCATAAGTCTCTGTCCTTTTCTTCAACCGACGAATGTATCATAAAACCCACACGACTCTGTCCTATCGATTCAAATACATTAACATGTGAGAAAATATAATTTTCACGTCTCAAATTTTGCTGTACAAAACTCATTTTCCCACTTGGAATTTTACATTCGTTTGTGTATAAAAGTAGAATTTTTGTCCACAGACTCGGGGGACGTGGCGCACTGTTCGACCGCGCCGGCGCCAGCCATCCACCTGCCGCAAGACTCCCCATCGCGCGGCGGCGGCCGGTGACGCTCAAGGGATACACAGGTTGACAGCGCGCGCTGTAGAATTTCTGTAAACGCGTGCTTTATGCGCGTGGCGAAAGCGCCTTGGAAGCAAGGCGCTGGGCTCTGTGGCGCGTCTGCGCACAACGCGCGTCTCACGCTCGTCACGGAGCTCCTTTGACGGACGTCGAGAACGCCGACACTCGGGGCGTACCACAAGGTGCTGCTCTCTGCGCTCGGAAGGCAGAGGCTCGCTGCCTGGCCCTTGGTTGCTTCTCGAATATTACACTACACGGCAATTCCAATTGTGCACGGAATAAAGGGTAATGAACGATAAGCGAATGAAGAAAAATACACAAAAGTTAGTAACATTCCGAAGTGTAATGTATAAAGTCTAGTACGTGGAAAGAACCATTAAATTCTGAATGAACGAAAATAATTAATCATTCGAGACAGTACCTCTGAAAGTTTTCTGTTGTCCTCAACGTTACGTGATGCGTTTACAAGATGCGTTTCTCTTTAAACCTTTATTTTTATTTGGCTTGGCTGCCACTTATTTCCAATCCTGATACCTCCATTTTCTATAACAATTACACACAAGAAAAATAGCTTACACATTAACATCGTGTAATAAAGTATATCTCAGTGAAACAAATAGTTCAGACCCCAAAATATTCGGAGTCATGAAAGTCAAATACAATTTTAGCAATTCGATGCTAACCATAAAAATGCATTGTTTTGAAGAGAGTTTTGGTTATAAATAATTTAGTGGTATTTAATGAAGCTCTTAAAAGATTTGATATATTCTTTCGTCTAGTAACTTATATTACAGTGAAATTTCTCGGTCTCACCGGCAATTCAACGGACGTACTATCAATGGAACAAATCTCCTTCAATATATTTAAATGTGTCTTCTGTACGTATGTGGAAGGAAGGAAGGAACCAGGGGTTCCACAGTGTTCCGAAGAGGCGCAAGCGTCCAGAGTCCGCAGGGCGCAGATTGGTCACCGGGCGATCGAAGGCCGGCAGCTCCCATTTACACGGCATTCCTCCGGGTGCAGGAGCGCGGCCGGATGCCAGGGGCGATCCAGATAAGCATCGCCCGGCGCGCCACCGCCGCCGCCGCCGCCACCGCCGCCGCGCCGTCCCCGCGGACGCCCCCACGGCCGCCGTGTCCTCGACCCCTCGCCTCGGCATCCACGCCCCCGACGCGAACTCCTCCGCGTCCTCACGGTCGTGCGCGCTCTGCCTGTGCCGTCGCTCCACTCACGCCTCCACCTTCCCTTCCTTCTCCACCTGCAGATCCACAACCATCACCTACTCCTTCACCTCCATCTCCACCACCACCATCTCTACATCCAGATCTACCGTTACTTTCAATTCATATTCCCCTTCGCAGTCACCTTCATTTCACATCCACATTGACCTTCACACCCACCTTCACATCCACCTTCACATCCACCGTCACATCCACCGTCACATCCACCGTCACATCCACCGTCACATCCACCGTCACATCCACCGTCACATCTACCGCCACATCCAACTTCACATCCAACTTCACATCCAACTTCACATCCAACTTCACATCCAACTTCACATCCAACTTCACATCCAACTTCACATCCAACTTCACATCCAACTTCACATCCAACTTCACATCCAACTTCACATTTAACTTCACATTTAACTTCACACCCAACTTCACATTTAACTTCACACCCAACTTCACATTTAACTTCACACCCAACTTCACATTTAACTTAACATCCAACTTCACATTTAACTTAACATCCAACTTCACATTTAACTTAACATCCAACTTCACATTTAACTTAACATCCAACTTCACATTTAACTTAACATCCAACTTCACTTCCACCTTCACCACTACATCCATAAGCACATCCACATTCGCGACCGCCACATTTTCGTCTTGTTATCGCCCCCGCCCCTTCATATTCAAGTTCCTTCAACATGTGGGAGCGATACGGTGGTAACAAATTTAGAACCAGCGTGGGACAAGTGCGCAAGTCTCACTTCAAGGTGTATGGAACGCAAGTTCTCCGCCCAATGTTGGTCGCTGCCTTCCAGCGCCAAGTGAGCCACCCATCCACGCACATCTCTTCCAACACCTTCAGTCTTCGCCTCTGTCTCCGTCCCCAAGAACACATCCCACCTATCAAAACCGCTACCTTTCTGCTTCGCCACTGCCTTTGCTTCTACTGATGCATCAGTCTCTACTTCGTGATGTCCATCACCGTTTCGTTCCGAAATCCAAGTCGCCTTTTTCTCCAACACCAACATCAGATTCTGCAGCTTCTGCAATCTTCCTATTCATTTTTATTAATTTTTATTATTATTTGTTTATTTTTATTTATTTTTACTTATTTTTATTTATTTTTACTTATGTTTATTTACTTCTATTTATTTATTATTTACAATGTGTTTCTTTTTGTCACGTAGAGCGTGAACACTTCTTTTCCATGCAAGCCACCACCAGCACCGTCGCTCCTTTGTCCTACTCTACCGCCCTCTGCCTCCGCCGACACCCGTCCCGTCCTCCGTCCTCAGCCGCCGCTCCGTGCCGTCGCCGTCACCGGGTTCCGGGCCGGGCGTATTTTGGCTTTACGAGCAGGCGTGACTTATCCCGGAGCTCCCTGGCGGGCGCGCGGCGGGGCGAGGCGAGGCGAGGAGGCGGTTTCCGGTCAGATTTTTATAAATCGTGGCGCTTGGGTGCGCTGTCGTCTCGTGTCGTGTCGAGGCCCCACGCCGCCGCCGTCGCCGCCGCCTCGAGGCACAGGTATGCGGTAGGCGGCCCGTCCTGCTTTGGGCGGGCGATTCGCCGCCTGCGGCTGAGCTGTTGAGGAATACACCGTCCGTCCGTGGCAGTAGTGCACGAACAATTTTTTTAAAAAAAAAACTTTTTCGATAATTCGTAGAATTAAGGAGCAAAATATACTTCTCACTTCAAATTTCGTAGACCAAAGAGCCTGTTGTTTTAATTTATATTGTCACATTTAGGCAAGAATTAAGTGAGTTTTAACTAGTACAGTATCTGTCTACTGAAGCCTAAAATTCGACACCGACATTAAACATCGTCAAGAATTAAACACAAAGCATGTTCTGGCAACAATACAAAAATAAGTCTTTCTGGAAATTTGTCACATAGTGACAAAAACAATTTTTTGTGCCGAAAATTCGCCGCTTTCTTCCGCAGCATTACGTAACTTTCTTTCTACTGCATAGGCGGTGGCGAGAATGTAAAAACTGCCACTGATATGCATGACATATAGTGTTGGACGTCCTGAAAGTAAATAAATATCTTGCTCATCAAAACCGTTCGCGTCACAACACTTGAGGCAGCTAAATGTTCACACACACACACACACACACACACACACACACACACACACACACACACCGCGTGGGAGAAGTGCCTATCTCATAATTATAATAATAATAATAATAATAATAATAATAATAATAATAATAATAATAATAATAGATGTTGGCCCCGTTACTCAGACGGTTGCGGCAGCCGTCGTCTGCGCCGAGGAGGCTGCATATTCGAGTCTTGCGTAGTCCTTGTCGTATTTGAAATTGTCCCTTCACCCCTGATCATCATCATCATCATCATCATCATCATCATCATCATACTATCATGTCATAATTCACACTTCAAGGGGTAACAGCCTTGTCGTATTGGGGGATGCAGCTGAAAAGCTGATCCTGGAAAAACTACATACGTTAATCGTGTGGTCAGTAATGGCCTGCACGTCAAAAATAATAATAATAATAATAATAATAATAATAATAATAATAAATGCCGGTATATATACCGGCATTATATATATATATATATATATATATATATATATATATATATATATATATATATGCGTGTGTGTGTGTGTATGTAATAAATTCGACGGAATAAAAGTATACAGGTGTAATTTCGGAATAAAGAATACTCATGAACTGCCGACATTCTTCACGTAAATGTTCAGAGGGCGGGCGATCGGTCGAAAAGCCGTAACATCGACGTGTACACAACCCGGGGGCCGCTGGCGCCTGCGTAGCCCGGAAGCGCGTTGCCGGCCGCTTGGCTGCGGGGCGGGGGGCGTGGTCGCGGCCGCGGCCAAAGGCAGCGGGACGGCGCATGCCGCGCGCGTCTTGGGCAGCGAGCGAGCGCCTCGCGCAGGCATCCGCCCAACTCCGCTCCGCCGCAGGAAACGATGCAATTCGAGGCTTGAGGAAGTAGCGAAGCAACATCAACCGTTTGCAACAAGCCGAAGTTACAAGCCGTATCAACCGGAAAGATGGGTTAATTGATTGATTTGCTGTCGTTCCCGGGCGCGTCAACTGCTAAGGTCATCCCGTAAGTGTAGAGCATGTTTCTTATCGCGGGAGGTGGCCGTGATCTCCTCCCGCTGCATGCAGTATCCGGCACCGTCATACACGTCGGCTAGCGGGATTTTCCGCAGCCAGGTATCTCCCACCAGCGGGGCACCGCCCCAGCGGGGAGAAGCTGTAAGCTTCCAGCTGGTCTCCCGACATGTGTGGTAGATAGTGTAGTAAATGAGAGTGTAAGTGTATGTGTGTGTGTGTGTGTGTAAGGTGTGTGGATAGATCAAGGAAGAGGAAGGAAATATCGCGCGTGGCCCGTTAGAAGCCATAAGTAGTCTCTCGTTATTTATAGCTATTGAGCTCTTGATTTCGAAGAAATGATGTATTGCTATGGCTTATATTGTTACTTTACAGTATTAGTCAACCACTAAGGTAGAGATATAGGATGTCATCAGTTATAGTTATTAGTTTCTTGATAGCATTTTTTGAAGTCTTTGGACGAACACTGTTTTTGAAACGAGACACTGTACCTTTTTTACACGAACCAAAAGCTCTTGAGAAGACATTCATCATTACCACATACGTTGGTATATCGATGATTAATTAACAGCACAAAATAGTATGAAATCCAGCGTCATATAAAACCCAAGTACGCGTTCGTTTGTGGTGTGGCGGTAGGCAGGTCAGCGACCTGCAAGAAATGCCCTGCGACCTCAAGGCGAAGGGCAGTACAGCGTCCTTGACGATCACATCGGTCAATTTCCCCATTCAACAAACGTCCCGACAGAGTATGTTAACAATCATTTTTCCCCCCTTTCAACAAACATGTTACAGTAATTCAAAGTACTGAGTTTACATTTTGTCCAAGATAATGAATCAAAATGATAAGAAAATCACAGATAAGATTTCATTAGCGGGAATATATAGCTGAATTTCATTAGCAATATTAAAACATCTTTGATTTTCAAGTGGATAACATATGTAGCATGTGTGGTACTGCGTGTACACGTTTTCAATACACTCCACAGTAAACATAACGTCACTGATTTTTTTGTAATCGTTGTCCATCAATTCACACGGCGAGCTCCTTTGAACGGCTTCAGTAGTTTTCCGATGGAAAAAAAAACAAAACAGAAAGACTGTCTCCTCTCTTCACTAGGAAAATAGCGCCATTCTCGGGCAAGGGCGTACTCAACCGAGTTGCATCTTCCTAAGTAATAAAAATATTGACACTCACTCTTTGCAACTATTCAATTTTTCTTCAGCATGACCACCTGAATTTGCCTTAAACTATTAATAAAACGAAATAACTTTTACTGAAATTACATTATTGATAACAACATAAATGGTCACAAATTTCTAACAGTCTCTATGTCAACTGACCGCAGAAATGACGCGCCGTGATTTCACAAATCTTACTCTACACTCTCTACGTTATTCACTCCCTGCATGCGATAAATGTAAGTTTCGTGATTGTGCCCTTTATACTTCTGAACCGCGGTGTTGATTGTAGTTGAGAAGTCACATCATGCGATGTACATTATAATGAATTGCGTTTTGAACCAGGGAACGGTAGTAGCCGTGAACTGTGGCGGTGAGTGAGTTAAATTTAGGGATGTTGCAAAAACAATGGTGGTAAGAAGAGGGAATATTTCCTGATCGATTAATGAACACAATTATGAAAATTGTTTAAGAACATTGTACTTTAATTTCAAATATATTGTAAAATATTTATCGAATAATTATTTCTATCGAATTCTTTCTATTAAAAATTACTATCGAATAATTATAAGTTTGAAAATCTGCAACCACTAATATAGAAAGAATGATACGGAAAATTGAATCGTTTACTTTAGAAACCTGTCAAACGCCAAATTTCTCATTCCAAGAAAACAGAGAAAAAGTCTCCAATTTATCTGATTTCAAAATATTTGTATATTTTAAAGCAGTTGATAAATTAATATTTTTCATAAATATGCACTAAACTATATGTCTACCCTCTTGGAGCAATAATCCGCTGCTAATGCGTCTATTAGATTTTGGTGTTTGACGGGTTGCTGAAATAAACGATTCAATTGCCTTTCCCATTCCAGGAAACTGATTATAATAATTTCTCAGATGCACCACCCACGTCTTACAACGTGTGTGTGCGAGTGGCGCAGCCGCCCCGAAATAGAGCGGAGGTCAGCGACACATCCGTTGCCTTCGGCAGGTTGCGACACGCTGCGCGTCCGAGTATCGTATTCCTTCCAATGAACTCAACGACTGATAGTGGATGTCGGCCGACTGCTATTGTGCGGTGAAGGAGCAAACTGTATACTATGATGTGTCTCCTTATGCGTTTCTTACTGAAATGGTTCATGTCGTTATAACCGGTATTCGTCAACACATTTTCCTCCGTGGTAAATAAGATTCAAGGAAAACAAAATAGTGTACTTTCCCCCTCACACCCACGTAGCCACTTGTATGTGGAATAAATATTAGAAGTGAATCGTCGACGAAACTCATTTTGCTGATTTCTATTATCACAACAGTTTGATCCGGACCATGCCTCTTGATTGAAATAATTGAACGCCAGAATACACGGACACTATAACTAAAGCACTATTCAAATCCGAGATGTAAAACACATTTTTATACTGATTTTAAATTGACTCTCACCATCTACACGAGATGCAAAACTTACGTTCCGGAGTATGGTATCGCGGACACTGTTTTACTAACAGCGAGACTTCGTCTCGGAGCTGGGTAACGCTATAGCCTAGATAGTGCTGCTCCAAGCGGAGTTCGATGCGTAAGGGTGAACATGATCTGATGAAAGCGCTTCATGAAATCACAGAAGCGAACAGAAGTGAACTTCCCATTCTTTTAAATCGCCAGATTTTAAAACTGATTAGTGTTTATAATTATTCATTAAATACTGACATATGCACTATTACTAAATTTATCTTCTCAAGAGATATCCATTCCTGTAAAAATATAATGGTCCATGAAAAAAATAGCATTCAATATCGTAAAAAAGGCTATCAAAAAGCTAATATCTACAACTGATAAGCCCCTACGATGTGCATAGTTTTGGAGAAAATTTTATATCAATATGATGATCCGTTTAGAAATTATTCGAAATGGACGTTTTTATTGAAGCCGATGTTTTTACGTTTTCTATCTTTTGTTTGTGAAATGAAAAGACCCATAATTAGTGTTTCGTGCAGGATAAAATATGAAATAACGGATGTCAAATTCATGTGTTGGAAAGAAAGGAACTATTGAAAGCGTAGGCGTCCACAGGCGGGAATCAGCAATCATCTACAACAATCATGCAAAAAAAATTCAGTATTTCCTTGAAGTCATCAACTTGAAACGTTTTAATATGCCTTAAAAATAATAAATTTAAAATTCAATGATGTATATCGTCATTTTGTATTAATGTAAGTAGTAACATTTTTACCTAACGAAAGTAGATTGTGTATAAAGTAGTACACTACGGAAGTAGCTATTGTGATTCATATTTTTAAATTTCCATTTTCATTATTCATTAATAAACCTATGTTTACTTGGGAACGTTGATAATAATTCATACTGTACGCGATTGTACTTTCCTTTGCAGTCAAACCGTACTCGAATTCCTCCTCCTAGTTAATTTCCTCGCGATCGTGGAAGGGACAAAGGGGCCGGCTCTTGCGAGAGCAGTCACTTGCTATTGCGCCCACAACCGCTGGATAGATGACGAGCCCGGTCTATATTGATACATCTCGAAACCGTCAATGTAGCAAGTGGTTGGTCTGGATTTTCTTTCAATTATTCACTGATCTCCAAATACTTTTCCTTCGCCTAATTTTGACTGAAGGGGAATTCGATAGGGTAGATACATATTCGAGTAGTATTAAAAAAATATTTCGAATTCTGAAGTTCTAAAATAAATCAAGTTCTCAGAAGTAGAAATGTACAATTTTCCATAATTTATTATTCCTCTTTTATTATTTTGTAGACTTTACAGTAAAAGAACTTACAAGTGAAAATTGCCTGCAGCAAACAAAATTATTTAATATTGAATAAAGTATAAAAAAATGTAAATTATTAGTATTATGAAGTAATAAAAATTTCAAAAATACTCTATTTGCTTTAGTTAACCACTGAGGTTCCTAGATTCGTGCCCACTCGCAATTAAAGTCTAATGTGAATCACGCGTTTCCTCATTCAGATATCGTGTTATTTCACGTTCATGTTATTGAAATAATGTGAAATGAAAGATTATTTAGGTTGTAAAACTTTCAATTCATTATTTTTAATTTTTATCATATATTTTAGCCAATTGATTGTTTCATCCCCGCAATGTACATATTCTCGTAAAACTGAGACAGGCTCCGTAATTCGAAGTTCAAGTCTACCAGAAAAAATCGAGTTGTTTTCTGAAACAATATTCTTGTATAAGGATCCTTAAAATCAAGTCAGGTCGAAACTTCTATTTTCTCCTCTGCCACCTTTCAGAAAATATCCAGTTTTCTTCACTAACCCTCCCTTCCGGACCCCTCACCACAGAAGGGAGAAAAGGTCGAAAGTCTAACAATCCCCAGCACCCAACAGCAGTGCAAATATTGAAAAAGAATGTGGTTATCATGGATTGGCAAAGCAAATAGCTTTCCCTTTAAAGTAGATACGTGTAGGCTGTACTGAAACAAAACCAAGACAATATCATCAAAAAGCAAACTCCGCAAAGCAAATGCTCTCTCCAATTTCTGCTGCACCCACTCAAATGTTACCTGAACCTAGGGTTAAGAAAACACCGAGTATGTCATTTCTTACTCCTCTCGAATTCTCATTTTTGTTTTTCTTTACTTTCGTACAATTGTTTTGTCGCTTCCTTCTTCTCACCTTGGGCATAAAGAATAAAATATTACGATTCCAAGAATGAAATTGAATACATTTCTTTCTTTTCTGCAGGCGAGGAATTCATAGAAGTGCGATCAAAATAAAATAGTGGGCTTTTAAATTATTCATTACATTTAATATTGCCAGATGCCTGTGGTGTTCCCCTTTATTTCTAAGTAAACTAGTCGTGGGCTTCAACGTTTTCGGAGAAAAGTGAAGGCGGGAGAATGAACAAAAGGCGGGACGTTTTTCCCTCGGGAAGGTGGACAGTGAAAGGGAGCAAAGGTAACGGGAGTGTGAGCAAAAAAAAGCAGAGACTCAGAAAAGGAAAAACAAGAAAGAAATCACCTTGCAGTTCCACGAAGTGTGGCGAATACGAATCTATTGTGAAGTACAATGTAAACAGTTTAAAGTGACAAATAATATACGACTGGTATTTGAAACGCCAAGAGTTTCTTTTCATTTTGTGATAAAGTGTTTCAGGTGACATATATTGATTTCCGGCGAAGAATAACTACGTTCACAAATCAAACAAGATAAAACCTGCGGTTACTAGGAATTCAAGTGAAACAAGGGTTATTGTAAAAGAATTATCAGGGATTTGCTTTGATCGTCGCTGGAATTCAATATAGTCATTGAAGTAACTTATTTGTCATAAACAATTAATGATTGATGTTTCCGGACACTTGAACAGCTGTGATCATTATTCCCGTTAGTGTAGTGAATGTTTTGTCCCAGGAAGTGGTTGTGATTCTTCGCCCGTCGGAGTACGCGCTTGGCTTGCGATGGATTTCCTACTCGAGATATCTCCCCCGGTGAAGCACAGCCGCAGCCGGGACATGATCCTGACTTGAGTGGCAGTGTAGTGCATGTATGTGTAAGTGCGTGTAAGAAAGAGGAAAGTAAGAAAAGAAAGAGGAAAGAAAAATCGATCCGTTTGTCAGAGCACTGTACCGTATTCGCTTGGTATTGATTGCAGAAACACGCAAAACTACCAATCAGAGTAGTCGACCGGTAGAATTCTCCTCCAAGCAGCGGCTGAATTCGACCTAGTTAAATAGGTTAAATAGGAAGCACAGCCGCAGCCGGGACATGATCCTGACTTGAGTGGCAGTGCATGTATGTGTAAGTGCGTGTAAGAAAGAGGAAAGTAAGAAAAGAAAGAGGAAAGAAAAATCGATCCGTTTGTCAGAGCACTGTACCGTATTCGCTTGGTATTGATTGCAGAAACACGCAAAACTCCCGATCAGAGTAGTCGGCCGGTAGAATTCTCCTCCAAGCAGCGGCTGAATTCGACCTAGTTAAATAGGTTAAATAGGAAGCACAGCCGCAGCCGGGACATGATCCTGACTTGAGTGGCAGTGCATGTATGTGTAAGTGCGTGTAAGAAAGAGGAAAGTAAGAAAAGAAAGAGGAAAGAAAAATCGATCCGTTTGTCAGAGCACTGTACCGTATTCGCTTGGTATTGATTGCAGAAACACGCAAAACTCCCGATCAGAGTAGTCGGCCGGTAGAATTCTCCTCCAAGCAGCGGCTGAATTCGACCTAGTTAAATAGGTTAAATAGGAAGCACAGCCGCAGCCGGGACATGATCCTGACTTGAGTGGCAGTGTAGTGCATGTATGTGTAAGTGCGTGTAAGAAAGAGGAAAGTAAGAAAAGAAAGAGGAAAGAAAAATCGATCCGTTTGTCAGAGCACTGTACCGTATTCGCTTGGTATTGATAGCAGAAACACGCAAAACTACCGATCAGAGTAGTCGGCCGCCAGAATTCTCCTCCAAGCAGCGGCTGAATTCGACCTAGTTAAATAGGTTAAATAGGAAGCACAGCCGCAGCCGGGACATGATCCTGACTTGAGTGGCAGTGTAGTGCATGTATGTGTAAGTGCGTGTAAGAAAGAGGAAAGTAAGAAAAGAAAGAGGAAAGAAAAATCGATCCGTTTGTCAGAGCACTGTACCGTATTCGCTTGGTATTGATAGCAGAAACACGCAAAACTACCGATCAGAGTAGTCGGCCGCTAGAATTCTCCTCCAAGCAGCGGCTGAATTCGACCTAGTTAAATAGGTAATGTCTTATTCACAATGAAAGATGTATATCCACGTTCTGCAGTCGACATAAGAGAGAACACTATTGAACTACTGAACAATTGAAGGAGCTTCCGTTGCAAAAGTTGCAACGAAGTATACAATATTTGTTTGCAGTCGGGCGGTTCCTTGGCTCTCTCTCACGTAAAACCGTCGACCCTGAGCTGCATCACAACAAAGCAGCATCTCTTCTCGCGAAAGAACCCGATAAAACAAAGCAAATCCGAAACCTCGGAGAAACAAAAGACGACACTCGACAGATCTTCAGTTATTCGCCCTCCTCTGCTCGCGCGGAGCGGAGCGGCCCGTCGCCGCTGCCAGAGCGCGCAGTAAAGGCGTGGGCGGGGGCGGGGGCGGGGGCGGGTGGGGGATTGGACGGAGAGGTGTCTCGGCGAACGTAAGAGTAGGGCGGAGATGGCGGGTGAAGGCGGAGGCGGAGAATGCCGGTCTAGAAAGTGGGGACGAAGATGAGATTGTGGAAAGGGTAGGTGCTGGGCGGGCGGAGAAACTCGGGAGGAAAAAGACCAGGAATGGACGTGTGACCAGTTTTTTTATTGGTTTATTAATTTATTTTACGTATTTATTTTTTTGTTTATTTCTGTGTTGGTTGCGTTCAATTATTATGTTCGTTGAGGACCGTAAGTAATGGTTATTATCATGATGATAAGATGAATGCTGATACAGTAAATACGAAATGGGAAGGGAAATGGAATTATCCCCATAAAGTGTACTGAAAGATATCCCCCCTCAAATTCCACGTGGATTAACCGGGCATCGAACCATGACCCAGCGACCTATGCGCTGCGCTAGCAATTACGCCACGAGTCTTCCCCCACCCCTCTGAGGCAGGCCACCAGAGCGACGCGAGCCGAGAAGCCGTAGGACAAAAGATGTTGGTACGAGATGGTTGAAATGTTAAAATGTGGGGGGCTACACCTGCAGAGCGCGCGCGTATTCGAGTCTTAATGTTCACGCTGAGGGGTGGCGGGGATTTTATTTTGACAGCGGTCACCTTTTTCCTTTTTAATTGAAATTCAACTGACCAAACACAGTCACGGCATTTAACAGAACTTCTATTATTTGATTGGATTATTAAAAAATTATGTAGACTTCATTTATCGACAAAAATTAGTTTTTTTTTCAGCCAAGTATTTTTCTCCAAAGAGTGTTCAGTTAATGGATATCTGAAACTTATCAAAGGATTTTTTTATGGTGGTACTTTTTTCAATCAAAAATGAAAATATCAACCACTCAAAACACAGAAATAAAAAGCGCCGGCATCAAAAACATCCATGTTAAATCCATCAATGAATTTATAAAAACATCGGAAAAAATGAAAATATCAACCATTCAAAACATAGAAATAAAAAGCGCCGGCATCAAAAACATCCATGTTAAATCCATAGATGAATTTATAAAAACATCGAAAAAAAATGAAAATATCAACCACTCAAAACAGAAATAAAAAAGCGTCGGCATCAAAAACATCCATGTTAAATTTATCAATGAATTTATAAAAACATCGAAAAAAAATGAAAATATCAACCACTCAAAACATAGAAATAAAAAAGCGTCGGCATCAAACACATCCATGTTAAATCTATCAATGAATTTATAAAAACATCGCCATCGATGTCGCAACCCTATTCAGAATGTACACGGCTATAAGGTTTGGAGGGTGGCCTTTCGGAGGAAAAGGCTACTGGGGGGTGCATGGCGGGGAGCGGGGAGGGTGCGGGGAAACAGGGCCCGAAGACGCAGGGCAAAGGCCATTGGAGGGTGACTTTCGGGAGGAAAAGGCTACGGAAGAGGGGGCGTGGCGAGGAGAGGGTGCGGGGCGAGGGTCGTACCTGGCCGGCGGCGGGCCGGTCACCGCCAAGGGCAGTGCAGGGTCAAAGGGCGAGGGCGGTGGTTGGGGGCGAAGGGCGCGTGCACCGATCGATGGCTCTTCGGCCGCCACCGCCGCGAGCCCTTCTGCGCCCGCCAAGGGCAAAATACACATCGCAACACACATTTGCGAAGGGATCCTCTTAGGGCTAGCGTAAGTAACTCAGTATACTGAAATACAGGTATATCCCTTAAGATTCCGTCAAGGGGAATTAATATCAAGGCCTCTAACCGTTTCAATACAGCTCCAGTTTCGGTTAACAAAACATTTTGGTTTAGGTTCCGGTTAAAGTGTTTCATAGTAAAACGTTCGTCTTCCATTCCAGTTCAGTTCCGTCCCAAATATGTCTTACTCTATGGTTTTCATTTCCGCTATGGAATCATTAGCACCATCAACATGCACTCAGTTTTCGCATTGAGATGAAGCTACCGAAGCAGTAGCAGCGGGTTCGCAAAGAATATGAACTATTTTGTTCCTTATAAAAGTTATTTGTTTGGGAACGTAACAGTTAAAATGTAAATCAGCGTAACAATAAACTTACTTTTATTGATTTTTCCAATCTCGCCTTAGCGCTTGTAAGTTCCGAATCCACTTTTACTACTGTTCTTTTGTGGTGAACAGTGGTCAAATGCAAGGAGGGAAAATTTCATAGCGCCACCGAACCTCTCTGACTACAATTATCTAGACTTCTCTGCAATCTATCAGTAGTAACTAAATTGCGTTGTCGAAATCAAAGAGGTCTTGGTTGTCTGAGGGGCATAGGTTTTAGGCGCGCTGTGTACTCGTAGCGGCGAAGTTGCTGAAGTTTCGTTGCTATTCGTGGACACTATGAAACACAGCCATGAGTAAGACCACTCAACAATATTCGAAAAGTGTATTTCGAGAATGAAAGGGCTTTGTTGAAAATGTTGAATGGGCTTTGTACTCGTAAAATGACAATCCACTCTGCATTACGAAATGTTTTGAAAAACAATGGCTCGGGAAATGAAAATAATGTAAATCAAATTTCATAGTACAATTAAATGGTATTGGAGAAGCTTTCACAGAGATACGACAGAAAACATTGTGCCGTAATTCGGTTATTATAACTTAGTATAACTGTATTGTTTAAAAAAGCAAAGATACACGCACGAAAATGTGACTGCCAGGCGTTTAAAGAGCAGAAAATCAATTAAGTGGAGCAAAACGCTAGTTAAACGATATGTGCCTCCCTTCACAAGCAGTTAAAAGTAAGGAACATGATTAATTGCTTTTCTAGAATGTCTCGCAAGTGTGTTGCAGTGAGTGACAACCATATAGCGTAGAACGAAATAATACAGTTAATAAATGTAGGATTTTTGTGGAGGGATAACGCGTCACAAGATTAATTTTCCGGTCAATATATCACGTTCAGTTTATGGAATTTTACGGAAATTATGTTTCATTTTTGTTATTCAGAAGTTGTTTCTAAAATACTTGTGATCTTTTTTTTAATATTCTAATCAAAGCAGGTCACACTCTGCACGCCAAATAGTTGTTCGGTGTCTAAAGAGAGACAAAAAACAACAACAAAAAATAACAATAAAAACAAAAAAGAAGATGGTTCTGGGCCTAGCAGATTCTGATGGTTTTCGTGACACATGGGACTGAAATTAATCGCAACTATCATTACGAGGAGAGAAATGTGTATTGTTTCAGTCTTTTTATTTTCTGATAATTTAAAATCAACAAGCTAAAAGCAATAAAAAAGCAGAATTAATGTCACAACCCCTGGGTTCGATTCCCGGTGAGGCAAGATTGTAGTGTGCGTTTTCCTCGCAATGTCCCAGTATATGTTGCTGTGTGACGATGAGAAAATTCACTTCTCAGGTTGAGAAACCCGGAATACGGCGTGGGGATGCCTACGTGCTAACCACACGCACCCCGTTAACCAGCCGCGAGGCAGGGATGTCATGGGTAGGTCTGAGCCCGTTCACGGGCTGTCGCGCTAAATACATACATACATACATACATAGATACACGTCCTCTTACGACACGTCCTCAAGGATTCAAATGGCTTGGCCAGCTTTTTCTATGTTTAGTTTCAGCATCTAGTAAATATATAATACCGTCAATTATATATTTTGCATGAAAGTTATATCACAGGGTTTTGAAAAGAGATAATCTAATATACAACACTTCCATTGGCTTCGCCACGAATGGCAAGTGCAGAAGAGAGTTGGCCTGCCACCGCTGGCGAAGGGCGGCGCTGTGCGTGTCTCGGGGGAGCAACTGCGGCGGTCGTTGGCGTACGTGAATAATTCGAAAATGACGGCCGCAAGGAGGCGACGGAGGAGGTAGAGACGTGGGGAGGCGGGGGCGGGATGGGGCAGCGGAAGCAAGGAGTGGATCAACAACGGTGGAGGTTAGCGCGACGGGAAGGGTAGGGGAGGGCACGGCGGAGAAGGGGTGGGGTGAAGGGGTACACCGAGGGAGTGGGGTGAGGATGAGACAAGGGGTGGGTCGGAAGTGGGGCAAGGGGTAGGGCGAGGAGTGGGGCGAAGGGGTGGGGCGATGGAGTGGGGTGAGGGGGTGGGGCGAGGGGGTGGGCGTGGGGGTGGGGCCAGGGGGTGGGGCCAGGGGGTGGGGCCAGGGGGTGGGGACAGGGGGTGGGGCCAGGGGGTGGGGCGAGAGGGTGAGGGAAGAGGGTGGGGCGAGGTGCGATGGGAGTGGTGAAAGGAATGACGTAATGGGTAGGGCGAGGGGCAGGGCGAGGGGTAGGGTGAGAGGGTGGAGCAAGGGGGTGGGGCAAGTTGGTGGGTCGGGGTGGAGCGGAGGGGTGGAACGAGAGGGTGGGGCCGAGAGGTGAGTCGGGAGAGGGGGAAAGGGTGTGGTGAAGGGGGAGGGCGAGAGGGGGGGCTAGGTGCGTAAGGTGCGGGCGAGGGGCGTCGGGAAGATGGTGTCGAGGGCGACGGTGCTGGGTGCAGAATGAATGTGCCGGCGAGGACAAAGACGGCGGAGGCGGGGGGGGGGGGAGGCGGTGTTGCAGGCTCGCGTCAACCCTTTCCCAGGCCTCGCGGCGCCAGGGGACGCACTGCTGCGCCCCTGTGGGACATGCGGGTGCTTAGCGACCGAGGTAGCGGGAGGCTCTTTGTGGACGGCGCTGTCACCCGCTGACTGATGAGCCGTCGAAGCTGCAGTACTTTAGTTTTGATAAATGAACAGTTTCTTCGAAAATTTGTACATCGCGAGACCACAAATGTTCTTTGTGGCGTGGTGTTTAAAATGAGTTATTCTAAACCATTGTTAAAAGTTTGAAAATGAATACTGGAATAAGCTATTAATGACAATCCGTACATGGTGATTTATCTTGTTCTACCTTACAAATGAATAATCTGAGTGTGACCTATAAATAGACAATATATTTGTCGTAAAATATTGAACGATGCTTGTTACGATGATGAAGCCTTTTTGGACGTTCTAGATTTCCTGTCCGAAGTAATCTTGAGATGCGATTCTCAGTAACTGTATTTTTTATCGTGGTAAAAATCAATAATGCTTAAAGACTTATTTATTTTTAAATGAAACCAGAATATATATGTAACATAGCGCCTAAAAAGTATGCGAGGTAGAAATTTTGTGTTACCAGTCTCTTACAAATTCATTCATGAAACCTCGAGTTTTTGATACGTAATTTTGAGAAAGGAACTATCATCTTCTAAAATGCATCGTATTCCAAAAACAAAACAGGAATTTCATTGTTGTGTGAAATTTTGAGATTAAAAGAATTATAAAATATTGTAATAATCAACTGTAAAATATTATGATTAATGAGGAAAACTGCAGTGAATAACTAATGTTGTCGTGATTGCTTTTCAATTGAATAAGTCATTACAAAGACATTACTAGAAGAAGAAGAAGAAGAAGAAGAAGAAGAAGAAGAAGAAGAAGAAGAAGAAGAAGAAGAAGAAGAAGAAGAAGAAGAAGAACTGTCATGTCGTCCCGTTTTGTAGGATTGAAACAAGAAGGAAAACTAAGATTAACTCTGGGTAGTACTGCTTATGGTCGTGGAGTTAATTTTTTTCTTCCTTGCGAAACTGCTCTAAATGAAGACACGCGATGTAACACACATAATATTTTCATTTTCATTTGCGTCAGATCACAACCTACGATATTTGAATTGAGACTGCGATGCAAGCTTGCAGAAGAAAACATCTAAGATCACCATTATAGTAGTAATAATGCTGATGCAATCTCATTCTACGTGAAAATTGTTATCCTGTCAGAAATAATATTAAAATTGTGCGCGTGCACGAATTTTCATAATCGTTTGCGAGTTAAGAATGTTGTTTACGTCAGTACTGAAAAAAAAAAACTTCAACTCAATTCCTTCAAATTACTGCTCTTATGCAGATACCAATCGGTAAATTTTCTTTTCATTTCTACGCCATATTATCAGCCTGACTTGCAGGAATTTCTGTAATGAAATAATGATATTGAAGGGGAAAAGAGTGATGAAAGCGAAATTCTGGGTAATTGGAAGAAAAATGTCACCTCACTGCGGAAAAAGAATCGACAAAAAAAAAGTTGGCAGATGTAGAAGTACTTTTAATTGTAATAAAATGTGAACATTATAAAATGCTTGAGGATTTGTTTCTCAAGAATCTAGCTAGACGTTAATCTCGTTTTAATATTCTGCCATACCTCAAATTATTATTTGGTACGAATTACTAAAGAGAAATAAGCAAGAATGCAGTTCCATAACTCGACAACATTGTTAAAAGAAATGAAATAACTTCTACACCCAAGCCCTTTTCAGAACTACGTTCCTATGATGGCTTGATAGTTAGTATTTTCAAAATAAAAGTAGTTGTAAAATAATAAATACGTTCATTTGTCAGTAACACTCATTAGAATCATTTAGTCCAGTATTGTTACACACAAAGCACATTTTCTTAGTTTTCCGAAAATATCTCACTGAAATATTAAATTTGTTCTTAGTACACAAAAGGAACTAATGTATATTCCAGTGCAACTATGTACATTCGTGTGTTCTTAAACACAGGAGACATCCTTCGTCTTTACTTTTCCTTTAAAAACTCCGTGTTTTTAAAAACTAAATAGGAAACAACTTCAATGTTATATATGTTCTTTATATCAAGCTACAAAACTATATGAGGCATAATTTAGTAAAAATAGTACCCCAAATTTGTAATTCACCCTACAATCCCCTATTTCCAACTCCCCACTTGCCTCTCGAAGGAACTACCCCAGCACTTTCTAGGGAAAGATTACGAAAAACCCACAAAGACCCGTCCCGTCAGTCCTCCGCATCCGAAGACATCCCAGTTAACCGCATCCACTCAACACGTCGCCGCCTCTCCATCGTCCTCTCGACGTCGGAGACTTTCTTCCCACTCACGCCCTCTTTCACTCTCCCCCTTCCCCTCCCCCCCTCCCCACCCGGCCCCACGCCCTGCTCCACTCCGCGCGCGAAGACCATTTCCGCGCGACGTCGCGAAAACGCGGGAGAAAACAGCCCAAACGTGCGCGCAGGCACGCGAGAAAGGACGTCTCGTCTTCGCGGCAGGGGGGGGGAGGGGAGCGAAGGCGAGTGTGGGCGATGTCTCAGAGCAGGTCGGCGCGCAGCAGGGGTGCTCAAATTGAGGTCTGTTTCGAAGGGGATTCGAGAAATAGCTGGCCTGGTCGGTGGCTTCTTTTTACCAATTCCAGGCACTTGACAGAATAAAAACCTTTAACAACGGGCAACGAACTACGTACATTTCTCTTCGCAAATGTATCCGGCATCTCTGTCAAAATGTTTGTAAATATATCTCAGAGTAATTCGTGTAAATAGTCCAATTAATAGTAAATGTTAGAGTAGTAGTATTTTCTGTTAGTATAAATGCACTCGGAAACTAAGAGCCATTTAAATGCAATTAATGAATTCAGAATATAGCCAACTGCCATTTTTATTACACATACCGCATTTAAATGGGTAATTCAGAAATGCGTCCGTCAAGTGACGCGGCGGGCTGGTAAAAGGGGCGCAAATTCGGAAATCGGACTACCTAGTTGCGAGTGAGCCGACTCTCCGCTTAGATATCATAAACAGACGCACATGCTCGTAGTACGTTGTTATCTAAGTTGTTCTCCCATTCTTAGGACGTGATCTTGGCCAGATGTTCCCTTACGATCCATCGCTCACGATACAGGAAGACTGGAAGACGATATCGCAAGGCAGTGTAGATCTGGGATCTGAGATCCAGCGAAGGAAAGGAAGAAAAGACTTGTTTTATTCGTGTCTATGTATCGCCCTATAGATAACCTCCTTTGATATTCCTTTGCCTCTAAAATTGAGGTTTTGAACAAACAAGGATGAAACGAAGAAGTTTTGTGCCACAACAGAGTCAAGATTTATAACAAGGTGACCAGGCACAATACATTCTTAAACAATTCCCTTGATAATCGTCTTGGTGTTCTGTTTCAATTAGATTTCCGGTCATTATCTGTAAGAATGCAAAGAAATGGTTACTGGTTTCATGTTATTAATTTATATTACATTGATTTAATTGAAATATCTTCTCATCCTTTCTGAGCGAAAGATTTCCTAATGTACTACCTTAAAACATTCTATTTAGAAGCACATCTTTCATTGGCACAGAAATGGAAAGTGAAAAATGATAAAAAATAACTATTTGAAGCCTCGCTTCTATTTTTTCAAATTAGTGGAAACTAGACATCTCATTCAGAATTACCTGTCATTAACACTATTCTTGGATCCATCATAATTATCTTGATCGTTTTGTAGTTTAAGTTCGTCTGATAGCTCACCACACAGGGAACATCATGACTAGAGTAAATATCCAGTTTCAAGACAAAAACTCATCAGGATTGTAATAAACGAACAGCAGAGTTAAAACTGCTTGCACTGCACAAGAAAGTTCTCGGACCAGAAAAACGGCCTTGGGGCACCCCTGTCCAAGTGTGAAGAGGAGACGGCGGCGGGCGCCGCTTCTCACGAAGAACGCACAAAAGACGTCCACCCCCGCGTTCCCACCCTCGCCGCCACCGCCGCCGGCGACGTTCCGGGTGTCCCTGGAGGCGTCCGACGCACTTCGGGCTCCGGGCCTCTCCGGACCGCTCCGGGCCGCTCCGGGCCGCCCCGGATCCGCGCCCGCCGCGCCGGTCGCGGGCGCCTCCGGCGAGATGAAAGCGAATCCGACGCTTCGGCTGCGTCGCCGGGAGGCCCCTGCCCCTGCCGCCTCCACCACCGCCGCCGCCGCCGCCGCCGCCGCCGCCGCCGCCGCCGCTGGCCAGTCGAAATCCCCAGATGCACCCACAGAAACACTCGCGCCCATCCGCGACTTCCACACTTTTTTTTTTATTTTTATTTTATTTTATTTTATTTTTTCAGAAAATGGCAAGAGCAAAAAAAAATAAAGCTTTTATATTTTATAAGCACAAAAATAGAACAATATTCTCCTCATAAAGAAATATTTTTGTAGGATTGGCTTTTCGAGCTTAACATTAAGCCAGCAAAGCCAACAAGTTTTCGCGCGTCCATCTCCACCACCGGCGCACGTCGCTATTCTTTTTCATTATGAAATTATGAAAATCATTCAGTCATACGCATGTCCTATTTACGAAATGCTATTTCGCTGAATCTATCGCCAAACCCACGAATCTCGCGTTTCAACGTAATGATTTGAAGAATACTTTTTTAGAACTCAGTTGAAGGGCATGTAAAGAATATACTATTATCTAGTGTCCGTACAATCTGAACCTCAGACAACAGTACAATCCAGATGCATCGTTTCCGCTGGGATATTCTGCTCATAGTCGGACGTCGCGTAAGCAAGACCAAGGATGTATTCCTTCCCCTTCCCATTCCTCCTCACATGGGAAACTCACGCTGTTCACTTCACACAGTTCCACACTAGTCCCTTCCTCCCTGTCAGGCAGTAGAGGCCCTTAGAGTTAATTTGGATTAGCCAGATGAAGCGCTGATGAATCAAAGGAAATAAATGAGTCATTGGGCGCGTGCGTTCTGCTCAAAGGACCCGCGACCCACGACCCGTTCGCGGGCGGGGCTCGCCTGATAATCATGCCCCCTTCGACCGCCCCCCTCGCCCCCTTCCGGCCGACCGGCTGCCCGTTCGAAGAATTGAAAAACGCCCCCCCCCCCCCTTCCCCAGCCCGCCTGCCCTCGTTTGTTTCTGTGTTTGAGAGCGGGAGATTTCGGCCTTTCATCTCGCTCTCAGATCGGCGGGGAGGTGAACAGTTCTTAGAATCTAGTTAAGAGGCGACCAGATACAAGTAAAGAGGGTACAAGAATTATAAAATTGCTCTCTGAGTCGAAAACGGGAAACTGTGTTGAACATCTTTGAAGGTGCTGATATCCATTAAATAAAGTAGCGCGTAGTTATTCTTCGCAATGTGAGAGTTCATGGATTTTTCATTACACTTAACAGCAATTCAGGCAACTTAAAATGTCACGTGACATCATGCACTTTGTAACGTTTCCCTCGAACTCCATTCTATTTACTATGAATTAAATTACAAGGGAAAGGAAATACTAAACGGAAAAATCTTGATAGAAATTAGATTTATTTTTTCTATACGTCAGCATTCTCTTCTTGGTTTCGGAATTTCAGTGAATAGTTTTTATTGTTTGTTGAAACTGATTCACTATTAGTACATTAGTGATGATAACAGATCAAAAAACTATTCACCAAAGAACACAATTAAGCAAGTACTTGTAGTAAACTGGAATATTTTACCACACAAGGTGATATTTTGCGCTTGTTTTCATTTCTTGGTCATCGTAACTTTATCTACTTTCAAACCCTAGGTTTACGATGCAACAAAAAAATGTCTTGAGCCGTGTTTTTTCTTCATCGGTGTTTGAACACAAATGAGACTACAAGCAAATCATGTGACAGCGTATTATTTTGATCTATTATTCTGCAAATTTTCAAATATACTTTTTAACATGATTTATACATTTTAATGAGTATTTTATGATATTTGAAACAGCGAATAATCTGGGTTCTTAGAACTTACATATATTTTCTATTTTTGTATCACCTTTCCTATGTTTTCGAACTTGCAAATTACCTTCTGAAACCACTTCTTCGCCATTTCAAATCACCATTCCTTTTAAAATATTTTTAGTTGAAACGACGACAAATGGCGTGTACTGCGTATTATCCTCCGGTCTCTCTAAAAAATTTAAACAATTGCATGAGCTTTCGGAAGTTTCCTGTGGATTTTTTGAAGCGATTCAACCTCACTCGAGTTTTGGATAATGCTTTTTTGTACGTATGGCGCGAAGATCGAATCATGGTGAAAAACTTTCCGGGGCAGAATAGATTTAGATTTAAAGCATCTATGATGGTTGAGAGGAGGCGAGAGACAGTGACAGCTCATAATATTAAATACTGTTTTATCTCAATACAATGCAAAAGTATCCCTACTTTTAACAAACGTTCCTTTCAGAAAGTTATCACCGTAATTAAGATCATTTTAAATCCGTTTTCTCACAATGAACACGAAAATTAAACATTCTCATTTTATCTTCGGTCCTCGTTAGAAGAATATTGCTTCTGTGCTGGCAAATTTCGTGACCCCTTCTTGCCCTAACCGTTCCACTGGGTGGAATGGCATGCCATGAGACCCGAGAGCGATAAACATCCTCCCTCTCCGAAAGGTGCTGACACGAAGATAAACTCTGTGCCCCGCACGAAGTGTCTGCCCACGTTCCCGCTGTCCGGCTTCAGTATCAGCTGACTGCCAGACAGTCTCACATCAGGAAGCGCGAGAAGTGGTCGTCGGTCGACCTGAGGGAATGAAGTGCTGTATTTGAAAGCGTACTCACCATCATCTTGGTAGTGTATTTCCAACTTGAGATCGAAAATGTTGTAGGAAATCGTTTACAGAAGAAAAAATGTTATAAATAATTTTAACAATCTAATTGGTGTATTGGTGGATTTGTTTCGGCAAGGTGAGAATATTGTAACGCCGTACTTCTGACTATAAGTTTGTGTGGTAGTCTACGAGTGATTTTGTGACATCACATTGGAACTCTTAATACGCGTGTGGGAAAAGGCTTGAAGATTAGCCTCAGAAGAAATACAATTACTGTACTTGAAACATTATCAGCGTTATCAATAAAAGTGGTTTTGATTGCTCGAGATAAGACTTGAAAAGTGTGAATATAGCCGAAGCAATAGTCCAGATGCCTTAATGAACGATGCATATGATCTGTGATATGTGTATTTATTTCGCGTGGATCATTTTCAGGATTGTAAGATTTATGTTTACTGTGAAAATGGAAAATGCCAATATATTTCTGCCGCCAAATTTCTCAAGTAACCTCACAGAAACTGTGTTAAACGAGAATGATTCTGCAATTCGAAATCTGACTCTCTCAAAAATGCTGAATATTTTGAAACAACAAACCCAAAAACGAGAAACCACAAGAAATATGATACGGAATCTGATGCAAAGGAACTCTGGTTGCAACGCGAACTCACTAAAAATAAGCTTGAAGTGCCCACTAAGCATGAAGATAATGAAAATTCCATGTCGATCATCATACTGCACCCACATCCAGTGCTTTGACGCAGTGAACTTCATTAGACATCACAGCCGGAAGATGAAAAAAGACGGAGAAAAAAACTGGATATGGCGTTGCCCTATTTGTGGAGCCCCAGCGCACTTAATGAATCTGATTGTTGATAAATATTTTCAGGACATACTGAATTATTTTAAGTCAATTTCCAATCTGTCTCCGGCTGCAGCATTGCGATACAGCGAGGCAGTTGTACGTTTTAACAAGAACGGTGCTTGGGAACCATCTTCGAAGAATATGAAATGTAATGTGGAAGTGGTGGAAATTGTTTAATCAAAATCGAAGTTTGTTTATTGACAACTGTCCATTCATGGTCAAGGACTCAAGACACTCAAAATGCATATTGTACTATGGCTGATTATTGGAATGTAGTGTAGACTCTGTGAATTTTTGTAGACAATATTTTATTACATTTACTTCACAATTATGATTCTATCCAACATGAGTGAATTACATACTTTCTACACATGCGTGGTAAGTAAGTAGAACGAGTAAACAAGTGCCAGTAATATGTAATGTTTAGTAAGAATTTCTAATTATATTGCATTTATTATATTTTGCAACAATATTATTGCGTATTTTCCTAATAATATGGCTACAATAAGGCGGTAATGTGTATTAGAAAATGTCATTAGGCAGAACGTACTTAAAGTAGATAATTAATAAGCCTCTGGTTATTACATATACTAGATATTTTCACGTTCATGCCTGAACACAATATTATAGATTGAAAAAATCAAGTAACTAAAGACGTAAGGAAAATTCTATCAGTATAAAAATTTATAAAAATGATGTTGAGTAGAGATATAAATGATGCCCAGACCTTTCTCAGTAATATGCAAAATCGGAACCCTTTCGATTTTTGAATTATTTTGTGATATATTTTAGAAGGATTTAATTAAATTCAGTAAATTACAATTTTATAAAGATTTTAGAAGTTAAAACAATGCTAATATGGATTTTTATGCTTGACCAGTTTTTGTGGTCAGATTGTAAAATTGATTATTTAAACTTTTCAAATTATGTATTTGCCTCTGAACTGTAATTAAATTGATTGCAAGCAAGCAAATATATTATAAGTTAGGCACAATTTCCATTTAATTCTTTTTCTGCAAATGTCTGTCGAAAAATTAACAATATTCCACCTGCAATCCATTTTCAATTAGACTATCATATTCCTCACCAAAAGCGACAAAAATAAAAATTCCCGAAGCAATTCTTCAAGATTTCGCTCCTCCATAACTTCGTAAGGAAGATCGTTTCGTCATGATGCAACAGCTTGTAAAGAAAGTAAATTCTCATGTAGTTAACCTCATATTCTCAATGGGTTTAACTAGCTTAAGGAAGTATAAATGAAAAGAAATGATCGAATCCAGGAGGAGATAAACTCAAATTAAGAATTTAAAATTATTTAAATTGTACCCAAAGTTTATTGTTGTTGTACTAGTTCCATATTTTGCAAGAATACTCCACGCAGCAACAGAAACCGCAGAAAATTGTCCGAGGATGATCAGCCTCTCATTTCGTCACTCCGACCTCGGAGAGGAAGATATTATTCGAGACGTGACGAGAGCAGAAGTTAGGTCGCAAAATATCACGAGTCCAATTGTCGCCGCCCACGGTACAAGTAGCTGGCCCCAGGAAGCGAGGGCGTATCTCTCATTTCCGCGGCACTGTATCTCTTCCAAATAATATTTTATTGCATAGAAAAGATTGTAATTTCTTTCCTCTGATGATAATTTCGTACCAAGGAAAGGGAGAAATGATCTAAGAATATTTCGTATCATTCTGTTATACTATCATTTTGTTTTTACACATTTTCGCATAGTTTTGACAATTTTAATTATTCGAATAATGTAGAGGTATTACTTCATATTATACTTTTATTAACGTTGTATGTAAACGTGAAAATTCTAAGTTCATACAGAAACGTTTTATTTGCTGGTACGTAAGCGGTAGAATTAATCTCAATCTCAAAATGGGTATAATTTATAAGGATCTTCTACCAGAATATTAAAACTACTCGTACATGCAATAATTATGATATATTTAAGTATTATTTCAATGTTAGTGCATGTATTATATAGATGTACACGGGTGTTGTGAAATCATTTTAACTCACCGGCAGTTGAACGACTGACTTGAACTCATAGCAATTCACAAGGTCCACTCACCTGCAAAAGAAAACAATTATGTAAATATTTCTGCATTAATATAAATAATAAAATTCTTGATATAATCTATCGAGTGCAAAAGCATAGCGATCTTCATCACTTTCCTTTGTATTTCTAGACACTTTGTGAGAACTGGAAAGATTATTCTGTTTTTTACAACTCTCTTCTATTTATCGACAAAGTGTAATAATTTAAAGGGCTTCAGCTATGTGTTATTTCAGACACCTAGCTCGTAAAAAATATTTTTTTTCGACCCATTTCCTGAACAGTGTTCAAGTCGTGCACAACCCAGAGCATTTGGCAACGCAGCATGTTTAATGTTTGGGTTCGCGCTATGGTCATTGAAGCCCTTCCAATGTTTGGGTTTCGGAGATGGTCCCCGCACTCCCTCAGAGGCGTTTCACCGTGTGCTCTTTCAAGGCGTGTCCTCAGAGTGTGTGTTGCAGGAATATTCGTATCTTTGCTGAATATGCTGCTAAGGTAAGTAGTACTGCTAATGCAAGGAATGCTTCACTGTGAAACATGTTTTGATAACCAAACTCATACCTTATTTGATCACAACATGATAACATTTTCATAAAATTCTTTGACACTTTTTTGACCATACGTATAAAACCTTGTGACGTGAACTTTCACTATGACACTAACATAAGAATATTGCTTTATTATTCTTGTAAATGATACAATTAGTTATAGCTGTCCGAAGTTACCTCCATTACAGAAAATAATGTTTTTCGGAAAATCGTATAGATCGTACAGAAACATTTTAAACTTTATAATGAAGGCAAACGGATAGGCACGTAAATCTATCGTTATATTGCTATTGAATGAAGTATGAGTAAGTTGCCCCCAGAAAAGAAATTTGAAAGAGCTTGAAGTTTCCTGTTGTAAAAATCGTGTCATAGTCATCAATTCTTTCACTCGCTTTTTCACTAATTAGTCTAAATAATGTTTTATGTTTAATTATGACTTTTTCTGAAAAGTACACAAACACTTTATATTGCATAATAATATCTGCCATGTTTAAAATTGCAATAATTAATCGTCTTTACTGTATATTTTATAAATTTGGACTACCAAACTACATAAAATGTGCGCCTCTGGTAAGTACTCCTCTGGGAAGTAGACAATTGCTGAATGTAGTTTATTTATATTTGTTGCAATTTTTTTTACAAAAAGTTAAATATAAAAATGAGGCAAGTTAAATATAGTGCACTTGATGAAATTTTCCCTGTTCTTTATCATTAATAATAATAATAATAATAATAATAAAGATGTATTTTTCCATTCGTAGATAGTTTTATTCCTGATTAGTAGGTTACTTACTGTAATATTGTCGTCCTAAAATTACTCTGAAAAATTGGGATTCAAAATTTAGTTCAATTTGATATCGTTTGATTTTCTGACCACGAAAACGTATTATCGTGCCGCCTTTTAGCATCCGTTATTTAGTTTAAATTTTGTAAGTGCTATCCTGCGCTTTCATTTGCTTTTTAGATAAGCTTTGGTTTTAGATATTTCTGTTAGTCATATAGACCAATCGTTTTCTTTCACGAATGCAAATAGCTTCCTTTTTAAAGAAACGGATATTATTTACATCAGATTTTGTTTCATAATATTCAACACAAAGCGGTCAATTCATCTATACCAAAATATGACGAATGAAGGTGGCCCATGGGCAGTTCCGATGTGAATAATTTACAATTTCATTAAAAATTTCCTGCCTTCTCAAATTTAGGAATAGATGATTGGGGATGCACTACTAAGAGAAGAGGTTTAGTCACGAAACTGCAATTAAGTTATATACCTGATCTTATTTCATGACGTAAAAGTACATCCGAAAATCAAAATAAATGAAAGTTATCAAGGACCTGGTGACAATTTTTCCTCAATCTCGCCAATACGTGTCCGAAGATCAAATGACGACTGACTGACAAGTGGTTTTGTCAAATACAGCTCAGCCGGGTGATAATGCTTATGCTTACGTGTCCTGCGATTTGCACTTGAGTGACCCAGTAGTGGTTTGCAGATGTCTTCCACTGAATGAACGATCAATAATGGATGGATGATGAGAGAGACTCACGTACTTGAACACTGCACAAAGCTCGTGCATCACCGAGGCCCGTTAAACGGACGATAACGTCTCTCAAATCGCAGTGCACTTTGTTCCGGCCGCCCACACCCAACTTATCTCCGTCCTCGCAGCACCTGTCGTTCCCCATACTGCACCTGCTACGCGACCGTCATACATGGCGGCGGCGGCAGCGGCCTGCTGCATCGCGTCACACGGGGCCCACATCACGAGCGCAGCCGAGGGCTAGCGGGCGAGCCTTTACCTGCTCGGGGGCGGCACGGCTCAAAGAGCGGCGGGGGCGGGGCGGGGCGGGGTGGAGCGGAGCGGGCTCCACCTGAGGGCGGGCGGGCGAGGCTTCAATAGGGGATCGCCCAACGCGGGCGGGCGGGCCCCGTCAATAGAGCCACGCGGAGAAAGGCGCCGGCACCTCGCGTCGGGATAAAGGAGCGCCGCCCCCGCCGCCCGCCCCGGGCTCGCGAGATGGGCCTCTCGCCGCGTAAGAGCGGGTAAGCGATAGGCGCGGAGCGATACAGCCCCGCGTGCCCCGCCCCTCCCGCTGTTCCCGCTCAAGCCCCCCCCCCCCCCAGCTCTTGCCTTGCACCTCCCTGCCGATCCGCGCGCTGTCTCTCACTTTGCTTATACTCGCGTCTCTGCCTCGGGCTCACTCTCCCTCTGTCTGCTTCCTCCACCCCGCCTTTGCTCTTTCTCTCCCGCTCCGTTCCTCCGCCAACCCCTGCCTGCGCTCACGCCCCCAGCTCTAGCCTTGGACCTCCAGACCTTGCTGCCCTGCGTGTTGTCTCACTTGCTTATACTCGCGTCTCTGCCTCGGGCTCACTCTCCCTCTCTCTGCTTCTTCCACCCCGCCTTTGCTCTTTCTCTCCCGCTCCGTTCCCCCGCCAACCCCTGCCTGCGCTCACGCCCCCAGCTCTAGCCTTGGACCTCCAGACCTTGCTGCCCTGCGTGTTGTCTCACTTGCTTATACTCGCGTCTCTGCCTCGGGCTCACTCTCCCTCTCTCTGCTTCTTCCACCCCGCCTTTGCTCTTTCTCTCCCGCTCCGTTCCCCCGCCAACCCCTGCCTGCGCTCACGCCCCCAGCTCTAGTCTTGGACCTCCAGACCTTGCTGCCCTGCGTGTTGTCTCACTTGCTTTTTCTCGCTCCTCTACCTCGTGCACACTCATCCCTCTCTGCTTCCTTCACACCGCTTTTGCTCTTACCCTCCCCTCTCCTCCACCCTGCCCCCTGCTCTTGCAAAGCCATGTTCCCATAGCCCGCTCCAGTCCCTGCCCTAGCCCCCGCCATGCCCGCCATCGCCCATTGCCCCTATTCTCTCTTCCCCCCTGCCTCCATCCCAGCTCTTGCTCTTCACCTCCCTTCCGCCCCGCGTGCTGTCTCCCACTTTGCCATTACTCCCTTCTCTGCCTCGTGCTCACCCTTCTCTAACCGCTACTCCTGCCCCATCTCTTTTCGCTTGTGCTCTTGCACACTCTCGCCTCCTTGCCCTGCTCCCGTCCCTACCTTAATCTGCACTGGCCCCCAACGTTGCCCCTGTCTGCGTCCACGCTCTCGCCCCAGCTGTCGCCTTGCACCTCCCTGCCGCCCCGCGCGCTGTCTCTCACTTCGCCTCTGCCTCGCCACCGCGCCGCGCTTTTACCCGCTGCTCTGTCCCGCGCTCACCCTTCCCTGCACTCTCTCTTCCGTCTTGCCCCCTTCGTCCCATCGACGCGCCCCAGATTTCCTCTTCGCTCCTGCCTCCGTCCCCGCTCCCCCCGCAGCTGTCATCCTGCACCCCGCCGCCGCCGCCCCGTATGCCTTCTCCCAGTTTGCTTCTGCCCCGCCACCGCACCCCGCCTCTTCATGCTTCCCTGTCCGTCCTCATTGCCTCGTTGCCCATCTTATCCATCACCGCCACAAACGCTCCGCCCCCTTTGCCTCGGCATTTCCTCAGTTTTGCTCGCGTCCCTGCCCTTGCTCCTGTTGGTTCCCGCCATCGTCCCGTTTCCGATTTCATACTTCGCGCCTGCCTGCGTCAGCGCTCCCACCTCTACGCCACTCCTGTTCCCCCTCCAACCCCACTTCGTGCCCCCCCCCACACGATGGTGGGCATCCATTTCCTGTTCCCACCATCAACCCCACTTCCGTCTCGCCCATTTCGCCGCTCTTGACCCCCGACCCGCGACCCGGCCTGCGTCTTCGCACCCCCCCCCTCCGCTCTCCCTCGCCTCTTTTCCACACCCCGGCGATTCGGTCTGATCGAACAGCGCCCGAACACATCCTTTGGCCGCAGGCGAGCAGGGAAGCGAGCGATCTGGTGGAGATCCTGCACACGTGTGGGTATGTCACGCGATGAGTCATACGGGAACCGGCGTTCGCCTGATCCCTTTGGTATGCACAGAGACTATTCACATTAAAGAAATAAATCCTTTGAGAGACGTATTTCACTGAAAATCAGTAGCTCGATTCACATTGGCTAGAATTCCACGCTGTTTCGATTGTACTTCATTTCCTCTTCACCATATCCTCTGATCTTGTCTTCCATCCAGACACGGGGCCTCGTCTCCGGCCTGAGCAGAGCAACCGGAACGCGCCCTTTGGTTGGCAGCGAAACAGGCGAGTGTGCATCTGGAGGTCATTGATAGATGGGTGCGTATCATGTGATGAGTCTTACGGGACTCAGCGGCAGGCAAATTCACTGAAGGTGTGCTTTCGTGTTCGCCTAAATCGCTTTAACAAGATTTCCTTTTGGCTTTCGGAGTAATCCCTTTCCTCTTCAAAATTATCTACGATTTCGACAATTCGAATCGCTGATACCTTCCATTATTCGAATTTTAGTTTTTGAGATGTCGGAATTCCCTGATTTATATTGCTTGTTGCTGGTCCAAATCTTCTTTTAGTACGTTGTTAGTAAGAGGAATGAACATTCAAGCAAAGTTTGCGTTATCCCAATCATTAATTTCGTATTATAAGGTCGTGAGTTATCGAGTTTCCAAGTTCTTCGAGGTTTCAAAATTGGCGGTTCTAAATTTTATGAGAAATTTACATTTTGAGATTTTATTTTACTGTAACTTTATACATTCAACTATCTATCGAAAACTACCTGACTGTCAAATCTGCATCAGATTGTTATGAAAGAGCACAGATATCGAACAAAATTGTAGAGCATTTATTGTGGTACATTTTTTCCGTTCGTACAATACGAAAGAAGTATGTACTATTCTATGTCTCGGTGGCAATTCGGATACATGCCTGATTGTTGAGAATTAGTTTTTATTGACCGAATGTCAGTATGATTGTCACTCTGTCAAGGTTTAGTTTTTCCTCTTCCTTTAATGAAAATTTTATAATAATATTGAAACAATGTTTCACGGCAATTAAAATACTGTCCTTTGCCACCGTGCACTTAGCTAAATTGCGTATTAAATGTCTCACCGTTGATTACAACTGAGTCTTTTTTAACTCACAATTAATCATAAATTTTATAATCATTTAATTTATAAAAAGGAGAGAATGAAATTGGGACTGCGTGGCGATCACACATGGATCTGTCAGCGAGACGTGAGACTTGAACAATATATGAACACGAATTATCCTTGTTCTACACATTTTCTAAAACTATGTTTGTCGTGACTTGCGCCGAATACAACAAACGTTGGCATTGAACCCCACGTGTAATTAGTACAATTGGCAATCCTTTTGCATTGTAGAAGAGTACACCGTATTTGCCCTGCAAGGCTATGTCGAGGGAGAGCGACAACCAGCTCTGGCTCGCAAATCACCGCATAGCATTCATTCCTCGCCTTCTTTCAGCGTCCCCTCCCCGTAGTGCTGCAAAAGTGAGCCGCGCCAAATCTGCTGGGGCGGGAAATTGAATATGGCGCGACCGTCCTTCATGGTCTGCATCACCCGGTCCGCGCCACGCCGCCCGGCAGTGGCCGTGGCGGGCGGTGATGTTGACGGCGATGGTGACTGCGGTGGCTGCCCGCTCACCCGGCATGTTGTGATGGGCGGGGGATGAGCACCGCCAACTTCCAAAATGATAAAAACTCATGACACTTATGAAACCCATAATACAGTCGTGCTAAAAAGAACCTATCAACCCTCTCACGGTTGTAATCTGCAATATAATCCTGAAAATACATCACTTGATTTACAAAAACCAAGCGAGTTATGAAGGCAATGGAATGAGAAACATCATGTAATCCACATTAAATATATAATTACCAATTTCTACTAATATTTGTTCAAATTTTTTGTGAGCAGATTGGATTAGGAAATACAGAATGCCCATTTTCTTTAGGTCATGCAGTTTTTTTTAGCACTTCTGTAGTTGACCGTAGTAGTCAATGCTTTTGAAAAACGAAAAAAGCAATCATGATGGACGGTGTATAAGACGTTTTGTTTCAGCTCGCTTCAGGCCAGAATATTGAGTGCTATCGACAAGGTTTGTGAGTGTGCTGTCATTACCCGTTGATTCAGATTTGGTAAATAGGAGGATTGTAATTTTTTGTCTTAACTTTATTTTCTAATTCTGCAGGACAAGGTCGACTGCCCGTCTCCCTACTGCGACTTCATTTTGGATGTTCGGTATCATTCTTTTCATGCAAATACCACGAAGGTCGAGAAAGTCGTTTCAAGTTCAATTGAATTCAACGATGCCTTATTTTACGTGGCGAGACGCAGACCATCAGGCCTGTTGTTCTCTCAGACCACGCAAATTTTGCCTTTCAGCATATAGCGGGAAAACGCCCTCGGGTGACGAAACATGCAATTTACATTTAGCTCAGAGGCTTCTTATAGGCTTGGGGATATTTCATATGCAATACACCTACAACATGAGACAGCCGACTTTACTTGCCCTCCGAAGCAAAGTGGACGAAGGTTTTTTTCGCCCTTAAAAAGCCACGTGTTTGATTGCGTTTTAAACACGCAAACTTGGAGCTCTATGTGCAAACCATTATACCACCGAAGCTGCAGTTGTCATGCGAGTAAAGACCAACCTCTCGGTATTGGACTTGTTTCAGCCTTCTGTCAGGATGATGGAGCATCGCAAGAAGGTTCGCAGTGGAAATATCACGAATGTGGAGGAACTCACTGATACTGTTGTATCTTGAAGTGGATGAAGCACTGAGTGAATCTTATCTGATGTTTACCTCACCCAACGCTCGATATTGTGTAGTGGGTTGTGAAGCACGCCAACGTTCTTTGATAAGATAGGGTTTCATCTGTTCTGATATTCAAAGTAATCTAAAAAATTTCAGATTTCCTCTTCCGCGATAAAATTAAGAAGAACTTGTTGAATATGAAAGTAACAATGATGCGGAAAATAAACGAGATTAATAAGAATAGAGTGATGAAATTAAAATTACGAAAAAGACTTTCATTCTGATTAGAAAAGGGTGCAATAAATAGTGTTAAGCTGCCGATCACAAAAGCACAGTTGGTGTACGGTTGTCGTTTGGAAACCTACTGTTCTACCATTGTGTCGGCGAGCAGTGACTGACCCACCAGCTGGTCATCAAGAATGTGGCACTAGAAGCAAGAAGCAAAAATGAAGAAAAAGGAAGAGTCGAAGAATAAGAGAGTGAAGAAGAGGAAGAAGGAGGAGAATGAGAAAGAAAACAAATGAGCTGTGAATATACGAAAAAGGGAATCGTAAGGCAACGGGAACGAGAAAAAAGAATGAGAGATAAATAAATATGACTATAAATAGGAGAAGAAAGGGAAATGAAAATGGAGAAGGAGTGCAGAAGAGAATGAGAAAATGGAAGATGGTCCCCTTGTTTTGCTTCTAAATGTAATTTCACTAATCGGACATTTTATTGAGTTCTCGTTTTGCTAGTAATGGTAGAGTAGTAGTTCTTAAGTAGAGCTTGGATAGTTGGTAGCTGTTTTGTCAGCAAGAGTGCAAATTCGAATGTGTAATTCGTTGGACGATGCATGCCAGTTTTCTCTTACCTTGGAGCGAAAATTTCTAGTTTTCAAATGTTTCAAACCATGCTTTATTGGTAGTAGTATTCATCATTTAACTACGTATGTAAAAGGGTGTGGGGCTCAAGAAAACACGGGTAGATCATACTACTTCTCCTCCATACGTCACAGTGTTTCCTGTTGTTGATGTTGTTTTCCACGAAAATCAAATTAAAATATTACATGAATTGAACAAGCAGAAAATGAGGGAGTATTGCTGTCGACGTCAAGATACGAAAGAAACTCTAGCAAGGGCAACATCTAGAGAACAGCAACAGCAAGATCGCAAGGCCGCCGCAGGGGCTGGGCGAAATGTCAGCGCCGATTTGTTCCTGGAACCGCGCGTGCCTCTGGCAATGAAGCATCTTCTTCCGGGGGCATCGCGTAGGCGAAGGAGGCGGTTTCGACGGGCGCGTCGGCAGGGGACGAGAGGTGGGCGTGGGCGAGGGCGGAGGGGCGTAGCTGAGTCGCGCGTCTCCCTGGACGCTCACGGCGCGTGCGGCTGCGTCGGCCACGCGCAGTGGGAAACGACGGAACCGCCAGCCGGATGACACACAGTGGTTACGTTAGGCAAATTGCTCGGAAAAATTATAAAGCGAAAGAAAATGAAGTGTTAATAAGATTTATTGTTTGCAGCACCGGGGTTTGACGCGCGATGTATAAGAATGGACGGTGTACATATTTCGTTAGGTCAATGGAGATCACACTGTTCTGGGCTACTCAAAACATTTTCTCACTCCTTCTCTTGGTTCTTCTTCTTTTTCTTTTCTTCTTCCCTCTCCTCTTCCATAATACGGGTAAAATTCATTTGTTACAGCAATTGATGGCTTCGCTGCAACATAAACGCGTGGGACGCATAATCACCTAGCGCGCTGCCCGTTAAAAAAATAATTCACAGGCTTTCTTAACAATTACATTTTGTATTTAACAACTGTTATCTTTCAATATAAACAACAGCTCCCGAAGTTGAGACCAAATCCTAGGTCAGAAAACGTGGAGAAAATAGTGAACAAATATACAAATATAATTAAAGAGCATGAACCGTATTTCGCAAAAAGAAACATCACGAAAAAAAGTGTCTGTCATTTTAAAATTGTACACAATCGAAATGTAACTATTTACTAATGTACCTATTCCAATGAGGGTATTTATAAGTACATGATTAATATATATTTTTGTAAATACTAGTGGACTCGACAATGCTTCGCTTTTGCAATGTATTACACTTCATGTGCTACTGGTCACGTTTTACGTTATGTTCTGCAAAATTTTCAATAGGGGAAAGACTTTCCCGCGAGTGTGGTTCCTTTTCTTTCCCTGTCTCTCTCTCTCTCTCTCTCTCTCTCTCTCTCTGTCCCTCTCTTTCTCTGTTTCTGTTTGTTTCTCTCTCTGCGTCTCTCTCTTCCTATTCTCTCCCTGTATCTGTCTCCCCCGGGAGAAATTTCACAATTGCAGGGAGCGAATACGCAATGAAGACGTTTTAATAATCGTTCTTCACTGTGCACCGGGTTGCCGTGAAAGCGCGGTTATGTAAAAATCAGGACCCTGAAGTCCACATAAAAAACCGTCAACGCGCCTCTATGTCCGTGCCTCGTACTATGCCTATATTATTCCCAAACGTACAAGCAATACGTTGACAAAGTTTTATTGCAATCGGATGAACGGTACGTAAACGCATTAAGTATGAACAAACAAACAAACAAACATCATCTTTTATATATAGGATTGATATTGTATGTTGAAGTTGGCCTTGACTCTGAAGCACTGGCCCCACTGGCAGCACCTCTTCGCCGGCAGTGCGCCTGTCCGTCCGTCGCACGCACCGCGCGGGGCCGCGCGGCTCTCCCGATAAAGTGTCAGCCGTCCCCCGGGCGCGCCGGACGCCGCTCGCCGCCTCCGCCCACGCCGCCTGTCGGGGCGGCCGGTCGCAGGGGAGAGAGACGGGCCCGGAGACGCCCAGCGACGCCACACGCCGACGACGCCCGCTTCGCCGTTTAATCCACCCATCGCCGTAGGGCGTGGTTCCTTATGCCAATTTTTTGTCCAACACCCTCCCCCGGACACGTGTAAGGCACAATACATCATGGGTTGGGGACAGATAAAAAAATACACACACTTTTTTCAGTTATAAGATACGTATGAAAAGTATCATAAGAGATATCAAAACAGAAAATGGTAGTATATTGTAGATAATGAGATTTCATTATGACCGGTTTGGTGGGTCAGGGCATCAGTTGATGTCACTGCTGCGCCTCTGACGTCCTAGAGTTCGAGTACCGACGGAAGCAAGATTTTCGTCATTACCTTCACAGCTAGGTCGAATTCTGCCACAGTGGAGGACAATTCTAGCGGCCGGCTGCTCTCATCGGTAGTTTCTGGTGGTTTCTCCGATCAACACCAGGCAAATGCCGGAGCAGTACTCTAACAAACGGTCCACGAACTGGGAGTCCGTGAGAGACCTTACGTGCTACAACTGGAGAGTCGGGAGCTGAGAGCCTGCTCGGCTGAAACGGTGCACCGCTGGTAGGAGATACCTGGTCGGAAAGAAACCCTAGTAACCGACGTGTAGGTCGCAGCCCGATCTCGTCATCCAGCGGCCAAATTTGGGTCACTGGCGCCAATGTTAGAGGAAACAGTAACCGAAAAGCTTATTCACAGATAAGACAAATGTCTGAATCTTCACGGCGATTATGAAGCAAAGAAATATAATAACGTTTGGTAATAAATCCTTTTTCTTTACTCTTATCTTTTTGTTATAGTCCACCGGAGGATGAAGAAAACGTAATTTATTACGAAGGGATATCGGGCCCGTTTTAGTAAATTCACCGCTACCTCCCGTGATGAAAACACATACTACACTTACGGAAATAACGACGTTAGCAGTTGACGCGCCCGAAATCTCTAAGCAATCAATCAAAAACGTAAGAACGAACAAAACATTCCAAAGTCGTTTCCCACGATTTCACTTGGAAGTGCCTTTCCACCTCGTCTAGCGCCCCGTTCCCTCCCTCGAGGCGCTCCCGCCCCGCCCCGCCCGCTCCGCCCGCCCCCTCGCCGTCATTGTGGCGCGCGCGCGGGGCGCCGCCCACGTGCGGTCGCGACAATAGCTCCGCCGGCGCCGCCCCGCTGTCTGCTGTCCGCCGCTTGCGCAAGGAAGCGCGAACGCCCCTCGCGCGGGCGGCCCGTGTGGGCGGGGGGAGGCGGGGACCCCGCCTCCCGCACGCCTTCGTCGCCCGCTGCGTTGCGGCCGCGCCGGGCACCTGGCTGCGGTCGACGGCGAGCGAGGGCGGGCGGGCGTGCGGTAGGTCGCGAAGGTGTCACCGCTGCGCGCGCTGCCCAGGGCGGATGTTCGCGCAACCAACCGCCCCCGCTCCGCCCCGCCCCGCCCAGCCCCGCCCAGCCCCGCCCCACCCCACCCCACCCCGCCCCTCCCCGCTCCGCCTCGCCTTGCCCCGCCCCGCCCCGCCCCGCCCCGCCCCGCCCCGCCCCGCCCCGCCCCGCCCCGCCCCGGCTCGCCCCGGCTCGCCCCGGCTCGCCCCGGCTCGCCCCGGCCCGCCCCGGCCCGCCCCTCGTGGTTGAACTGTGCATCCAGTCTTTTCCACTCGACCATGTCTGCCTCCATTCAGCCTTACACGAACTATTCCTCTCCGCCTTAACATGACCACACAGTCTCGTCCGATCAGTTCACTATGCCCTCCAACCTCTCCGTGCGCGACGAACAGCCCCGTGCCATTTCCAGGCGACAAGGGTCAGATATAAAGCGCCCTAAAACCTCTAGCTAAGACATCGAAAGGCCCCCTATTGGCTAAGATGGCTCACGTTTTCTGCAGAACCTTCAGGTCTACGGTTTAAGACTCGATGGTGACAGATTTTCGTCACTAGCTAGACAGTTCTGTTGATAAATTACTAAAGATATTGTCTGGTATCAATACTTTTTAATCAGCTTATGATCATTTCGATCGCGTTGCGATCATCCTCAGAGCTAAAATGTGAAATACAAATATTATTAACAGGTTGTAGTTATTGTATGCAAGATGCGTAAGCAAACTGGGTCGTACATACCTTGCAGCTTCTGGGCCGAAAACAAAGTTCTGCGAATTTTTGAGCGTGTGTCTTGTTTAAGAACACAGCCGGTCGGCAGCGGGAGGGGGCGGGAAGAGGGGTGGGTTCTGTTTTGTTGAATTGAGCCGTCATCTGGAGGGGAAACTAGTGACAGGTTTCTCAGTATTGTAGTCGTTCATGGTTTCTCGGAGCAATATTACGCCAATGCTGATGTACGCCTTAACAAACGGGCCATGGTGCGCTTGCGTTCTTTCTTTCCTCATCCCTGCTCAAACTTCTCCCCTCACACTCGCAGTTACATGCACGACACTATCACCCATGTTGGGAGATCAGTCGGAAGCTTGTTGTTTTTTTTCTCGGCTGGGCGGTACCTTGTTGGCAAATATACTTCCCAAGATATAACATGCACAACACTAAGAGAACTAATAACATAGCTGTTGACGCTCCCGGAAACACGTTATAACCCGCCAATAGCCAATAGCGAGCTACTACGAGTAGAATCACGCAGGGAAATATTCGGTAGATTGCAGTGTCACGCTCAGGTAGGATAGCTCCCCAAAACAGCTGCTTGGATACATTCTTATTTTTCTATCATTCTTATTTTTATTTCCGTTGGTAGCTCATGAGTGGATCTGAAAACTGTGCGGTTGCTCAGAAGCTTCATAAGTTAGGCGACCACTGATATTACCAATCAATCGAATCGAAAGGTACTGTCAATTCTATGAAATCAAGGTCATCAATCCAAAGCCCAGCTTAGACCGCAGGGACATCGGGGAAACATCGAGAGCAGATGTCTGCGGCCACGGAGAGCGTGATTACGTGCGGTAGGTCGCGAAGGCTGTCGCAGCCCCTCCCCCTTCCTCCTCACTCCCTTGGCAGCCTGCGGCGTCAGGGGCTCCGTCGCTCATTCAGAGGAACCGGGGCAGAAGGGCCCTCCGCTGGACCTCCCTGCTGCAATGAGGCGTCTGCTCTTGGTGGGGGTCCTTCACCTTTGTGGCTAACTGCCTTGCTCTCTCACGTGCGATTCCGTTCAGGATTGACAAATGGATCCGAGAGACGGGAGAAGTTTCTGGGACGTTCAAATCTGGAGATCGCAAGAAAAGTTTTTCAGTTTTACAACAAAATAATTTGGTAATTGTAACTCAAAGTATTTAGTATTTTTTATTTAAAAGGTAATACTGTTTTTACATTTTCGCAAATTGATTGTGCTTTTGCCTAAAAATGGAAGCAACCTTCGTCCAGTATAACACAATAGCGTCTTTCTTAATGAGAATGAGCTCTCATTTCACAGACTGTATACTTGTGGTAAGAATGCATACAATTTAATATATGTTTTCAGCTATCTTAGGAAAATAGTTTTGAAAATTGGAGGTGAAAACATTCAAGAATTTAAGAATAATGTAGAAAAATCTCACATTTATAATTTATGTTTTTGTATGTTGCATTTGGTGTAGTAGGAGCATCGTGGCGCTAATGAAGCTTGCTTACTTAGCAAATTACTAAGCATGGCGGTAGTGGTGCAAGAGAAAAAAGTTATAACGCTAATTAGTTAAGCAATTAATGCGTATATTTTGCCTTGGCTGAAGCCGTCACCAAAATGTGCGAACTGTGCGATCTGGTCTGATCTAGTCTTTTGTGCGTTTTCCAAGCGCATGCAACGAGTAAGTAGAGCATGGCAACAAAGTACAACAGAAGAACAACGAACATCCTTATTTTGATGAAGAACACGAAATGTCACAGGCAGAAGGAGTAAGGAGTTGAGAGAGAAGGATTAACGCGGAGTAAGAACGGAAAAGAAAAGAAAAGAAAAGAAAAGAAGAGAAAAGAAAAGAAAGGATAAAGTGGGAAGAGGCGAGCTAGGCAGAAAGAGAAGGAAGGATGAAGTGATGCGAAGTGATAGTAAAGCAATGATTTTTCCAAACACGACTGTTCAAAATTAAAACATCGATATTAATAAAATACATCGACCAAAAGCCATCGACGGTTTTAATCATCGATGTGTTAAAGCTGGTTAAATAACCTCCAACACTAAATTCGTGCGCAATAAAATTTAAATTGACAATGAGCAGTTTATTAATTTGTAAGATTTATGTGGATTTCTACCCCATGCAAAAAGTGGGGAAAGACGTATAATATTCTAGGGTGTTGGTGTCATCTCGGGCGGGAGATCCATGTTTAAAACATAGATGTTCTATACAAACATCAACTTCGACGTCGTATCCTGAATAGGGCGTCAAACACCCAGGAGTTGTGGGAAGAGACGAGGTGCTGCAAATGGTGTGGAGTGGATGGAGTTGGTGAGGTCAGAAGAGGGCGCGGGATAGGAGAGAATTGCAAAATGGAGGGAAATATAAGTACTGAGGGGCAGGGCAGGGCTGCGTGGATCGTATGTATCTGTGTTGGGGGGTGGGGGGAGGTGAGTGTGAGTTTTGAGTGGGCGTGCCGAGCCGCTCTTCCAGGAAGGAAAGTCGGGCGAGTGCATGTCCGATGAAAAAGAATCCGCTTGCATGAGACTCCGCAGGCGAAGTGCCCCGAAGAGCGTATTAATTTCACATGACCCTCGCCTACAAAGTGTCCCCTCCTACACATCGCATTTCTCAATGATTTTATTATGGCACGGAGAGACCAAGTTCTACATTCATTTTTACTTCATGTTCGTTTGCGTGTATCAAATAGAATAAAACGTATTCTCACATATTGCAGTGTGGGGCACGTAAGTGTAATTGTGTAGACAATAAAAGCACAAGTCTATTATTGTAGAAAAAATTGAATCGTTTTTCCGTTGAACATTTTATTTTTCGAGAAAATTCTATATTTGCTACTTCCGGTCCCGCTATTCAAATTGAGGTGTTGCTGAGTTTGACTAGAGACTCCTGGAGCGTCAACTGTTAAGTTTATTAGTCCCATAAGTGTTTTATCGCAGGAGGTGGCGGTAATCTTTCCCCGCAGAATGGCGAGTCCCGGTGCCAACCTCACCGTCGGCTTGCGGGGTTTTCTCCAACCAGGTATCTCCCTTCAGCGGGGCACCGCCCCTGCTGGGGCAAGCTCTAAGTTTCCGACTGGCATGTGTGGTTGTGTAGTGCATGTAAGTGTAAGTGTATATGTAAGTAAGTGATGAGGTGCGGATAGGACAAGGGAGAAGAAGGAAATATCACGCGCGGTCCGTGGCCCGTTTGTTAGGGTACTACTCCGGCATTCGCCTGGGGTTGATCGGAGAAACCACGTTTAACTACCGATTAGAATTCGGCCGCTAGAATTCTTCTTCAGACAGCGGCTGAATTCGACCTAGCTGTCTAACTAGTGTTTCAAATCCTACCACCGTCGGGACTCGAATCCTTAAACTGCACTACCGTTGGTAAGCGTTGAGTGATTAGTGTGTGTGGGTTGGGGCGGGTGGCAGCTATATACCCAGCACAGCTGCAGCACTTTTCCTTCTTCGATTTGCGCAGGGTCGCTCTCTCCCTTAGAAGGCGGGTCTTCACGCGGAGATGAAACGCTTTTCTCGTCAACGAATTATTTTCACGGGGCACCGATTACACCAAACTCCCTCATATATCAATAAAAGTCTACATGTTTTTTCGTCTATATAATTAAGGAGCACTTTTAGTTCGCATTTTCATTTTCAGTAATATTGCACCTCAATTCCAGGATAATGTATATGTTTTTCTACCGTTCGGAAAAGGTTGCAGGTGTAACAAGCCAAGGTACACTGTAGGTAGATGGAATTGTAAAGAATTGAAAAATCTATAGTTTCTTGCAGATAGCTGGAATAGGTTGAAGTTTCAATGAAACCTTTCGTAACATTCGTCACACTGCACATAAGCGAAAAAGACATTTATATCGTTATGTATGTTTAATATTAAAAATCATCGATATGAATAACATTGAACGACGTTCTTACCTACGGAGCAGAAATGTGGTCAACAACAGAACAACTAACGGAAAAATTAAGAGCAACCGAAAATGGGTTATTGGCGATGTTGTTGTCAGCTCACGATTCAGGATAGAATAAGGAATGAACGTGTGTTAGCAAGACTAACCATAGGGCCACAATTTTAGACACCGTAGTGGCAAAATGCCTACAATGGTATGAGCACGTACGTCGAATGGATGTGGGAAGGTGGCCGAAAAAATAATCGATTGGACTTTTGTTGAAAGAAGAAGAAGAAGAAGAAGAGGAAGACGAAGAAGAAGTGAAGAAGAAGTGAAGAAGAAGAGAAAGAAGAAGAAGAGAAAGAAGAAGAAGAGAAAGAAGAAGAAGAGAAAGAAGAAGAGAAAGAAGAAGAAGAGAAAGAAGAAAAAGAAGAGGGAGGCCGAGGACATACTGGAAGTGTGCAGTAACTAAAGCGATGGACGGAACAAACCTTCAAGAAAACGACTGGAAAGATCGTAGAAAATGGAAGCTAGGATGCGATAAGCGAATCTAAGCTGTACTAAATTCGCAAAAATAAATAAAATAAAATAATCATTGATATTATACTAATGAATAAAGGACATCATGTTTCATTAGCTTCGCTATTAGGTACGTTGTGAGAAATATAATGTGGAATGCATTAATGTAATACTACATCCGTGAATTTCCATAGTTGTTTGAAGAGGCACGAGCTTACACAGTCAGTATAAACGTCTGAATAAATGACATGAAACTCAATGCTATCAGAAGGTTTCAGTGCATCTGTACCAATTAATAAAATAAAAATTGAAAACATATCAGAATTCCATTTCGACTCATTTTCCTCATTAAAAATAACACGTGACCAGTTATTGGCGCAATGACTTTATTAGCGTAACGTAATCTTTGATTCAAACAATTGTGTTTTAGGAAATAGGATTGTTTCGCCAATCAGAAGCCTTCGTATTAAATGTCACGGAAATCAATAAAGAACGAACATAAAATATCAAAGCCAATGCTTATACAACTCCAATGCTTGTACATATTGACGTACATGCATATATGCACTCCGAAAATAATTGTGCATGATCTGCGAGTCCGAATTCATTGCTCCCGATGCATTTCGTTTTTCTGTTCTGGAACTTTTGCGTAATCCCTTTTTGCATTGAAAATGGGGATGTGATTGCTATGCAAATGATTATTGGTTCTGCCGTAGAATCGTTACATCGGGGAAGTCTTTTTTTTCGTACTACCGAAGCGTTGATGACGTTAGATGCAGAACACGCGTATCTGAGACGGGTTGCCCAAAATCGAGTGCCCAGGTTCTGGAAACTTGTCCATAGAGTCACGCAGCTGTGTTGTCGAAATTTTTGAAATCCACGTCCAGTGTTACTGTTTTTGACTTATTTTTTATTTAATTATTATTATGCCACTTACCAACAAAACAGTAGTTTTAGTCATATTAATACATTAGTTTGGATGTTTCTTCATTCAAGTAGTTAGACGAAAGAGCAGACTTTATGGACGGAGTCTCATTACTAACAAAAGCTTATTATTACCGTTATTATTATTATTACTCTTATTATTACTATTAATATTATTATTACTATTATTAAACATCTTATTCCCTGCCGGGATAAGGGATCTGATTACATTACACACTGAGAATTTTTCGCCCATAGAAAATGCATCGTCTTGGTTAGGACTGGTACGCGCGAGCTCTGGATTTGGAAGTACACTAACCCCCATTCCACAGGGGCCGGCCAGGTTTGTCCAAAGTCTTCTCTCGGAACTGGATTCTGCGGAAGGTCGACCGTGCGCCGGCGATGTTCCTTTTTCTGTCGGCTGCATAAAGAACAGCGTCCAGCCGGGTGCATGAAAGGAAACTCGCCTGCTATTTCCATATCGCCGCAATCTTCATAAGAACCAAAGACCCGAGGACTATTGATGGAGTCGCAGATGGAATATTATCGTTCGGTGGAAAAACTTGCTTCTGTCGAATTTCAGCCAGTAGAGCGAATAAACAAAGGACTCCGTAACAAAGACCCTACCAGGATAAAAACAGATTAATAGTTGATATAAATAACATGCTATGACAGAATTCGAAATAGAACGACTCATTAACTTCTTTGTGCCTAAATGTGTATGTACGGACGAAATATTGAAGGCCCGACGTAGATATGCAGACATTGAAAAATATTTTTGTTTGTTGGATACACTGCAATGCCGACGAAAAAATAATAGTTCTGAAGTGATTCTTTCGATAGAATTAGTATAGTAGCAAGACTCTCTTCTCTCGTTCCTGGATTTGATTAATTTGTGAACTTATCTCAAATGGGCGTCGTATAGTTTAGGATTGTAGTATTTGAAATACAAGAAACGGTATTCATGCCATAATACATTACTTGGTTTTTAGTATGAATAAAATGTAATTTTAGTCGATAAACAATGAAATAGTTACTCAAACGAGTTTATATTTAGCAGGTAACAAATTACTAAAGAAGTGTTATATATAATTTCTAAATATAATTTCATATAAATAATTTCAGGGTGCGTACATTCTGATTTATTCGTCCACATTTGAATTCACTGAAAATAATCACCCACAAAAATGCTATATTTATTATATTCTAATACTTCCAATATATTTTAACTAAGAATTTCCTTTAACAGAAACATTCAACGTTATTTCATATCCTTTCCATAATTTACAAGTTTGTTATGTAGGCTTAGTCAACACAAGAGACTCTCACACAAGAGTCTCACACAAGAGATAAAAGAACGTGTTAAAACAAATTCTGAGCGTTAATAAAATCTATATACATTTAACAAAAATTCATACAAGCAGTAACTTTCATCAATCTGCATTCAAATGGATTTTATCGGTAGTTACAGTGTAAAATATATTACAATGAAAAAAAAAGTAGTTCAATGATAAAAGTACATTTACATCAATTAACCTTTGTATGTAAATATCGAGACACTCAGTGATGGAATATTATATTAGATGGAGTCTAAGATGTTTTTAGAGTCTCGTTTAGAGAGAGTTCTTAAAAAATTGTTTCAGCAACACCAGTTCAAAAATGAGTTTAATGGTATCCGTACAAATATTTTTTATTTCTTTGTTGCTGATACACAAAACAATAAATATAAATCAGTCTTTAAAATATATTCTAGAAGTATTCATGGTCAATTACAACTAAAAATTTTATTTCAAAATATTTATTTAAATTGTTCCAGCGAAATGAATAACTGACATATTTTGTTAAGACAGATGTTTCTAGTACCCGCATGAAATTTATCTTTTACGCTGCTGTACACCTTAATTGCTATCGCAAATGTTCGTCAATACGTTTGCACATACGTGCATTTTAGAGAAACGTACGTATACATTGTATTTATTACTGGGTATTAACTTTGTAAATTCATTGGTTTTAGTTGTTCATATCGATTTTTGTTCGATAAGTTCAATATTCCACTACGAAAATAGATGCCAATAATTTGGTCATGCTGAATACGCGTTCGTATGATACCGCGGCCGGAGTCAATGCATTCTTGGCTATCCGGGATGAGCCGCGTCTAGCATAGCTCTGAAGAAGGCCACAGCAAGATGGCCGAAACGTCAGTACAACTGACCGAGACGCGGTTCATCCCGGGTAGCCAAGAATGTATGCTGAATACCTTAATCCGTGCAAGTTATTTATCCGTACGTGGAAACACTTCAACACTTGTATTTTTTGGCGGAGCCTGCCAAAGTGTGGACGTCTGTTAAAGTCGGTCCGGGGTTCGAGATGCGTCGTGCTTTTGCACCAGCTACTGCTCATGACAGAGGCGGCAGCACGTTGACCCGGGACCCCCATTTTCGTGACACGCTCAATGCCCGCCCACTGTCCGCCCACACGCCCTTCAGAGGCGAGCACGCCGGCATCGGCAGAGGGTCTGACTCAGCCTCCGAAAATGTTTTCTTAACATTGTCTATGACGAATCAACGTACTTTTCATGCAAAATTAAGCACGAAACGGAGTGAATGAAAAAGAAAAGCAAGGAAGAAATATTTATGTTAACTTTAAAGAAAGACTTCTATTAACTCCGAATAAATTTAGTTTTTGGAAGACTTGCAAATTTTTAATGCGACCGTTAAAAATTTTATGAGAACAGATCACTGAATATAAAACATTGAAAATAATATTATATTTAATATTATAATTGTATATGCCCGCCCACTCGCTTACATATAAATCAATAATTGAGGGCTACTTCATCTGAAATATGAATATTGATACTGTAACCAATATTTAAAAATTCGATATTTACAAACCGAGTTTTGCTTTGACTCGAACGGACGTGTTGTAACTTCTGGCGCCACCACACGTCGTGCCTTTGGGCCAGCGGAAAATAGACGATCAAATGTGTTCACCGTTTCCCCTTAGCCGCAACCTTTTTACCTTCCTCCTTCCAAGCTTTCCCTTCTTTCTCATCACCACACAGCCTGTCCTCCCGTTCGTCCTCTCGCTCTGCTTTCAGCTGCCCCCCCCCCCCGCTCTATGGCCCCGTCCAATCGCTCAAACGCCTGCCCTCCCGCCCTCTCGCTCGCTCTCCCACTCGCCCGTCTGCCCGCCCGCCCTCTAGCCCGCCCGCCCGGACGCTCGCCCGCCCGCCCGCTCGCCCGCCCGCCCGCTCGCCCGCCCGCTCGCCCGCCCGCTCGCCCTCCCGCTCGCCCTCTCGCTCGCCCTCCCGCTCGCCCGCCCGCTCGCCCGCCCGCTCGCTCGCCCGCCCGCTCGCCCGCCCGCTCGCCCGCCCGCTCGCCCTCCCGCTCGCCCTCCCGCTCGCCCTCCCGCTCGCCCTCCCGCTCGCCCTCCCGCTCGCCCGCCCGCTCGCCCTCCCGCTCGCCCGCCCGCTCGCCCTCCCGCTCGCCCGCCCGCTCGCCCGCCCGCTCGCCCTCCCGCTCGCCCTCCCGCTCGCCCTCCCGCTCGCCCTCCCGCTCGCCCGCCGGACTGTCGCCAGCTCGATAGCCCACCCTCCCGCTTACCCGTTCGCCCGTCCGCCCGCTGGCCTTCCCTCCCATCTGCCCTCACTTCCTCCAGCCCTCTATTCTCCGTCACTCACACATCCGTTAACCCAAACGTTCACTCTCGTATCCGCCCTCGTATCCCTCATTTCCCCACCATCCCGCCCACTCGCTCACCCGCTTGGTTGCCAACCTATCTGCTGCCCCTTTCCCTCCAGTCCTCTCTGCCGCCGTTCACTCGCCCAAGCGTTTGTCCAGCCACCTCCCGCCCACCCCATCGCTTGCCCACCCACCCGCTCGCTCGCTCGCTCGCTTGCCCGCTCGCCCGCCCGCCCGCCCAAACGTTCGTCGAGCCACCCACCCGCCCGGCCGCTTTCGCTCCCGCGACCGCCACCTCGGCTCCGACCGCCGCCGCCGTCGGTATAAATCAAGAACGCGCCGCTACAAAAAATATTGACATGATTAAAGCTAAACTCCGTAAACACTAGCTCTAATAAACATGTTGCTTAAGGTCGTCTTATTTTTCTATTTCGTTCCTTCTTCAACCGGTTCCTTGCTACGGCGTTTGGAACGGAAGTATCAACACAGACAAAACCGGTTTGACGCTATTCATTTCATGGTTACTTAACCTTGATAATTTTATGCATAAATGTAAATATGATATACTGGGTTTTGGGGGTTGAGAACACTGGAGGTCAGATTTTTGTTCTTTTTTTTTTCGTTTAGGGGACGACCCGCATCGTGTTTCTAGAGACAGTAGGATCCCGAGGGTTGAAGATGGTGTCACGGGACTACGCCCATCGGTGGGTGGCTGAACGACTGGGGCAGGGATAGACAAAGAAAACCTTTTGTTCCAATCTCCCCAGCATTAAAAGTGATTCAAGAGCTTCACAAACTCTTAATATCTACGTTTGAAATTTACTTTTTGTAATAATTTCAGATAATGACACCAGATAATACTGTCACATGTTAGCATTAAAGAAGGATACATTGAAATGTAACTACAGATTTGGAAGGATTTAAAAAATACACCAAATAAGTAAATATTTTATTAAGGAATTGAGGAATTCAGATTTTCTGAGGAAATTCTCCAGTTTACGTGTGTATACTCCACATTAACAATGCAAAATTTGCGTTCTCGAATTCCCAAAATGCATTCCAAAAAAAGAATGCATTGATCGTTTTACTCAAGTCAAAAGAAAATACGAAACGAGCAGCTGATGTGTGAAACAAATAGTGAGTGAGAGTGAATAAGATAAGCAAACAGAGATGAAGTGAATCAGAGGGAGAGAAAATCAAAGATGTAAGAGGCCTAAGAGATGGAGCCTGGACGGGACATCACGGGAGGAACTGATGGGATAGATCAGAACGGGACGAAATAGCACGTGTCGTGCAGGAACATGTCGAGAGTGAACAGGACGGGACGGAACAGAATGGGACGAAACAGAACGGGAAACTGTGGGACGAGACAGAATGGGATGGGGCGGGGCGAATCGTGGTGGGACAGGCCAAGGCGTTGCGGGGCGGGGCGGATGGAACGGGAAGGGACAGAATGGGCGAATCAGAACAGGACGGAGCTGGTGGCGTGGGCGGTGCAAGGCGACGCCAGGCGGGACGGGGCGCATGGAGTGAGACGATACAGGATGGAACAGAACATGCGATCACGACAGGACGGGACAGGCGGCGTGGGCGATGCAAGGCGACGTCGGGCGGGGCGTTGGCCGGGGCGGTGTGGGGCGTCGAGAGGAGCGGTGTGGGGAGGAGCGAGGCGATGCGGGGCGGGGCGGGGCGAGACGGATGGATGGAGTGAGATGGAACGGGAAGGTACAGAACGGGTGGATCAAAACACGACGGGACTGGCGGCGCGGGCTGGGCTAGGCGACTCCGGGCTCTATGTTGGTCAGGGCGATATGGGGAGTCTAGAGGAGCGGTATAGGGTGAACCCGGTCGGGACGGTTAGATGGAATGAGATGCAACAGGAAGGGACAGAACGGGCGGATCAGGACCGGACGGGACTGGCGGCGTGGGCAGGGCAAGGCGCCGCCAGACGGGGCGACGGGTGGGGGCGGTGTGGGGCGTAGCGGGACGGGCCAGGGCGGGACAGTCCCAGGCGGAAGCCTGGCGCACGAAACGAAAACAAAAAGCTTTATCTACTTAAATATTTATTCGGCGCCGCAAATTCGCGCGGAAACAATGCACGGGTGGCGGCCGACGGCAATTTTGCGAGATCGACGCTGCGGGACGCGTTGTTTTCATCATTTCGGTTTTTGTTGTCGTCCGAATTCACAACAAAATCAGAAAATATTCCGCCACGCGGGTAATAAAAAGAGAAGCCCCTGCAACTCACCGCACAGTTTCACCCTGGAGGCACGGGCGAGCGGGTTGATGAAAAGTAAGGCATAATGCGGGGTAGTTATTGAAGTTAAATATTGCTGGTGGTACTGCGGAAATTGATCTTTTTATTGGAGTTTTTAGGCACTTATTTTTAATCGCGGTTTATCTATTTGTTGGTCTGAGTGGCGTAGAAGCTTGAAGCTGAGCTTTGATGGTTCGAGTCCTAAGTCAAAGGTTGTCTCCCTTTGTGCTTGTGGTAGTTGACTTCTTAATCCACTACGTAGCCCATGTGAAGGTTTGGTTTACCTACAATAATAATAATAATAATAATAATAATAATAATAATAATAATAATAATAATAATAATAATAATAATAATTCATCTCTCGTCGTTATTTACCTTTCAAGATCCAACATTCCACGGCAGAAAGCCCGCCATTTTCCCCACTGTAGAAGCGGCTAGCAAATTAATAATGGAAATAGTCGTAAAGCTTATGAAGCTTCCAAAGTGTCTCTAACGTAGTTTGTAACAGTTAAAACCCACTGATCACTACCTCAAAAGATGAGTACGGACAGGATAAAAAATCTAGCTGTAAAAGGGAATAGGACTGACATTTGAATAGATATTACAATAATGTGGAAAGCAATCAAGACTTATTGAGAGATCGGTACTCGCAGAAACGGCAAAGGAAATATTGCCAGACAAATGAATGGAAGGGAAATGATTGAGGCTCGTGTTTTGGTACGCAGAGACTCACGGGCAAAGAATAGCAGCTCTTTGGCAGCTAAGTGTATTAGGTAACGCTGACTGGTAGCATGAGTTACAGGAACTGAATATTCGCAAAACTATGCAATATCCACAGCTTTGCACAGATAATATGCAAATGGTATACTCCATAAATTGGTGGCGGTAATAGAACTCATAGCTTTTTCTTATATTTTTGCAGTGCTAGGATTTTTATACTTCCTGCTCAAATTATCTTTAAATACGCGATTTTTTTTAGTCGCGGTAAATTATTAGTCTTTGTCACGTGCATCACAAATATTCTACTAAACGAAGCGAAACAGTTCTGGCGCATTTTTATATTTTGAATTCAAAATACCAAATTTATGGCTCTTAAAGAGATAAATTAATTTCACAAGACTTAAGCCGCTCTACGCGAACAGGAGATTCAGAGAGGACAAGAAGCAGGGGGACTGAGAGGTTTGATCTTCCGAGAAGACTGTCGTTCGCGTTGAACCGCCTGGTAACGGGAAGTGCAGCGTTGCAAGAAGCTATTGGCTAAAAGGAAGTTACAGGATGCAATTCGGAGTGTGTAGAGAAGAACAGACCCAGGATATATAAAAAATCTGCAAATAGGCCCAAGAAATCCCAGTACAAAGTAGCGAAAGGGGCGGCGGAGGCGGCAAAGGACGTAGAGGAGGCGGAGGGCGGCGAGCGACGGGCGACGGACAACGGGCAATGTGTGACTGGCGACGGGCGACGGGCGACGGGCAACGGGCAACGGGCAAAGGGGAACGGGCGATGGGCGACGGGCGACGGGCGACGGGCGACGGGCGACGGGCGACGGGCGACGGGCGACGAGCGACGGGCGACGGGCGACGGGCGACGGGTGACGAGCGACGGGCGACGAGCGACGGGCGACGGGCGACGAGCAACGACCAACAGGAAACGGTTAGGGATTATTCATAAAGAGGCCAGGCCAAAGTTATCAATGCGCGCCTAAATTATTCGCCGGCCCGTCGCCGCCGGCCGGGCCGCCACAGCCCCGCAAACATTGATTGGATTCCGCACCGCCCAACAACAAAAAACTTTCGCCTGCCGCGTGACCCACGTCGGTGAGTCGTGGAAGGGTAGAGGATCGCACATACAGAGAGGAGGGGTGGGAAACAACTTATCTTACTCTGAGGAAGGGTAGGACGGGCCATGGGTTAAAGCCTGGTAGGGAAGTGAGAACGTGAATGTGGACGTTGCGGAGGAGAGCTATGTGAGGGTGGGCGTGAACTCAAAAATTATCAGAAACATCAAGGATATTAAAATACAAGAAAATCCTAATGGTTTTACGAAGTCACCCTACAGTAAACAGGACAAAGAAAAACAGAACGGTATAAAAAAAGCATGAGGACAAAATAAAAAAGGTCATATGCAATTTTTATCTAAAAACAGTGATACATTGATTGACGTACAAATATGTTCAGCGTTGCAGAAAACCGTTATTCAAACGGCACGCAAGTAGCTGACAAGCAAGACACAATCTACTGAAGATAGGAATCCACGCAAGGAAGTGAAGCGGTTCGTCTAAAGGACATCCACCTCCACTGTCAGGTCCTGTCGCGACGAGACAGACCCGAGCGGTTGGCACTGACGTCGCGTGCGACCGTCAGCCGGCGTCAGCGCTCGAGGAAGGGACGAAGGTGGTGTGATTGCGTTATGACAGTGTCCTCGTTCGGGCTACGAAGCGAGAGAGATTTCATTCCGGGTGCTTCAACCACGCAAGTCATTAGTCCCGTAAGAAAAATGGTTTTTGTGTCCTGGGATGTCACACCGTTCCGCCCCTAATGGGACGAGAGATCCGGCACAGACCTATATGTCGGTTTGTTAGTTTTCCCCCACCAACTATTTCCCACATCGCGGCACCGCTTCAGCCGGGGCATGTTCTAAGCTCCCCAGTAGGCTACCGTCACGTGATGTTAGAGCAGTTAATGTAAGTGCAAGTGTGTGTGTGTGTCTGTGTAAGGGGGATAATGATCAGGAGGGAAACATCGCGCGCGGTCCGAACTCCGTTTGTTGAAGTACAACTCCGGTATTTCCCCGCTATTGTACAGAGAAACCACGGAAAACTACCGATCAGTACAGCTGATCGCTGGAATTCTCCTCCAGTCCACGTGTGAATTCAGCCTGGCTGTGAACCTATTGCCAGTAATTCGTCACCGGTCAAACTCAAATTCTAGGACTTCCCGTCAACGAAGCTAGAGAGATACCGGTGTTGCTGCTGAGCCATCCACAACCAATCCCGGTTATTGAACGACCACACGTGGTGCACAGCTTGCCAACACTTTGCCCCCGCCCCCCGATCCCCCAAACTCCCCTCCACTTCCGAGCACCCTCCCCTTCAGCCCTTCCCTCTCACACTCCTCTCATCCCCCTCCTGCAGTTTTACCTCCCCCCCTCAGGCCGGGCGAACACTTCAATATTCCATTTGCAGACACGTCCACCAAAATTACAATGCCTGCAGCTCAAACTCGGCGGATTTTTAAATTCATAGGGGGGCCGCGTTGCGACGATGTGCTCATTCATGCGTAGCGTCATCGATTGTGGATGGAATGGCCGTGTTCAACAGCATGAATTGTACATTTTTCCCGTGTATCACGGCCGCTTGCTCGAATTGCATTTCACAAAAGTTCTGTTTGTTTCGGGGACGGATAGATCTAATATTGAAACTACCCCTTGAAATGTGTATAAGCACGAGCCACGTGTAAAATGGACGAGACTGTTGGCCTCGAATAACAAGTTTGTCAAACGTGGGGATGTAGACATTCATTTTGCATATATATGAATTATTGTCCTGAACAATGCTTTGCTAACCATGCCTACCAAAATACTGTATTGCAATGTATTATTATCAAAAACCGTTAATGAATGAAGTGCGAAATTCAATTGGGCTCTTCGACAATTAACCATAATAATTTCTGTATTTCAAACATTGTGGCAAAATACTCAAGAGAATTATAAAAAAAAGTGCTTTTCAATCGATTCTTGGAAAAAACTGAAGCGATGGATATATTTATTTCGAATCTGCATTGCATTAATTCATTATTACAATAATTACATATCATTACAGTGTAATACATTTCGTTATTTAACTTGTACCTACTGTGTTTACGCGTGTAGAAGATCACGTAATATATTGAAATAATTATTTTTAATGAAATAACTTTTTTGTTCTTTCGTTTTACAAATTGGGACAAAAAATTAGCACAATTGGATGTAAAATTGTATAAAAATTAATTTAATTTTAATTAATTTGAATAGTATTACACAAGTAAATGGAGAAAAGTCTGGCATTGCGCTTTGTAAAACTCCAATGCCAAAGTATTACAGTTGAGATGGTTCACAAAATTTGAACACTGCATGTCTGGACAAAAGAACAAGTGTGGAAATTTAAATTCGGTAATAAATCAATTAGACATTGGAACAGTTCGCCTGCAGCCATTTTCATAACTCTACCTTCATATGTAAGAAGTTTGAAGAAATAAATTACAATTACTTTAGTTGTAGAGGCTGAGTTTTTTCCAAAGTTAAGGCAGTAAAATTTTAAATAGTGAAGAGTAGTTGGAATTTTGTCTATTTCGCTGAGTTCGATGTAGAATAGCAAGTGTACTACAAGGCAGTATTACATTTGCAATACTAGTGTGTGCTACTAAAACTATTATTATGTTATCATCAGTAAAGTAGGTAGTAAAAATTTTCTATAAACATAAGCATTATTGTTATATGAGCAACTACTGGCATCGATTTATCTCAATTGAAGGGTTGTTTGCAATAACATGGTAATCCACAATTTGCAAATGAAAATAATAGTTATGAAGAGTGCCTTAGAAATCTCTCGTGCATCGAAAGTTTTCATTTTGGGATATGTTTCTCGAGAGAATGCACAAGGAGGTTTTTAAAACAAAGTTTAAAAAAAATTGTTTTGTTTATTATTGCTCGCTGCTGGCTCAAAACCAGCCTCATATGGGTTACCATGTTATTGCCCACGACAGTTCAATTGTAGTTGAGCATTATCTTATCTCAAATATTTCCATAAGCGTAAGATACGGCAAGCACTGCATGGTGAGGTCGCTGAACATTTAAGTGTCGCCGGCCCTGCACGCAGTCAAGTGTCGGAGTTTCTGCGAAGAACAATGTGTAGTGTTATATTGTCTTAGCGGAGCACTGACCGCTCTATGGCGGCCGCGTGCGTTGTGGCAGACTCCACTCGTAACCGCGCATGTCTCCCCTTCGCTTCCGCATCACCTCCGTTTCGCGTCCGTTTCGCTTCCGTTTCGTCTTCGGATCACCTTCGGTTTGCCTCCTGTTCTCCTCTGGTTCTCCTCCGGTTCTCCTCCGGTTCTCCTCCGGTTCTCCTCCGGTTCTCCTCCGGTTCTCCTCCGGTTCTCCTCCGGTTCTCCTCCGGTTCTCCTCCGGTTCTCCTCCGGTTCTCCTCCGGTTCTCCTCCGGTTCTCCTTGAATTTAGAGTAAACGTCAATAAAAAAGGAAATCTTCCATATTCAGACAATACTAGATTTATCATGTGAAGGTATATCAAGCTTGCACACTCTTGGATCTATCATAAGAACCTCAAAATTTTAAGATTTCATTTTTAAAGAATCTCCTTCCCACATTATAAAGGCTGAGTAAAGAAAAAATGCCATGCGATGATATTTTTAAATGAGATGATGAAAACCAATCAGAATTTAGTTTGAAGAAAGGTCGGAGAGGAGTCGTATCTGTTTTTACAAAAGTAAGCTCTGAAGCCCGATAACTAAATAACCACATTCCAAGGGTCAATTCTTTTTATGTTGAAGCTTTTGGTTGGTAAAATTAACTTATGTGTAACTAACCAATGTACAGAGCATGATTAATAGCGAACATGGAATGAAATTACGCAAATAATACTGTCTTCAATATTCCATAATAACTACCGAATCAGAGGCACTCAATAGGATACATAGCTAGGTAGGTACATCTTCCTTGCTTCACTTAAATCGACGTTCTTACCACTTTAATTTGTTGCTAAAATTTCGAATTATCGAAATCACAATATTCAATTTCAAAAACATCTTTTAACATTCCTTTGATAATGGCGTACTGCTTTATCTCTACCAAGAACAGTCACTATTCGTCATTTCTCAGCCAATAAGCGAGAGATCTCGTCATACAGAGGAACGCCGAAATCAAGAGGCACAGTGGTTGCAGCTGTCTCTGCGCGCACGTCCTCTTCCAGGAATTCGCCGGGGTTAAGTGGCGCGCCGTCTGCGCGTCGCCCAGGGATAGCGACGCTAGCGACCAACCGGCAGCACTGGCTTTGTCGCGTCGCGTGCCTTCGCCGTGGAGTCACGCGATGGCCAGCGCATGGCGCTCAAGTTCCTGTTGCACTGCGTGATATTTTGTGTAAAATTGTTTCATAAAACGTACGTGTTTTAGCTTACACAGGGTACGATTCGGAATTTTATAAACGATTTTGTGAAATAGAGTAAGTTATATTTTCAAAAAAATATTATATGCAATGTAGATTGAGATTTAGATTTAGAATTCAATTTAGATTTATTCAGTAAAAAAAAAGTAAAATCTATATGCGAAGTAGGAGGGAAAAGATAATCTGCGCACGTTTTCTTGAGTTCAGAATCCCTTCCCATCATTTTAACTATAAATAGTTGAGAGACGAGTAAAATTTTAACATAAATAAACTCCAATAAATGACTGTACTCCAATAAATCTGTTGAATTCAGAACGGGGGAAGTGTACTGCTGTCTTGAACTTATGATATAATGTAATATTCATTCTTAACAGTGAGATAGAATAGAAAGAAATTTTGTCAGTGTTTCAAAAAGACATTAAACACGGATCTAGGTGGTGTTCGGAGAAATCTCATGAACAACGGAGAATTAGAAGTCTGTTGAAAATATTCACATGGGAACAAACATCTAGCTTCTGCATCTTTTAAAATAACTTATACCATTTCCAACCAACCGAAAATATGAAACGGCAATTTCCCAGCAAATCTTTCGAATAGGGACGTTCTGTTGCCATTCACAAGAGTTTCTTTCGCAGCTACCAAACTCCTATTTTGCATGAACGCGAGCTGTCGAAGGAGGAAGGTTGCGGGCTCTCGTGTGGCGTTGCCGAATCCGCCCCTCACAGTTCCTTGCGCTCCGCCGCGTGCCCCGCCCACTTCTCCGCTGCCCGCCCGCGACTCCGCACAAGCACCCGCCCAGCGGGGCACAACAGCGGCTGTGTGCTTTGGAGTACGACTCCCGACGCAGCCGACTTCCAGTCCCCGGCAGGATCAGGACCGTCTCGTGAGTTCAGTCAAAAAGGTGAAAAATCATATAACTTACGATCCCACAATATTATATATATAAATACATATATACATATATATATAATGTATATATGTATATATATTTATATAGTAATATGATTTTTCATATGATCCGTAAGTATGGTGTATCCGTATGAACTGCTCCATATCGATGGGACACAAGAAAAGTGACACAAGTAAAAAAATGTAATTTTGAGTTAAGAAGTTGAAAATGTTCCTCTCATAACATATTTTTATCATAATTCAAACGTCATAACTCTATCTATAAGATTGGCCGCAAGATGTAATGGGGTAATGTCATTTTGTCATTGGAAGAAACACGACATCGTTAACACGTTATCTTGAATACCGTCACAATGACACTTGAGGTCAGGTAGCTGAAGAGGGAACGTCGCTCCTGTGTCAAGAAGAACGTCATCTCTCAAGATGCGGCAATATTATTTTAGTAAGTTATCAAGAAAAGTGTCATATTGCGTCTTAATGCATTCGATTAGTAATGTATCAAGACAAAATTAACATACAGCCTGAGTATGATTTTCAAGAAATGTATCATATGTCGAAAATGTGTAAGAAGAGTAAGAGAGTAGAAAAAGAGTTGAATAAGGCTGACGTTGACTGTCCACTGATTCCTTAATCTTGTATTATATTAAGATTTTCTAGATCATATGAATAATCAACTTAGAGTAAGAGTCAATATAATTCGCCCTCATAAGAATGACAAATCTATAAATGGCTCTCCTAAAAAATGATGTATTTTGATTTGTGTCACTTTTCTTGTATGCCATCGATATGTAGATTTGAAACGCGCAGGCCTGATAAATTAAATTATACTGTCAAGAGAAGAGTTCAAAGATAAAATGAAAGAGAAAAGAAAACGGAAAGATGAAAATACCAGAATACAAAAAAAATAGCAAACCCCAAATTAATTAATTTGAGTTTAACTGCTTAAAAAAGCGCTCCTCGCTCTCTATTTTAGATTGTGGATATACTTGTCTATGAAGACGTAAATTTTCTTAATTCAATTTAATAAATATCATAGTCAACATAATACTATTCTGAAAGTTCATAATTATCATTTCTATCTTATCAATTTTAATGTATAAATATTGATATAAAACGAATCACTAACAATACGTCATTTTTTTCTCATAAGATGGAAGGGTTATATCTACAACATAAGTCCCCCTGCACCCTTGTCTCCCATTCACAACAAGATTTTTCTCTCGATTATCATATTTTGGTGGGGCCATGAACCCAGTCTCTCTATCTGGATCAACCTCCGCTATGTCCGGAAGGTGACTCCGGTGCAAAGCTTCCTGTGAACGACGAAACGAGAAAGGAGAAACGACCAGCAGCCAGGACGGGAGCACATCACGAAGTGAAAGAGGCTTAAGGCAAGCAGTGAAAACGGGCGGGGCGGGGGGGGGGGAGCCCTCCGAAAAAAAAGAGAAAACCGCACACACAAAAAAATAAGTGCGAGAACCCCCGGGAGCAAAAAGTCTTCCTGGCGAGCTTTCCGGCGAATCCTTCAATAAGCCACAAAAAAAATTTCGGGGTGTGCACGCACAAGTCGCCTCAAACGACGAGAAAACTTGGACATTTGAATCGTGATTAAAAGCGAACGAGGTTATGCCCCACCCGCCTCGGAGGGGACTGAAGTTTCCAGAGTCCCCCAGAAATTCGAAAATTCCTCTCGCCCTTCCGGGCGGCTGCCAGCGGCTCGGGTGACCCGCAAGCCTCGTCCCGCTGCCCCGGCCCCCGCGCCCCCGCGCCGTCCTCCTCGTCCTCGTCCTCTGAGGACCTTCGCGGAAGCTGGCCGAGTGTTTGCTGAGGGAGACTGGCTGGTATGAGAGCAGCAACGAAGCGCGGGCGGGGGCGGGGGACGCCCGGGAAGGACTCGGGAGTGGACGAAACCGCGGGAGCAGGCCGACCAACTTAAACCACCACACGCGGAAGTTCCCAGAGCAGGGTTGCCAGCTCGTATTTTAAGGGATGGTCGTCCCGTAATTGCATCAGGCGTTCCCTCGCCCGTGTGATTTAAAGATCGAGAGCTCCGGTCCAAGAAGGGAATTTGATGTAGGAGGATAGAGGGAGGAACGCCAACGTAAATATCTGCCTGGCTGGAACAAGTAGATTTCTCAGCAAGGGAGTTCTGAAGCAAGAATATATGTTGATCAAACACCGACTTATTAAAACATGTGTGAAGTAAAATGTGGAACTTTTACGCGATAAGACATTCCTAAGAGAAACTTTGGCATAATCTTTGAAAATTCATTAAATCTTATAGGTAAGAATCGAAATATAAAAATCATGTAGATGTATAATTTTCAATGAAATAAAGAATACTTATTGATTTTCTCGTCATTGAAGCACGATATTCCAATAAAAAGTTTGGCCTAATCTTTACGAAGCTATTTTCCCCATTTTTTACTGTTAAATTTGGTCCATATGATAAAAATTAACTCGTACTGTAACAAACTACAAGTCTCAAAGTCGAAAAATCATAATGTAATTCAAGAGGAACTTCAGTCAAATATTTTTTTAAGCGAAAGCGAATTTGTGAATAAAATTATTCTTCTATGATTGGCCTCGTGTATAACATTAGCCTCTTCCATGTTTGAGTCGCGATGTAGAATATAGTACCTACTTACATTACTTACATATTACTTACACAACACTACAACTACAACATCCCTTTTGAGACACTATTACCATAGGAATAAACAGCCTAAGGTTGGAGGAGGTTCAACTACATTAAAAATATCTGGCGTTCTTTATGTACATAATATAAATACGCTAAAAGGAAAGTGAAATTATAACTTTAATAACTCAATTAATAAATATAATTATTTTATGTTGAACCTTTTACAGTGTTGCCAAATCTTGTGAAGAGCCTCTTTCCTAAACATCAATAATAATCCTACAAATTGTTTGGAGAAAATAAAGGATAACAATTAGTGATTAAGCAAATTTACAGGAAAATGTTTAATTAGTAAAGTTACGTTTCAAATTTATCAAATAGGCCATAGACTATGACTACAATCTTAAATGTGGTTCACCGAAACGTTAGCCCACGACTACTGCCCTAATTGCAGTCACGAAAATAATCTTAGCCTACGACTACTGTCACAAATGTCATACAACATTGGTCTATGACTACTAATCATAACAGAAAAGCAAAAAGAACGTTGGTCCCTGCGAGAACAAACCACGAGCGTGACCCAACGTCTGCTCCTAAATATGTAGTTGCCAACCTCTTCCAGAGCAGGACAGCCAACCTCACAGCGCGCACGCAAGTTCCCAGGCGGCGCCGCTCGCCGCCGAGGCATTTCTGAGCGTAATGCCTGTCATTTCCGAAAGGAGATCGAAAAATTGTCGCCCGCGAGAAAGCTGGACGAAGGGCGGCCCAGCTGATCCCGCGCGCTCGACGCCCGCCCAGATCGCGCGGCCGATTCGGAGGGCGTGGTGTGACCAGGTCACCGCGAGCCCCGCCGTTTCACGCTTTCTCCGCTGGCGGGTTTTCGCGAGCAAACTCATTGTACGTTTGTCGTCTCTTTATAAAAATAACATAACCGTAAAAACAGCTCAAAAGCTATTTTTCGTTTATAAATATATGAATTCGTAATATTATTTAATTTCGTAATACGATGTAAACGTTAATTTATATACATCAATTGTTAATATTTACGATTATACTTGCCAAAAAAAAGGAATTTTGAAGACATCAAAATCAGGACATTTTGCTCATGATACTTTTACCTACTGATAATCGTATACTCTACACTTTTAATTTTAAATTTGTTGTAACAATATTTTTAAATGTAGACCTTTTAAAAGAAATAAATAATATAGTGTAGTATTATCACGTCTCTTTTAATTTCCTGTGAAAATTCCAAATGTGGATTTTATATTCTTTCTCTAAGGATTTATAGGTAAAGCTTCAAAATGAACAATCTATGAATGCAACATTACCCTATAAAAACCTTACCAGTTAGGACGACAAATACAGAAATATCACTTCATTCTTCGTGAAGTTTTGGAGACGTTTGAGAAACATTCCCATATTGTATTCTTTAACATTTTTGTTCATTAAATACATATAAATTATTTGTTACTTAAGTTACTATTCATTATTTATTTGTATTTAAGCTACATTTTAAGCTAATTTGGCCCCCTCTCCCAAAAAAAGAAAGAAGAGTTGATAAAGATTAAAATTGAGAGCATCGAAACAATTTATAACAACTTTTCAATTTGTATGTTTTGGACAAAAATCTCGTATATCAGGTATAAAAAACAGAATTTTATTTTTATTTTTTCAGTTAGTATTTCATTAGAACGCGTTCCACTAGACTTCCGAACAGAAGTATTTCACAGAAGCAGCCAAGAAGAAGTGCATTATTTCCACCTCACAGACTGACACGAAGTCAAAAGCTTCTTACAGGTTCCCGGTGGCTCTTGACTGTACCTTAAGAACAACGACAAGAGCTATCAGTGTCAAAATTTATAGCCTATTCACGAAAATGATGGGCAATTTTCGACGCTCTTTTATGAAAATACTCTATATATCAATGCGACTACTGGTCCCAGGCCTCCGTTCCTGCGCACGTGTGGCATGCTTTAGAAAGCCTTGCATACGAACGCGTAACGACGGGCCACAAAGCAAATTTTCTACGGAAGCGTTCGCGCCAGACAAAGCCGACAACGGGGCCTTTTGTTGTTTTATGGTACACTTGTAAAATCGCGCAAAGTGCAGTACAGTTTCTCTTTGTGCGCCCGCGGCGTCGGGATCTCGGGTATTCAGCGGGGCCGTTCCGGTCAGCACGGAGCCCGACCCTGACGTAAGCGGTCGTGAAGGGGGGAGGGGGGGGGGCGGAGGGCGCCGCGGCGGGTGGGCCGGTCGGCAGTGGAGGCGGAAGTTGAGTGGAGGGAGACGGAGATGGTTCAGGTAAGAACGAGAGGGCAGTGTGTGAGTGAGTGTGTGTGTGTGTGTGTGTGTGTGTGTGCGCGCGCGGGGGAATACCTGTAAAGGAGGGATATGGGCGGGTGAGCGAGCAAATAGATGGGTGAGTAGGTGGGTGAGTGAGAGGTATGTGTGTGAATGGTGAGTGAGATGCGGCGTAATTGACTCCCAAGGCATTTTAATAGTATTTTGAGGGGGCCGATTTCATATTTTGCACCCATTAATTCACTGAAGAAAAATAACCTATACAGAATGTGTTTTAATGGCAAATATATGGAATATTACATTACATAAAATGCAATGAGTACACGGCAATTATTTGAATAAATGGAATAAAATTAATCCCCGCCCCAAAAGTAGGCTCCATGCCTCACCTGCTTTCTCTATTACTCAGAGGACTTGTGGAGTACCGGAGGACGTCGTTTGACGGGTGGTATCGATAGGTAGTAATGGATGGAGGGGTTGCAAAGATGGTAGTCTTGGCGAAAGGAAGGTTGAATATGTGGGTTGTTTGGTACGTGAATTGGCAGGGGAGTAGAACGGTTGGGGAGCATGTACCTGTTGTTGAGGGGAGAGTTGAAGTGTTACAGGTGAGACCGATGAGTACAGGTTTGGGGAGTGAATGATTGGGAAAGAGGGTGAGCGGATGAGTGATAAGGCAGAGGGGTGGGTGGTTGGGCGGTGGCTGAGCAAGTCGGTTGCGCCGGTCGTTGGGGAAGCAGGAGAGTGGTTGAATGAATGGAGGACGAAATGAAGTAAGGTGAGCGACCGAGAGAGTGGTTGCAAGAGATGGGTCACTGGCTTGGTGGGTGACGTGGGTTGTTAACAGGTGAAGAGGTGGGGCACTTGAGTTGAAGGGTCTGGTACGATATGACGGGGCAACCCAGACTGGGCGGGCCGGAGCGAGACACGCGGATTGGGTGGGCGGGTGGTTATGGTGCGGGCGATGGCGCGGACAGACGGAGGATGGTGATACGAGTATTTAACAGGTGGCCGGTGGATCGAGCGAACTGTGGGATGGATGCGCAGACGAGCGAAATGGCGGAAGAGCAGACGGGCGAACGGGCGGACGGGCGAACGGGCGGACGGGCAGACGGGCGGACGGGCGGACGGGCAGACGGGCAGACGGGCAGACGGGCGGACGGGCGGACGATCGGACGGTGGGGGTGGGAGGGTTGGTGGGTGGGTAGTTGGAAAAGTGTATGGCGGGCGGACGGGCATTCTGGCGGAGGGTGGCTGTAAGGACTGTAAGGGCGGAGGGTGGCTGTAAGGCTCCCACGGGCGGGAGGGCTGGGCCGCGGGATGTCGGGTTTTCTTCAAACACGGCCGCCGCCGCCGCCGCCGCCGCCGCCCCCTGCGGCCCGTGCGTCGCGGGCAAACAGCGCCCACAAATTTCGGAAACGAAGCGTGCGAACGGCCGCTGCCGCCCGAACACCGCGCGCATTTGCTACGGCAAATCGGGGGCGGCGCGGGGCGCGGTATGGTGCGGGGCGACGAGCGGGGCGCGGCGCGGGGCGTCTCGGGGAGAAGAGGGAAACAGCGCGGGTGAGGGCGGGTGGCAGTTGGGGCAACGGCGACGCGCAGGGCGTGGGATGGGCCGAACGAAAGGAGGAAGTGGAAAAACGTATACGTGAAACCTGTAGAGGAGTCGCGGAACAGTGCAGATGAGATGGCGAGTGGGGAAAAGAAAAAAAAAAAGAAGATAGATTTCCGAAGATCAGAGGCTGGTTTGGAAAGTTTGGTAGTGACTCGGAAGGAACGTAGAAAGATCTTTACATCCACAAGAGACAGTTTTACCCATACGATTCGTCGTCCTTAACTGTGATCCAAAAATGGCACCAGTTCCCAGATGTATTCTTTGAGGTAGTCGCGACACGCAGCATTTCTGGAAGATCCCACGCAGTATTTCAGCATATTCCGGAAGAGTCCAAAGAATCTCGGTTTGTCCCCTTGGGTTTATGACATTTCAAAATAACTTGATTTTCACAGCTTTAAGAAAACTTCGCGTTACAGAGTTGCAAGCATAGACATACGGTAAATAACGAATACATTGCCCTCAAATTAGATGCCGTCGGGTTTCACATGTGTTAGTTTTACCCATGGGTTCGAAACCACCACCGCTTGTGTTTGCTCGGAGGGGCGAAACTGTCGCGTATCTCGAATATGAATGAATCCATTCAGAAGATGAGAGACGTTCTCCAGGAAGAAAGGGTTGCGATGGGCAAAGGGGACGAGGTGAGGGGTTTGGCCTCGGGTGAAGCAGAAATCGCCGAGTCTTGAATGAAAAACGTTTCCTATTTCGCTGTAACAACACATCGTGTCTTTCAGGTTTTTGTACAGGAATACACTGCGTTCATTCAAAACTTTTCCTAATTAGTGTTATAACCGGTTCATTTACGTTTGACTTGGTTCCATGATCTAGCATCTCGAATATAATGTGATAAGAACCTTAAGATTGATTTAAGTAAATACGCCGTACCATTTAGGGTGAGTGACCACAACCGTGAAAATGTGTTGCATTCAAAAGAAGAGATATTGATAATATTAACTGTGTAAATGGGACTATAGTAGATTGAAAAATTAAAATAACGTGAATTTATAATATTATGCATGTTATAAAACATGTTTCAGAAATTTGTAAGGTGTTTTACTAAAACGTTGAATGTGTAAGTGTTATTAAAGTGTTGAACTTGATTTGGGGATTTGAAATTTAAAAAATAAAAACATTTTGGCTACCCGCAGAAAGTGAGACTGGCGTTTGGAGAGGCTATAACACACGTGCATGAATATTTACACAGTTAAATTCTCTATTAATAATATAAGTTCGTGAAGTTTATTCTTAAATGTTAACTTGGTAGGATGGTAACTACATGATGCATTGAATATCTAATTATACAATAATTGGCAAACAAATGTACGAATATATACAATTATAAGGGACCATAATTTTGATTTGGGAATGTAGATTTGCGCTCTCAAAAATTTTCAAACCAGGGACAGAAATCGTTAATTATATAAAATAATACGAGGTTTCTCACGAAAACGCAATCGTGTTATTTGTAATGCTAGTAGTTCCCGTTGGAATAAATTGCATGAGGTTTAGAAGCAATGATTTACAAATTCCTTTCATTCTTCATTAATTTTGTTTACCCGCAAGAATATAAATGGACAGTACGAGTACAGAGTTCACTGACCAGTAGAGCACTCTTACGTTCATATTCATCAAGATGTAGCAAGCTTTCGAACTCATTTCATGCACAACACGTTAAGTTTTTGCTATATACTTTTATGTAATACCTTTTTAGAACAATGAAATGACAAAAATATTAAAATGGCGAGAATAGTAGATTCTCAGATGTAAAAAGTCATACTACAAATGCATGCAGCACAGTCAGATCGGCAATTCACTGTGTTTATACTACAGATTTTGTGTATCGAGGTCTGTTTGTGCTACATGATACTATATTTCGGTCCAGACTTTCCCAACAACTTGTGGTGGCTGTACACGAAAACAAAAGCAATGGCGGCAGTGGCGGCGGCAGCGGCAGCAGCGGCGGCGGCGGCGGCGGCGGCAGCCCAGGTATATACGAAACCGTGGGGCCGGGCGGGTGGCCGGCGGGGCGCGAGGTTAAACTCTACTTTCGCCACGCCCCCCCCCCCCCTCGCCATTGTGAGCAGCTTGTGTCACGCTTGCTCCGCTTAACCGCCTGCGCTGCGCCCCGCCCCTTTTTAAAGCTCCGGCGACCCCGCGCATCCTCCTCCGCGCCCCCTCCCTTCTTCTCCACATTCGCATCCCAGCGGCAGCCATTGAGCCTCCATCTAGAGGCTGGCGTCAGCTGCCCTCCCAGGGAGGGAAAGCTGTTGAAAACGTCGAGAATATTTTGCAAGATATATGGATAAATATATAATGTATGTACACATAAATTAGGATTTTTTATTGATTGATTAGTGATTCCGGGCGCGTCAATGGTTATTGCCATTAGTCCTTAAGTGTAGTGCATGTTTTCATTGTGGGAGCGCGGATCTTCACCGCGGGTATAGTTAGGGCATGTTTGCTAGCGGTGGTTTCCCTAAATAGGTATCTCCACCAGCTGGAACCCGTCCCAGCCGGAACAAGCTTTAAGCGCACGACTGGTCTCCCGGCAGTGTAGTGCATGTGGGTGTATGTAAGTACGGGGTTAGGAAAGAACAAGGAAGAGGAAGGCAAGATCCTGCGCTGACGTGGCCGGTTTGTTAGGGTACAGCTCTGGCACTCGCCATCAGAGAAACCACGGAAAACTACCGCTCAGAGCGGCGGGCCGCTAGAATTCTCCTCCAGACTACGGCTGAATTCGATCTAGCTGAGAAACTAGTGTCGAAAATACTGCCACCATCGGGAGTCGAACCTCCCAATCACAAGCACTACCATGACAGTTGATGCTCTGAGCCACTTTTGCCGGTAAACGAGTATTTAGTAGTTAGATTGTGTAATTTGTCTTAACTTATTACCTAAGTTCAAACAATTAGTACGAATTGTTAAAAATAATTAATTTTTATATTCTCTCTTGCTTTTCTGCACTATGTTGCTCTTCTTTCATACAAGCAACTCTCATTAGGGGTTGTAACAGAAGTTTAATCAATAATGAAATTACTTTTGTGGATGGAAAAATATTTGTTGAGCATAAGATCAAAATGTGTAAACTCCATAAGAGCTTAGTACAAGCATATGTGTCGCACACCAGAGGAACGGCCTTAGTCAAGATTAACCTTTTGAGTGAACACTGTCTTGCACTAAGTTTTTAAGAAGTTAAGGTTGCTCAACATTTAATATTATTACATTGCAATCGACTCTGACTTCTCCCAATACAAATTCAATGTCTAGATTAGCCCTTGCTTACATTTCTCTGCGGTCTGCTAGAAAAAAAAACAACAATTGTATCATGAAAATATGTTTAAAGATGTATAAAATACGAAAAACTAATAAAACTATTGAAAATCTCTGAAGAAACTCGAAAAATATAAGGTAAAATTAAGAAGATGGGCAAAGAAGAGTCCAGAGATAAACAGTTTAATCTATTCAAATTTCTCTTAAACTTCGTTACGAATTGCGTTGAATTATTTCTCATTGAATTGCTGTCCTTATTGAATAAAGATTTTTATGAGTTTCTTCATCCATTTATTTTTTCGCATATTCTTTCAGAAGATGCTCATATTACTTGGAAAGAGGAACTGGTTCAGAAGAATTACTTACTTCGTTCAGTGTTCATGTTAAAATTTCATCACTGTATCACAGTACTATGCGATTTTCTGGCGCTCCGACTCTAAATATGCATTGTCGTGTACTTGCTGTGTTGCTGTTTTGCCCTCAAGCCATCTCTAAACGAACGTTTCCTTTTGTGGTCCGTTATTATGAAGCTATCAGATTCTTCAGAAAGGTTAGACGATGTACTTATTTCTGCACAACAAATTGTGATGTAGAAACAACGCAATTTGTGTGTCAATACACAGCAAATATTTAAACAGATAGAATTTACTTCACTTTTCAAAGTATCGGATAAAAATATCTCTTGTAAAAAAAACTATTACTAAATATCATCTACGAAAAAACGTGACGCAATGCAGTTTCATTTTTTCCCTAACATTCGAAGACAACTTCACATGCAGCTGCAGGTTCTGTTTTGTTCCAAACTTTTTGTTATTCTGTTTTAATGAGCTAGCTCCAGCTTAATTTCGTAACTAATGCGGCAAATGTTTGGTTTGGGTCAACGGATAATATTTGTCTGGGAGATGCGCCCGGTGAGGTAAGTGCAGAAAGTGTCCTCGTGTGAAGATCAGGGACGAGCAAAGAGGAGAGGGAAAGAGCGGGGAAGGAGTGAGGTGGGAGCGACGTAGGAGTGGGGAGAGGGTACAATGAGAAAGACAAAAGGGAACGTGAGAGGTGGAGAGAAGTGAGAAAGGAGAGAAGAGGAGTAGGGAATGTGCTTGCAGGGGGTGATCGTAAGAACAGAGGGAGAAAGGACCAGAATGGCTTGGGAAGGGAGCGTATCGAGTAATCGAAAATAGGTCAGGGTGGAAGCTGAAACTGGAGGGGGTGCAGAAGGGCGGAGGAAGAGTGGATGTTGAGCAGGGTGGGGAAAACGACATAGGAGCGGGGAGAGATATAGAGAACGCTAGGAGGGAACGATGCGAAACAGAGCAGAGTCCTGATGGCAGTGAGAGAAGCGGGAAAGGATCGAAGAAGCGTGGATTGACACGGAACAGAGATGGAGTGGAGAGGAAGAGAAGGTGGGGAGCTGAAGGAGTGAAGAAGGAGCAGGTAGAATACGAGGGAGAACAGAAGAAAAGGGAATAAGTTCTGGAGAGCGATGGTAGATGATACAGGGAGCTAAAGGCAGCGGCTAAGAAGATGGGAAGAAGTGGATGAGCGGGCAACGGAAGAGAAAGGGGGTAAAGGAGGAAAGATGAATTGAGAGCTAGAACAGAGAATGTGAAGGAAGCGGGCGACGAGCAGAGTAGCGCAAGCGCGCATTAGGAAATTCTGACCATTTACGCCCTGCTCCATTCTATACTTCTTCGCTCCACCCCGCTCCTCACCACTCCACCTCGCTCCACTCCATCCCCCTCCGCTCCGCACCTTCCATCCCCCTTCCCACTCCATCCCCCCCCGCTCCACTCCATCCCCCTCCCCTCCGCTCTGCTCCATTCTCCTCTGCCCTACTGCTCCCCGCTCCTCTCCATCCCCCCGCATCGCCCCGCTCCATTATCTTCCGCCCTGCTGCTTCCCACCCCACTCCATCCCCTTCCGCCGCACCCCGCTCCATTCTCCTTCGTCCGGCTGCTCCCCGCTCCACTCCATCCCCCTCTGCTCTGCTCCGCTCCGCTCCGCGTCGCGCAGTGCGGCTGCCCTCACCTGGGGCGGCGACCGCCGGAGGCTTAACAAGCGTATCACTGCGGACCTCACAAGAGGCCGCGCGCGCCCGCCCTCCCGGCGTCTGCCTTTGGAGGCGCACCCCCTCCCTCCCCCCTTCGGCACACGATGCATCGCGGTCCGCGCCCCTCCGTCCACAGCCGGCGCTCCGCAGCGATCCGCCACGCTCCCCCCTCCCCTGCCACCGCCGCCTGGGCTCTTCTCCTCCACCTCTCCCAGCCTCCCCGTCTAGGCACGTCGTGTCCCGGTGCCTCTCAGCATGGAGGAAAGATATTTCTGTCCTCTGCGATTAGTCTACGGTTTACTCTCAGTCTTTCCTCTATGGTCACAGCTATTTCATTCCCAACATGTTTCACCTACCTTTTTAGAGGCACTGCAATTCTTCTGAGTCGTAATATTGTAGGAAGTGTGAGTAGTACAAATATTGTCGCTTTTTATATCTACAGTGCTGAATTCGTCTATGACTAGACTATGTCTATTTTGAGTAGAAAAAGTAGTAAAATATTTTTTTGTAACAGAATTGATTACCAGTCAAAGCAATCGATTAATTATCTGCAGACACGCAAATATAATCGTCGCGTTCCTGAAAGAACATTTTCACAATCGCACCAAACATTTCTACAAAATGTAAAAACGTCGGATAAAGACAATTAATGTCGCTCTCCAAGAAGCCGATCTCACACTACCGCCCGCATCTCTATCCTTCCGGTATATTTTTTATGGCTACTGCACTGAAATTAAAACCAATAGAGTTTAACTATACATACAAATTTCACCAACCAGGGCGATGTATCTCAAAAAGTTCATCGCTATCTGATTATTCTTGCTTCTCCCTCCTGGCCAATCACAAATTATGAGTCATCTATCTTAGGAGGCGGTATACATCGATTGCTACGTCAATGTCCAATAAACCGCGTATGTACTATAATGTAACCTCTTTGATTTTACCATAGCTTTCAATTATTTTCAATATTTGGCGTATTCTGAAACTCGAACACAATATTATTTGTAGAATAGTGCTATTAAATACCACTCATGCTTTGGAAATTCTCAGATAAATCTCTTCGCTTCGCGAATCGGAGATTTATAGACAATTTCCAAAGTTCTCGTGGTAATAACAATAATACTGATTTCCAAAGGCGCCTCATGCTTTCTGTTGAGATCTTGGGTGTGCTAAACAATTGAGCCCCATTCCGCCAGCCAGACGCTTTTTGCTTTCCTATTTAAGTGGCAAAACATATAGAAGGCAATATTTCAATGATTTTCATATTTTATCATCCCAAAAATCTCAGACAACTATTTAAAAATGTTTTGGCTCATCTAAGTCTATAAACTACTTCCAGATCTATATGATGTACCAATCACACATCTACATCTTCCGTTTTCAGACTCAGAAGTTCTACAACGATCGCAGACAATAAATTTCAAAAGACTTTTGTAACCGTGTTTTGAGATGACGTAAACGCACAAACAGGCAACTTGTACGATAGTTTATTTTCAGATTATATTAGCTTCTCGGCGCCCCAACCCTTGGTCCATGAGCTATAATGAAATATTTGCGGGCAACAACAGCGGTTCGCCGAGCAAGACCCGGACCCTTTTAAAACGATTTTCACGTCAAAAGTATTCGAGATCACGGCTAGTCTCCCGCTCATCACTTCACGCCACCCCGCCCCTCCCCGCCCCTCCCCACCCCCCACGTGCGGCACCTCTGACTCGCAGCCACAGCCTCGGGGCGGGCGTCTTTCTTGCGCTGCCGCAGATGTGAGCAATGCGGAACGAACGCCTCGCCTTGCCTCGCCTCGCCTGGCGGTGCCCTCGGCCATTGTGCTCGCGAACGCGCACTTGAATGAAGGCAGGCCCCTCGTGAAAGGTGGTGTTCCCCAGGGGCCGCCGGTTCGCGATAACAATATTTGGACGCGCGCGCGGATCGTCTCTCTGGGGGGCTGGCGCGCGCTGTGGCCAAACGTCGAATACGTGGCCACAAAAAAGTGTACAAAACACGCGGTTAAAGTGAAACTTTTTTCAATGGGCTTTTGTCAAATGAATTCTAGGTCGTGGCGCTATTGAAAAAAACTACTTAAATCAACATTTTTCGACGATTGTTTTTTATGCAGTTTAAGATGGAAAACCTTTTTCTTCTACTGTATTTAATATTAAAATTAACGTTTTTGCAGACCATTCACTGTAAAATTGCTGCTTTAGCACTCTAGAGACGGAAAAGGAAACATATGTAACAAAAGCAAACAGTTTTTATGTCCAATGTAAAGTCTGAGTTTTTTACCCGTCAAGGGTTGTGTTTCTGAACGTTTCGATTTTAGCTCTACACGAGAGCCTTCACCATTTTTTATTTAATTCATTATTCAGCCAAAAAGCAAGCACATGTAGATATACTAAGCATAGGGCTGATGGATATTTCGGCGCTGCAACATATACTAGATGATATGACAATGATGATGGAGCTATGACGGAATGAGCAGAAGGGAAATGATCTTTCCCCGAGAAAATCTGCCGCGACCCCACTTTGTCCGTCACAATGTCCATATGGATCTACCAGAATCTGAATTCTGTTACGTAGAGGTGACAGTCAGGCAGGCAACTTCTACCACCTCCATCTCGCCCACAACCATTTTTCACCGAAAAAAAAAGAAGCATTGGAGTATAGCAGATTCATGATACTGTAACAAGGAAACGTGTTACAGTATCATGGATCTGGTATACTCCAACGGTAGTTTTTTTGTTTTTTTATGTTAGATTCGAATGTTCGCCGCCAGGATAAATAAATATTTTTAATGTAATTAAACGGGCTAATAATAATAATAATAATAATAATAATAATAATAATATTTTTAATGTTGCAGAAGACATTTCACTTCACAGAAAGATTGATTGGGAGAATTGCAACTCTTAAGAGTTGGTAGAACAAGCATAAAAGTATATATGTTATATAACATCTGAAAGTTGGTATCAGCATTTAGCTCCATTTATTTCAAATAAAACCAAGTTTATCAACAGGGAGCAATGTTTCATGTCGATTAACTATAACTATCTTTTTATCTATACGTCGTAAACTATATTTTTACACCTCAACCCTGATTTTGAACCCACCATGTTCTTCATAATTTTAGAACCATATTTGTCATCAGCAACCTCAAAAAAGGTTGAATAGGAGTTTGTAATTGAATTCTGAGTAACAGTACGGAATTTTTGGCCACATTTTCTACATTTGGTTACAACGTGCGGCAAAGAGGGCACAGGGAGGGGGTGACCCTCCCCTCTCGCTGTGGAAGAGAAACGCAGGTATCGAAAGAACGGGAGGCCCATCGTAACCTGAGTGCTCGCAGAGGGGAACGTGTGATATTTGCGATCCAATTTCGTTCTCTAAGTGTGGAGGAAGTTGCACAAACTTTTACTTATGTCAACAGTACGAAGCAATTTTTTTGGCAAAAGGTAAATAGCTCGAGGTGACGTTTGGGGGAAAGAAACTACTGCATCAACAGCAGCTGTCGACACAACGGCAGCTGGACTGCTAATAGCACTTCTCTAGGTGTGATCTAAACTGTTTCACACTTCCAGCGAGGGTGAGAAAGTAAGATTTTTCAAATGATGCGGTTTAAAAGTTTCAATTATTAAAATTTACTTTCAAAAATATAATTATTGTAATTTTAAGAGTTGTTGTTTTCGATGTTTGATATTCATACATATTCTACATTTAATTTGTAATTTTACATCATATATTTAAAATGGAATAATACCAATGTTGCTACAGAAAAGTGTATCAACTGACTAAAAAAATAATTGACGTGGTTGGAGTGGTCTCAAAACACATACAAACTACAGTCTGTTTGATTCATCCTGCTTGACGTTTTGATAAATACTTATCAATTGTTATCGATACCGAACTTGCATGTAGCTCTTACATAATATTCCGACATTTTATTGCCCATTTCTCTGATGAACGAATTTTGTTAGAAATATCAGCGTTTTGATATTTTCTTCAAAACACTATAAAATTCCTTAATCGAAGAATAGGACTGGGGGCGCGGGCAACATGTGCTAATGAAAAAACCGCTGCCAGATTGGCGTTTTTTTAATATTTCGTTAGTTCTTCGTTTCGAACACCGACGCCGCAGTTCCGCCGTTCGCATGCCGATGGAGTAATACTCTTTGGTAGCCACTGAGAATAGGAAGTACACTGTACACTGGACTCGGGTATTGAGGAGTAACCATCATTAGTTTTAGAATCAGCCGGGACAATTATTTTTCTCAACGGCAAATTGTTCCTCGCACTTCGCAGAATTATAAAAAACAAAACAATACGACTAATAAATAACTAGCAGAAATTCCACTGTACCGCGTGACTAGTATTCAGACTACATTAATAGAATCTTCAACTTGTTTCATTTACTTACGCCAATTCGAATCAAAGAAAGCTTGCAATAACACATCTGCACATTTTAGTTCACTTTCTGAAATTCGTTTGCAAACTAATCAAAAATAAAAAATTCATTCCATCATTATGTTGAAGTTCTTTACTGGTAGAGATCAGAGGTGAGAATAAGTGACTTCATAAATCTGGCTTTACGAATATTACGAAACAGACTTTGACCTGCCCGAGAGATCGCTTTCTCTGACATTCATGCGCGGTCAAACAGTTCATCTGATCAGCACCATAATGGATGTGTAGTGACATAGAAGCTTTTGTGACCGGCGAAAGGGATATTAAAAGTGGTTGAGAAAAACGTAATAAATCAGAGATATGCATGATACGGAAATATCTCATTGCAAACGCACAGTATATCATGTGAAACAGATTTCAACATAAACTTGTGAGAGTACGGTACATACCTGAACTTTTCCTTCTCTTTGTGATATTACTCAACATTTATTTATATTTCTTTTTTCAAAAAAGTTCATGATATTATGTACAAATGTACAACTGAAGGATAAATAGCATGGAGAAAGAAATACTTGGCGTAAGTATTGGTTGTGTAAGGCAGATTCGAAAAAAAATTTAACTTTTGTAATTATAAAAACTTTAGAGGTTTAAATAAAAATCGGATATATATTACATTTATAAATTTACTTAGTTATATCTGAGAAAAACACTAGGAAATAATTTGCAGCTCTTTTTGAGAAAATTCTGAGATGTCAAAGGGGCTTCATGTAAAGTACTTCGAATGACCCAAAACGGCGTTTTTCTTCTGAAATCAATTTAGAAAAATGGTTACAATCATTGCAGAAGTTGAAGTAAACATTAAAATGAAAAACGAAATAAGAAATTTAGTAAAGTACTCAGTTTGGTTGGGTAGCATCAAAGTCTGCAACAGTAGAGCTCTTGCATTCTTCTCACACTGTGAAGTAGTCACACAGAGCTAACTTTTAATTTACTTGTAACACTATATTCACATGACTAGAAGAATAAAGTCGATGACTCATAAAATAGGTAACTGCCGTTATCTTAGCAGCCTAGCGGTAGCCTCCAGCGATATTTTGATATTACTTTCTTTTATTTTTACCATGCAAGTTCATCATAAAAATAAATTTTAAACATAATGTAGTAGCAGACTCATCAATCTCCAAGTATAATATTTCATGGAAAAATATAGAAAGAAATGCCCTTATTCCAAAAACAAAAAAGGGCTAGTTTGATTACAAAATTAGATAAAATATTATCGTCAGTCTGATGAATGATATCGGAACTAGTCATGTTACACGGGAAAAACACTGAAGTAATTTCCCACCGTTTTACGTCTGTATAATAGAGTTCTTACTTTTATATTTACGCCGAAATGTTCCCGAGTTCCTTTAGCACGCGCGCTCCGCACATCTCGGAATGTGGATCGGCGGCGGAGGGGGGGGAGCCTTCAGACTGCGTGGGGTCGCACGAAAGAGGTTGGACAGATAAGGAAGAACCGGTTCGCGCACTCTCGAGGTTACGGACCCGCGCCTCACCTAGTGAGGAAACAAACCTCCGACGATCACCTCCAAATCGGGCATAAACAAACGTCCTCACAACTTTAGGCGCTTCGTAGTCGGAACGATCTAAAGCGGACCATACACGTCCAAGCGAGGCTCGCAGGGCTGCTGTAAACCTCAGAGGAAAATTTCGAGGTTCATGGTCAAAATCAGCATTAAAGATCTACCTCGAAAATCTAAAGAAGCCTTGCAGCAAGAGGTCTAAAGCAGCTCATAAGCAGATGGCGAAGCATTAAATACAACTCACCCGCGATCGTTTTGTCTCATTCTTTATGTCATTTCCTAACTGTCGGCACAAAAGGATTCGCTTATATGAATACCATTCTTAAAATGCCTGTTCCTAAGCTTTTTTGTCATATCTCGAACGTATGAATTACTTGGATAGATGAGTGATTGTGATATGTGTATTCAACTATTGTTGCAACAATAGTTGAATGAAGGCAGGAAAAACATGATTCTTGAGAAAAATCTCGCAAATTTGCTATTACCGCAATAAAATTCACGTGGCTAGACAAGATATCAAGCCTGTTACTCAGAGATGAAAGGCGAGAGGTCTAGTCACTATCAAGGGCCGCCCGATGCATGTGATCTAGGCTGGACTACTCAGAGATTCCAAAATGGGCCAACTCACGTTCTACAATAAATATGCGCTAACTAGGCCACAGACAACTACTGAAGGTAGAGAATTATAGTAGATATCGTCAGCACCGTCAGAGATATGCCTTATATCACATGAATACTGCAGATTGCATGTAACTATAACACGAGAAAATAATAAGAAAGAGAGAAGGAAAGCAAGAAAGAAAGAGAGAAAGAAAGTCAGTAAATAAGAAAGAATTCACCTCCAACATGTAAACACAACTTGTAAAAAGCCTGTAAGAGGCGCAACACGAAACAAGCAAAATGCAGTGAAACAAGAAAAATGGTTCAGATTTCAACAATATTTTTAAAAAGCATAAAATATATTCTGAAATATTTTTTAAACAATTTGTTAAAAGTCTAAAGTAAATATAATCTCTTAACAGATTTATTTTTATTTTGTTAATATTATGTTTTCTTTGTTCGATTTAACAAAGGAAAAAGTAATTATTTAAGTTAAAAATAAGTGAAATGTGAAACAGGGTCAGAGGAGCCAGAACAGTCTGTTTTCTGGCAGGAAAACCTAAACTGTTTAAAAATGAACGAGTAATGAAGTTTCATTTTTAAACAGTATATAAACAGCAAACACACACACATTCACACACACACACACACACACACACACACACACACACACACACACATATATATATATATATATATATATATATATATATATATACAGAGAGAGAGAGAGAGAGAGAGAGAGAGAGAGAGAGAGAGAGAGAGAGTGGGTGTGAAATTGAACTTTTAATTGACAAAAAAGAAATGGTCACCAAAACATTTTCTAAAACTTTTCGTTTAAAATATTTTCTCCGAGAAAGGGTGCAAAACTGAAAGCGGTCCCGTTTCAGGAAAATTCATTTCTAGGATGGTCCTCTTTTGAAAACCGGGTCAGCGCAACGTGGTAAAAATTAGAGTGGAAGGGATTATTGCGGCGACAAGTCCGGAGCTCTTTCTGTTCTCCACTGAAGAGCCGCTCTTCCAAATCGGAGCGGGAGACCCCCAAGGTTCAGCCAGCGGTGACATAATGGAACCACACAAAGAGACAGCTGAACGACAGTCAGAGCTGAAACCACGCTCCAGTGGAAATATTCGTTAGCGACGAGAATCCTCCAGGCATAACGTACTAAGCACGTCTTTCACAGTCACAATGCCGGACCACTCGGGATTTGTGGCATGTATTCACGACGGAGAATGTGGAACGAACACGGAAAATATTTTTCAGTTGCCTTCTTCAAACATGGAGAGGATTCAAGGAGAAAAAGTAATTCTGGCGTAAAGATCGCAATCGCACTGAAGTGCTCCGGGAGTAAAATGGGACTGAGCAAAATTTGGGATACGCGCCGTTGCCAAATTTTTCTTCCCTTTCAATCCCTCAATATTTTTTGGATGAAATACAACTCCACTGCTTTTAACGCAATAACAATTGCCGCATAATAATTTTTGAAACTTTTTTCTCTTCCTGATTTACTTTCAATCTCATTTACGGGACAAATAAAAGAATAATTATTTTTGTTTAAAATTAAGTATAATTATCGTGATATAATGCGTAATTTCCTGTAATTTCTATTAAAAAATATTTCAAATGAAAAAAAAACGATACCGTAGAAATTGTAATTAGTGTTTGAATGATGTATTGCTTTGGTATCATAATTATTCTATATAATTGCACAACAATTTGCCGAAATCGCAACTTGGGTAGAGTTCTGAAACAAAAAAATAACGTTTCTTGTGGAACATTATGTTGTTAAAATATTTCGTTTCAAATACAAACTATCCCTATGATTTGTTATTGGAGTGCGGAATCAGTTTTTCTCTCGGGTTTGTGTGATATTTGTGTGTAACCAGAGAAGCGGGGCTGTACTGCCTAACAAGCTCCGATCTAGTTCAGTTGCATCGCAATGAGAATGTAGGGCCCTGGGTGTGTCTGCCAACTGTTCGGGATTGTAAAGAAAGTTTTTTAATTTTCTTGTATCGATTGGATATTATATAGTTTTTTTTATTTTTTTCCTTTTTACTGGTAGTTTTTTTAACCTTTTTATAAATTGGCCTAGTAGAAATGAAAAACAAAACAGGTATTTGGAAGGTAGTAATTCGCAAGCTAATTTTATCTGTATGCTTCACTTAAAAGATGAAATGAATCAACGTATGCCGAGGTTATGTGTGATTCTCTCTGCGGTTTCGATTTCTATGTTTTCGACACGAAACTTATTTAGTGACCATGTGTAGCGATATGTTCTGTGTATTGACTAATGGTCTCTTGGTATAAAAATTTCCAAATAGACAATGTTCATGTAAAAAGTTAGACCTATTCTGGAATTTAAAACATCCTCCTCATGCACGTATATAAATTATTTCAACATAGATTCTTCTAATTTCTACATACATTTATGATACTCAAGTTTCTTTCATTGTAGAAGTTGCCCTTGATGTTACTACGTCAGATTCTCTGTACTAATTATAGAACATGTTTGAAATATTCAATAATTAAATTCTAAATTTCGTGTTCCATTTACTAATCTTTTCGTCTGTACGCATACTTTAAAGGCGACCACTTTGTCTATCAACAGGGATACGTTTACATTTTTCGTGTAGACTATTAATTTCGTTATTTACATTCATAGCATTGCGTTTTCTCGACACATCCCACTGACATTTCATGTTTCTCACAATCAAAATCGTATCACACAACATACTTCGCGTAAACTAAGCATCTGGATTTCACAATATTATTACATTATACTTTAATGGTGTTTATTATCTCAGTCACGGCCATTAGATGTTCATCGTACACTCTGTATATTTTACTCACAACCTACATTTGCTCTTGCGCACATGCTTACAACCAGAATGCCATCTTTGCTGCGGCAAGAATAGAAAACGGAACTTACTCTCTGAACGCACGTCGTAAAACAAAACCTCTGTTCCAATGAATTGGTAACGGAATTATGAATGACCAGATGCCCAGAAACCAAGCTGCGGCGTGCGTATCCACATTTAAACCATTCTCTAACGCATACTACATACGCTTGTGGAAAGGCACCGTTAGCATCATTAAATGGAATGAACTGGCGAATCTGGGCTGCACAAACAAACGGACATCTCGCGGAAACCAGGGCGGCCACGACGATAGGATTGCCAACTGAATTATTTCAAATACAGTACTTCGCTTTGAAATAGCACAGTCTGAAAAAATGCCTCACATTACAGAGTTCTATTATACCTGAGGTAACGTGTTACAAAACAAACCACACCTTCAATTACTTTAAATTATTTTTTTAATTATTTTTGCCCATTAAATTTGTTTATACTTTATTACAACAATCTGAATACTGTCTCGTTCCTGTTCTAGGTGGAAAATATATTTTATGTCTATATATGTACATATTAACTTACTAATTCGATTTAATCGATCATTAAAAACGACACACTGAATTACAGTTTTACTTCCCTTCGCAACAAAAAGTATAGGTCTAGTATATTAGTACAAAGATTTTTCTTTAAAAATAAAATCTCTCATTATAGGAAAAGTTAGAATCTTTACCGAGATTTAAACCACTGAAAACCAAATAGGGTGACAATAATAGGGAGAAGCCTCAACTATTATCTTAATATGGACGACATTAATCATTTTGAAATATTCAACATTTTAACAAAATGAATATGAAAATAGTACAGTACAATGTTTGAACTTCAAAATTTTGTATTAAAATATTCTAACATAGTATTTACGTTCAATACTAAAATAAACTCTTCTTTAAATAATCGAATGGGGGCCAAGCACATTTTTGATCTGTATACGGGAGGGGCTAATCAAGCCGATCCTTTGGAGAAGGACGTCAGCTATTTGTTAAATATTAAACACATTTGTTATTAACTGTACATTATTTTTGTAGTGAGTACATGCTACTACACACTATTATTTGTTAAATAATTACATAATTCTAGCGTATATTAATATTTAAATCAATTTTTACAAATAAAGGAAAGTAAACGAGCGAAAACTCCAGGCCTTTTCGGGGGGGGGGCATGTCCCCCATGCCCCCCTCTCCGGTCTCTCCACTGGTTTACGCATTAACCCATCGCTGAAAGCAAGCCAAGTCCGGTGAAAGGCGTACGGTTGGTAGCCCTTGGTGAGGATCTCTCGACGGGCAGACGCGAGCTGTGGAGGCGCTGGCAGTCGAGAGAACGGCGCGGGCGCGGGTGAGGACTTGGCTGAGGACTGTCTGGCCCTCTCGAACGCGGCGCTGCCTGGCCAACGGCACTCGCCGCGCAGAGCAACATCCTCAGGCAGCAGCGGAACTCTCTTCGCAGGCGGGGCAGTTGGGCTGGAAGTCGCGCTATTGGCGAGAGATAAATATAACACGATGTTCAAGAAAGAGGCAATTGCTAACTACGACGTAAGTTCGTAAGTCATCTTATTGCAATTCGAGGCGGGGAAGTCAACAAGAGAGACTGTTAGGCCGAATATGACAACCAATCGAGTTTTGTAATAAAAAGTTACGATATAAATATTATACGTAATTTGGTTTTAATTAATTCGATTTCAAAGTAATAAAAAAATTAAAATGGAATGGAAACTATATTTTTAAGAATACAAATGTTTGAATTTTCGCCAAATGGGAATTTTTGTTAAAAAATCTTGACAACGATTTTTTATAACACTTAATGTTCTGTATATAATGTCTATGAGAAAGTAAATGTATGTAAATACTAAACCTTGTGTGTCAGCTCCCATTCAAAAGCAACGAAAAGACAAGTAGGTAAAGAAAAAAACGGAAAAACAACCGTTTTGCCGACCAGCCCTAAAAGGCCGTAACGAGGACGTAGGCGCCAGGGCGGCGCGTCGCGACGGGCCGCCGCGGGTGACGTGGCCAGGGCGACAGGGTGAGCGACGGCGGCGCCCAGGGGGCGTGGCGGGAGCGGGGCGTGGGAGCGTGGTGGAGTGAAGGGGGGTGGAGGGGGAGGGGCGACGGCGGTGCATCTTCGCCCACTGACAGCGACGCCCAGGGCGCCGCGCCCGGCACCCGCCTCACCGCCTCTCCCCAGGCGCTGGACCCGCCCGACATCTACCTGCGCCCCCGCCCCCGCCCGCCCCAAAGCTCGCCAACCACTGCAAATAACGCCGTGGCGCCGCCGGCCCGCAGCTCTCCTGTCTCTCCATTCTCTGTTCTGGTCCAAAATTACGGCGCAAGGAGTTTTCACTCTATGTTCTGTTCTACAATGCACTGCGGCAACCAAGACCTCTCTTTAAAATACCACGTTTTATTTATTTATTATAATAGTTTGTGGGGGATATTATTAAATGGGAAAATGTACAAAGAACAAATAAAAGAATAATGAAAATTATAATTTTTTTTGAAAATAGTTTCTTAATGTGATTATTGACTGTTACAGTGGGAGAAATTTTAAATGGGTGTATGATATACCGTGCCATTACTGAGAACAAACTTTGTTCGCGTGTGTGTTTTATTCAAAATCTTAGCAACATTTTCAATGACTCGTATAACGATCTGAATTACGTAAGTATGTCTTCATACGTCGTCCCGAGTCGCCCCGAGAGGACGCCATTACGACAGTATCCCTGGAGCTTAAAAAAAGGTGCTGTCACCACAACACAACAATGGCCCTTTGAAAACCTTGGCTTCTCTCTTGGCAGAGTCCTATTTAACACCGCAATGGCTCTTCAACGTAGTACTGGGTAAATAAGAGCCCCTCTTGAAAATAACTCATTTTTATTTGTTTAAATTGTTATAATTTGGATTGGTTAGGTGGATGCATGTACAACAAAGAGAACGAGAGAGAAACAGAATACTATCAGTGTTGGGAATAGTTTCTTAATACAAGTTTCTTTTAATTTTACAGAAAATCTCTTGCATTATCGAGAACTAACCTTTGTTTCCTGAGGTTTGCGTTTTAAATCTACGCATCACTTTCTGCCATTTCACAAGTGTAGATTTGCTCTCTTTCTTTCGCATAGATTTACTCCTAGAGCACTAGTTCATTTAGCAGAACTGGCGCTTCAGCTACGACCGTTAGGGCCACCACAACACAGCACAGGCCCTTTAAGAGCTTCCGCCCCTCGCTCGGCCGAGCCCTTCCCATTTGTCACCGCGATGGTCCGTTCCACCTAGCTAGCGCTGGGTAAACAAGGGCCCTTCTTCGAGGCGGACGAAGCGGGTCAGGCTAATTGCTGGGCGTGCGGCGGCGGCGGTGGCGGCGGCAGCGGCGGCGGCGCGCGCCCTCACCTCACGAGGATAATGAGGTAGCGCTGGCTGTCCTCAAGCCGCGCCTTGTTAGCAGCGATTCGCACGGGGCGCCGCCCGCCCGTGCGCCGATCCGGAAGAATTCGGGCAAGTTGGCCCTCGACGCAGAGCGCCTTCTGAGAGACGGGGGCAGGGGGTGTGGGGAAGGGGGAGTTCGGCTGACCGTTCGGTGCCGTTGCAGGAAACGAGCGCTTCTTGTTGACGGCTGACGGTTCCCATTTTCAAGAGATGGCAATTATTGAACTCTTTTAGAGCTCGTTTTGGGTGCGCGCGCACGGGTGGGAGCAGAGGGTTAATTTTGCGCGTTTGCACATGGGGTGAGTTATGTATCTCTTTATTGTAGTTGAAATTTACAATAACAGTACATCGGGATTGAGAGATCCCAGGTTGATTTTTGACCGTTTTTCTTCTAAGAAATAATCCTGTATGCTAGTAGTGATAGTGCAAATGCAAAAATGTGTCGAATAAAGGGATATTCCTTTCTGCGCCATATATAATAACATTCTTTGTAAAAATTTGTCCTGACGACGGGGTGAACTGGATTTCAGAGAGAACGACAAAACGTGCCAATCACTTTTTTAGGAAATAATGCATTATAATAAAAAAATAATGGTAGTGAAAATTATAATTTGACTCGTTGAGTTTCATCTAGGGGATACCTTGTTCATATCAAATTGTAGGTAACTGTAATAGTAATTCATTCATAGTAAAAGTATCGGACAGACATTCTGTAGTAATAGAAAACATACGCTGATTTAACTTCTCCCTCACACACAACAGATCTTACTTTTTTATGAAAAGTTAAAAAATCAAAATACGTAGTTTTCTTTACTCGAACGTTTGAATATTATATAAAATGACCATAATCTCATTTACTTGGATGTATTTTTAAAATCTTTTTGGACTCTCTCATCATTTTCGGATTCTTAAAAATTCCTTTAAAATCATTTTGCTGACGGTAGGCAATTCTAGAAAGTGGGTCAAACAAAGCGGCGAGGATACAATCACTACGACACGCGGAAGGTGAGCTGTAGGTGAGTACGGAGGTGGCGCCAGCGATGGAGGTCACATGGAGGGGGGGGAGGGCCCCCGGGGACAAATGAACGTGGGCGACAGGGGGACAAATGGCGACACGGCGACGCCTCCGGGGGGCCGCTCCGGGGGGACACATGGGCGACGCGCACGCGTCGGGACAAATGCACTCGCGCGGCGCACGCCCGCACGCGAGTGCATGCGCGATGACTTCAGCAGCCCATCACTCAGCCCCCTCCCCCTCACCGCCAGCCCTCAGGTCGCGTGGTTCGCTTTCCCACCGCCTTAGCAAGAATAGGTTGTCGTGCCATGTTGAAACCAGCCTTCATTTGTTACTTCTACTACTACGTACTGTTGGGACATTTATGTCCATTTATGCGGTCACATATGTCATTATGTCAGTAGAAAAAAAGTTATATTTGACACAAAACGGATGAGTTGAAGTTGCTGAAAGAAGAAATCGTCGGCGGTATCACCCAAAATTTTTGTTCTCCTCCGGTGTACTGAAGAAACAGATAAAGGTGGTAACCATGTACTTGTATGTAATACGTAAGTAGACAGATTATTTGCGAAGTGTACGAATATACTGAAAATAAACCCGAGTTCTTGTTGAATGATACCACGACGTATATTATTCATTAATATTGATTAACAAACACACGTTTCGTAGCTGCCTTAACAATAATAGTATGTCGCGGCTGGCTGAAACCAGCCTTCATTTGTTACTTCTACCACTACATATTGTACGGACATTTATGTCCATTTATGTTGTCACATATGCCATTATGCCAGTGCAAAAAATGATGATTTTGTGACGGAAAACACGTTTTGTGGGTGTCTTAACAAGAATAGTGTATGTCGTGCCATGTTGAAACTAGCCTTCATTTGTTACTTCTATCACTACGTACTTTAGGGAAATTTGTCATGCATTAGAATAAAGGTAATGATTTTTTAACAGAAAACACGTTTTCGTATACCTGATAAAGAAAGGATTTTAGACAGTTTTACTGACTTTCGTTTAGTATACAAATAGTAGATTTTCAAATAGTATACAAATCTGTGTATACTTAACTGTGTACTATGGTACTTTCAGCTCAGAAGTAAGTTATACGGCCAACGAATGTATTGTGTTTTATTCGTTGCATTCACACTCTTGTGTCTGAATATGTGAGCATTGGCTCATATTTAACACAAGGGATAGATGTTTTGCACGCTCTGAAAGAAAAATCTTTTAATAGTGAGAGATGAAAAATGGGGTTTTGTTGCTCGTACATATAGTGTATTACATTCACGAATAAATCCTTTAGTCCTTGATGGTATTTTTATAATATCACGTAACCTGACCAATAATACGAGAAAGTTCGTGCTGTTGTGGCACCATTAGTGGAAAGATCAAGTAATATACCGTTGATATAAGGAATAGAACATTTATGTGAGAAATGGAATGTCTGTATCTGTTTTCTATTTTTTAAATTGTATTTCTTTTGATGTAATCTTTGGTAAAAGTTACATCCAATTCACAAGACGTTTGCTTACATAGAACCCAGTGGAGCAACAAAAAAGGAGCTTCAAATACAGCACAACAATTTTACACTCTTTAGTCGGGCGGCATACGTTCTGAGAGGATTCTCGACTTAGGCTGACGAATGAGGTAACCATAAGGAAACGACGATCTCTTATGGGTCATTACGATAGACTCTCGAGATTTATAGAAGCCTAAGCGTTTCTTTAGCGGCATTTTAAGTAGCCTTTCGAGAACTTTTGTCTCGAAGATACTCGTATTTAAAGTAGCTTTAAGTTATTTAAAGTGCTGATGTGAGTGTTTGGGTGTGCCTGAGAGAATGGTGAATGAAAAATGATGAAAATATACGTGGGGAAACGTACTAGAAGTAACGTATCTCCCACTCAAGTTACACATTCTTTTTAAGGAAGGTAGTTTGAAATTTTTCGTCGATCAGTCAAACCACTTCGTCTGGATATAAGGAAACGTTTTCCTGTTTATTGCCGTGTATCTTAGGACGACGCGTAGCAAGACTCGTCCGAGACAAGCATTTAAACCGGTCATTTTTCACAGTTGACAGAACAACTGGACATTATGACCCGACGAGCTCTTATGGGCCTTTTGAGCTTTTATGATAGTGCCGGCATTCTGAAACGATTGTAGATGGTTCCCAACACCAACACAGATACTTTGAAAATCAGTCCAAGATGTCTACCTTTTTCATTTCGCGGAGCTCTCGTACTGTGTTATGAGTAATTTGTATTAGAATTCACATACTGTAGTGAAACTTGAAAAAAATTATCAAATAGGTTTGATAAAAATCAGTCAAAACGAAAGTGGATGATATGGCAACTGACAATGCAAACCAGAACCCCGAGAATTGAAAGTTGACAAACATACGGTAATCTTATTTGGTTTCATAACTCCTGAAATTAAAAAGGAGAAAAAAACTCAATGAAATGTTGCAATATCACATGCACATCAAAGCAAACGGAAACCCAATACCCATCAAATACATTTCACATTTACATATTTTCTTTTACAGTGAGTACTACATTATTAACGTGATTGTATGTTTCATACAGCTAACTATTTTACCAAACAGCAAAGCATTTTCCCCTCTTTACCGTAAATCCATCGCTACAATGTGGTGACACATCACCATCCGATCAAAATTTTCTACCTTATTGAACAAGGGGCATTGTGTAACATTGCAAACAGGTATTTCATTAAAGCGGATTTGAAAGAATATCATATCAGTGATCAAAGAACCGCAATGGCGGACTTATCTGCGTCGAACACCACAAAGCAGCCCATTAGTACGTTATTTACCGAATCTAAATCTGCACTAACGAGGTTTGCAAAACCTCAGCACCACAGATACACAGATACACGGGCAACCCGGACATACTCCTCCACCCCACCCCACCCCACCCCCACCCCCTCCCGAACCCCCACATTCCCCGTCGCCCAATTAGTTCGCAAGTTTTTAATCAGTCCCATATTAATACGATTTGCATCGGTACGTGGTCTGGCATAATTAACAAATATGGCGTTTTATGGGTCGGATGTAACGTGCACGTGTGGGTGATTCCGGCCTGGAGAAAAGTTGAAACATATGCTTCACGTGCAAATTCAGGGGCGACCAGCCGGGGACGGCGAGGGAAGGGCGAGGCACTGCGGTTATTGCCCGATTAGAGAGGGGCCCACGAGAAGAATGGGTTTGTATTTATCAGAGGGTACTATCCGTGGCAGTCGCATTGCGTCGGCGGCGGGCATGGGATAATAGCTCGTAGTTAGGGGTGATGCCCCGTGATGCGAGGGTGCGCGGGCGGCGGCGGGGGTGGGTGTGGAGCCGCAGGCTGTCGCGGGGGCGGAGGAAATAATGGTGTGTGTGGGGGGAGAGGCGGTGAAAATCGGGGGGGGGGGCATGGGCAGTCGGAGTGGGGGCATTGTCGGCGGTGGGGACAGTGACGGTGTCTGTGATGATATTGATGGTAATGACGCTGGCAACGGTGTGATGGTGGCGATGACTGAAATAGCAGAGATGGCAGTGGCGATGGTTGTGGGGGCTCAGGGACCGGGAGCGGGGGCCGTGGGCGGGGGGTGGGGGTGGGGGCGGGGGCGGATGGGGATAGGGGTTGGGGCGGGTCCCCACGCAGTGGCGGTGGCTAGAGGGGGGTGGCGGCACAGGCTAAGGCAGTCGCAAAGGCTGTGGTGGCTTTGGCAGCAAAAGTGTCGATGACGGCGGAGGTGATGGTTGCGTTGATAGTAGTGGTGGCGTACGAGGCTCGTGGCGGGGGTGGAAGCGGTTGCTGTGGCAGCGATGGCGATGATTGCAGTGGAGTCGGTGGAAATAACGGGCTGGAGGGAGCACGTACATACAACGTGTTAACGATGCGCCGCTGCAAAACCGAAAATGATGAGTCGAGACTTTCGCGACGAGAATAGGATTGGTGTATACAGTTGAGCGCTTCAGTAGATTCTAGTGCACTTCCATCGTTCCCACGTCCACGTTAAATGTCCCCAAATCCTCCCGACAGCACAGAAACGCGGTATCTCTCAAACGTTACATCGAATTTTATCTGACACTTTAAATCTTTCGTTTTCTGCTGCAAGTAATTTTGTCTTAGTTATTCATCTCGCATTTCTGTTTGAGCTAAAGTGCTAATCAAGCAGTGGAGCCTCTAAAATAAGAAAGTTAAAAACCGATTTTTTTTCGCCTCAAATTTCTTTTTTAATTTTCCTTATCTCCTCAAAAAATTTTCAGTAACTAAATGTCTTCATAATGCTTATTTTTAATGGTTTTTTGTATATTCGCATATGGTGATTAGTCAAGAAAGTTTCTCAGTTATGTCGCTTCTTTGAATGGGTGTAACAGGTAATCAGTATTTTTTTTTAACCGTTCTAACATTTCGGCAGTAATGAGGTTTTCTGAATTCTGCCTTCCTGACAGAAAAGCGCATGTATCCTCGCCATGAAAATTATGTACTGTAACGTGTACCAGCTGGCAGACAAGATATTAATTGTATCGGCAAAACACTGGCGAGCACGTGTGTGACACTTGTCTTCAGAAATCATTGCAAGGATTAAGCTCCGAATAGGACAAAGGCGTTGAATGAGTAGATTCAATGCAATTAATTTTTCAACACACTGTGTAGCACGACAAAATACCCTTTTATTACATTCAATTCCTAATTCTGTAGTTATAATTAAATATAATATACATACAGTATAATTTTATAATAAAATATTAATATTTAACACAGAAAAAAGCAATTTGAAATATAAATGTTTACAATCAATTTAAATTTTTCAGTACAGTTTGTAGAAAATAATATGAAAACACGATGGTTACACAAGAAATTAACTTTACAGCACCTGTATTCATAAGTATAAACTAGCACATCCAACTAAACCGTAGTCGAAAACCGATGTCGCATTTCGCACCAAATATTCCAACTTGCGTGCGAGCCCTGGGGGATGCAGAGGGGTTCGCGCCTGTCTTGTGGTCGTGCGGTTTCGAGGCGCAGTTGCGGGCGGTTCGTCGCGTTTCACGGGGTGCGGGAGGGGGCGAGGGGGTTATCAGTCTGCAGCGGGGGCGGCCGGCGCGGCGCCATTCGTCTCGGGAAGATACGCCGCCCAGAGACGTGTACAAGGGGAAGTAATGTCGTGATAATGAAGAGAAAGATGGCGGGGGCCTTTTGTGAATGAGCGCGACATTAATTCGCGTCCGAGAGCGCCGCGCCGCGCAGCGCCGCGCCGTGCCGCGCCGCCCTCCTTCCCCCCACCCGCACCGCGCCGCGACAAGCCACGCGCGTCTATCTGCCGCGATCCGGTCGCGTGTTGTGTGCGGATGCTGCCCCAGGCTCAGATTACGACGCCAGTGGGCCGCGTGGGAAGACACGCGGAAAGAATTGGCTGACGTAACAGGAGTTGAACTTCAGTTTTTTTTTCTTTCTTGTGTACGTACAGAGGTGGATCCAGCCGATCATTTTGGGGTGGGGAGGGATCATATATTTTTGTTAATATTACGCATATTTTTTATATTGTGTATTATGTATGCACTGTACATATGATACAATACAATATTATTTAAATAAATACATAATTCTTATGAAATATTTAAATCAATTTTGCCAAATATAGGAAGGGAATTTGAAAACTCGAAGCGTTTTTTTTGGGGGGGGGATGCCATGGCCACCATACCCCCCCCCTAATGGATCCATTATTGTGTACGTACGTATGGAAAAGGTATGTAATGCTTCATTTAGTCTATTTTGAGATTTCATCCTTTTGGGGTTCCCCTGAAACCGGAGAGGGTTTTCTTTCAAAACGTCCGCCCGTCTGTCTGCCTGCCCGTCAGTCTGTGAACAACACTAGCTCTTAAACATTTCGTAGGATATTTTCCGATATGAATATTCGGTCAATCTGCCTAACTCGAAGCTCTGTAAATATTTCTTTAAATTTTGAGGGTACTCTTCATGACGTTCCTGGGACACTTTTCCAATTTTTTTCAAAAAGTTGAGAAAAGGCGGAAAAACTACTTTTTAGGGGCCAATAACAGTTCAAAAGTGTGTGAAACAAAATAGAAAAGCTAGTTCAGTCTAAAGAGATCAGGAAACTAACAAGTACCAGAAAGTCTGTTTCGTTCTCTAACATCACTAGTTTTCTACTCTCTGGCTATCATTCAAATTTACACAAAGAAGTATAATGTTTTCAAAAAATGTGCATGTCATTTAAAGCACTAATTAAAAAATATCTACCTTGAATTATAAAGTTGTAGAAGCGAGTCTAAAATATTGTGTGTTTGAATACAGTTTGAGGGTATTGTATTATATCGGTAATGAGATTTATGTTTTGGATGATGTTATATTCGAAGTGATGCCAAATCTTGAAATATCAAATATCTTTCGTGATCAAATATTTTTCACTGCAGAGTGATACAATAGTGAGGAAATAGGAATATTTAAAGTTCTTAGTAGTATTGTATTAACATTTATATCCATATTTTCTTCTGTGAATGAGAGAAATGTAACAATTACTTTTTTCTATTTAGAAGTAAGCAAATGCAGCAGAATTTTCATAGGAAACGACACTGGGTAAATAACCTATCAAATATAAATTGACGCACAGTTTTTGACGTAAAAAGTATATTTTTCAAAAATAACTGTATTAATGAAGCTTTCATAAAAAAATGTTGCCAAATTACCAATAGAAATAAAAACGTCTTTTGGTAAAATTCGTTTTATAGAGCAAATACGAATAAAAAAATCAGAAGAAAATTTGTTTGTTTTCGTTATATTTTTCTTTGGTTCTCTGGACTACATTGGCAGAGTCGTTTGAAAATTACAGTTTTATGACTTGAATCCATCTTTATAAATTACGTTAATAAAATGAATTTCCCATTTTATATAAGGCTGAAAAGTAGTTAAGATTCTAGGCTTTCATTATGATTAAATTATCAATTCAATTCTTTATGATTCTGCCACTTCTTTATGGATCGAAAAAATATACATATATTCTAGAAGATTTTTTATGGCATAATATGAGTGCCCACTATCACAAATTTGTCAGCCGGCAGTCTCGAATTTCAAAATTATTTTTCAATTTTATTTCTTATTCTTCTTTTATTTATTTCTTATGATTCTTTCTTATTTCTTATTCCATTCTTTTCAATGTTCCGTTTTTCTTTTTTATTTATTTAATTATACGATTCGTTTACTGAGGTTGAGAGGCTGATAAGGTGATTAAGGTCCATGAGTGAGAATCTTTCTAGATTTTAGCAAATTAATGAAATAATGATAATAGAAGCATGATAAGGAGAACGAGAGAACACCCAAAAAACTGTAGACGCAATTGTCAAATGTACAGGCCTACGAATGAATACGGAGCCCAGATTATTATTATTTCTTTACCTACCTACAGAAGTCTTTTTCTTTTTTATTTGTTCCCCAGCTGATGTGGTCCAATTTTCTTTTGTTCCTATTTTGTTTTTTTCTTTTCTTATTTATTAGATATCCTTTTTTAATCTACATTCATTTTTTCGTACGTTATATGTTTCCTTCCCCTTTCTTATCCTATCCTCACCCCTTACATACATGCATTCGCATGCACTACACTGGCACACACGCCGGGAGACCAGTCGGGAGCTTGGAGTGTGGCGTCTTTGCCGGGGCAAATAATTACAGACGTGAACGGCTTGTAAATATTTAGTATTTATTAGAATAAAAATACTCCGACACCAAAATACTATATACAATATTTACAAATACATTTGACCGTTACAAGATGCAACCTTCCCTGGTTACCACCACCGCTGGCCCGTTAATATAATTAATATAATATTTAATAACATACATAATATACATACTATACATACATAATATACATAATAATTAATTACCATATCCGGTGTGATGCACCAGTACCTTACGCGAGCATACATGCGAGTATGCCGCACCGACCGTCACGACGTAGCACGCCGGCTTCGGTTCCCCGCCTCGGTAGCCTATGCATTACAATGCAACGCCGCGCACAACCCACACGACGCCCTACCGACGCGCCCAAACCTGAAGAATCAGAAGAACAGAAGGAAGCTCTTAAGTCGGAGTCCGCTTATATACCCTCTGGGCAGGCTGACGGAACCGCGTCACCCGCAGTGTCCGCCGACGCGTTTCCGCCGGCTTCGTGATTTCCAAGTATGCACCCACGACACGGCACCCCTTCCCATCAGCTCCTTAGCCTTTGTGCAGCCCGGCGTCACTTCCGCCAGCGCTGTCCACATGGCTGATATAGTACGTTTGTACTGGCGACAGATATGACGCCACAGGAGCTTGTCTCCGCTGGGGCGGTGTTCCGCTGGTTGGGGAAAACTCCGCATGCCGACGGTAGGGCAGCGCCGTATCTCGCCATCCAGCATTGGAAGATCACAACCACCTCCCGCGATACAATCATGCACAACATTTACGGGACTATTTACCTTGGCAATTGACGCATCCGAAAGTACCAATCAATCAATCCACTGATCTTTTCCAATTACGTTTTGTTCCTTATTTTTCTTTTCTTATTTCTTCGTTTTCCTTCTTTTCCCCCGTGCTAGCAACCACACGCCTGTGCGTGGGCGTGGCGCGGCGCGTGCGTTGAGGGCTTCCGCGGCGAGCGAGCGTCCCAGCGCCAGGCGAGCGTCGTTCTTGACACGCAGTTTTGCGTGGTTTCTCCGATCAACTCAAGGCGACTACCAGAGCAGAACCCTAAAAAACGGGCCACCGATCGCGCGGCTTCCTCAGGGTAGTGAGAAAGACTTATCGAAAGCTTCTTCAGGGTAGTGTGTGTCACCACCCTGAGGAAGCCTGCGATATGACAGGCGAGACTTCGGCATCTCAGCCAACGACGCGGTGTCACCCGGTCGGCGAAGATGCCATGAACTCGAGCCGCGGAAGCTTACGTGTACATAGAGAAGTGTATTGATTGTTTGATTGGTGAATCCAGTCGCGTCAAGTGGTAAGTTCATTTGTACCGTTAGTGTTGGGGATGTTTTGAACGCGGGACGTAATGGCAGAGATCTTCCCGCGCTCTACACCAATTTCCTTTTTCTTTTTCTTCTTTTTTTCTATTTTTCTTTTTTATTCGTTATCCTTATTTTTCTCCTTTTCTTTTTTTATTCTTATTCTTCATTTATTCGTTCTGACGCGCGGCGCCACGCGCCACTGTGCGTGGGCGTGGGCGTGGCGCGTGCTCTGAGGGCCGGCGGCGGCGGCGGCGGCGGCGTCGCGTCGCCAGGCGCGCGTTGTGGTTGTCGGCCGGTGCCCCTTTCGTGTGACAAGGCTTCTTTACGGCGCTGGCTACGGGGTGCGGAAAGGGAGGCGGCGCGCGATAGCGGAGAAAAATGCGGCCGAGGGAATACGCGCGCGCGGGACGAGCGAATGAATTAAGCGGCGGTTTCCGCTGTGCGAATCAAATGGACCTTCGCGGCCGCTATCTGCAAGGCGGGCTTGTTCGTGAGAGTCGCTCGTACGTTGAGGCACTTTACTTCGCTTAATTTTTGTCTAACAGTAATATATTTTTGTTGTATCGGGAATAATGTTTGCAGCCATATTTGTTTCCTCGGCCGTTCTATACCGTACTGAGGGAAATACATTTATGACTATATAATTATTTTTTTCGATTCATAGAAATTGATAAAAACAAAACGTAGTCTCATCTATTATAGTGGAAGATCGTTACGTATAATTTTACATTGAAGGGAATTTTTTGCTGCTGTGTAATTTTTCTCAATGATTTTCCTTTGAAGTGTTTTGAAAATATTAATTCCTAACAAATGTTTTGTTACAGGGCGTATATTAAATATTTTATTTCATAAAACTGTTGAATCTATAACGAATCTATTATGCGTGGCAAGTCAAGCATTCCATCGCTATAAATTTAATATAAATAAGATTACAGACTACTGCTAAATAGATGTGATTAAATCCCCATATTCTTAGAATTGAAAAGAACGTTTAACTAATTATCAACATAATATATTATATTATAATTATATTTTATATATAATATGAAATGTCTAATGGAATTAAAAAAGTATATCTGTGTGCTGTAGCATTTTTATTATCGTTTTAACCCTTGTAAATGTTATTGACTGCCACAAAATGCAGCCTCATCCATTCTAGACAACAGTTTGTCCTGTTCCATCATCACTCTCTTCCAACAGCAGACTAAAGCTTCACAGCGGGTGAAAGGCAGGTGAAAATTGTCAACCACTCGAAACACGCTGCAGGTACTTGAGAACTGGCTTGGAGAGCACTGTCATCATCAGTCTGCAGGAGACGTAACCGACAGGTTTACACGCCCAGGACGCTATTTTAGTGCATGTGGCGGGTCCCCTCGACAGGGTCTACTGACGCAGGAACGGAATAAATGAAAATAAATTATTCAAAGAGCAGCACCCAGGTGGTCGGTGGGCGTTAGTGTAACCATTAAGACTTTGTTAATGCAAGTTTCATGAAAAGGGTTTCGGAGTATTCAGGCATTTTTTATTCTCGTTGCTGCTTTCTGTAGTTGTAGCAATTCGTACTACGAGACTTGAACATGTATTTAAAAAGGAAAAGGCATGACCTCCTTGTTTTCATCTATTCATCTTGTTACCTGAACAAAGATTAATATGAGAAAAAAGTATCAGAACCTGAGATGTAAAAGAGAACGTGAGCCATTGAATTGTCTGAGTTGTTTCGGTAAATTGTACTGAATTCGATAGTAAATGACGGTTGACACTTACGTTTCAGTACGGTAATTAACACTTTATTTCAAATTCTTGTAGTAATTACCCCCAAATTATTTTCAAACGTTTTTTCTATGTACGTATCATTTACAACAACTTAGACATGGTTATCATTAGTCCGAAAAGATGGTGGGTGACGATTCAATAGATAAGTCAATGTAATGGAGCCTCATCCAACATACCGGAAGAGGTCGCTAAGAGCATCATCTGATGTCACAGTGCACAATGTCACAGACAACTGCAGTCCCTCTGACCGAGAGAACCTAGGTTCGAGTCCTGATGGTAGCAGGATTTTCGGCATTAGCTTGTCAGCTACGTCGAATTCAGTCGCTGTCTGGAGGAGAATTCTAGCGGCCGGCTGCTCTGCTAGGTAGTTTTTCGTGGTTTCCCCGACCAACACCAGGCGAATGCCGGAGCAGTACCCTAAGAAACGGGCCAAGGACCGCGCACTATTTTTTCTTCCCCTTTTTTGTCCTATCGTCACCTCTAACACACACTTTCATTTACATGCCCTACTCTATCGCTTGCCGGGAGACCGATCGGGAACTTAGAGCTTGTGCCGGCTGGGGTGGTATCCAATTGGTGGGAGATACCTGGTTGGGGAAACCCTTAAGCCAACGGTAGGTCGGCGCCGGATCTCGCTATTCAGCGAGGGAAGCTCTTCGCCACCTCTCACAATAAACATGCATTACACGTTTGCGAATAAATGCCTTAGCACCGCGCCTGGAATCGCTAAATAATCAATTACCCCTCCAATACATCCCGCACACTACGATGGGGGGGACGGGTCTTTCCTCCATCCTTCAGCGATGCCGCCGGGAGAGATGGAGGATGCCCAGGGAGGCTGCACCCTGCACCTGTTATAAAATGTCTTAGCCTAACGGTGAACGTCCTTAGGAACTGAAAGGTGCGCAGGCCTAAACAGCATAATACACATGAGGAGCTAATCGCGATAGCGATAGACGAGTCTATCTTTGATAGGGGTAGGTGGCAGAGTCTGGAATGTTACGTGAAAGGGGTCACTACTCATCATGACGGAGTTTCATGGCAAAATATGTCTTCAGATCAGAGGAGCAGGCTAATTCGAAAACGATTGCTGGGGAGGTTGGCAAGTTAATATCAAATGCGGGGTTAAAGATAAGGAGATCTTCTGTGGAGTCTAAGAAAAATGAGGAAGGACGTCGGGGACATCGGAGGAGGCCAGGTTCGCTGGAAGGGAGAGAAGAGGAGAGGACAAGATGAGAGAAGGAGAGAAGAGGAGAGGGCAGGATACAAAGCGGGTGGCAGGTGAGTAGCAGAGTGAGCAAAGTGGCGAACCGCGGGAAGCGATGTGGCAGCTTTGCGGCGTGGTGGTACAACGGCGTCGCGCATGTCATGAAGAACTGGCGGAGCCGCGGTGAGGGGGTGTAGTGTGGCGGCGTGGACTGTCGGAATAGACTGACGGCGTGGACCGCCTGCGTAGCTTGACGGCGTGGTGCGGCGAGGATTGCAGAGTGACGGGGACGGTCGGTGTGGCAGAGAGGCGGGGTGATAGCATGGTGGAGTGGTTGGTGTGGCGGTGTAGTTCGGTGGCGGTGGCGTGGCGGGGGAGTTAAAGGAGACAAGGTAGCCGGATGGCAGCGTGAGGGAGGCGGCAGGGGGCTGGATGGCGGAAGGTGAAGGGGCGGCGGGAAGCGAGGAAAAAAGCGCCGCTAATTAGGTGCGGGTACCGGACGGCGAGGCGGGTTCGGCGGGGCGACGCGACGTGCGCAGCGGGGGCAACGAGGATGGCGGAGGCGAAGGACACAGGATGGAGGAGCGTTCGAACGGCGCGGTGGGCGGTGGGTGGCGGAGCGGTGGCAACAAAGGGCGCCAGCGAAAGCGCGGGGCGGCGGGGGCGTCCTGCAAGAGGTCGATTTACGAGCGTCATAATTACCGGCGCCCGCAAGCGACACCCAGCGGTCTGCCCCCGCCCCGCCCCGCCCCCTGGGCCGTCGCCTCGCGAGCGGCGCCTTCAGCCGCAATTTGCATAGATAAGGGCCTCGGCCCGCCGCCGGCGATCGCCCCGCTGCGCCTCCGCGCCACCTGCCACCAGCCTTCCCGCCACTCCCACTGACCGCGCCGCGCCTTCCCTCTCTGCGACTTCTACCCTTCGTTTCATTCCTTCCGATCTTGTCGCTCCTTCCGTTCCTGCCGCTCCTTCTGTTCCTGCCGCTCCTTCCGTTCCTGCAGCTCTTTTCGTTCCTGCCGTTCTTTTCGTTCCTGCCGCTCCTTCCGTTCCTGCCGCTCCTTCCGTTCCTGCCGCTCCTTCCGTTCCTGCCGCTCCTTCCGTTCCTGCCACTCCTTCCGTTCCTGCCGCTCCTTCCGTTCCTGCCGCTCCTTCCGTTCCTGCCGCTCCTTCCGTTCCTGCCGCTCCTTCCGTTACTGCCGCTCCTTCCGTTCCTGCCGGTCCTTCCGTTCCTGCCGGTCCTTCCGTTCCTGCCGCTCCTTCCGTTCCTGCCGCTCCTTCCGTTCCTGCCGCTCCTTCCGTTCCTGCCGCTCCTTCCGTTCCTGCAGCTCTTTTCGTTCCTGCCGCACTTTCTGTTCCTTCAGCGCTTTTCGTTTTTGCCACTCCTTCCGTTGCTTTGTTGTTACCGCACCTTCGTTTAATGCAGTTCTTTTCGTTCCTGGCACTCCTTACATATCATCCCTTTCTCTCATTAATCGTACTCCTTCCTTCCCTTTCGTCCATTAATCCTACTCCTTTCTTTCCTCCCGCTTCCGGTCCTTTCTCGTCTATTGTTAGTCATTCTTACTGTTCTTGGTACTGCTTCTATTTGTCAAACCGCTTTCACTATCAAATGCTCTCCTCTACTGTTCCTGGTACCTACTTCCCATGCCATACCTTCTTCCTCTCCAACAGCTATTGCTCATGTCAATCCTATAACTACCCTGGCAGTTCTACTGACCCTGATATTTTTATCTTGCCCTACGCCCTTCCTCCGTTCAGATATAAGAATTGCTTCTTTTAAATAAATGTCATTGTTTTCCTCCGCTTAACTCTCATCTGTTCCCTCAACCATCTCTTTGTTCTTCAATGCATTTCACTCGTCATTTCAATCTTCCGTTTAATTCTCCTTTTGTCGTCCTTTTCCTCCACTTCGACTTCTCCAATTGAACATCAACACCGTTTAGTTTGGTTACTTTTTTCTCTCGTGATTTTTCGTTTCCTTTGATGTTCTGCTTCCCGCTTTTTCTTCATTTACATTTTCTTTCTTTCTTCCTCACTTGCTTCCTCCTCTCTGGCCCCTTTCGTTCATCTCATTTGCACTGACCCTCCTCCAATGCTTGCACCACGTTTTCCTTTCTCATGGTCTTGTATCTACCTCTTCCATTTTTTACCTTTTAAAAACTCTATCTTTGCGTCCCCTCATTTTTAATTTTTTTGTAATCGCTCGAAATTTAGCAGTCTTCACATTTTCCTTCGTTTTGTTTCCATTCGCCATTCGTCACTCTCTTCAATATTAATATCAAGCATTTGACATTTTTAATCGTAAAGAATCTTATAATTTTGCAGCTCTCTACCTTATCTAGGAAGAAATATGGTTAGAAACTTTACAATCATTTTGATTAAAAAAATAATTTATACTTGCGAAACTAAGAGTCATTATGATATTTGGAAATATTAATTAGAAATGAAGAATAGTATCAGATTTTTCTCCACTGATCTCTTGTGTATTCGGTATTACAGGACGTCTTCTATCATTATTGAGCCGTCACGTTTACATAACAGTGCAATTTATACAAGAAATTGTGGCAAAAAATAGCAGGTTCCACCCAAGTGATTGCTTCCAAATTTGGCCGGAATACGTGACCAATAATAAAAATATCTCAACTGCACAACAATCATAACGTAAATACAGGTATTTTATTTTTATTTTAGTAAATATTTCTTAATATTGAGAAAGTGACTGAAGTAGACCGTGGGTTGGTGTGGGGACAGCGCCAAGCATGGTCAGGCCGGACCAGGCAGGTCTTGCCGAGTGGGGATGCACCAGAATAGATAGAAGAAGCTGATCAGGGTAGGAATAGATAGTTTCTAATTGATGTGAAAAATGAATACTGGGACAACGCACTTAAGTTTGAAACTAAGAGATTAAATTATATCTTCATCAAAAATTGAAAATTTGATTTCTTTGAAATTTGGTTTTTTCATTTACACACACGGGAAAATGGTAGTTATTAGTTTAAGTGAGAAACATCTTTACTCAAAACCCAGGCAACGCCATGTACTCCAGCAATCTAACACATCGTAATAAATAAATAGCCGAGCAACGCCGGGTTTCTTAAGCTAGTTTACACTACAAAAAGCAAATTTCCCCTCTGAGTGAACAATTCTCTACTACCCCTTGTAAAACGCTCGCAGTCGTTGAGGAAATCTTCTCGTCTTTTACATCCTCGCTTACCATTTCCGCCGAGCTTGAAAGTCACATTACTCGGCTGTTACACGCTCACAATCCCCGCCTCCTCCCACCGCCTTTTCGACGCTCCGCCCTCGGACGATTTCTCCCTTCCTTCGCTGCCTTGGCCTGCACCCACACTGTCGCCTTCATCCCCCCTCCCCCCTCCTCCTCCCCCTCCCCGCCTTCCCCGGCGGTGCCCACGGGTACGCCTCACAAAGCGCCAGGGGCTTTTTTCGTCCGCTCCTTAACGGGCTTTAATTACAGCTCGTGCCCGAACATCGCTGCTTAATTATTTCCTGCAAGAACTTTGCGCCTGCGCTCAAAGTCGCCTCGGACAACTGTCGCGCGGCGCCGCGCCGTCCACTGCCCTGTAATTTAATTCTCCTTGTGCTGGCTGGCGGCGACAACTTTTGATTTGGGTGACGGCGAGGGCGACGACAGCGGCAGGGCTGGTGGGAGCGTCGGGGGCGGCTGTGGCGTAGAGGATGACGGGGCGGCGGCGGGATCAAGAGCGGTGGGAATGGCGGGGGTGGCAAGGGTAGCGGGGGCGGACAGTACGGCCGGGGAAGAGAACAATGGAGCGGCGAGAGTGATGGAGGTGGCGTGGGCGATTGTGGTGATGTGGAAGACGGGGACGGTGGGGGTGATGGGTGTGATGTGGGTAATGGGGGAGATGTGGGTAATAGGGGTGATATTGGCGATGGAGGTGATGTGAGTAATGGGGGTGATGTGAGAAATGGAGGTGATGTTGACGATGGTGGTGATGTGAGTAATGGAGGTGATGAGTGCAATAGAGGTGATGTACGTATTGGTGGTGATGTAGACGATGGAGTCGGGCGATGGATGCCGGGTGGTGAAGTGGTAGTGAGGGATAGGGGGAAGGGGGATCAGGGAGAGTGGGAGCGACGAGAACGGCAGAAGTGGCTGCGCGCCGGGGCCGGACACATTGGTGCGAAATAAGCCTAAATAGGCATATAGCGTTCACACTACAAACATCACTGGTTAAAAAACCGTTATCTCAAATTGTTAACTTTATTAACAAATTGTTAACAATATTTTCATTGTTCATGTGCTCTTCGCACCCTATACTAGTTCTGAAGATTCTGACCCAGAGGTGCCTCAATTTGTTGCCCACATAACAAAGCGGATACATTTTTGTTGGACTGACGTCACGCTGGGGCTCAAAAAAGGAGGGTGTGGTCAAAGTCTTCTTAGACTTTATAGACGAGCCGCTGTCGATAGAGGTAGTGAACGTGGTTAAGTGAGTTTACGCAAGTTAGCACCAGAGACAAACCAGAAAGAGAGCTCATAAAATTGTTGTAAGATTTTCGGGGTAGTGAGTGAGATGTGTTTCATAGCATGGTACAGATCCAACGTAAAAAGTTGAATGAAAACGACGTAATTCATTTGCTAGTATTGAATAAATTGGTTTATGAATGAACTTATAAACATTTTAGAGTATGTTTTACAACAATAAATGTTAAATAAATTTATGCATAAATTAAAGTATGTTCAAGAGTTGAAAATATTACAGAAAAATAACCTGTGCCCATTTTTAATACAGGATTAACAAAAAAACTGAGTTAAAAAATGTAATAGACAAAACGTAACACCTCCAGATGAATACTACTCTAGGGTAGATATCACGGAGAGGTAAAATTCTCTGACGGTTTAAATAGAATAGGAGGGTGACGTGAGATGCTTGTGAAATAAATGCATAATGGATTAGACATTTATTAATGCACGCCGTAGAATACATTCTAGAGTTACAGGCCATTGTTTGGTTCTCAAGAAGCTGTGTTTGCGAATGCCTTTCTTAACATATGCAGTTTTAGTTAATTTTATTGCACAATAGTTTATTCTTATTAAATAGGGTGACAGCAGAAACTTCTGAATTTTGACAGACTAGGCAACATTAAATTAAATTTATGTAGCGAAAGTTGTACACAGTGGATACTGTGGAATCCGTAAACATTAGATCAATCTTCGAGGTTTGCTGAAGTAAACGGAAACAAGAGAGTGAGTGAATATTTTAAAAAGTGAGAAGCTGGGGTCAGTGACTGCGAAGAATGCGAGGAAAGAATGCAGCAGTAGTTGCAATCTTGTTGCAAAGACTGCAACAGTGTCGGGGCAGTTATCAAAGTGCGGACAAGGGTTGGGATGTGAAGGGGAACGGGGAAAGTGCGGAGTGGGTGGGATGGGCAATTAGGAGACGACGGGGTAGGTTAAGGCCGGGATAGGATGGGCGTGGGAACATAAATCAGCACTCGTTATGGGATCAGGAAGAATCCAGTGGTGGCATTTTGGTTACATGGTGGCCAATATGGGGTGAGGATGGGGTCAGGGGAATCGGGAGGGGTCCGGGACGGGATCGGGTTGAGGTCGGGGAGAGGTGGGAATGGGATCGGGATGGAGTCGGTGTGATGTCGTAGTGGTGTCAGAGTGGTATCGGGGTGGCGTCTGGGTGGCGTCGGGGTGGGGTCGGGGTGGGGTCGGGGTGGGGTCGGGGTGGGGTCGGGGTGGGGTCGGGGTGGGGTCGGGGTGGGGTCGGGGTGGGGTCGGGGGTGGGGTCGGGGTGGGGTCGGAGTGGGGTCGGGGTGGGGTCGGGGTGGGGTCGGAGAGGGGTCGGAGTGGGGTCAGAGTGGGATTAGAGTGGGTTCGATGAGAGGTCGGAGTGTGATCGGAATGGGCTAGGAGTGGGGTCCGAGTAGGGTTGGGTGGGGTCTGGTATGCTCGAGGTGGGTCGGAATGTGGTAGGATGGGATTAGGTGAAAGCGGGGTGGATTCGGGGCTGCGCCGCGGGGTGGTCGGGTTGATGTTGGTGCGGCTTCTGGTTGGGGGAGGGGGATGCAAAATCGGAGGCAGCAGCAGGGTGAGCACCGGAGACGCGAAGGGGTGGGGCGGCGACGCGGCGGTTTCTTTGCTGCCTGGGTCCGAGGCGGCGATAAAGCGCCGCGGGGGCGGGCGCAGGGCCGGAGGACAAGCCGCTGGAGATCGATGCGCGTGTAAATCTTGCGGTCGAGGTGGACCGGCCGCGCGCGCGGTGCCCGGCCGCGGGCATTCGCGTCTTCAAGAGGATGTGTGCCTTGCGCCATCGCTACTCTCGCGCTACTCCGGCGGATAACGACATTACATTAAATCAATATTACTAATCAGTTTTCTGACGATTGCAGTAATGTTTCTAAATACTTGTGTAGAATCCTTAAGAATCCAACCCACACCCGAATAAAAAATAAATTCCCTCTTAAAGCCTTTCTCAAAATCTTAGCCAACCATGAAATTGAACCCTGAGGTTCTCCCCTAGAGTATCCTCTCCAATGTATAGATTAAGTTAGGTTAGATATTGTAACTAACATAAGTCGAAAAACACATCTGTGAAGAAATTATAGTAAACGATTAATTCCATCAAGAGCAAATAAATATGTTAAAAAAAGGTTAGAATCCCTGAGATAAACGTAGCTATAATTGTTATTTTCATTTCATTATCAGATTTCGCCCTTTAAAACTAGTTTGATACAATTCAGCTGGCATGGTTGACACTAAAGATATTCCCTTGTGAAATTGTCTTCCTTTACAAGTTTTCCAAAATGACTGTATCTGCTGTTAGTAGACAATCTGGGCGAAATAATTTAAAATTGACAGAGTTGACATTTTTTGCAATATTCAAAATCACTTATAGAAATGAAACTATGGAATATCCTCAAATTCACTGGATATTTCTTGATGATGTATAGAAAAACTGCTTTTCTGTCTATCCTTTAAAAACATTACTCATTTCCAAAGAAACAATATTTCATATAACGATCTGTACATATTTATATTTGTTACGGATACAATGTAAAAACAATCTCTTCAGAAAATACGTATGTAAATTGCATTTTTCTTTCTCTTGAATTTCACTAAAACATTTTATCCTCAAATTCTCAATCTATTTTTTTTCTCATCTAATAGTTTATCACAAAAAAAATTATACTAACAGATGTAGAGTCTACCAGAACAGACGACATCAAGCATCTAAATTTCACGAAGTTTTGTTATCCAAAGTTCGAAGATCACGCTCAGAATCTAGACATTAAAAAAATAAAAAAAAATAAAAAATAAAAAAAGACAGTCTGGGTTCAGCGGCGCGGAAACGGGGACGCGTGGCCGTAGCGCAGCGTCGATAATTAAAATAACGAATTAATTGTAGCGTTAATGGCGGCGCGTCCGCCTCGGCCCGTTGCCCTCCGAAGCGCGTGAAAGCGATTGGCGACAGCGGCGCGCCGTCACGGCGCCTGCACCTGCGACACCCACGCCCGCCCACAGACGGCGCCTGCACGGGCGTGCGTCCCGCGGGCAACTCTTCCGAAGGGGTCGCCCATACGTTGCGTAACGCTAAAGAGGGGGACGGGGCTTGACGCAGCGTTACGCTGCGTTACGCAGGGCCCCGACTGCGTCCCGCGGGCAACTCTTCTGAAGCGGTCGCCCATACGTTACGTAACGCTAAAGACGGGGGACGGGGTTTGAGGCAGCGTTACGCTGCGTTACATCGGGCCCCGACTGCGTCCCGCGGGCAACTCTTCCGAAGGGGTCGCCCATACGTTACGTAACGCTAAAGACGGGGGACGGGGTTTGACGCAGCGTTACGCTGCGTTACATAGGAGTATTCGGTCAGTGTTACGTAACATTCAAATTTTTTTAACATATGTTGAAATACTTCTTTTTTTGTGATACTAAATCATTAAAATAGTATCTAATTAATTTGTTTTAAAACAAAATTATTTAAAGGTAATAGAAGTGGTTGGACAATAAATGGAATTTTTGTATCAATTTTGTTTTGGATCTGTAATATTACGAAGAAACTATTCAAAACTGATATGTAGTATTTTGTACACTACTGTTACGCAATAAGAGAACGTACCGTAGAGCATGCCCTACTTTAATTCAATAATTTTATGACTATAGCCAATGAGCATCCATCAAACCCACAAAGGTGGCACACGCCAAGTGCCAATGCCAAATAAACTGAACCGCGTCATTATTTAAATACTCTTTGAAGTTTCAGAACTCCAGACCACAAGCTCGGTTTACCACACATTACAATTACTCGTTGAGAATTGATTCCGGGCCCGATAACTACTCAACTCATTTGTACTGTAAGTGTAGAGTTTGTTGTACGCCGGATGGTGGCGGTGGTGACCCGCTGAAACGGTAGGTTTGGCGCCACCCTTCACTTCGGCATGCAGGGATTTTTCCCTACTAGGAATCTTCCCCAGCGAGCCACCGCCCCAGTCGGAACAAGATCTACGCTCCCAACTAATCTCTCGACGTGCGGTAACATTTCGTATATTCCTGTGTTTATTTCCGTTGTAAACAATTAACGGATAATGTTCCTTCCTTGTCTGTAATTTGGTTAGCAATGGGGATATTGCAAACGAACGGAGAGGGAGAGAATTGATTGAAATTCAACGTTCTTACATGACTATTGTAACATGCAAAAGTGCTGAAGTTCATTGTAATAAAGATTTTCAAAAGAAAATGTATGTGACAATGATAATGGATGTTATGGAATACAATAATTTCAGCTGAATTGTTGCTACATTAGAAAATTGGTAGTGGCGGCAGATGCTAGGGTGGTAATCTTGTACGTGTAAGTGTAAATGTGTGTGCAAGGGGAGTGAAAGGGACACGGATAAGGAAGGAAAGATCGCGCGAGCTCCGTTGCCCATTTGTTAGGCTACTGCAACGGAATTTTGTCGGGAATTGATAGAAAAGGAACGAAAAACTACCGATTAGGGCTACCACCTGCTAGAATTGCCCTCAAGACTGTGCTTGAATTCGACTCGAATTACTATCTGTTGTCGAATATCCGCCAATGAGGGATCTTGAAAACTATGAACTTCCTTGAAAAATACTGGGGAGACAACGGTGATACCTCTGAATTTTCAAATTCGGTACAAACTACGGAAAAATATTTATTCTTCATCTCATTCATTCCTTTAACGTTAATCTAACTGGTCTCGTGATTATTTTGTGTTATGCGGTGGCGTTCTGCGATGTACTCGCATCATGGAAACGCTTCCAAACCAACATATTGCCTGTATTTCCAACAGTGACATAAATACTACATCTGCAGCCAATGTGCTGTCATAGGGATATTATATACATGTGAAAATACGCAAAACGTTTTTGCACATTAAAATCGCAATATCATACAACATGTAAACAAAAATACGATGTGTATTCGTCGAAAAAATAAACAAATCGTGAGTATTGTAGTGAGTACGTGAGTACGTGAGTATTTAGAATACTTCTATATTGTACCAAAATATTCTCTGCCGATTCTAGTATGCGTACCATCATATACGATTTTCGTTTCCTATTGAAGAAAGTAAACGGCCATCATATTCTGTGTCTCATTGTAAGCAATCAGATCCCTTATCATCCCACCGTAATTGGTGGTTCCTTCGTCTGAACTACTTCTCTCCTGAGAACGTACAAAATTACTGTCAAGTTGTTTACTGATCATTGTACAAATTGCAGTTCTATTGATGCAATAACAGTCTATATGAAGACTGTCGTAACAGTCTCAAAATATTCAAATTAAAATTACAAGTTAAGAGACGAAATTATTTTATTGCTTTCAACACATTTTTCACGTTTTATTACTAAATACATTTGAGTTTTTGACAATAATACAGTTTGTGTTTTAAATTGTAACATTATTCATCATGACATTACGAACACTGGGAGCAAACATTTTCAGTAATTGAACAAGAATTATTGTACTATATAATTTGACCAAAAACTAATGTTGTATTGAAATAATAATAAGTAAGAATTACAATAATTATTTGAGAAATTATTATTCTCAACATTAGGGAATATCTCATGTCTGTTGAAAATGTATCATATCCAAAGCTTTAACCTAAACCCAAAATTGACATCGAATTGCATCTTAAATTTGTGAACATCCCTCTGGTTCATCAAAATAACTGAACGCCTGTTTGGACCCTGCATATCTAAATTGAGCTTACACAATATTCGCATGGAGTTTGTTCTATCGCGTGCAAACAAGTCGAAATGTCCATGTCGAGGGGAAATGTTGACTATGTTTTACTTGAAAACTAGGACACCGTTTTAACAGAGAAAACAAGCAAATAAATTGCGAAATGACCGCAACATTCACAAAACAGAATTTGACAGCCATTTGCATTTTCTTTCTTTCTAATTTTTTCTCAATCATTAGGTACAATGCAGTCAGCCACTATGAGAATATTGCATTGTCGCACAAATACTGCTACGTTCAGTACATACAGTATGACGTGCACTTCCACATTAGTTTTCGATTTTAGCGCCCGAACCGGCCAACCGGCACATATTGCGAGCACGTTTCACAACGAGGGCATACATTTGTTCCAAATACCCACTTACAAAACAGTTCGACTCGCTTCTACGAGAGAGACATGATTTTGCAATGTTCGCGCTGTTTTCACCACAGTGTGCCGTTCCTATGTCCCACTCGCAGTTCAATTCATTTCTATGTTTTTCGAACAAAACAATGGATGTATTTTCACTCACCGCCGACATTTGCTCCAACACGTGAAATCAGTTTCCGTGCGCCGCTCTGGGTACTAACCTAAAACAAAACAGAAAAGCAAATGAGTTTCGCGTCCAGGTTTTTTTTTTTTTTATAAAATTGGTTTGCGCTGCATACGGACAATACACGGGAATTTGAAACCCAATTGCGGAATGGAAATAGCCCAAAGAACCAACAGCGTCGCCGCCCCTGCTCCGCCCCGCCCCCATCTTCGTGACTGCAGGAGGCCGCAGCACAAATTGCAACCGCACGCTCCTAATCCTGTGATAAACCTTCCGTTCCCGCGCCGCACGGAAATCCATGCCTGCGGAGAGAGGAGGATGAAAAGAAGGAAGAGGAAGTCGAGGAGGCGGAGAGGGTGGAATAGGGTCGTTATCGGTAGGGATCCGGCTAACGCAAGGTCAATACTAGGTCAAGAAAGGTCAATGCTAGGTCATTACTAGGGCAAGATATGTACTATTGGAAGATAATGAATGTTTAAGTAACGGGAATGGATTTTTTTTAATTTCTCAGATTGTTTGTGGTGCATTAGTGACTGTATGAATCATTTACAGCAATAGGCAGCACTTAGATGTCAACAAGTGGATGTTGAGTTGTGATACGTGCAAGATTTGCAAATGATAATGACGGAAAGTCATTGAGAATTTTCAGTTTCATTATTTTGGTCAGATAGAGTTAGATTCTCTTAATGTTTAGTAGCAATGCCTATTGTTAAGACCTATCTTCCATCACCTATACGTGTTCGTTTGTAGATGCCCCTCATAAGTTACATTTTAAAAATCTCAGATACTTAACAATAAAATAGTCATAAACTATAAATGGAGGTAAGTGTTTACCACAAATCTAAATACTCAGTTGCGCAATGTGAAAAACTTGTCTAGGGTTTCTTCCAAACAATACGTAAACACAACCTAAATGGCCTTATGGAGTGGCCGATACATTGTAGTTCATAAAATAATATTTATCTTAATGTACTCTTATAAGAGTTATAATTTTGAATGTATTACATAACATTTATTCATTCACGTTTTTGCTAGCATAATTAAATTAAGTGATTATTCCAAATTATATCAATTTTCAGATCACAGAAAACTGATAGCCAACATAGAATGTTCAATTGTTGGAAATGTGAAGTGATGTGCTGTAATAAAAAAAATGACTAGACATAAACACTAATCAAAATGTATTAGATCAGAGTAACAAGTGCCGTGGAATATGCGACTGGGAAAAAGTAGTGATGATGATTGTCCGACTCCCAGCTTAGGCGACTAAAGCCCTACTGGTTTCTAGACAGAACAAAGTCGGCCGTTTACCTTTTTTCTCCACTGCATGAAGTATTGTAGGACAGCCTTCAAGTACGAATAATTATGATATGTGAATTATATGAAGGGACGAATGCCGTTCACTTGAGATACCCAGTGGCATGAGAAAACCCATCACGACACAATCTCAAAGAGAAAACACCCTTACTCCTCACGGAAGTGGACCCCGCAGCCTTCAGCTTCACATTCGTGGACGTAGCTCCAAGTCCCTGGACCATTGAGATGGACGGAAGAAGTTAGAGAAATAATTTCTCGAAGAGTGCCTGGTCTGTGGGATAAAGAATCTTGAGTCTAAGTGAAGCAAACAGCTGATACAGCCCCTTTGATCCACCGCGACTGCGGCTGCGGCTGGCGGTGAGCCGTGAGCTAGGAAGGCGAAGTGGGTCTTGGAGGGCGGAGCGGTCGCGGGGGCGGCCTACGGGGGCGGGACGTGCAGATGCTAGGATACTCAGACGCCTTCTGCAGAGGATCATAAAGCTAGGACAGCGCCGGCGGGCGAGGCCAGCGCCGTTGGGGCAGGAGGAGTGGGGGCGGGGAAGCGGCGCCACATGTTACGGCTTCCGATCGTGACCGGAGCCGAACGTGACGACCTAGCGGCGCACGGAGACTCAGTCCCCGCTACCGCCCACCGCCGCCCCCACCGCCCACCGCCGCCCCCCACTCCCCCGCCGCCCCTGCCGCCCCCGCCGCACCCACCGCCCACCGCCGCCCCCGCTGCCCCCGCTTCCCCCGCCGCCCCGGCAACCCCCGCCACCCCCGCCACCCCCCGCCCCACCGCCCGCTGCCCCCGCCCCCCACTACCCCGCCGCCCCGGCCGCCCCCGCCGCCCACCGCCGCCCCCACCGCCCCCTCCGCTCCAGCCTCAATCGTTCCTAGCCATCTCCGCTAAATATAATTGCTCCTCTGTGGAACACGTGCCATCTGTATCTCCGATGTCGAAAGCAGTACGAAATTATTTCTTTCGTCCAATAAATTTTATAACTAGAAAAATCTTCAATGAATGCATGGATTTGAAGGTGCACTAATGAAGTTTTCCAATGTCATCGACAAATTACATTATTAATCGATAAATATTAAACGAACAATATTTATTTAATTATTATTTAAATACCATGACTGTTACAATTTTGAAGCAGTCTACTTCTTTGCGTACAGAACAAAACTGAAAATTCAAGTAATAAAAATATTGTTGTTGTTAATCCTATAAAAGTTAAAAAGGCCAGACGAAAATATAAGGGAAAACAAAACACGATTAAGAAAAAGGCGATGAAGGAGAAATAGAGGGCAAAGGAAAAGAACACATCATTACTTGGGTAACTCAATATGCTGTGCATTTCGTCCGCGTTGTGGCGTGCACTTCGCGAAGCTGTAATTCCACGACTGCCAGGTCAGGGGTATCTGGAATTTATTTTTACGATGCGACCTCGACTTTAAAGAGAAAGAAAAATGGTTCAAACACTTTTATATAATGGATTCTTTTAATAGAGAACAGTAAACATAATTACGACTCACGGCGAACGATATTCTCGTCGAGTCATGAATGAACTTCCTGGCATTTTAGATCCCATAACGGAGATTTTCAGAAATATTACATCAAATAGCGACAACGTTGCGGAGAAGAAGATTTAATTCATATTTATATAATGGATGCTAACTATAGTAAATATTCGATATTACTACGGCCAGACACTGTTCGCGAATGTCTTTTTTTATTTCGAAGTTCAGAATAGTGATTGGCATGGGCGAGCGGCATTCCAAACTAAGAGAGGATATGGAAAATAAAATATGTTACTTTAATTACTTCAACAAGGTTGTAGAGTAAGCGTAGAGATGGAGATACTGACAAAATCAGGTTCCAGCATGATCGTTTCTCTCTAAGCGATGAGGATGTATGGATACATAAATAATTAGAGAATAGAAAATTAAAATAGCATTATCACAACATAACTAAATATTAGTAAAGTGTAAACTAAATGAATAATTAACAAATATGAAAATACATAGAAAATAACATAAATTGAAATATCTAGTGCCCTATTCAATCTCATTTCCACCCCTGTAACAACAGTACTTGTCATTGCTTATTCATATCCACGACTAAAATGTAGCAATACTAATGAAATCCTTATATTTATTTAACATTAAAAGTTGTGAATGTATAAGGGGAGTGGTAACGGTTCAATTAAGTAGTTACAGATACCTCTGATAAAATGAATATCACAATTCGAATAATTTACATTAGAGATTTCTTACCTTAGAAATGAATTCTATACTTTGATTTTAAGAGTACGATTAAAACCGAGTCACAAAAACAATATTTTTCTTATTTTTAACCAATAGAGTTTCATGAAAGAAAATAAATTCAAAGAATAGGTAATTTTTTAAACCAAAATATCTAAACATTTTTCTCAATCGATGTAATATTTACAACAGAAGTAGCAGCCCCTCACACTGCCGCTCAAATATCATGGAGGGTACCTCGAACGTCGGTTAACTCGGAAGTATCACATCAACTCTTATAAATAAGCGCCTCCGGTTTGTTCGAAATAATCAACTCTTATAAATAAGACCTAAAGGAAATCAATCTCACTATATCGTTACTCAAGAGAGCATCATCACTTAAACTTGCAAACACCATTCTATTATACTAAAGTGTCATTCCCTCCACTTTAACTTACGCCTCCTCAATATGGTTTACAACATCCCTACTAATCTCAATCGCCTTCAGACACTTCAAAACAATTTTCCCCTTTAAATCACTAGCGCCCCCTGCTTGTTCGAAATGATCAACTTTACCGCGATCTTGGAATTCAATCCCTGATATCGGTCATAAAACAATTAAACCACTTTTTCTATCAGTCTCAAATTACAAATAATTTTCGATAGGAAGAAAACATCCTCACGTTTTCCAAAAAAACATACCTCAACGATGTCATAAAATAATAATTCCCTTTCCCCGTTATCCGCTCCACCATCCCGAAAAAATAATAACAGAAAATTCAAATAAAATTTACATGAGCCCAATTGGGTTAACCTCAAATATAAATAATGTATCAAATGTATGAATTGTGTTATTTTCTGAAACCATCACATGCAAAGCCTAATGGTTAACCAGTGAATAAACATAAATTTAAACAAATAAAGACGATTCTCAGTAGTACTGCGACTAGTTGCTCATATTCTCTCAATTCCGTGAAAGTTGAGAAATAGAAAAAAAATAACACCCTCTGGGGAATAGCAAAATAAAAATATCTATTTATACATAAATTGTTTTCGTAGACTTAATTAGGAGATAATAGAGATGACAAAACAAATCTCATGAGTAGAATGACACAGTGCAAATAAATCACGTTTCTTGGCTTATAACCAAATCTGAGTACTAATTTAAGGTAACTTGTATATTATAACCCTCACACTGCGCGGGTGCTGTTTGTCTAGGCACAAACGGCGCCCTGCGGCACACCCTGTGTGCAGCGCGCGGATTGAGCGGCCACGCGGAGGGAGGGGTCACGACCCCCCGAGGGGGGATGGGCGACCCCGAGCGGACCCCGACCCCAGACCTCCGGCAGCGGTAGCGCGAACCTTCGCAGGGAAACCTGAATTTACGAGCGCACCGATAATGGGAGTGCTGCGAGGGCGGTGGGACCAGGCGAGGCCGGGCGCGGCGCAGCACCGCGAGGCGGAGAGCAGATCAAAGTGGTGGAGGAAACCGCGGGAGGGGTAAGGGCAGGAAAAGGTAAAAAAGAAGAAGACTATGCGGGCGGAGGTGCGGGGCGGAAGGGTAATGCGAAAGTTTCTACTCATGGTTGGGGAGATAAGTTGGAGATTATCTGTGTGCTACCAAGAGAGTGGCCCCGACCGTTGACCTAAGAAATACCGCACTCCTTAAAACGTTCGCAAGTTTTCAATAAGCGGTAATCGCAAAATTTGAGGCGTTTTAGGGAATACATGACAATATGAAGCTAGTTAGGAATCATGGTTCGCTTTTTACTCTTTAAAGAACATAAGTACTCAAGACTGCCTTCACTGGATTTTAATCTATTATAAATCTAATAAAATATGCTCGTGAGCGTTGATAAATATTTTTTTAGAGAAAATTATGTTTAAATAATATAATATTGATTGAAGTATTCTTTAATTAAAAATATGGCAAATATGGGGAGAGGATTAATGAAACTGTAGGTAAACAAATCCAGATAAGTAAGTAATGATGAAGTGATTAGATACGTTTGAAATGATGAGTGACCATCGTAATATAATTGAAGTGGTTCTTCAATACTCGAATGATGTATGTACTGGTGTTCTTTGTTATTTAACGGGTGGCACTACATTCCCAGGAGACAGAATTGACGTTGCCCGGAAGCTGGAAATCTTAACATGTCCGTCATTGGGTCACACGGAATAGAAGTCTGCGTCGAGAATGGTGACGATATGGTGAACATTGAGCATGAATATGGAGAAGGTTGTAGGCCGAGAAATGGGATAACCCCAAGGAAACTTACCGGAAACCCGCATTGGTCACCACTTGTTTCCCTTAGATCGGAAAGGGAACGTTAGGCAACACCAGGTTTGAAAATTAAGCGGTCTGGCCGTTACATCACGAGTCACCTCGGTCCTTTCCTGTGTAATAATGTGATGAGGATGCGGAGAAGAAGGGAATACTGTAGAAAATGCAATGTGTCTTCAGTTGCCGCAATGGTAACGATGAATCATCTATCTAAACTCACCTCGAGAGTACAATCATTCTACCCCTCGAATATTGCACATGATCCGAGATGACAAGAACATTTAGTAAATAACTTGCCCGCAGCAGCAAATATGCAGTTGAACAAAACGTCATAAAATGTTGTTTTTTTTTTCAAAAGTAGCACACACTGTTTAGGAACAACAACAAAAAAACTGTTGTATAACATTGCAATAAAATAAATATTTTAGCGAGAACAGTCTTCGTGAGTACTACAATAACATAGTATAAATGCACACACAGTACAATAGGTCTTTACATAGCAAGAACATATAAAAATTGCTGTTCTATGATTCAGCACGAAAATAGCAAATAATTAAAGGCGGATGGCCTGTTCTTTGGAGTTTTGCATGACGTCAGTTGTGACGTTAGCAATGTCGCTACGAGTATGCAAATTCATTCGTTTCACGCAGTAAGTGAATAGGCGAAATAAGACATCCAATATTTGCATTTTTAGGTCAAAATGAAACTGATTTATTGTTTTTGGCTATTTTCCGACTTCCTGGACATCTAATAAAACTGCACACACCTCTCAAAAGGCGGAATAATTTTCTGTCGCTTCTTGAACGTCATGGGGATTAGTAATTCAGATGTCAAAGAAGACGGTAGAATGGTAATACCATATCACAATAAGTGCGAAGTGCTGAGCGAATACTTAGGGCTCTACATACTATTTCGAGAGACTACGATTTGAACAACAAACCAAAGGATGAAAACGCACAGCTACAAAACGGTACGGTTACGGGTTGCCCCATTTGATGAACGATTTGACGCTTCTGATTAAAGTAATTGCAAGCTGCTGGCAGCGGCGAAGATCACAAAAGAAATGAATGACCGGCGCGGTCGCCAAATATGACGCGTCGCTGTCACCGTTACGACAGCGATTGTGGGAACGTCAGTGACAATGGGCTCGACGGCGGAGTGGGCGGGACCCGGGAAAGAAAAACCTGCAACGGCCGGAACTGACTGTGCTGTCGCCCCAGGCCCCGACTCTGCCAACCCCACTGATACCATCACCACCACCATCATCATCACTTCCTCCACCTCAACCTCGGCCCAGCACTCGCCAACAACCTACACGCCTGTAACTCCCCCTTTGCCTTCGCCACTACCCCCACCGCCGCCACCTCCTCCTTTTCTGCCTTCCCCTCCTTCACCTCCTCTGCCTCCTCCTCCTTATTCTCCTCCTCCTCCTCCGCTCCTCCGGCTCACCCATGGCCTCACTACTGCCTCTGCCCAAGCGTCCGCATCCGTCTGTAATCCTGAGCCCTCGCCACCACCCCACCTTCGACTCGTCTCCGCTCCACCTCCACAACCGCCTCCGTCCCTCCTTCGCCCCTTCTCAAATTTTTACTCCTCCGCCCCCGCACCTACACCCGTCCCCGCCTCTGACACCATCACCGCTTCTGCCCTCCCCCGCTCCCCCTGCCTTCGCCACCACTGCCGCCTCAGCCATCCCCAACGCCTTTGCTTCCGACATTGTGACCACGTTCCCCTCCTCAACCTCTGCACCTCGGCCTCTGCCCCACGCCGTCTCCTTCATCACCTCCTCCCCAGCCACCTCTATTCCGCCCCCTCCTCCCGCGCTTCCGTCCTCACCTCTTCCCGATTCATCTCTGCCTCCATCCTCCCCTCCTCCCTCCAGCCGCCGGCTCGTGGTCGTTCTGGCGAATAATTCGGCTGCGTTTTGATTTAGTGGCCGCGGGGCCTTATTGATTAATGTGGCTTGACGTTATTTTTAACGATTCGCGCCGGCCGCCCCGCCGGCGTCGGCGATTGGGGCGCCACCTCAGCAGCGCAGCGGGAAGATTCCACCCCCGCACGTCCTTCAGGTGAGGCAATTTGCTATCCTTATTACTAATTTCTAGGGGGCGGATTTTAATGACGTAAAACATTACCAAAAATTGTCAATATATGCTCTTAAAATGCTTTAAAAATGCCCTAAAAACAAAGAAAAATGACATAAAAAATTAACAAAACCATTTCAGATGAATTTCAGGCTTCTTTGTTTTGTTCAAGTGAACTCAGCTTGCGAACTTTTGGTTTGGACTGTTCTCTAAACGAAAATTTCTGCTTTTATTTATTGTAAAATCGGCCGAACTGACAATGGCGGTAATAAGTGTCACAGGAATCTTAGATTACATAGTTCTCACAACGGTTGACATTATAATAATGAACGAAGAAAGTGAGTGGTCTACTGGGGAATTCTGTGGTGAACATTTGTTGCACCTCGTATATACGTTTGAAGCAAGTACCATTAAAATGATATTAAAATCGATGAGATTAGCGAAAAGTGCATTAAAAGTGGCGTAAAAATGACTTATTAGTCGAACTCGGAGAACAAGGCAAAAAAATGACCTATAAAAGTGATTCATTTTCTTTCATCATAACATCAAATGATTTTCTATAATAAATGGTATTGTCCTAAAGTTGAAAGAAAAAAAATGACATTTCATTAAAATCCGCCCCCTATTAATTTAACCGGCTGTTGGTCGGATAAAAGCCCTTGAGAAAAATTGTTTATATTTAATTGAATAACAAAATCTTGCATTAAACATTTTGGAAATAGTTTATCGTCCGGCAAAATTACTGATAGTCCGAAATCAATATTTTTACCAGTTCAAAGTTTCAATAATAATTATGCAATATTAATGACTGATTGGAAGATTTTTGATTCTTAAGAAAAAATATAACTGACTGACCCTGACGTTCACAAAACGTTCATCATTTATGGTTTGAGATAAGTCTAACAATCTTGTTTATCGTTTGAGGTAAGTATTAATTCTGATTTATAATATTTCACAGTAATGCGAAAAGCGACACCTTTATTTATTGTATTGTAAAATTTCATAATAAATCCCTTCCTATGATAGTTGAAGTGTGTTATTTCTGTTATGCATTTATTATTGATTTCTTGTTTGTGTTAATTCTGATTTATAATTTTCCGCAGCAAAGTGAAATAGCTACACCTTTATGAATTGTATTGTGAAACTTGGTAATAAATACCTTCGTCCGATCGTTTAACTAATGTGATATAAATAAATCCTAATTATACTAACCATATTATTATACATCTTTTCAAAAAATTAAAAAAAAAATATTACTCCCTTCACAAACACACGATCGTAAAGAGCATGGCAAACGTAATATCTAGCCACACAGTACAACCGACGGCGACTGGATAAAAATTCTCTTTGAGTGCGTCATCCAAATTTGAATGCCAGATTCCCCGCTCCCCAGTCAGGTCCAATTACTAGTTCCAATGAAACATGCATGATATGTATAAAATAGAGTAACTTGACACTAATTCAGTGGCTGTTGAGCTGTCACTGAATGTACATGACCAAGCCTCGCCACCATCTGTTGAGTACCCCTCTTGATTCGTAATACGTATTTAAATGATGCGGGCTTGTGATTATGAACCATGTGGGCTGGTTTATCCGGTGAACCCCTGCGACCACACACAGCGACCAATGGCGCCTTTATGATCTTTCCAACTGAGGCGGCGAATAAAACTTACTGGGCCACTCATATTAAACGTCTCTAAATTGTGTTTATTCCCTCCCCTACATGCTGAGTTAGAATCCAACTTTTAGCGTTCATATTTATTCCGAGATAATCCAAAAGTCCACTTATAAAATCGATTTAATATAAAATCTTGTAGAGAACATCAAGATTTCTGCGTTTGAGGCAGAAACGTAAAAGAAAACATCTACTTACCGGAATTTATTTCAAAAGATCCTCAATTTCTTTTGTCGAGAGCCCCGAAACTCTTAGCCAATAAGATTCCCTCACGTCCCAATCCCGTGCAACGACCAAAAAAATACACGTTAAAAGTTCCAACAAATGACTCTTCAAATATTCAGCAATAAAAAGGATTTTCCGAACACTTTTTTATATCACACACAAAAAAAATAGAACGGTAGCGCACGCCAAAGAGAAAACTCGAAAACATTCCCCCGGTCCGGCGACCAAGTTTTATTGTGACGCCCTCGCGTATTTCTCCATGCAATGACATAGTCCTCCCCGTCCTCCCCATCCTGCCACGCCTCACCCCGTCCCCTCACATCCCCTCCCGATCTCCACGCCGCAACCCCTCCCCCCGCCTCCTCACGCTCCCTCGCCGACCCCGTACCCTCCACCCCGTCCTCACCCAGACCCACCCTGTTCCCATCCAGCCCCACCCCGTCACTACCCGTCACCACGTCACCACACCGTCCCTACTCCGTCCCCACCCCGCCCACACCCCGTCCACATACCGTCCACCCGTCCACACCCCGTCCACACCCCGTCGACGTCCCACCACGACCCCACTTGATTCGTTACCCATTCCCTTTGCCTTTACCCCCTGTCCATCCTTATTCAAAGTCCACTACGTCCTCACTTCCACTTTGACCTCGCCCCCACCCCACCCCTTATGACCGCCTTGTTCCCACCGCGTCCCAACTCGTCCCTATCACCCACCCACCACTCCTCTGCCCCCTCGACAACCTGTATATTCCTCACCCCTTCCCTCCTCTCCCCCTGCCCATCCATCCTCTCCCCCTCCCCCTTTCACCCCTCCTTCACCCCTCACTCCCCACCACTCCTCCCCGCCCTCTGCCGGGCCGCTTCCTCCATTTGCGGAATGCGATTCGCCGATGTCACGGCTGAGAGGAACTAAATGTCGAGGGAATGAAATGTGTCGTGTTGACGATTTCACGCCATTACCCTGACGTGTTTCCGCTAGCGCCGCCACGATAATGAATGATTCCTGATGGAAGCGATTGGAATAGCAAACACCCCACCGCCACCATTTTATCCTCCGTAAATTGTGCATAGGCGAATAGCGCGCCGCGCCGCGTCGCGGCGTCTCGCGGGCCCGCCTCCTCTGACATAGTGCGGGACGCGGGTGCCGATATGACGGACTGTGTTTGATTTCCGTCCGTTCGGAGTCGAGTGAAATACGTCGATTGCCGCGTTAATGATTCCGACGAGCCGGCTTCAATTCCGATGAATATCGTGATGGCGGAGATTATAATACTAAATGAGTAGCGGTTCACACTATTCATGGGCTGTATTTGATTTTAGAAATAGCTTGATAGTGTAATGAGTAGTATTCACGACTGCTCAAAAAGCAATGTATCATTTCTGGGTGAATTATTGGACACTCGAAAAAGTGCTTATCTTTCTACGATCGATATTACCTAGAAATTATAATAGTGCCTACATTTCATAGTATTGTCGTAGAAAGTATTTATATTTTATGTAGACTTTCTGTCTGACTTGTAATTGACGATTTAAAAATCTCCGTGGCATTAATTGTGCAGCAATTGGGATACAATTGCGATACTCCAAATCGATGGCTTTGAATCTTAGCATCACAATAATTCTTGCCATTTTGTAAGAAATGAGAAATTGTGCTATAAGAGTTTTTGGTTGGAAAGAAAATTGTCATATTGCATGATTTAACATAAACATAAGAAAATGTGTCTGAAATCCTGAATGAAACACAAATTTTTTAAACAAATTGGTACTTTATGTTATGTTTTAGACTTCATTTTTTTTTCTGTTAAGTTGAAATACACATTTTCCCAATTGTTTTCGTGTCATATTCTGTCACAAATTTATATTACGGCAGCAAATAGGCTAAGACTAATGTCAATGAGGTGCTACTTCATCTTATAACCTCCCATCAACACGTACGAAATTCCGCCAACCTCGTTCCGCTCAGGAACGTTTTCCTAATTCTCCTGGAACTTACACGCCATAGAAAGTCCAACAAAAAGCATAGTACGACAGCGCCCTTTGAAAACTATCCGCCAAAGTTGGAAACGACGTCTTTTCTCCAGAAGATGAAGGAAGAAGTGAAGACATTTGCGAAAGAGTTGCTCAGGACAGAAAGAGAGAGAGAGAGAGAGAGAGAGAGAGAGAGAGAGAGAGAGAGAGAGAGAGAGAGAGTGCAAACGCCAGAGAGCGCTAGTGCGTTCCTTTTACGTCACCAAATAAACCGCCTCGACTATCGGTACATCATCCTTTAACCGAGGGCCGGGGCGCCTAACGAAGACATTGAAACTCGGAGAAGGGAAAGTAGTTTAAGTGCCCGAAGAACTCCTCCCGCCTTCGGGGCCCGAGGTCTCGCCGACGCCTCGTGGGCGAAGTTGGAACTCTCGCTCACCGATTTTCCCGGCACTTCGCTCTTCACGATGCCCTCAGAAGAACAGTGAGGCGAAACCAAATTCGTGCTTACTATTGGATCTCCACACGCGGCGGCGATTACATTAATATTTATTTATTTATTTATTTATTTATTTATTTATTTATTTATTTATTTATTTATTGATTGATTGATTGATTGATTGATTGATTGATTGATTGGTTGATTGATTGATTGAGTAAATGATAGCCTTAATGATGAGATGGATGTTGCAGAAAGGGGAATCAAAACAACCCCAAGAGAAAGCGGTCGAGGACTTTCTTGGCCGCCACAATTCCCACGTGGATTGTGATCGAGCCCAGGTTCCGACGGGGGAAGACGCATGCGCCTCCCCTGAGGAGACCCCACCTCAGGAGATGTTCTAGATTGGAGAAGATGCCACATTAGAGTAGGGAATCTGCACAAGCATGAAGGTGCACGGTCGGAATAGGAGAGGAGAAATCGTGCATTGTTTTTTGACCCAATCGTTGGTCCTTAGCACATCTGGAATTTATTGTAGGCGCGCTCACGAGTGCTCATCAAGGCCGTGTTGTTGTTTAGACACATCTTAGCAAATTATTCAGTTGAAGTTGAAAGTTCTCCAACCGACAGGAACCTAGAACTTCCTGATCAACGATCTCTAGAGTCTAACTCTTATGTTCTTATGTCTGTCTTCTGTCTCTTATGATTAGTTCTTTCGTTACACCTATGTCGCGCTATTTGTGGCGTGACACATTAGTACTTGCGACAATAGTTTCTACTTGTCGAACGAATGGAAACGTTACGAAAGACATTTTCATCTTTTGACTTAGACCGCGACTACCCAGATTGGCCGTAGTCCTAGAGGCTTACGCTCTTGTTTTTGGTCCACTTCGCACGACACTACGCCGCTCTACGCTCCGCTTCGCCACGCTCCACCACGCTCCACCGCGCCACGCCACACCACGTCTCGCCAACCCACGCCACGCTCCTAGCGCGCCACATCCCTCCGCCTCATGCCACGCCACATCATGCCGCGTTGCTCCACGTGACGTTGCATTACGTCACGTCACGTCATACCATGTCATATCACACTACGCCAGGTCACGCCACGCCAAACCACGCCACGCCACTCCGCGCAGCACCACGCCACGCCACGCTACGCTACGCTACGCTACGCTACGTCACACCACACCTCGCTACGCCATGCCACGCTACGCCACACCAAGCCATGCCAGGACACGATACGCCACGCCACGCCACGCCACGCCACGCCACGCCACGCCACGCCACGCCACGCCGCGCCGCGCCGCGCCGCGCCACGCCACGCCACGCCACGCCACGACTCGACACGACACGACACGACACGACACGTCACGACACGACACGCCGCGCCGCGGTAAGCCACGCCACGCCACGCGACGCCACGCCGCGCCACGCAACGCCGCGCCACGCTAAGCCGTGCCGCGCTACGCCACGCCGCGCCACGCCACGCCACGCCCGGCGTCGCGCGCGCCAAGCCCTCCTTCACAATTAGCTGGCGGCCTGCGACCTGAGATAATGAACTCCCGGAGGGAGGCGCGTGGGTGGGCGATGGCGACTGGAGGGGGGCGGAAAGAGTGAGCGCGAGCAAGTGAGGAACTCACCCCGGATCCACATGGCACGGACAGAAACGGAACTAAAATTAAGAGGATAGGGGGAATACGAGACAGAGGATTTGACAGAGAGAGAGAGGAGAAGAGGTATGCAATTTGAGGCAAGTACGGCAGACGTGGCTGTAGGAGAGCTGAATAGAAACTACGGGAGAGAAACGGAGAATCAGAGACCGAGAGAGAGGCGTTGCGAGAAATGAGACCAAGCGTTGAGGGCACTAGAGAACTGCGGGAACGGTCCCGACACGAAAGAGCCGGGCAAAACTGGCACCTCTCCCACATTACTAAACCGCTGCCTATTAAAATGATAGAGACCGCAAAATAACTTCATCCCTGAACCTTGTGCTATGAGGGCACTTGGCGAATTTAAATCATGACACCTGCACTTTCATTTCGGCGTTTTTGGAAGCATGTTAATTTGCCTGTACAAAAGGCTACGCTGTTATTTGTAAAGGACTTTTCACTAAAATAAGGAAGCAGAGTCACTATTGACGTCGACCTAAGAAGAGAGTTATCGTATTATTTGAGATGTGCACTATGTATTTGACAGACAGGTTTTTGATGTTAAAAAGGAGAGGAGGAACATCACGATTCGGAAGCAAAATCAAAGAGATTTTTAAATCATTTTATGTAAGGTTTGTCAATTTCTAGCAAAAGCTTATTTGCGACAAAAACTCCAAGAATAATTTTGCTCCCACTAAGTGTATCATCACATATGGAAGCAAAGACAATTAATGAACTAGATATTTAAGAAGATAATAAGTTGTGTATGAAATATTTGTAATTCAAAATCGGGGTTTAATTACAATATTTAATAAGATGGATTATTTCAATATATGTTCTAAGCACATCATCTGGCAACAAGCTGATCTGAGAACGATCTGGCAACCCTAAAATCGCGAATTAGATGCTAAGAAGTACTTCATGGCCTGAAGGGTCTTTGAAATAAGAGTTGGAAGAAATGTGAGAAGAAGAAACTACTTGAGCAGTCCTACGTCAGGTTTTAACTCCGAACGATGAAGATAAGTGTGAAAAGCCAGGAACCCCGGGTTTAATTTGAATGAGCAAAACGGCATCATGCGTGTATTTACGATGGGATTAAAAGCATGCAGAACGTTTAAAATCCTAAGAATAGAGGTTGTCAAGACAACGAATCAAAAAAGTATATAGTATTCCATGCTTGGTGTCATAGCGCTGTTCATTTGGGGAGGCACATTCCGGGAGACATTACATGCGGGAGGGCTAGAGATGGCATTGAAACCTGTGTGACTCTGTGGGAACAAGAAATTAATTTCTCTCTCTCTCCAAAGCTGCCGACGTAAACACATATAAGCAATCGGTGCGGTACGAATGATTGTTTCAGTATAATCTGGGGTGTTAGTAAACGATATTAAGGCGGGTAAATGATGTTTAGTTTTCTTTTATAGCTTAACGTTGTGTAGGCTAAGGTTTCAAAGTTGATAATTTTATTAAGTTATAACTGTGATTCTTATTAAAGTAATTTTGGAATTTGAATTAAAATAGACTACGTATTACGAAGGGCTTTATATCAGAATAGCTCCGTAGATGGGGAGGATTTTTTACATTAGTCAGTTGGAGACAGCCGCGCGCAAAGGGGTTTTGCCTGAAGCACGTTGAGGGCTAGACACATTCGCGAAATAATTTGGGAGAAAACATTGAAGGACGTAATGTCTCAAATACACGAGGGCACTTGGGGAACATTTGGTAATTTATTCTGACGATAGGCAAAACACAATTATATGGGTATCGATAAAAGGGTTACACATCCCATGAAAAACGTCCTGCACAAAGACAGCCGAAAAGGTTATCTGAGAAAGCAGCAGTAAGTTTACGAACTTTATTTCAAAAGCCGTACGGTACATTCTTGTTATACAGATAAAAATGTTGATCATTTAATTCATGAGCTCTAAATAATTGTGTAAAGATGTGTAAAGATAAAATGCTGATAATTCACAGTAGTTGTCATTAATTCAAAAGTAAGTTTTGATCGACAAAACTTCAAGGAATCGTATTTCTGGATAGAATTACACGTCCATATGCAGCAGGTAAGACGTGAAATATACTTCGAAACTCATGATTCAATTTCAAAAATTTATGTAACAATATTTTAACTTTGAAAAATGTCTGAGTATAGCAGGGCAATGAAAATAAAATAATATTTAAACGAAAGTTCTGTTTCGTTATATTGAATTGAGTTTTGAAGTACGTTGAAATATTTCGTTTATTACTTTTTCCTACCTTCATTTCTCTAAGGTTCATATTTATTCTGAACCATTTGGTTCTCTTCACACACATCTTTATCACTTACGACGTTCAGGTTCACCGTTTTCCAAGTGTGTACAAAGCAGTCGAACCCAAATCAATTCTCGTTAATTTGCGATAAGCCACCGAAGTCAGGTGTGTACAGCCCCGAGACCGAAAGCAGACCTACTACCTAATGGAGGATACAACGAAGTTGGTTACACAAGAATGTTTGCGCTCCAACGTCCATATTGACGAATTCCCTGACTTAATTGTAGCTACGAAGCTTGCCATACGCGCAGGTGTGTGGACTGGTTGTATTATCAATTGACTGAATCGAATAAGCACAATAATGGTAATTACAAGGAGGAAGTCACACAAATCAGCTGCTTGTGAAAGTTTCATGTTTCTAATCTGATTGATTTAGTGTAAATGATGACCAACTTGTGCAACAGTACTTCTAAAACTCAGCATACAGACTCTTAAAATATGTATTTTTAAAATACTGTGTTTCAGTACTGCATTCAATTACATTTTACATAGGACATCAATTTTTAAAGTACCTATTTGAGATATTTATTATTGAAGAAAATAGGTTCCTTGAAAGTGTCTAGTACGACGCCCTAATAGACGAAAATTTAGCAAGTAATTATTAAAGATATTACTTGAATTATCCTTAAATATGACAACAATCTCAGTGCTAGACTGAGAAACCATGGCAGGTATTAAATATAGAACAACAAATGCTAATTAAATGGGATAAAGAATACAAGAAAAATAAAGCTACAAAGTATTGATGAATATCAACAAAATAAATTATTTGTTTGCTCAATAAAATACAAATAAAAATGATAATAATATCTGAACCCACGATACAGTCCTATGTACGAATATTAACTACAGTACATAAATAAGGTGGAACAGAATGACAAGAAGAGAGAGATAGAGATAGATTGATAGAGAGAGAGAGAGAGAGAGAGAGAGAGAGAGAGAGAGAGAGAGAGAGAGAGAGAGAGAGAGTTAAGAGAGAAAGAGACGATGGGGGACCAAGATAGTTTGTAATTCCATGATGTTCGCCAACGAGAGATAATGGAGGAAGAGGAAGAGTAGATAGAGAGCAGGAAAAGAGAAACACAAAGATGGACAAAAGAGTGGAACAGATGGAATCATAGGAAGTAAAAAAAGGAATAAATGTGGCGGAAAATAGTCACAAAGTGGTAGAGGGAAAAATAGGCAATTTAAGAAGAATAGAAAAATAACAGACTTAAGAGAAGAGAACGGAAGACTTTTCTTCGGGAGGGGAGAAGGCGGAGTGCCTGGCAATATGAACCGATTGGATCCTAGTCACCAAAGGCAAAGCGTTCCGCGTCCCTGGTGATTTCCTGCGTAATTACACACTTGCGGCGTTCCCCAGGGCGACTTCGATGTGCGCTCTCCCTCCTGAGTGGCGGTGGACGGTACCGGTTAACGCGCGTGACTAATTGAAACAGAGGTGTCGATGTATCGATCGGTGATACTTCAAGACGAGTAATGTTCATGTAAATTACGCCATTCAATGCATGCCGATTTGCACTGTGTGCACGTGAATTAGTATTACGTTCCTGCCACAAAATCTTTGAATGAAGCAAATCGTTTCAACTGAATTCCATAAAATAAACAACTGTTTGTTAGTTTGATTTCGGCGAATTAACTTCTTCTATTTCCTGAAATATTTAATTTTTAACCCTTCTCTGAATGGAAAACTGTATTTGTAACGGATCCAGGAAAGCAGTATCCGCTAGGGACTGCCATTTAATGAGTGGATAAACTTGTCGTATTCTATTACATTGACACGTCTATTTTAAGAACTCGAATGTTCACTGAAACCTCTGTCTTCCATCAGATGTTATATTTACACAACAGGAAGTGTTGGAAAGAATATCTCAATCCCACAACTGAAATTAAGTAAGTTAGATGTTTCTGAAACGTTGGCAAATAAACAGTTTTAATTTACCTGAACAACATACAATGCAAATCATATTCACTATAGCCCTTTTCCTTCTACATATTCAAGTTTTTTAGGCCACAACAGTTTACTTAAAAACGATTCTCACTGTTTCACGGTCATGTGTGGTGAGCTGCAACAAGGCAGTGTCGCCTACGCGCAAGAGAAACTCTGACTGCATGTGACCTTGACCCACCGACCTACGCACTGCGGCAGCAACAGCCTCCGCCGCCACTACTGCACCACCGTACGTCCCCAAGCGACCATAGCGTCGCGGCGTCCGACCTGGCGTTGGCGATCGCCCTGCGGAGGGGCGGAACGGCAGTTCAGCAAACGACGCTGACGCGCAGCCTGGTACCCCTACAACGAACGGAGCGTTATGGATCATGGTGTTTGGAGCCTTGGTTTATCAAGCGAGGGAGGGAGTGAGAATTCGTTGTTTCCGGACACGTCTACTTACTATTGTAGCGTCGTTCCACGCTCAAACCGCCGGATGTTAAACAAATGGCGGAGTGATGACGCACTGGGACTTTCCGTGGACGTAGCGGGCCCAGAGCGGCTTTGGGGAGGAGGCAATGGGGGCGGCGGGTAGAGCCAAAGGGCCTATATAACGGCCAGGAGAACAATGCCCCAGTCTTCTTGTTCTAGCGGCGTCGGCGACAGGTGAAGCGCGTGTCTGTGCGTGTAGGTGCACTGGGGCGAGGAGCCGGCAATTCATTGTCGTGACTTGCGAGCCGCGTAGATGGTCTCAAAGAAGAGCGACTTCATACAGGGAACATCGGTGGTATGTTGCGGTGTGGTAGCCGTTCTTAAATTCTCTCTTCTTGTAGTGGGTCTATTTATTTAATTTATTGTGAGCAAGGTAGATGTTAAATTGAGACTACGGTCTAGATTGTTAATAAATCTACTGTTGACGCCACACTATGTTCTAGGTGTACATTACATCCGTCCATGTTATATTCTATGTGGCGATGTTCCTTGTCAGCTGGACCCTGAGATCTGGGGCCGACCTGCATGTCAGCTTGCGGAATTATCCAACCACCAAATATCTCCACCAGTTAAGCACCGTACCTGTCGGGATAAGCTCTAAACTCCCAACTGGTCTTCCGTCAAGTTTGACATGTGGTACAATAAACCGAGGGGAGTGTATAGGAGGGGAAGAAGAGACATGCATACGGGAGAAAAGATCACGCGCTGTGTTTCGGTTCATAGGGAAATGCTTCTGCATTTGTCAGGTATTTATCGGAGAAATCTTAGAAAAGTACGGATCATAGAAGGATCATAGAAGCAGCAGCAAGAGCAAGAGTTCACCTCCAGGCAGCGGCTGAATTTGACGCAGCTATGTAGCGTCGAAAATCCACAAATATCGAACCTCGAGCCCGAAGTTCTCGCGCATGTTGCCTCTCAAACAATACAGCCGGAGTGTTTTTATTATTTAATTTGCCATCCTGTCCTTTGTTATTGGTGTGGATGAGTTTAGTTTCGCAAAAAGTTTCAACTCATTCCCTTCTGAAGAAATGGATTAGGAATTGGCGCACCAGCACACTCGACGTTTTCTAGTGCTGTACTGCATTACTTTCTTACATGATAGTATTTCTCATTACGTTTTTGTTATATTAAATATTAATTGTTAAATAATATTATTACACTCTTACTCGAGTGCATACACTAGATTAAGATGAGGGAGAGAGGGACAGAGTTGAAACATTTACGGCATCTGGGGGGCACAGCGTCAGGGAACGTCTTCTCGCGGCTGAGATAGCATAGGGGCGTGGATGCGAGGCTACGAGATAGGCAAGCGATGGGCACACGCAGGGTGCGAGATGTCCGGGTCCGATAATTGGGTGATGTAGGCCATAGACGGACGGTGGACGATTGAGCGGACAGCGGCGACGGGTGGGCGTTGGGCGGACGACGGGCAGGCGATGGGTGGACGTTGAGTGGGCGATGTGTGGGGGGATGGGTGGGGGATGGGCGGGGGATGGGCGGGGGATGGGCGGGGGATGGGCGGGGGATGGGCGGGGGATGGGCGGGGGATGGGCGGGGGAAGGCGGGGGATGGGCGGGGGATGGGCGGGCGATGGGCGGGCGATGGGCGGGCGATGGGCGGGCGATGGGCGGGCGATGGACGGGCGATGGACGGGCGATGGACGGGCGATGGGCGGGCGATGGGCGGGCGATGGGCGGGCGATGGGCGGGTGATGGGCGGGCGATGGGCGGGCAATGGGCGGGCGATGGGCGGGCGATGGGCGGGCGATGGGCGGGCGATGGGCGGGCGATGGGCGGGCGATGGGTGGGCGATGGGTGAGCGATGGGTGAGGGATGAGCGAACAATGTCTGGGGCATGGGCGAACAGTGGCTGGGCGACGAGAAGCCGATTGGCGGGCAATGGGTGGTATGGCATTGGGAGGTAGAGCGCCGGAGTAGAGGCGAGCGGTGCAGGCGTGATGGCGCGATGTGGCGCGGCGCAGCTGTTGGGGCGGGGCGCGAGGCGTGGGGCGCGGGGCGCGGGGCGCGGGGCGTCGGCGTCCGTGCCCGCAGGTCACGCGCTCCACCCCGGGGCCGCCGCTTGATAACAATTTGCCACCGTAACGAGGTGCTTGGCAGCGCTCGACGCCGCGCCGCGCCGCGCCGCGCTGCGCACATGGGCGGGGGCCAGCTGCGGCGGGCGACAGCGGCCAGGTGGAGACGGTGAGCACGGAGGCGAAGATGTCGGAGGCAGTGGCGGGTGCAGGGAAGGTGACTGGGGAATTGGCAGTGCCAGTGCCGGTGTCGCGGGCGCCGGTGGCGGTGGAGATGGTGGCGGTGGCGGTGCTGAGGGCGATGGCAGGGAGGTGGGGTGGCATGGGAGCATGCCGATGGGGTTGCAGGGTGGCGGGGTGACGGTGTGGCGGGGTGAAGGGTGCTGTGGTGGCGTGGTGACAGGGTGGCGGGACGAGGGCGTGGTGTGAGGGCAGTGTGGCAGAGTGGCGGAGTGGCAAAGTGGCGTGGTGGCAGGTTGCCGGGAGGGAGGGCGTTGGCGGTGGCGGACTGGCAGCACGCGTGAGGCCGTGGTGCGAATGTTTTCTGCCTCGCTTGCATTGTTTCAGCGAGTCTCTACATTTGCGTTCTGCACACGGCGCAGCAGTGATGGTAAGATTGTTGCCTCTAGTGAGACTCTGTGGTACGGGTGGATTAAAGGTAAGATAAATAAAATAAAGGTTTGTGGATAATATGTTTTTATCTTTTATTTTTCTATACACATTCTCCACTTTACGCCATCCAATTAGTAAGATCGCGAGTGCCTTAAACGCAAATATCTAAGCAAATTTATCATTTATTCGAATACTTTAGTAGCATTTTACTGATTTAATGATCGAAAACTATTGTTCAGACGTACCTTCTAACAATAGTATTTTTCCGCAACATTTCCAAACTTAATAAATTGGAGATACAAAATTTTAGAACATCTCTAAGAAAGTGGGTCATACTGCTTTCGGCGTTCATATCAAACGTTCCGCAAACATGAAACAAAAATATAAATTTTAGGTAAAGATGAGCTTTTAACAGTATTTCTACGTAAAAACTGAACAAAAATTTTGTAATAAATTGCAAATGTTTGGAGCCAAGGATTAATTATGAACTACGGCACATTCTTCCTCATCGATATTACTGGATATCCGTCTTCCTTGACATGTTTATGTAAAATACTTTAAATAATACTTTTTGCGGCGTTCATGACAATAATATAACTAAATTTATTCAAAATGACAACGACTGAGCAATTTTGTGTTCTGATAACTACTATTATTTTCATGAGTAAAAACTAATTCCTTCTTACTCGTCAATCGGTAATTTATTCAATAGGCAGAGATCACTGAAAGAAAATTTGCCACGTATGAAAATCATGAGCACACTGCCGTGGTATAGTATCAGTCAGTTCGATAAATGTTCTAAAATTACACTGTGTATCGAATATCGCAGGTTCAGCAACCACGGAATAAACAGGCAAACGCTGGAATGATGATATGTGTAAAAAGTCAAAGATATAACATTTATATGACGAAAGGGAAAATCTTTTCTGTGGTATCTAGTTCAATATCTTCAAGAGAAAGGAGAAGGTGATTCTGACGTAATGTGGAAACGGTGGCATAAAACCGAATGAGGGAATGATGATAACAGTAACGAATTATATCCAAAGAATAAATGGTAAAACGTTGAAATTCACGTTCGACGTTCTGCAGACGATGATGGGTCGTTGGACGAATAAGAGAGGGATGCGTCAACAGCCTTCAGGGAGATGTGCTCGACATCTAGACGGCAGACGGGACCTGCACAACGGTGATGACTCGACAATGATTAGAGGGACACTGACAAGGAAGAACTGTAATGATGCAAATAGAATACTATGAACGAGTAGACATTGGGAGGGAAGATTTCGAAACGAAAAAAGGTATTCTGACAGTAAGAAGAGTGGGAAGAGAGAAAGAGATCAGAAGAAGATTTGGCGACGTCGGGAGCATAAGAAGTGAAGAGAGAAAAAGAAGATATAAAATTAATAGAAAAAGAAAGAGGAAGCGAGAGGAAGAAAGGGGGAAATAAAATTCGATAGATTGTGAGAAAAAAAGAGAAAAGAGAGAAAGCTTTTAGAAAAGAAAGGGAAAAGAGAAGAGGAGATAGCAAGGTGAGAGAGAAGAGGGTAAAAGGAAAGGATGAGATTGAAAGACAGAGGATGAGATAAATGGAAAAGAAGGGAAGACTACTATTGAGAGGTGGAGGTATCAGAGGGTGGATTACCTGCATAAAGTGCTAGGCAGAAACCCTTCAAGAGAGTTCAGCAAAGAGGAAAATCCGCCTTATGGATGTTTAGTCCACAGCGTTCCGCTTCGGGCCGAGATGAGCCCTGACCACCACGCAAGCGGTGGCTGCGAAGCGCCGTCCACCCGGTGGGCGGTGGGAGTGGCAGCGTCCGCCCGACCGCCTGCGGGAGTCGGCGCCAGCTGGCAGCTCTCGGCCCCAGAGGCAGGAGGCACGACGCCCAGCGGGCAAAACACAGCCACGCAAAAATACCCCTACGGCGGCGATGAAGGCGGAGGTGGAGGCGGTGGGTGTGATGATGGTGGTGGTGGTGATGGTGGCAGTGGTGGTGGCGGCGGCGGCGGCGGCGGCGGCGGCGGCGGCGGCGGCGGTGGTGGTGGTGATGGGGATGAGTGAGGTGATGGTTGTGGTGGCGGCGACAACGGTGGCGGGAGCGGGAGCGGTAGCTGAGGTGACGCTGACGACAGTGGCAGTTGTGGATCCGGCAGCGATGTTTAGCGGGAGATGGCGGTTGTGGTGAAGGTGGTAAACCAGAAAATGGTTAGCCAGACCGTCATTTCGACCATTAAAACTACCACCGTTCCCACCACCCCTATCACCACCACCGTTCCGAAACCGTCGTGTCTGTGTCACGCAAACCAATACGAATATATGAAAAAAAATAAAGAAGAATCACAGAAACAGTGGCAGTGTCTACGGCGGTGGTGGGGACAGAATCTGTTGTAACGGTTGTGGGGACAGTGTTGGTGGCAGTGATGGCGGTGGATGTCGTTGCAGTGATTGAGGGAGTGGGGATCAGGACAGCAAAGCGGTGATTATAGTGGTGACGATAGTGGTGGTGGTGGTTGTGGTGGCTTTGGTAGTGATGGCCTGGGAGGTAGAGGTGATGGTAGAAGTGGGATGGCTGTCAAAGTCAGGGTGGGGAGTATAGCAGTGGTAATGGTACTGAAGTTCATGGACGTGGAAGTGATGGGGAGGGAGATGGTGGTCGGGACGGCTGTTGAAGTTTCAATGGTGGTGATTCTGGTGGTGGCAATGATGATAGTGGGGATATTGATGGTGAGCAGAATCCATTTATTGGGAGGATGGGCGGTGACAGTGGGTGGGGCAGCGGCAACGGTGATAGTAGTGGGGACGTTGGTGGTGTTAGTGATGGCGTGATGATGGCGGAGGTGATGATGGTGATGGTTGAGGCAGCGACAGCAGTGACAGTACTGGCGGCGGTAGTGAAGGCGTGATGGTGGCGGTGGGCGAGAAACGGCAGTAGCGGGGAGCGGCAGCAGTTGGTGAAGGTAGTGATGGCGTGATGGTGGCGGAGGTGATGGTTGAGGTAGCTACAGGAGTGACAGTACTGGTGGCGGTAGTGATGGCGTGGTGGAGGCGGTGGGCGGGGAGCGGCAGCGATGGGGGCATTGGCGGAGGTAGTGACGGCGTGATGGTGGCGGAGGTGGCGTGTCCGCGAGCGGGAGCCAGCGGCTGTCGCGTAGCGTCCGCTGTGAACAAAGCCGCCTTCAGGAGCCGCTGCCTACGCGGCGACAGCGCTTCGTTATGGCAGCCCGCTCTGCCGCCTCAGCCCCATTAAGAGGTGCCGCAAGGCTCAGATTCAAATCCCTCACGATATTTTTAAGTACTTTATTTCTAGGCGAATTATTTTGGAAGAAGGCACTTGCGGTTTGTTACTGTTCTCATTGAACATATTTCTTAGTGAGCTCTGTGATATGAATCTCCATTCGAAGTAATAATTCTAAATGTGTGATTTCTTTAATACAATGAGAAAGCAGTAGCGCATTTTTTCTATTGTATTTCAGTATTCTTGATATTGTTTTTAAAACATTTAGTTCTTTACCTCATGATCGGTCCAATACTTCGGAGCTCAAACTCATCAGAATTGAATGTTTTAAATAGTACTTCCACGTAAGGGATTAGAGACAAATTCCGTCGAATAAATAGAACAGAAACGAGTTTTAGTTAGGGTTCATGGACTTCATTACCATAACTATCAAAATAGTTTCACCCTTGTGAAGACGGTACATACATTTCGACCTTAATGTTTTATCATAGTCTATATGAAACAATTACAAAGATAAATAAAGTGAATGAAATGTAAATTAATGTAATCTGTTTAAGACAAAATATTAAGATTTTACATTTTAAAACATTTCCAACTTGGCTTAGGCGTATGTGGGTGAACACTATTTCACTTTTAAATATTTCAAAGTTATTTTTCAAGGGGGCTATTTAATATACCTTTTTTAATTATTAATTTTTTTCGCAACATCTAACTATAACCGAGAAAAAATAAGTATATTTTACACTCCAAGCTTCTAAGGAGAAAAAAATTCTACACGTTTAAAAGTATAATAATTATATTAGATTGAGAAAAGAGATGACCGCAGTGTTCATAAATATGAAAGAATTGTTTGCGGTCTTGTTAGTGGTTCATCGCTGAAAAACATCGCCCCAGTAAATTCCCTCACCACCTGTCAACACACGCGAGTAATTTTGTCTAATTGAGAGGCTCGGAATTAACAGCAACAAATAAAAAGAAACTCAATTAGGAGCAACACACATTTTTCGCCCTTGTTCATAACCCGACTGAAAAAAATAGTTCGAACTCCATTAGGGCATCATTCATTTGTTACCGATCGAAACCACGTGTTGAAATATCGACTGTATAGAAATTCGTGAACAAGATAGCAATAAACGTCTCTACATGAAAAACATGTCCAGCGCCTACTCAAAAGAAAATACTTGAATTAAGCAAATGAACACGTTAAAGCCTCCGACAAGATCGCCATAATTTGTAAGACCACTGTGTTTACGGCCACTCCAATTTGTTATTCTGGGATTATCGATGTCCGCTGAACCAGCTCGGCCCCTCCGTTTCTCGTTATTTTGAATAATTGGGTGCCCTGGAAAAGTCCAAGCTCGCCTTTCTGAGGCTGGATTTATATGTAATCTACATTTAACAAAGGATTTTTGCAGTCTGCTGGCCGCGGTCCGCGTAATTGGCGGCCGCGTTAACTGGCTGCAGCGGAGCCTCCGGAATAATCAAAACACGGCCCAAGATGAGCAGCCAATTTGGGGAACAACACGTGACGCAATTAAGCTGCGGGGGAGGGCGGGCCGGGGAGGGGGAGGGGAGGGGACGGGAGAGAGGCTGACGAGTGACCGGCAACCGGCGAGGCAAGGCGAGTTGGAATGCGTACGGCGGGAGCGGAGGGGCAGGCGGAGGCGGGGCAGTGGCGCGGGAGAGGGGGAGGGCTGAGCCGGGGCAGAGGTTCGATTGACGAACCTCGGGACGGGGGAAGGGCGGGGATGAGGGTGAGGCTGCGTGTTTGCGTCGGTCAGGAGGCAAAGGCGACGTGATGGGAATGAGGCGAGGCGAGGCGGGGGAAGAGGCGGGGTGAGTCAGAGGTGTGGTGGGGGGACATGGGGGGCGATGCGGGGTCGAGGCGATGACGAGGCTGGGGAGAGGAGAGGGAGAAAAAGGAGATGAGGAGGGGGCAAGGAGGGGCAAAGGAAGGGGTGAGGAGGGGGCGAGGAGTGGACACGGCGGGGGTGAGGCGGGGATGTGGCAGTGGCGAGGTGGTCCGAGGGAAGCGGCATGGGGTGAGGCGGCGGCGAGATGGAAAGCAGGATGGGTGTGCGGACTAAAAGGGGTGACGGAAATGGAAGCGGGACGGGCAGCTGGGCAGGAATGTGACAAGGTAGATCGTGGGGAAGCGGGGATGGGAAGGGCGGGGATGGACGAACGTGGAGGGAAGCGGATGAAAGCGCTGGAAAGGTGGTTACTATAGTGGGAGGAGTACAGCGTCGTGAGGTGAGACGGAGACGGGAAAAGCTGAGCGGGGGGGAGGCAAACAAATGACGCGGAGCCTGAGCGGGACGGTAGGAAAGGTGGGGAGGGGTGGGTCGGGCAGCGCGGGGAGGGGTGGGGAGAGTCGGCAACCGGCGGGGCAATGGGGGCGTGGCAGGAACGCAGTCGGAGCGGTGGCAGCGCTGGGCCGGGGCTGCTGAGCGCGGAGATGGCGTAGCTCAGAGGCGGGCAGCATCGGTGGCGGGCGCTGTGGCCTGTCAGGGGAGGGGGCGGGGCGCGAGGCCGACCGGACGGATGGACGACGGCCGAGCGTCGATGGCCAGCCGAAGGGCAGAGGGCGCAGGGACGGGTCGGGCGTACAGGGCACCCGACGAAGATGTAGGGCCGGGTCGGAGCCCTGTGGCAGTCACTTGTCGAGAAGTAATAGTGAGGCTGTTAAGCACTACCATGTGTGCTTCCCAAGTCTTCGGGGTCAAAATGAAAACATGAATTCTGACGAGTTTGACTTCTCACATAATTTTTGCTGATACATCTTCATGGAAGAAATACGTAATTAGTGAACTTTGCCTTAGCGTGTTGGCTAGAATTCGAAAATCAGTAATGTCAGTAACATACAATGGGAGCATTTTCTGAAGAAGTAGGGGGGCCAGAACATTACGTTAAGAGAACACTTCCATTGTCCTTATTCAATCACGTGACACACTTGGTCACGACGTATAAGAAAGCGGTTTTTAAGTATCTAAGTTTTGAATTCGGAATATCGTCGTAATAAAAGCATACCCTTGCGTTAAAAAGTAAGTTCTGAGTAAATATCGAGAAGAAACGATTGCTATATTTTAACTATATTTAATTAAGAATAACAATAAATCTTTTAATACAGTATTTTAAGAAAACATAAAATCTATTGTCTTTTTTTAGAAAATCACTGGTATCAGATTGTACGTTAGCATATTTATATAATTTTTACAATGATCACATGATGCATTGCTCCGGCGGTTATATATAAACATTTTCAAATAATTCAATATCTCAGACAAATGCAGATATATATCTTCATCCAAAGATTTATGTCTATCTACAGGCGATCGTTGATCATACATATTACGTCTATCAAGAACCTGGTCTTCTCCTTTATCTGAGAGAAAAAGCGGTGAGTACGTTTGATTTATTCGGAACGAAATTACCTTCACAACTTATGTTATATTTTCGTATGTAACAAACTACCTACGACACGAGAAATTCCCTGTATTTTCAGAGAACAGGTAATGCATAAGTGTGGGCATGTTCAATAGTACATTGCCTTGAGGGGCAGATCTACGAGTAGGGCTTGAAGATAAGTCCCCATGGTCCCCAGGAATGATTCAATACGTATTTTCCTACCTATTTTTTGGTATCTGCATTCAGATGGTGAAATGCACAAATAATTATTAATAACGAAGGGGAAGTTTTTTTTTCGGTAGATTATTTATATTACAGTATACTCTCAGAATTACAAAATTCGTGACAATAATTGTCCTGTTCTGACGCAGAGTATTCGGGAGGCAAGGGTTACGAATTCGGAATTATTTCTAGTTGCGTACACCCAAAATTCCGGGAAGGAACAAATCAAATAATTGATGATCTACACTTAGTAAATTGTCTGAAATAATCCTGAGAAAGCTGTTAGGAACGTTTTCTTGTCCAAATTCGTGCATTTCTTTCGCGTCATTAGACCCTATCGAAGCATGCAAAATCGTAAAACCTCAGATTTTACCCTGGCAAGCAGACATGAATACTTTTCCAGCTTGTGACATCAAGCACTTGTCGTCCTCGTGCCCTAGGCAGTTCCTAACCCCGCTCCCTCCTGCACCTGCGGCCGTCCACCGATCATACACAACCCACGTGACGGAGAGTGTTTATCCCCACGCACGTGCGTGAGTAGCAGGACGCAGCGGTCGGAGGTCTTCAGGCGGGCGGCGAACGGGCGAACTGGCGAGTGGGTGGGCGGGCGACCTGTCCATTGATCTGCGCGAGCCTAACGACTTCCATCAAGCTCCGCAGCCCGCCCGCCCGGCTGGCTGGCTAGCTGGCTGGCCGACGGCGGGCGGGCCGGCCGGCGCGGCGGGACGGGGCAAATAGGAAACTTGCGAACTGCCAATACGGGGATAAAATATTCATCCATCAAGCTGGGCTTCTGCCCGCCCGCCCGCTCGCCGCCCGCCCCGTGGCAGACGTAGGCGCTTTGGACGCGCACCAGCGAGCGCTGGGGACGGTAGTGCATGACCAACGACTCTGGAGGCTTGTTCCCGCAGGAATTTCCCAGAGGCAGTTCCCTGTACTCACTTAACGAATGTTCTTCCTTTAATGCCTTTTGACGTGAACCTCATGGGACTGAAAGTGTAGTATGTCGTGTTTCCGGGCCCATTAACTACTTTGGTTAGTAGTCCCGTAATTGAAGTGCATGTGGATGTAATATTGTGTGATTTCCCCTATCCGATATCTTCCTGGGCGAATCACGTTCCAAGCGGGAATAAACCCTATGTGTCCGATTGGACGCTCGATGTATGGTAGTGTAGTGCATGTAAATATAAATGTGTATGTAAGGAGAGCGGAAGGGACAAATTTCAGGGAACAAAGATCGCACACGGTCCTTGACCCGTTTGTTCACGTACTACTCCGGCTTTCGCCTGATATTAATCAGAAAAACCTCGTAAAATGACAGGTCAGAGCAGCCTGTAGCAGTAATTATTCTTCAGGCAGTGGCTTAATTGGTCACGCTAGCTATATAGATAATGTACCACCGTTGATATGTACCACTATATAGAAAATCCACCACCGTTGGGTCTCGAGTCTTAGGACCTCAGGTAGAAAGAGTTTGCGGTGGCAAAAGTTGCTGCACTTGTGATGTGAATCATAGGTAATGAATTCATCTTACTTTAATCTATTATATCTGTATATCACATCGTCTTATATTTATAAAGTTTTAAAGTACAGAACGTGACCACGAAAGACGCGTGTGCAGCAGTACTCCTCGCTTGACCAAATGAAATCCAAATTAAAACCTCCCAGGAAGCATTAAAAGAGGCGTATCTCGGGAGTGCATTTGTTGTCGATCCAAAAATGAGTGACCTCATCGTAACAGTAATTTTGCTTACACATAGATTTGCAATCGTACTACCTGCGTGTCTGGCGGAGGAAAACGTCTAGAGGTAAGAAGTTACTTCTCGATCACGCATGTGTCGAATGGAGATTTGGCGGCATTCATGAAGCAAGGGCTTTAACGGCGCGCTTGTCGTAACCACAGTAAACGCAGGGAGCTGGCTAATCAAACGGACCTGCAATAAATAGGCTGCGAGAATGCGCTATCCAATGAAAGACACCCACCAGCTGTAATATAAGGGCGGCAAGTAAGGATGTAAAGTGTGAATACACGTGAGATGTGCATTTGGATACACCATTTTTTGCATCTTAATGTCTATACAGCTTCAGCGGTACGCACAAAACGTGTGAGACGCCGCGGGAACACCTGCTATACAGCCTACTCGGATTTTTTCTTATTTTGAAGAAGTAATGTAGATAGGATGGGCGGAGAACTTCGTGATTATGAAGGAGATTACTACTACATTTTATTTATGTTATTTAAATTGTGTGTAAAACATTTCGATATTCGTATTTATGACTAGTGTATTGTCTTCTTGTTTTTTATTACTATTTTGAATGTGATACTTGGTACAGTTAACATACAAGTTTTTCACATGTCTTGATACTTACTATCTATTTTAAAAAAATTAACTATTTCTTTACAATTATGTTTAAGGGAAAGGAGACTCACTGAGCACCTCACAAAGAATCATCTAAATTTGTATATTCTATACAAAAACCATGTTTGGGAAATCTATTTTTTATTCTGGTGGCAATTATGGGTGCTTTGCCTATTTTGTATTGGGATAGTTCTGTAATTGATGACATATTATTGTAAAAATTATGGGATAACTTAGTGATGTGATGTATGATAGGTTTTATTTGAATTTCTTTATGAAGTTGTTTGTGATGAACCAGGGTGCATTGGTTATTGTTCACGGGAATTTATTTTGTATCATTTGTATTTTATGGATATTGGTTTTTGCTGCATTAATCCAGACAGGACAAGCATAGAACATTAGGTGTCTTATTAAGGCTATATATATGTTTGGCATTTTCTATACTTATTTTAGTGTGATTATTTATAAATGGTTTTAATTGAGTTAGCATGACTTTTGTTTGTTGTGTTTCAATGTTTATATGTTCTTTCCGGTTAAGTTTGGTGATTGTATTATCTTAATGAGACTGAAACATTCGTCCTTCAAGCTGCGTTCCTGTGTGCAGCGCGTTCTCTCGCGTGTCCTGCCCGCCTGCTCGCCGCTGTGCATACGTAGGCGTAAGAAACATTATTTTATTTTATAATGTGTTATTATATTAGAATTATATTTGAAAGAACAGGGTAAGGTTAGAATGCAGAGTTCGAAGAATTTTATTTAGTTGATACCTTGTATTTATTACCGTAATGTCTTTGCTTGTTCCAAGTTTAACTATCGAAAATTTCAATCATCGGATGCAATTATGTGTATTCCTGAGTGGCAGCTACGTATTTAAAACAATAAGGACTTTCGTTTAAAAAGAAGTTTGAGCTTTTTACTCAGCCAAATTCATTATTTCTGTAAATGCAACGTGGGCCCTAAATATATTATCACTTGCTTTTATTAACAAGTGCTTTAGTGTAAACACTAAATTGTATTAATATATTAAAATAAAAAATGAACCCTTATTAGAGAACATTTGTCATTAGGGCTTTCTTTGTGCGAGTTAGAATCGACGTATCGTAAGTACTTCACGGACCTCTAGCGCGATAAAACGTATTAGTGTGAAGCTATAGTTAGCGAAGGAAAGAGACAAGAGTTTAAGTTCGAAAATCAATGAGGATTGAGGAAATGCACAGAGTAGTGAGTATGAACGCTATATCCAGCAGTAGTTTGACAAAAGTGTCTGTTTACAAACAATGTTCAGTAATTATGATTATAGGTGATGCATTACGTTTCTAAGTTAAGAATGTTTTGCTATAGTCCACAACACATTACTATACAGATATTGGTAAATATAAAACATTTGACTTCATTTCCATAAAGATATTTAAATCACTGTGAATATTCTTCGATTAAAACATAGTTTCCTTTTAAAATCACGAGCTGAAAATGTAGGGGGATACTGATACCTAATCGGGAGCTACAATACCAAAACTTTAAGTCGGATGACTTAAAGGATGATAGTGTCTCCCACTCTTGCTAGATCATGACTTTGAAGGAAACTCTGTTTTAATCGGAGTATTGTGACTGTAGTGTCTCATAATTTGTAAAACCGTATTATTTCATTAGCATTAGAGAATAAGTACCGAACGGCATGAAACTATTTTGGGGAAATACGATTTTTCATATGGTGCATACGTTGTCCTTTTCTGTGACAACTTTTCGACAGTTCTTCCTATGGTGCGTTGTAATCGCAAGGGCTCAGCTCGTAATAAATAAGTCTAATAGTCAGCGCCTTTCAATCCGGCTGCACCTACGGCAGTTTCCACGCCTCCAGAGAGCCTCGAGAGAGCGTGGTCGAGCAGTACGTCGCCCGGTGGCGCGTTCTGGAACTAATAACACGCTGTTGGCCGCTGATGCGTCGGCGGTTCCCTTCCCCAGGCGTCGTCCGTTCGCTTTCGAGTTCGAACGAGGAAATTTACGAGGAGCGTGCCTTACCTCTTTTTCTGCTTTTTTTCTGCTGCTGTTGCTGCTACTACTTCATCTTTTATTTTGCCTTCGTATCCGCGCGCGAGTCCGGTGATTTGTTGATGTACGGCGTCCGCGCGCGCTCACGTTGACAAATGGGAGCAATGGAGCGTGCTAGGTGCGCGCTCCGATGCTCGTATGTTTCCCCCGGAGCGACTCGCACGTGGTCTCGGAACGAATCGTGTTGCTCCGCGGACGCGCTGCGCAGGGGCGATGGGCGATGCGCGGGCGGCGGGAGGTGGGCGGTAGACGAGGAGCGTCGTTACACGGGCGGTGGGAGACGAGCGATAGGCAATTCGTAAAGGGTGGTCGGCAAAGAGCGGAAGGAAATAGATGAAGGGCAGTTCACGATGGGTGATGTGTGTGGGCACTGGGCAAATTGTGGTTGTGGTTGGGTGATGGTCACTGTTTATTGGCCGATGCGAGGTGTTAGTATTGGTCAACGGGCAGTTGCGCACCCAGAATTTTTCTCAGAAGGGGCGAGCTGGTAGTGGTAGCTACTGCTATAGTGTTCAGTCGACTCGATGTTTTCTTTTAAAGAATTTTTAATTTATGTTGAATATAAAATGCTGTTTTATTTGTTGATTAGCTTGCTATGTATAACGCAAACAATTGATGTATGTTAACGTAAACAAATAATACCCTAAACAATTGATATCTGTAATGACTTGTCTTTAGTATATATAATGAGCGATAATCGCGCTCCTAAAAACTGTTCCAGGAATTGGTTGCCTCGGTAACTTGGTGATTAGAGCAGCTGGGCGAAAACCAGACGCCCCGGGTTCCAATCCTGGTCGGAGGAATCAATTCATTGAACATATTGAATTCCTTAGTACAGGAAATTAACAAAAATCAGCAAACTCTATACCTTTTAATATGGATCATTGGTCTTTGGGGCGAGGGAAGGATCTGAAGCCCTATGACTCCCCCTCCCCCAGACAATGGCTGACGGGAAGTACGATGGGCGATTAGCGGAGGACGATGGGGAATACACGGCGAGCGATGACGGACGATGCGAGGCGGACGGTGGGGAATACACGGCGAGCGATATGCGGGGACGAACTGTGGTGGCGATGGCCCAGGATAACTACCGCAACTGACGCCCCTCCCGCGCTCCTTGCCCGTGACTTTTACGAAAATGAACTGCACGATCGTAATTGATGGGGCGCGTTCCTCACCATCATCCTCGTCCGAATCCTCCTCGCATCGCCGAACGAAGAAAAATGCGAAGGAGCAAAGTGTGCGCACTATACGTAATGAAATTAGCCACCGAATGTTACTTGGACGAAAATTGATGAATTCATTTTTCAAAGCAAATAGTAAGAAGGAAATCGCGGTGATAGATCTCGCAACGAGTTTCAATTTTTTTGTCGAGAGTTCCACGAGATTATAGTACACATGGTTTTAAATGAGCATTACTGATATTTTTTGCCTATTAGAAAACTCAGACATATTGAAATAAAGATTACATCATGGATCTTTTTTCAACAGTATCAATATATTATCAGAATATAAATGTATTAATATTAAAATGGAGTAATATTCACAGGAGTTTTGAAATCGTACAAAAACTCTTGACGAATAGTTGTATATTTCCTTGAAATAATTAACGTCCATTTGAAGCGGAAATAGAAACTCCGTTATGTTCTATATTAGGAAACGTAGAAAACAATCATTATACTTCACATTGTTTAAAATATATTTTCATCGGCGTATTTTCCTTTGTAATATTTATCTATGTTTTTCATTAATATTAAAAATCATCGAGTAGCGGAAAAATGTGTCTGCAAATTGAGCTCTACCAACGTCAGTTCTGAAACCACTCAAACTCTCTTCAATCGTATATTTTCTTGGAATAACATCAATTCAAAACGGAAGTATAAAATCCGTTATTGTATTATTTAATATGGAACGTTACAACAATTATTACATTTCACATCGTTTAAAGTATATTTCCATTGGAGTATTGAATCTCTGGGTTATTTAATGTTTTTAATTAATATTAAAATCTGCGAGCAGTGGAAAAATGTGATTGCAAAATGAGCTCTGTAAACGCCAGTTCTGAAAGTGCACAAAAACTCTTGACGAATCTCTGTAAATTGTCTGGAAATAAATAACATCTAGTATTTGAAGCGGAAGTGGAAACTCAGTTATTATGTTATATAAACGTAGATAATCTATTATTATTATTATTATTATTATTATTATTATTATTATATTTCCCAGGGTTTAATTGTATTTCTATTGGCTATATCCTTTTGAGATATTTAGCAATGTTTTTCGTTTATATTAAAATCCTTCATTAGTGGAAATATATGACTGCAAAATGAGATTTGCGAACGCCAAGCAAAATTTTTAAAAAATCGGAACATTTATCTAGAATCCATTTTTCAGATGTAAATATCACGACAAAGCATTAAACACTCACGATATGTGGAAATATCTCTATATTTTCAGTTGGTCAGATTCTCTTCAAATTGCACGTGAAGCGAACTGAGTTCAGCATTTCCTTCAATAGTAAGACATTTGGTGATAACACTGGTTTTCCGTGACCACGTTATAACCCCGATATTTGACAGTTTACTTACCATGCACATGAGGTCGTCTTAATCAATTGACCGTGAGACCTGGCTCCCTTTCAATGACTTTACTAATGAATACCGGAATCTTTTCCACACCCTGAGGACGCATCTCAAACTGGATTTCTGTGGTGTCCGTGACCCGCCTTTCCAGATGCGTCCGTTCAGTAATAGACTACACTTATTTTATGATCCTCCCGGCCGTTCTTTGAATCCCATTGTGGGGCAACTTTAGCATCAGAAAAACCACGCGAAGAAAAAAATAACAACATTTGTGCGCAGAGCGATGTCACAAGCGTCGCAACCTAACTGGATTTTCGAGTGTCTGCACACAATGAGGTGTGCGTATAAAGTAATACTCAGGCGGCCCTCGATTGAAATTTCCCCTAGTGCTGTCATCACTTGTCAACGTCCAGAGAGGCCACTGTGTGTCCCTGTATTGCGGAGGTAGGGGGTTCAAACCGCGCGCTGCAGAGGGGGCGCGCGTGTTTAGCATAACCGGCTGGCAGTCGCAGGGACGCAAAAACTCCGCATCGGCCTCGCCACAATTGCACTTAGACGTCGGCCCGCGCCGGCACGCTGGGTGGTATGAGGCGTACAGTTGCTTCCGAGCAAGTTGGAGCCCCAGCCAACGCACGCTACCGTCGCTGTATCAAAAGAAATGGAACAATCTTATACAGAGTTTATAGAAGGAACCAACTGTCGTTTCGAGAAAGAACTGGCACTCTGTTGATAAGTCTATATTTCAATTCTATCGAAAAATCCTTTGACATTTACGTTGAGTCACCAATTATTAACATCTAAACACATTCCTTTTCAGACTGATACAGTTACTGGAGGTTACTGGTTACAGTTACTGGTTAAGTTAAAGGAACCAACTGTCGTTTCGAGAAAGAACTGGCTCTCTGTTGATAAGTCTATATTTCAATTCAATCGAAAAATCCTTTGACATTTACGTTGAGTCACCAATTATTAACATCTAAGCACACTCCTTATCAGACAGATACAGTTACTATTTGAAATTGAAAAAAAAAAAAAATACATTGTTTGTGCAGGAGGAACAACCACCGTATAAAAACATTGTTGTTAAAACGCACGTGTGGACTGCCGAAACTTTCATGTTGATAAATTTCAATTCGATTGATGAATGATAAAATTAAGTAATTGACACCAACATTATGTCATCTTCTAATAGTAAGTCTATGAAACGTCCGTCACGATGAATTTGGAGACGCCTCCATCACGCACGGTTTTCTATTTCCTTTCCTCAGTACTCGTGTTACACTTCTGGATGTAATAACATATTTACATTACATATTTATGTATTTAAATTTTTGGGTGTAGTGACAACTGTTATGATGAAGTTTGGAATATTGTATCAAATTTGCAATACTTAACAGTGGTGCAATTGAAATATCTAGCATTATATTTGTACGTCGAGTACTTTTTTAAAGAATAGTGTATCAATTTCATGATGTACCTACGCACAAAAAGCGAAGTACTACTTTTTAAAATGACTAGCAGGGCTCTGACTGAAAATTTGGTAGATTAGTTAAGTTGTAGAAGCTAAATTGCAGTTATTAATTATTATTACTATACATCCTGAAATATATTAAACATTTGAAGTAGAAATCAATATGAGAGAATACCAAGAGGTTGCAGAAAGTCTCCGGTGGGCCGTGATAGAAATGTAGTACCTTAGACCATGCAACTAAGAAACACTTTACGTTATAGTACAGTTTGTTTCGCTTAGCCCACCACTAAGATTATCCTGGCTGTGTGATTCCATATTTATAGTAATAGAAAACCTATTTGATAATATTGACTTTCAGTCAAACTTGCAAACAACTAAACACTCAATTTGTGCGTAGCAAGTCCGAAACATTTTGACAGTAGCTTTACAAAACAAAACCTTCCAAATACTCAATTCTCACATTCTTTATATAAACTTAACGGCGTGCGTTTTCGTTCAGTCATCTGTCAGGTATGTCTCTTCACAGAATGTCTCTCATGGAATTCGTACGCTCCTAATCTAAACCCACGCTTCCAACGAAACAAGATCATTTGTGAAATAGTTATATACCACTTGTTCCGTGGAACTTGTCGAGATTCTCTCTCGACAATTTCCAAAGCACTTGTGGTATTACCTATGATAAAATCCCTCTACCATGAAGATATTTCAAAGCCTATCAGATCCAATTATAACGATGCTGACTGTAGTAAAGGGCATTGAGCGCACAATTTCGAGGGAGAGGAAAATAAAAATAGTGAAAAATTAATTCTCGTCTCAAATTAATATTTTTTTAAATACATGCATTATTATCAGCACGTTTCGCAAAGCAAAAATCCATTTCTATCAACATTTCTCAGAATAAAATATTTTGTAATATTAAACTTCCAAAGTGAGCACCAAAATAGCGTGTGTTCGAGGCACAAAGTACTCCGAACTATATCATCTCATTAAAAATTCCTCATTCTGACCCGAAACGTCAGTCGGATCCATTTACCTTGACGTCCCATGCATCCCAAGATAACAAGATGCGCGCTCAACTTCCTCTAGCCCCCAATGCGTCTACCAATAAGCAGCTGGATAAACACCAGGGACCGGTCTCTCCTTGGCGACCGCAGCCACACACAATAACCAATTTCTCCCCGACAAATTTTATTCATCGAACGCGCTCTTCGCGTGTGCGTGCCCTGGAAGTTTCGGATCTTCTGTGCTCCCGTGGCGAAACCGGAATGTCCTCGAGAGGGGGAGGGGGGGGGGGCTGTCCCCCTCCGGCAAGGGGACGCGCGACGCAGGGCGCCCTCCAAAACCACAAAAGGGCCTTTATTCCCACGCACCCCCTTCAACAGGTCGCCCCTTCCCCACGCCCACTGCGCTCTCCGGTCGCCACGCGGTGGTCCGGATAGGGGGAGAGGAGGACGAAAATATTCACTTCAATAAATAACAATAATATTTATGATAATAATATACTTTTTAGACGGACACTACTGAAAGCAGACCTTTCAGGTAAAGTGAAAGCGCGCTAGAAGGTACATTTTTAGCATTAGTGCTAAAATTCAAACGATACTCAAATGTTCTGATAAATTTGTGAATGCAACAAAGAAAACAAAATAATTTCGTCTGACCACATCAGCTACTACAAATCTTAATGAATCATTAAATATGTAATTGAATTAAAATAAAATATAAGTAATAAAGTTGACTAAAAAGTGTAAGACGCACGTAGTGAAGTGATTTTATCTTGTTCGTAGGATCTGGCCTATCGGCCTCGTGCATACAATGTCGCTTTTACACTCGTATCATAAATAAATATTTTCTCGTCATTTTTACGCAGATAATAAAATAGATTAATCGCAATTATTCGTGGCAACAGGTTTGTGATATTCCAAAGTTATCACTTTGTGTATGCACCGTGCTGTGAAAAACTGAAAATAATTTAATTTGCATTACGTAAACAACTTTTTTTCTAAGGAGAGATTAGAGTAATACTATTAAAACTATATGCTGGAATCATTTCAAGTTGCTTCAGCCGCACACAAATTTCAAGTTGCGCAGTCAAAGAACAATAGTTTTGTAAAAAATAATGTTCCCGGTTTGTGCGAATTTCAAAGCACCGCGCGATATCACTAAAAACCGTTGCTTCAACGACAATTTTGACATTTAACAGAACATTTTGGTGCGCTTTCGCAATTTTTGAACACAACTTGAGAGATAACCAAAACCATTTAATTCAGTCACAATATGAAATAAAATGTGTTATAAAAGAAAAAAAAAATTTTCACGTTTCGCAATATTTGAACCGTTGAGAGACAATCGAAACCAGGTACTTCAACCATGTAAATTGGACAGTTCCGTGAAGTTGATGTTGAGTCCGCCTTTTGGGCCTGTTATCCCACTGTGCACCAACTTCCCCCGCGTCTGGCCGCGCGCCATCCCTCCCCCCCCCGTCCCACGGTGGCAGCCCGGGCCAAGAGACTCGGACAAAACGAACGACGCGCGGGGTAGCGCGTCTTCCAGATGTTCGGGTGCTTGGGCGAGTTATCAGCGGAATCTGTACACGGGCCCGGTGCTCCTATGCAAATGTGCGTGAGTGCGGCTTTTTATCCAGCCACGCGCAAGCCGCACACGCGCATACGTACGCACGCACATACTCGCGCACTGGTGTAAAAACGCCGACGTAAACACGCCTTTTCTCAGGAAAAAAAAAGTAAGCGATATGATGAAAACTAACATTGTATTGATTACGGAAAAATTGTGTAAATGTAAACATAAAAATATAATCTAATGTGTGTATACTACATATTAAATGTAATGATGTAGTAATATATATGTAGTAATGTAGAAATGAATATATGATGTAAAATGTACCGTAGTGAAAATAATGTAAGTGTAAAAATGGAATACAATATAAAACGTGAACAACTACCTGAGATTTCACAAAAATCTCCATAAAATCAATATTTTGATTACACACAAACACAATAATTACCATAATTGCGTTGTAAAATGAATACCATAGTAAGTATTGTAGGAAACGTTATTAAAAACTTCCATAGAAATAAAGTTAAAGTTCTTGTATTATAACTTGTGTTAAATAGTTTTAAAGTTGAAAAACAAGAAATTGTATACTCGATTGTTTGATGAAATCGTGATTGGGGAATGCTGAACTTTTTTCGACAAATTAACATTATAATGAAATACATTTTAGTTACAATTTAACTTCAAAGTTTAATATTCAAACATAAACATACAGTACCAATATTGATAGGATGTAAGTGGATATTGAATTAGTTAGTCTAACACTACTTTAATGGGCGCAGCATAATGGTCTGTTCCAGGTACACACTTTTTCTGTTTGAATTTACTACCACTTTGTTTTATGTAGAAGCTGTATATGAGAGACATTCAGCGCTCATTATTTATTATAAAACTCATGCATGAGACTCACTTATCCCTTCTGCACTTCGCTTGTCGAAAAATTACTTATCAGATGCACACTCATAATTTACATTCCAGGTAGCTTTCTTATAATAATTCAATAATATTTCATCCAACATCAATTATAAAATAAATCACTCGGTTTAATTAAAAAATCAAATAAATTGCAAAACGCTTATCGATCGGTGTAACAAAAATATAAAATGACATCCCAAAACTCCGATTAAGTGACAATTTCACATCTGCGTGCCTCCAAAGAATGAAGAACAGTTTGGTCCCCCATCCGCCATGCAACGGCGCACTGTGCTTCGCCCCCGCGTACCTGGCCGACACCTCAGAAAGGGGCGCCATCTCCAGGTTCACCTGTGACAGCGCGGCATGCCTCGAATCGCAGGGCAGGCTCCACGGAAGGAATTCGCCGGCGGCGGGCGTGCTGTGATCGAAAGCGCACGGCTGAAGGGTGGGGGGATGTGGGATGGGGGATGGGGGCGGCACGAGCGATCAAAACGCCCCTCATAATCCCTTCACAAAGGATTACCAAACAGGATCACTGACTGCGGGCTTCACATTAAAATGCGCGCGCCGTTGTGTAACGTATAAATAATAATTCTGTGGCACCCCCATCCGTTTAAATAATAGTGAATAACATTCATTGTTTATGTATTTACTTCGAGTATAATGCACGTAGTTGGTTTCTGAGTAACATATTGCAATTGGTTTATTGACATTTCCTCTTTGATGATTTGCTTTCGTGCCTGATGGAATATATAAACGTGTGAGACGTGATTTGTTAATGACGGCGTGCAAGAGAAAAAGACATTTATTTCGTGCCAGATAAGATTTGCTCTTTTTAGCAACTAAGTTGAAAATATACGGTTTTATGCTTGTAATAATATCATTTCTGTCTTGAAGTGTACTACATTCATGTTAAGGCAGATTTTTTGTTGTTGAAGAATTGGAATGGTTGCACTGTACCAAAAGTAAAGTAAGAGGTTTGAAAGTCAAATGTTAAAACAAAAGAATGCGACCTTTGCAATCTCAAAACCCCACTGAATTTAAGGAAAATAAAAATATTAAAAGCTGGCAACAGCGTGAAGTTTTCAAAAACTGTTTTTATTACATATTTACTTCAACATAAATTCGACGTCATCTGATCAGACCAAATAATGAAAGGTTCATCAAACGCTCAATCATGTTTCAAACATTAACTGAAAATATTAATAGCATGTCAACACACCAAATTGACACGAGCGAAGACTTGGGGATGACGTCATTCGGAAGACGTGATGCCACGTGCATGAAGGAAAACAATCAAGTTCTTATTGTCTTAACACTCAATCACATGGACAACAGCAAACAAGGAAAATACCTGATGCTATATCGCGAAGATTAAATGTTAATTGCGAGCTGTATTTTGGTTTTAATTTTCCTTGTTTGTGTAATACGTTGCAGTGAGAGACAATTAAAGTGATAAATTAGTACTGTTAACCGATTCACATGATTTCAACCTAAAACTTCTTAGTTATACGATTCAAAGGACCAAAAACGAAGCTGGGAAATAAATAACAAATTTCGAGTGAAAATCCAAATTATCAATTGACGATCAATGCAAAAAAATATCGAAATGCTATTGCTTACTGCTGAATCACAATACAACTATTTCAAATTATTTTGGTACTCGTATTCTTCATTATATTTTCGTTCACACATCTCTTACTTATGTAGAGGTTATCTTCTATTGCTGACTTTATTTCAATGACTAATTTTTATTTCAATGATAACTGATTTGAAATGTTGAAACGCAGTAGCATAGTTTGTTTCGAACCCTAGGTGTGAGAATTCAGTGCTTTGTGAATAAAAAAAAGTTTTCTCACAATCGAACTATACATTTCTCTGGAGCAAATGTTGAATCAACCCAGAAAGAGGCGGCCTCACCCACAGAGAACTAGCGTCGTCTTTCGGCAACTCCTTTCCAACAGGGAGCTACTAGCAAGGCTTAAGCCCTTCATCTTCAACGCGCGGCTGCTGTTTTTCTTTGGAGCCACCGCTACCACTGCCAACAGCACTGCCACACAATCAAAATACGACCTCCGCCAGCACACCGCCAACCCCCAATTCCCAAAGGGCCTCACTGCCACAACTATACCGACAATGTTACTCCATAAAACCCACAACGTTCCCGCCCTAACGCCACTGCCATACTATCACCGCACCTCACCGCCAACGCCCCACCCTCATTGGCTCTTCGCAATCTAGCCACACCCGCCACCTCCGAACTGCATCCAAAACCACTCCAGCTGTTACAGCCAGTAAGTCGTCGCAGTCACTACCGCCAAGTGGTCAACGTCTCAGCCACCACCACAGCCCACTGCCACTTCGCCAGCGCCATCACTCCTATCACCACCTCGACCACTACCGCCTCGATCTGAATTCACTTCAATGATGCCTTATTTTCCGTGGCGAGGCTCAGGTCATGAGGCCTGCTCTTTCGCCTTACCACGGATATTCCGCTATGCCCCTTTCACCGGCTGGCAGAGAAATGACGTATCATCCGGGCAATGAAACAGGGGATCTAAATTTTGCTCAGAATCTTCATTTAGGCATGAGTGTATTTTACTTGCAGAAAATCTACAACATGGGACTGCTGACTTTACTTCCCTTTCGAGGACGATAATTTTTTTGCTCGTTTCACCACCGTAGCCACTTGCACTACCAAAGCCACACCGACCTCCACCTCCAATCAACCTCCGTCTTCATCGCCTTTACCCCCATCCCTCTCGTCGCCTAACCGCCTCAGCCTCCACCCCCGCCCACGCCCGCCCCGCGGCGGCGCGTCCAAGCGCTAAAGTGCCGTATTCGGCGGCTGGCGGCATGAATGGCCGCTTCGCATTCAGGCCCCGTAACCTGTTGTACACCCTGGGCGTCTGCCAACTGCTCTGTCTCCATTACTAGGGTGATGTGTTGCCAAGTGAGTGAAACATGGAGAGGAAGAGAGCAAGAGGAGCAGGAGGGGGAGGAGGAGGATGAGGGGGTGCGGTTGGGGATGGGGGTGGGGAGAGTGGCCGCCAAGAAAAAGCAACTCGAGTGCTCGGGCGTCGTTAATGTGTCGACTGACATTGGAGGATTCCTCCAGGATTCTTTCGAGTTCATTCGAGTGGTTTAAACGCGCTCAACACTGAAAAAAAATCGTTACGGATTCATCTTAAAACGAAAGTCGGCTTATGTGGTTCAGTTACAGTTCGTGTTAGAAGTTGGACTATGGTCGAGGCTGGATTTGAATGAAATACAAGGAATTAGCAACAATTCATTTTGCAACGTTCGTTACCCGCTAGTTTCCACGTGACTGCGGTGTGTAAAGAGGGTTACGCGAATAGGTGTCACGTTTATTTGACCTTAACATATTTAATTACTGAACCAACTGGAATGTAATAATCGTTAGGTTTCGAGGAGTAATGTAGGCTTTATAAAAATACTACGCTTCATAGCTACATAGCGTTACTAATAATTTATCTATTTTACCACAATACAATTATTGCCAAACAGGGACCGTATCTGATAATAGAGTGTATATGATTATTGTTTAGGATCTTGATATGTAGACTGTAGTTAGAATAGTCACAAAAATACATTATTTAAATGTTGATGCCTTAGTTAAGTGGTAGAAAGGAAAACACTCAAAATCGTACTCATTTGAGTCTTAATCCAAATTTAACGCACTGCAGTGACAAAAGAAATAACGTTTTTTTTATGGAAAGATAATCTTATTTTCTTTTAGGTATCTATGAAATGTTATGTTAATTTGAACGTTTATTCTACAAAAAAGTTGCTAAATAGTAATACAGTTAATTGAATTATTGAATTAATTTCATATCATTAAATAGCATGCTTGGAGTTTTTAGTGGTTATCTTTAAGCAGAATGAACACGTTGGGTGTGTTGAAAACAAAGAATATTGATGTATGTCACGATGTACGCTGCAATGACTAGCTGGACCCGTGTGAAAACTCCGCACTTAGTAAACGATAATTGTTTCGAAACTTAAAATTGCTTCAATGTCCAACACAACTTTGAACGGCGAGTCCTTGAACTCTGCTTTCAATGTTAGAGGTCTTGTTTCAATTGTACAATACTGTTCAAGAAACATAATACCGATATGTTACACCTGTCCCCATCATCTCTGCAAATGACTCTATCTGTCCATCTGTCCTCCATCTGCCCGCAAAACCGTTTCAGTTCCTCACATGTCTCCACCCATCGCACCAAAACTTGTGCATCACAAACTTATATCCCCATAAAACGCGTGTCCCTCTAGGAACACGAAATCTAGTTTTAAGGGCTTGGGACGCATCATTTCCGTGCTATGTGCGACTACGATGGAAGAATCTGTTTCGTGTGTTACAACCTGCAAACTTATATTTTTACTTTCTTTCATACTAATTACGTAGTCTAGAGAAATTATTGTTATGCTGCTGCAAAAATGCGGCGATTTTTCAACAGAATAACTGTCATTATCTTTGCCTGATACCGAAGAAATGGACAATTCTAATTCCTATTAAATTACTCTCTCTAATACGTCGAGTAGTTAGAATTCTAATGTCAACGTAATCTGAAGAACATACACATGCAATATTATGCCATATCATTGAAGCAATTTTACTTTCAAGTTCCGTTTCTCCAGCTCTGCCCGAAACTGGTCGTATGAAGTAGTCACCTTTACAACCTCTATGGTTCTCAGAGACCTCTTGTGAAGTGTAACTGACTGGAAGCGTCTGTTTGCATTTCCGACAACTAAAGCAGGAGATCGAAAGAGATATTTCTGTTCAGTCTGTAAACAGCATCCAAGTTCCTTGAATACAACTCTCATCGACCGTTTGCTCTAGGAATGACTCTCTCAACATGGTCACGCCGAAACGTCTCTGCAGACACTCGAAAAATATACGGTTCACTAGTCAGTGTCTCTTATTTACATAGTGTGTTTATCTTGTTGCTTTCGTGTAAATCGTACCACTCAAAAAAGTGACAACGATAAAATGACATGCCTTAATATTTACTTATCTTCGTCAGTGGCTTACTTCGAATCAGTCAAAAAATGTTTGTTCTAGGTATAAATAAATACCTTTGACGTGTAATAACCCAGCAGTGGTGAGTATATGTGTTCCCCTTTAAAGAAGACACTACACAATAATTTACAGACAAAATAGATACAAGTGGCTTTGAACACAACAGGTGTCTTGAGTTCTTCAATCGTAAAGTTTTCAATTCATCAATGTTGCTTAAAACAATCGACAATTTTTTTATCCGCGTTTTCGAATTTTCTCTTTTATTCTACCTTATCCTATAGGATTCTCCTTCTTTCAAATGTACACTTCAATGGAAATATCTATGCTGATGCAGTCGCGAAATTGCATAGTAGATTCTAAGGAACAGAAAGAAATATCACGTCATTGGTGGAAGCACAATGCATAATGTGTGAGTTTCTATCATACCGTATTTGACTTGATTACAGCTGGGGGTCATAACAATAGTTTGGTTCTCTTACTACAGCCGAGAAACAATATGAAAATGAGAACAGAAAGCGGGTGATTCAAAAGTGGTCAAGTATATAATATCATGGAGAAAATTGACATTTTCCTAAGTTCAGCAATCACGCGGTAAAATCATTACTGAAATAATTAAAAATTTGTGTGCTAGGCACAATTATTGATGAGTCAGAAAATGAGAGAATTTATTGCTTGTAGAACCGAGGACAGCATGAAGTGGGAAGTCAGAGATAGAAAGACCTACGATCTGGAAATAGAAAGAGAATATTGGGTAGCCACTTCTGAGTGAAGTATCTGACCATTACCAAACTTTTGAACGTTTCAAGTGAACTTTTCTTTTAGAGTCAACCACTACTGGATCTAAAGCGCGGGTTTGGAAATAACATTATAAAAGTGGAACAAATTAAAAATTTTCATTTTTAGGCGAGGAACGAATTCAATAAAGAGTGCTAATTACCACTGATTTTAACTTTAGAAATGTAGTGCTGGAAATCAGAATTTTAAGGAAACTACGAAAATGTTCTTAACTAAAGCCAAGACTTGTTCGTTTAGCATATTACGACTTTAGGCAAAATGGTCTATGACATCTTTGTCCAAGTTCTGTTACGCACAGCGGACCAACACTCAAATTTTCGTGACATTGATTTTTGCCACTGCACAAACTGGTGTGCGGAACAAAAAGCAGACAATTATTAATGCGCATTTTTCGGTGCGACAGAAAGGGAATGAATGATAAAGGGCCCTCCTCTGTAAACGATTTCACCAAGCGTGAAATCCACGCTGGAACAACACAGTTCGTGATTTTTTAATGCGCCACGGGCGTCAATGTTTAAACAATCCTCGTTGCCGGCATGTGTTCTCTCAGCCGCTTTGTAGCTTTACAGCAAAGAAGAGCTTTCCAGCATAACAACACGGAAGTGGTACTTTGGATAAGATGTGCTGTGTATATGGGCATATGCATATATTTAACTCGTATTCTATATATGGGCACTTTGGAAAATAATATTGTTAGGCTAAATGTATCTTCTAAATGAGTTGATGTGCGATTTTAAGAAAGCAGTTTTATTCTTTATGTATAAAATATCTCGATTGGTTGCCAAGATTTGAGTGGTGGTTGAAAAACTTCAGCGGCCACAATATCTCTATGTATTAAGGAATATGTCAAGGGCAAAGACAGAAACATTTCTAATGTTAAGTGTGTTTTGTAAATACGATTGCAAATGTATGCATTTAATGTAGATATTTGCAAAATAGTATGCAAATGAACCACACGACTTCATCCTGCAAATATTGGTAACAGTCACAGAACACTGGATAAGAAAAGTGATTGTTCGAATGTGAGAGAATCTTTTATGTCAATAGCCAGATTCGTACGTTAACCGTAATATACAGTATATAAAACGAAAATGATATTCGACGTTAAAATTGTCACAGACAAAGCAACTGTTTCTTAATAATTCATGAAACGTAGATAGACCATGACAAAACTTTGAATTTTGCCGGGTCATTTTGATGGAATGCAATCAATTTAGGTAATTATCGTGGGAAGATGAAGAGTACCGATAATGCAATAAAACTACGTATTTTTTATTGGGGATGCATCTCCTTAACCATCCTTGAAATAAAATACAGAGTTGCCATGCCTAAGATCTAGAGCTGTTTGGCTGAGATGGGCGTTTGATTACCTATATAAAAAAGTTCTATTTATTACGTTAATGAATTTCGATACACATTGGTTACGAGAAACCCTAATTACAACACTATTCGTTGACATTATTTCCTATTAAGATTATTTCAAAATTTAATGCATGTATCGTGTGGTTTGAAATTTTAATACACATGTAGAGGAGTATAGGCTTTAAATCTTCATATATAGGCTTGATGAAGATGATGTTAAAAATGTAGACAAGTATTTTGTTTCTTTTGGAATTTAAATGAATGTGCATACAAAACAAAAAAAAATATAGACTCAAGGAGTAATAGACAGAGCTGTAGCGAATGTGCTTGTTATGTTAGTTGAAAATATGTTAAATTTATTTCTACTGATCTTGCATATTTTAACTAGTGAACAGTCTTTTTCGTTCTGAATTAATACCAGCATTAAAAACAATCAATAACTGATGTGATATAAAAACACACTGGATTGAGTATTTTCTTATCGTAACTACTTCTAACACAAGGAGAACTGGTAGTTGTTTGATGGTACATGTAAGAATGACGCTAAGTATCTATGGCATTCACTATCTCCTGACCTAATAGGCAAAGACATAAAACATTGCAGACCACCAAGAGTTTGCACTTGTAATCTCCGTGGGGTCGCATACCTCCAGTGCTCTCGCAACACTCCCCCGTCGCGTCCTTCACCCACCAACCTACAGCCACGGCGCCTCCTGTGCGTTGACCCCCGCCGCCCCTGCCACATCCTCGATGCCACCGCCGCCCCTGCCGCATCCCCGGCCCCCCATGCCGCCCTGCCATGCCGCCCTGCCGCATCCCGGCGTCGACGCCACGCCCCCACTGTCTCCACCTCCCCGGCCACCACCACGGCCCACGACGTCCCACTGACCATGCCGCCCACGCCGCCCCCGACACCCCGTCGCTACTACACACGCAACCCGCGCAGCCTCCATCTTCTCACACACCACCTCACTATCCCACCACCTTGCTGTCTCGCCATCTCAGTTCTCCATTACCTCACTCCGGGTCACTCCCACGCTGCCCAACTCCCTAACGGTCCCGCCATCCCCGTCGCTTCACCGCCACCTCGCTTCTTTACAACGCCGTCACCACGCTTTTCCCCATTTCATATCGCCACTTCTTCCCCCACACGTCACCACACTGTGCGATCGAAACAAAGACTCGCCATCTCAGTTTCATGTTCCCTGTCCACATCCTTGGTGATGAACTCTGCTTCACTTCTCCCCAATCATCTGCCTCACCCACCACCTCGTCACTATAGTTCCCCCTTACCTAACTTCCCTCAACCGCCACCTCACATCGCCTCTTTCTCCCTTCAGGTGTTTCACGAGCCTCTCACTGTCCAAACCCCGGCTTATGTGGCTCAGGGGAATAATTGAAGCTTCTGCTGTGCCTCTGAGTGGGAGGTCCTAGGTTCGGGCCCCGACTTTGGCAGGATTTTCGACCCCTGCTATAGCTAGGTGGAGTTCAGCCGCTGTCTGCAGGGGAATTCTAGTAACCAGCAGCTATGATCGGTAGTTTCTCGTGATTTTTCCGATCAACATCAGGTGAATGCCGGAGAAGTACCCAAACGAATGGGATACGGACCGCGGGCGATCTTCCCCTCCTCGTCCTTGTCCTATCTTCACCCCTTACTTACACGCACTTACACTTACATGCACAGTTGGAGCGTTGCAGAGTTGGTGGGAGATACTTGGTTGGGCCAAAAACCCCTTTAACCAACATGTGGGTCAACGCGGCCGGATCTCGCCATCCAGCGAGGGGAGATCACCGCCACGTCCCGCAATAAAATATACTACACATACGGGACTCATGGCTTTAGAAGCTGACACGATCACAAAATAACCAATCCATCCACTGTCCCCGGCACGTGGTAGCCTCCAGCCGGTCTCCCGCCCCCGCATCACCTCCATCTCCATCTTCCTCTCCGTGACCACCTCCGCCGGCGGGCAAGTTCCAGACGATCAGCTAGTTCCCAACTCCAACTTCAGTTCGCGCGCGGGGGGGGGGGGGACGCAGGCTGGAGGGCGGGTTGGTCGCGAGCGAAGTTGAAAATTCGTAGGGAACTAGGAATTCATGGAAAGCGAACAAACAACAGATGCGGAGTCTCCGCGCTGACGGGGCCACGCCCACTGCACCCACCGCCCACCGCCCACGCCCTCGCGCCCGCAGCTGACGCAGCGCACACGCAAATGGGCCACGTGCCGCACGATGCTCTAGAAGGTTGCGCGCGGTCTCCTCGAAGGCTTCCCTGACATTCGTGCTACTTTGGTCTCATTTCTCACTCAATTTACTTTCTGTTCCACGTTTACTCTTATTACCATAAACATTGCCCTCACGGGTAGCTCATTGGTCAGCGTTCTCGCTTTTCATGTCGCGATCTCGGGTTGAATTGAATTGAAATGAATTGATGCCTTATTTTACGTGGCGAGACTCAGGCCATGAGGCCTGCGCTTCCATCTGACCACGCCAATTTCGCTACGCTCCTTTCACCAACTAGCAGAGAAAGGAGGTATTTCTTGGGCGAGAAACAGGCGATTTCAATTTAGCTCATAGGCGTCATTTAGGCTTGAGGATCTTTTACATGCAAGTAAATGGGACAGCCGGCTTTACTTCCCCTCCGAAGGAAGGCGTACGAAGGATTTTTTCGCCCTTAAAAATCCACGGCTTCGATCGGGTTTGAACCCGCCAACTTGGATCCGGTACGCCAACCGTTACACCATCGCAAATTCGCCGCGGGTTCAATTCCCGGTCGGGAGAGATTATCGTGTGCAGTTTCCTTGCGATGGCTTTGCTGTGTGACGATGAGAAAGCTTACTTCCCAGGTCGAGAAGACCAGAATACAGCACAGGGAGATAAACGTGCTAACCACACATACCCGTTAATCCATGGCCGCAAAGCCGGGACGCCGCTCGTAAGCCTTGGCCCCCTCAGTGGTTGTTGTGCCAGTACAGACACCCCGTAAACAGTATGTTCGATTGAATTCAATTGTGCCATATTTTACGTGGCAAGATTCAGGACTGCTCTTCCGTCTGACGCAATTTCGCTACGATCCTTAACCATCTAGTGGGGGAAAGCAGGTATCACGTGGGCGAAGAAACAGGTCATTTACATTTAGTTCAAAAGCTTCTTTGCATCTGAGATGCCTTTATATGCATGCAGTAAAGATACAACATGGGACAGCCTGCTGAACGTGCTTTCCTTAGACGTACGAAGGATTTTTCGCGATAAAATGCACGAAGAAATTTTCGTCCTTAAAAATCCTCGGCTTCGTTCGGGTTTGAACCGTAAATATAACAGCCCGATGAGCTAACCTTTACACTATCGAAGCCGCTGTGTACCTACCAAGCCGTATGTTGTTCATGGTGTGTTCGTCAGATAAACTAAGTCTATAACGTTTCGGTATGTATTACTCCAACATTCCGTGCAACTAATTGTAATAAACGCATTATAAACCAGAGCAACACAATGTTCAATGGACATTTACAGATTAAACCATTCAATACTCTAAGAATTCAATAAATTTACTATTCAGTGTTGTTTACATGTCATTGTGTACATGTGAGGATATCTCTATAGTAGCAATATATAGACCATTCTTAATTTTTATTTTAGTGTTCAAAATGTGTTTCTGCTTCATAGTTCTTATTAGGTAACATATTGTGATATAAAGAGACGAGTTATTTCAATAAGAAGTTTCTTTGAGATTTTGAGGTGATATATACAACAAATGGTTCATTAATTGTAATGAAGTGTAACAGAAAAATTACGATTTCTTTGTTTGAGATTCGGAAAGGAACATAGTGGATAATAAATACAATACAGCAATGTAAAGCAAAATTTGAAACACGTTTTAACATTATTTTCATAAACGTATTTGAGAAGGAAGATTCTAGTCGAGCATTTCATTCATGATAGAGTCGAAGTACAGAAAAAAAGATCCACATCAGATTCAGCGGAAGAGGCTACGGATCCTTTCATTTCTCGGCTCGCGTGTTCGCTATCTACTTCCACCTCCGTCTAGCGTGTTCCTTTCTCCGCTGCCAAAAGGTTGAACGCCCTATATCACTCCCTGCTCTCGCCCTCCTTGAGCTTCGCGACACCCTTTACCCCCTTCCTCCCCAAGCCCTTCATCCCAAGCGCCGGTGGCGCCTCCTACCCCTCTAATTGCGTCACCGCCACACCCGTTCCCAGCCGCAGCACCGTCTCTTTCACCCCCTCCCCTACACCTCTTTCACCCCTCCCTCCCCCCCTTCCCCGCTCACTCCACCAACCCGCGCCGGCACCCGTCTTTTGTTTTAATATAAGCCCGTGCAAGACCTTGTTACGAGGCGTCTCTTCTCCTCTTTAAGCATTATGAAACGCACAACTTGGGAGCAGCCAAGGAGCAGTGGTACATGTGTTTTAATTAATGGATATATATACACCGCACATACACGGGCCCGCTCGCGGCGTCGACCGAGTTTACTTCTGCGCGCCTCGCCCGTTTTGCGCCCGGGAGACTTACAGGCGAAACGGAGAGCCGGGCGCGCTTCTTTTACACGGCGATAAACCAGGGCGGCGTTAATTGAGTTAATGAAGCGCTCTATAAAATATCCACCGTGTCCCTTTTTACCTGGGCGACACACGGTTCCTCTTACACGAGGCGTTCCCCAAGGTCCATAGCAGGCGTTCCCCAAGGTCCTCAGAGATGAGGTAAAGCTCAGTGTAACTTGGGGGTCAAGGTCACAGAGTTCTTTCACGACAGGAAAAAGGAGAGGGCAGCGAAATGGAGTATACGTGTGTCACGGTTGTTAACGATTAAATGTAGTCTAGTGAAGTCCGTGTTGATAATTAGCTAATTAAATGCTCTACAAAATAACCACCATGAATTACCTGCGCTCGGTTCCTCACACTTGTGGTCATTCCCCAAGGTTTGGTTGAGTTAACCCGACCAGGGATGTTGAGGTGAGAAGCGGGTAAGGGATTGTGCGTCAGAGCATTTTGAAGACAGCTACATTCGAAGAAGTCTCAGGTGAAGATTGGTGATTTGCGAAGGATTATAGAGTAGTGGGGTCATTCCACAATGGGGGCTAAACTGGAGGAGTTGGAAACGCGACGATAGAGAAAATAAATGTAGATATTTAGAGTAATGAGAGTTTCCTGAGGAAAAAGTGCTGCATGTTGGAAAACAAAATATAATAATTTAGAATGTCTTTCCAACAAGGTGAGAAAATATCAATATCAAGTTGTGGGAGAAATATAATATATTATACGGTACTAGCTGAGTTTATTACCAAATCATATGATTATTTTTGTTAAGTTACATAATGACACATTAAGGTCTTGCGTGAAGCAATTGTTGGATATGTTACAATTTGAGTCAAAACCAGACTTATTTCACAGTTAGTCAGATAATTTACACAATCAAAACTGGGTGGCTTAAGTACGAGGTAGGAATAGCTTCAAAGCATACTTCACACTTTAGCCACGTGGAGATGACATTAGTGAACATTAAATTGTGAATTTCTATACACACGATACCATAAAACCTAATTTCCTTAGATCACAGTTTAAACTTCTCTACGCTTTACTACTTGGCGAAAAGATTCTAGCATTCGGCCGTCGCGGTTTCATAAAACAACCTTGAGTCTATGCAACGCATAATTTCTGTGGCGTTTTTATAAGGAATTTCGTCTTACAAGGCGCTCCACTTTTGAACGTTCACCTTACTTTGGCCAACACTCTGTGGTTAGTGCCAACATTAGCCGGTTGAAGATCTAAATCCGTTCTTCGTTTTTCATACAGCTTTCCCAATATCGTCTGGCTATTGTGCAAATTAACAAGTGGCTCTTAACATTTGCCATATTTTTAGTTGTAACAAGTATGACCGCACAGGTTAAAGAATCACATGTATTAGCTGGATAAAGAAAGAAGCTCGTTCTTCGTCATTCACATAGCTTTATCCACACGTCATGGCTATTGTGCGAATTAACATTTGCCATATTTCGGCCTTTTCTCGTAACAGGTGTAACCGCGCGGGATCTGAAATAGCACTTATTAGCGGGATGAAGAAAACACACGATCTTAGCCAATCACATAGCTTTAAAAACATCGCCTGGCTATTGAGTAAATTAACATGTTACTCTTAACATTTGCCGTTTTCAGCCTTTCATCGTAAGTTATGGCCGAACGGGTTCGAGTATCACATTCTTCCCCCCCCCCCCCCCCCGAACGCCTTGCAGTCATTCGGCCTCACTAATTGCAAGCCACTCCTTACCTATCTGGGCTGCGTGGTGGGTGATTTCAGATCCCCGATGTCACCCGCCCGCCCACCCCGTCTCAAGATTCTCTTCGGGCCCCACGTGACCGCCGAGCCTCCTAATTCGCGACGCCCTGGGGAGCCTCTCACCCCCGCCGAAGACGAGGTACTTCGCCCCATCACCCCCACCCCCACCCCGCCCCGCCCGCACCTCACCTCGCATGCTAATTAACGGCCGCTCGTTCGGGCTTCGAGTTCGGAGGCGAGGCGGCGCGGGCGCGGGCACGGGAGCGCCCCGTGCGGCGGGCCTGAAATGCGAGAGGCCTTATCTTTGGGCGGTGCGGCCTCCGGGGTCGTTGCTGCTTCCTCTACGGCTATCCCCACCCCCGCACTCGAGGAATGCCCATAACATTCTACGAACACCCCCCGTGGCATTCGATACTCCCATGGAGATCATTCCATCCATCAGAGCGGACTAACTAGGGAGACACTATTTCGAGTTTCCTGGAAGCAAGTGAGGGCCCAATGAGGACTGAGTCCCTCGGAGGACCGAATAAAGAAAATTGTTTAGGAGGCAGGTGCGAAGTTTTAAAATCCCCATGATTATTATGAAAATTTATTAATTCTAGAATTACTTCATATTACATTTATTTTTAATACTTATAACGTCTCACTTCATTATGTTCTACGTTCATTTTAATACAAAAGCGTCTTGTTGATATATATAGAAAATATCAGTAAGAAACCTGATGGATATAATAACGAATTAAAAATAGAAATGATTTGCAAACAATACAATAATTGTATTGATTTATACAATTCACGCTAACAACAATGCTAAATTACATTACTGATCAAAACAAATGTCAGAAACATTATATATTATGCAAGAGCACGAAAGCAATTGCGAATCCTCGTTCACAAAGCTAACTTTAAAACAAACAGTGGAGGCAAGGATTTTTCTCTGATAAGGAATACGAAATATATAAATGTGACACTGCAATCATATTATTACATAAAAATAATGTTAACTGGGCTTTTAACTTAAAATACCGTCTCCGGTGTCAAAAAACCTCATCTAGTCCTCAGGGGGCTGTGAAATATTTCATTGAATTTACTGTCAATTAATTCCCAACGTATTTAACGCAGACGGTACCTACTTTCATTGTATATTCGCGATGAAATCAAAATGATATTCGAAACAATTCTCTAAGGAATATGAATTTGTTTAACGCACATGTATTACCCCTAATGATTGGTTTGAATAAATGGTGCAAACGTTCTTGACACAAATTGGAATATGATGTATTAGTGTAGAAATCAGATATTAGGAATAGTATTCGAAGGAAGTTTGTAATCATTGTATCTGCTGGAAGATTGATATTAGATTAAGTATTTACGCATGACAAACATTAATACTTTCCTTATGAAACACTTTTAAAATATACTATATTGCAAGATGAAACTCGTAAATATCGTTCAGTATTCATTACATTTATCTTTTACATAGACTGTGTATTATTCATAAATACCACATGCTGAATATTAGTTATTTGGAGAATTTGCTCTGTTTGGAGAAGAACTCTGTTTCAATATTAATTTTCCCCGTCACTCTTCATTACAAAAATGTCGACACATTCAAGAAGTACACAAATAAAAGCAACTTATTTTAAGAACACTTTGTGCTTTTACCACTCGAGAAAATACTTTTATACATCTACGAAAATGAGTCGTGTACACAGTGACGATACTGCACCAAAACACTTAGCAAAGAGATGATTATGTGCATAACACTCACACACGATAAAATAGTTTGCTTTGCCACATGTCCAGCGTTGACGCGGGCCTTTCAACGTACCAGACTCTCCTTACTCACGTCGCTGTAATCTCACAATTTTCCCACAAGAACGTGGCCACAAAGAGAAAGTATCAGTGTACCTCTAAAAGCACAATAATACGAGCAGGCACGGAAGAAGCAAATACGTCATCCTCGGGAGAAACACCTTTCTTCATTAATATAAGCAGCTTTAGCCGCGATAATTTTAGAAGTTTCTGCGCCGAGTTGGCAATAAATATAATTTCGTGCGGAACTTGTCAAAAATAAATTATCCTTTAGAACATTATCCGGCTACTTTTAGTGGGCTCGCGGTTCCATGGAGATAATTCGCAATTTATCCCCCCTCGCAGCCTGTTTGGATAAGAGTCGAATAAGGCACCGGGCTCGCCTTAGTTCGCTAGTCAACAAATGACCCGTCTCTTTGCCTCGCCTTTGCCAGAATGGAGATTAAGGTCAGCGCAGATAAGATTATACTGTCCATTATATTGTATTTAATGGGAAGGTTAGGTTACTTTGATTAGATTGCTTCGGGCATTACATTACAAGCCCCTAGGAAATGGCGCGTTAATGCATTACATTGTTCGGGAGAGAACCGGAGAACCTGCTCGCACTAAAGCGACGTGAAGACATCCACGACCTCTCGAGTTTATTCTCGAGAGAAGGACAGAGAAGAGGGGCAGTGTTTGCAAGGAGAGTGAGAGGGAGGACTTTGCTGCATGAGAAGGTCAATGTGGCTGCGTTGAAGCGTCTGACACAGATTTCGCTCCTCAGCCCCAGATGTTACAGCATACCGCGTGGAGTAGGCGCGGGGGAAAGTATGGTAAATGCGTGAGACGATGGTATAAGACTCGGCTCGTTTGTAATTGTAACACAACGTGTCTGGGAATGAGCAAAATTATGAAATTTGGCCTGACCTTTGATCAAAAGGTGGCCGGAAAAAATCTACGCGAATGAAAATGAAACGTAGGCATGATTCATTAATATTAAAGTTATTTCAGTCACAAATAACTCATTCTTAAACAATTTAAAAATAATATCTGCATAAGTTTGATTAAATGCACAGTATGTTGTAAGCAATAGGCATCCTACATGCTATTAATATTTTTTAAATTTTAACACTACCTCAACAATGATTTGTCCATTACACTATCTTTCCATAAGCGTTGCCTTACATTTCTGCATGTGTTTTTATGAAATGCAGCTACAAATTTTAAATTTTCATTACCCTACAAACTGTAAAGTTTCTTTCACAAGCCATTTAACTGAATAAAATGTTTGTGACGTATTTACAAGTTAAATTGGTTTTCCGTTTCAAAATCATAGGATCTACAATTTCTGAATTCAGTTATATTTTTTAAAAATATTAAAGTATATTTAAATAAAATATAATTTTATACCCAGCATTTGGTATCCTAACTATCATCAGGATAATCCGACCATGAATCAAAAAGAACATTCCACTCTGTACATTGGACATGTCGGTGAAAATATACCTGACGTAATGTTTGATTTATGCGTGCTCCAGAATTGCTTCACTAACATACACAGATAGTAAGTATTTACGCAAGGGATCGTCAAAAGTATCTGGGTCACGTGAGTTCAAGAAGGTCTTGAGAGGTATAACGTTGTAGGTCGTAAAGTGTTCCTCGTTTCGCTCTGTGATTTCCCACGTATGCCTTGACTTCTCTTGACTTCTAGGCAAGAGAGTTGCACGCGATGATATAAATATGTTGCGTTATGAAATAGCCGCGATAAATATGACGTAACAGAGGAAGATTTTCAATTACACAAAGAGTTTTTAACGAAGAATGTGGCCTAATCGCGATTAAGTAGTACGTCAGTAAATCCACCTGCTAATTATTTTTTGTGCGAAAATAAACTATCTCGTACCATCGCATTATTTCCTTCTTCTAAAGAGGTTATTTGAGTACCAGATAAATTTACTCACATTAATTTTCTAGCGAGAACGTTAATGTACGAAACAAGAGAATGCGCATGGTAGCAAATATGTAACCATTCTGAATGGTATACTTTAGAAGATGACTACCAATGCTTAAGGTTTTAATGAACACAAAATGGAAATTTAATTCAGTACCAGAAAAATTAGGCACTTTTTTAAAATTATAATATCAATAAAATAAATTTTACAGCTACAGTTCAGTGTTTTTTAAACATATGTAACGAAATTGTGTGTCACATTACAGGCAGGGTACTTATTGACTATCAGTATTCTCTTAGATTTCATTATTATAAGTTTCAAATTTCACAACTAAAATGATTTGAATTTTGCAAACAACTTTCGATTTCATTCACTAGCACATTTATAAAAGAAATATCAAGAACAACTTCCATATTTTTTCTTACTTAATCAAGCGTGTAATGCAAAGTATATAACTGGTAGGGTGCTAATTGAACGATTCTTCCTACAGAAATGACATAACAAAAGACGATGCAAAAACGGTAGTGTTGTTTAATATTTAAAGCGGAAACGAATAAGAACATTTATACGAACCTTTGCATTACATTTAGTGTCACTGGTAGCAGTACGCCAAGGGGGACACTAACATTAATGGATTAACATTAACGGTTTCATACGGGTTGTTGGCTAAGTTCTATTTCATAATGTAAAGTTTTAAAAGTTCCTTTCGAAAAACAAGAACAAAAATACCAATATAATTATAAAAGTAATGCCGCTCAAGTGCCCAGAGTTTTAATTAATGCGTTCAATATCTGACGGATCTATTTTATTATTGACCGTCCCTTAATTCTTTTCGGTTCTATCGAAAGTATTAAAAGATGTAGATAGAGATATATCTAACTGTTGTTGATAATCAATCGAATTTATTAAATTCTGGAACTCTCCCAGTAGTATTAGGATTATTTCAGTTTATATGTCAGTTTAGTTGGCTCAGTAGTTAAGCAGAAAAATTAATTTATTGTGTAAAAATAACAAAATGGTTCTGACACTAAGCCATATTAGTTGTTGTGTGATATAAGTTGATACTGCTGCACAACTGTTTCTATACAATTTGAGACTATACCGAGCATCCAAAAGAAAGTAATATTAGTTTTAACAAGGACATTTAATGTATTATTTATCATTTGGATTGTATAATACTAAAGAACCTGTGAAAAGTATTGTACTTCAGCTTCTGGGTCAATGACCCCCATCTCAATCAGGTTTTCGTCCAGTTTCCCTGATTTTCTAGCAAATGCTGAGATGGCTCCTTGTTTTGCTTCTGGACATAAATGTAACTTCAAATTAACTTCTCCCCATAGCACATCACACATAGTTTTTAACTGTTTTTGACGTAAATAAATATATAAATAAAGTTCCTAGTTGAAATTAGCGATCATTAGTCCTGTTACACGTCGTGGCTGGTTGGAATTTTACAAGTACACATAATATTTCCACGACGAACAACCTACTTTTCAGCGCGCAAGTAAACACCCGTATTCCTTGCCTTGGTCGTCTCTACACTACTGACAACATTTTATATTCAGCAGCGTAAATCGTATCTTGGTTTTTACATCGTACGGTTTTGATATTTTTGTATAATTTTATTCTATATACAATACAGCAAGCAACCCATGTCTCCTACGCCCCACCTCTCACCCCACTGTCATCATATTGTGTTTCCTGTTTCTGTGTTCTCACCTTGACACGAGAGATTTTTAGATTCGTTGCAAACGGGAATGTGTAAATGCAAGTGTATAACATTTCAATTAAATTTCAACATATTTACATGAAATAGTGAATTAATGGTTGACAAAAAATCACTTTTATGAATAGACCTGATTCAATATCGTTATTTTGTTCAATCGTTTGGTATCAGTCACGTATCGTCTAGGCATCGGTAGTGCAGGTATCGTAAAACGCATCGAAATCCATTGCATTTATACTGTTTAATATTGTTTCGAATATTTTCAGTCATTGCCACAGGATTCGAAGCAATCCCAGATTTTAGGATGTGCCTGCAGTCTCTGGTTTCTTCCGCCGGAGCTGCCTCGCTTCCAGAACCTTCACTCACCATCCCCCCTCCCGCTCTCAGCGCCGTGTCTGTCTGTCTGTCGCCCGCTTCCGATGCGGCAGCGCGAGAGCAAATATCTGGTTATGCGCGCGCTTCAATGGCTCCTGGCGCTGGGATTCCCGCACTTCGCGCCGCAGCCGATAATTCGCTGGGGAAAGGCGGCGCTCCGGTGATGCTGATTTGATAGATCACGTGACAGGAAAGAGGGCGCCGCGGTCGCCCAGCGCCGCCGAACGCTGGCGCCGCCACCGCATTTCCTGAGCTCTTCCAGGCTCCCTCCGCTTCTCCCGCTCTCACGTATCCATGGGATGTGCAACTGGATATTTGGGTGTCTTTAATATCTCATCCTTCCTCTTATCGTTTTTCTTCTCCTTCCTCTCTTCTATTTCTTACACTTCTTCTTCTTCTTCTTCTTCTTCTTCTTCTTCTTCTTCTTCTTCTTCTTCTTCTCCCGGAATATCCTTTTCGACGTACCGTAAGTGACTGATATGGAATTTCACACATTTGGTTCTCTTAGGGATTATGAAACACTATTTCGTGATTCACTGTTGCAATAAATAATACGTTTTGTTATCTTCACCTTCCAATCCGCAACTATATAAAAATTCATTTTTATTAACTATACAATCTACTTATTTTTGTGCTTCAATATTCTTGAACACAAAAAATTTATAATGAGTGTTTTACGTGTACACCATAGAACCAATTTATTGCTGCAGTGCACTGTAAGCTCAAAATCGATGTTTTCATGTTTGAAGAATCCAGGAGCCTCACATCTTGGGTATATTGAAAATTCATTCTTTCGAAGGCAATATATGTTGGGAAGCATATTGGGTACATACAAGAGAAAAGATTAGCTCCTGGAAACAATACCTCTATTTCCTTAGTAAATTCAAGTTTTCCAGAAGCTTTCCCGAGAAGCGAGCCCACCTCCTCGCGAGCAGTGTGACCCGGTCTGTTGCGCCCAGCCGAGCTGAGGTCGCCGAGCGCCTTGCCCTGCCTCGTATTCCGCGCCCCGCCCCGTCCCGCCGCGCCACCTACCGCCTCCGCTGCCCGGGGCAGACCGCGCGTCGGACGCGGTCCGCCTTCACAACGAACGGAACGCCCCCGCTGCTGGCACCCAACACACTCGCCGCTTTGCCCCCGGCTCGCGGGGCCGCAGCGAAGGCATCCTGCCGCGGGGCCTCTGCGCTTCACCGTGCGCGGACACTCCCGACTCCCTTCTGTCCACGCACCCTTAACCTGTCGCTCCACTTCCCCGCCCTTTCCGACACCCGTACCCTCTGACCACCCCGCCCCAACCTACATCCCCACCCTGTCAAATGTCCCCGCCCTTTCCAACCTTCCCGCCTTTTCGCATCGCCCCGCCCGCACAGTCCTTCTACCCCTTTCCAAACTCTTTGCACCTTCCAACCTACCGGCCCTTTTTCAACTCCCCCCACCCTCTCTTACGTCTCCATCCTTTCCGATTTCCGCTCTCTGAAATCTTCTTGCCGTCACCAATGTCTCTGCCCTTTTTTCCATCTCACTTCTCTCTGTTCTTCCCAAGATAGCCGTCCTCCCCGCCATCACCACCGATTTGCGTTTCTTTCCTTTGCCATGCGTCCAGCGAGACAACCTGTGATCTCACATCTTATCCCCAACAATATCTCTGACCGTTATTTGTTTATTTAAATTTTATTTACTTGTTTATTTTTTCTAAGTTTTGAGATGGATTATTTATTAAAGTTAGGTTTTAACTACATGAAGAATTGTGGCCCATCATTGATTGTCACATAGGTGGATGATAGCGTTAATGACGATGATATGGTAGAGAAATGGTGGAGAAACAGGGAAAACGGGAGGACCCCGAGAAAACAATTCTGAGAGCTCGCTTAGAATGTCATAAATTACACGTGGAATGCATGGCATGGAACCTGTGGAAAGCGAATGCGCTAGCCATTACCCCGCGAGAACCGTTCCCCCCACGCTGATCCCGTATCGCGGCCCTTCGCACTTCGCGCGGAGACCGCCGCCGCCCTCTTTCTCAGCGTCCGCGATCCCGCGCCTGCACCGTCGGGCGTTCCTTTCGCCACCGCTGTCTGCGCCAATATTCCGGGCACATTCGCGCTCGTCGGCTGCGCCGCAAACAGGGTTGCCGAGGGCGAGGCGGGGGCGGGCGCGGGCGCGGGGGTGGGGACGTGACCGGGGGCGGGGGCGTGGGTGAAGGCAGGCACGGTGAGACGGGTGAGGGGCTTAGGCAGCGGGATAGGTGTGAGCTCGCGGACGGCGGGCAGGCACTGGGACGGAACTGGATGTAGGGAAGGCGCATGTCAGATACGCCGCGTGGGCTAGGTGAGGTAGGAGGGGTGGAAGAGAACTAAGTGGGGCGGGGTGGGTTTAGGCGGGGTGCAACCTGTGCGGGGGAGGAGAGAGAGTAATGAAGAGGTGTAGTGGCGGCAAGGGGACGGTGCGGGGACAGTGTGGGAAGGTGGATGTGGAGTGGATATAGGAGGGTCACGATACAAGGAGTGGTGGGGGCGGTGGAGGCCGCGGGGGTGCAAGGCCGGGACGGCGACGGGCATCGGGGGCGGTGGAAAGTGGCGGGTATCACCGGTGGGGCGGCGGAGGTGGCGGGGGCCCTAAGCGGGGGCGGGAAGTGGGGGCGTATTGCGGGTGCAGCGGGGATTGGCGGGGTCGGCGGGGACTTGCAGGAGCGGCAGGCGTGGTAGGCAAGAGTAGGCCGCAGGGGCAGTGGGGCGCCGAGAGCGACGGAGCGGCGTGGGTTTTGGGGCGGCGTGTGGAGGGACCGCGGGTGGAGGGGCGGCGGGTGGAGGGGCGGCGGGTGGAGGGGCGGCGGGTGGAGGGGCGGCGGGTGGAGGGGCGGCGGGTGGAGGGGCGGCGGGTGGAGGGGCGTCGAAGGCGGGGGCGGTGGGAGTGGCGGAAGTGATGGGGGCGGCGGAACGGCGAGAGCCAGCGTGGTGGCGGCGGCACGGTGGGGTGTGGTGCGGCGCGGAGCGGGGCGGGTGCAGGGCGAGGTGCCGGGGTGGCGAGGCAGTGCGGGGACGGCACGGGACCGTGCGGGGAGGCATGGTGGAGCCGGCTTCGTCTCTGGAAGGAAAGTGAGGCGCTGGGAAGCGGAGATACCTCGGCGACCGCGCCGTCGCCGTCGCTTCTTATGGAAATAATAATAATACGGCCTCTTCCCGAGAGGGTTGGCGCCTTTGGGTCGCCCAGCAGCGAGGACGCGCGCAGGAAATTTGAAGGAGGGCGGCGCGGCGCGGGCGTTGCACGCCGAGCTCCCGTGTGGGCAAAGGAGATGCGGTTATTGAAGCGAAGAGGCGCTCAGAAAGGAATTGTGATTCACGTCAGCTACGTACGTAATTTTCTCCTTCATTCATATTTGTACTGAATGCAATCCGAGTGTTAGAGAATCGTTTTCATTGAAGGGTTGTTTTTCGTTAAACGATTGGTAATGTACTTATTGCATAATGATACATGTTCAAAGAAAAGTTTAGTCTATTTGTATCTAGTGCATTCGATTTTTCATGATAATGGATTTGTAGGCAATTTCTACAGATTAAAAATCTCTTCAACTAGTTAGATAAAATACATACTGAAGAAAACATTAATTGGAAATCGAATTAAGCAGAACCTAACGCACTCATGTTGGATTAGTCGTTTCTTTGTATTTTCTAATCGTTATGTGGTAGGATTTTCTAGTTTTGAATTCGTTCTACCTTAGATTAAACGGGTTTTGATGTATTTATTGATATGAAGATACATTTAAGGATGGAATGGCAATGAACGTTAGGTGCAGTCGTTTTTTAGTTGCCACTGAACCGGTCATTTTCTCTGTGGTAAATTCGATTCTAAAAATATTATCAGACCAGTTCACTTACAAGTTAAACATTATTTGTCGAACAGAATGTTGAATGTATTTGTACATTATTTTCCCTGTTCTTGTCTGTGCCGATAGCAGTTTCTAGAATTATGAAAGAGAACCTAAATGTACGAGAGTACTTAATATAAGAAGGGATGAATATTACTCGTACTTCTTGTTTATTTGGGAATAAAATAACAACATACTAATGACTTGATAGCGTTTGTTTCTTCTCGCTCTAATCATTTAGGAGTAGAAGATAACTTTCGGCACTAAAGAACTGATTCCGGTTATCGACTGACACTTTCACACAAAAAGTTGTTTGCTCATACTGAAGCAACGAATTGACAAAAGAGAGAGCTAATGCACTTGCTCTAAGTGCATTCGATTTTCCTTTCGTTAATCTTAATTGCGAAGAAGGTAATTTCGTATTAGAGAATAGATTCCGCACGTAAAGAGTGTGTGCTAAAAAAGTTTGCTTAATGCACATCCAATTAATTTTTGATATTTTAAAGTATTATTGATGATTTATTCTATTTTTGTTTGATCATTTATGGAATGTATGGTATTCTCTATTTAGTGACTCACGAAGACATTGTGTGGTGTAAAAATTAATAGAAAGCTCTGATGCATTTCTTAAATCACAACGGGTATGAAAACAGCTAGTTACGATCATAACTAATCCGCAAAGATAATGAAGCGATTTAAATGAAGATGTCATCTGAAAGTGTAAAGGTAGGTATTACGCAAATTAAAGTATTTAAAGTTATTATCATTTAAGATATTTCAAGTAGTTTATTACAAAAATCTCGCACATTGTAATATATATATATATATATATATATATATATATATATATATATATATATATATATATATATATATATATATATATATATATATGACATTATATGACATTTGTATATTATTTGTTACAATTTGTTTCCTTTCAACATTTTTCATGCCCTGTATTTCGTATAATTAATAGTGGTGAAGATGCAAATAATAGCTTGTCCAATAGCTTGTATTTTGAACGCAGTTAGCAGCACCCATAGTGGAAAGTGTATAAGAAGCATTTTATTTCGGGCTGCCGAACCATTACAGTCATACGTTGAAATACAGATCTGTCTGTGACCGCATCTGACCTATTAAGAAAGGAAGAGGCAGAATGAATCTGTCTGTGGGGCTGCCAATAGTAGGTGCCGACGAGTGATTCATGTGCATCAGCATTTGAAGTCAATGACATCTGCAGGTTCTTTGATCGAGGCAGAATGAGGAACAACTGGGAATCACTAAAACCACTGCATACAATGATCATGTTTATTTCCCCATCTGGCAGCGTTATTTGGCTTTTCAAACTAAATATTCCCCAAAAAACTTAGAGACATTACTTTTGGAAATTTCTTATTCAAAATTTTCTTTATTACGCTATTTTAAGCAAAGGCAGGAGGCTTAAAGCAATTAATTTGATATAACTATCTAATCAATACAGAAATAAAAGACACTTTTTTGTGAACTGACAAAAGAACATGAATACCCTTAAACGTACTCCATTCATTCTCACTGGATATCAATTGTTTAACACTTCAAAAGGAACGAGTTACATACCCTCTCCAAAACATTCATGGCCTTTCAACTTTCAGAACCAAAATACTTCGCATACGGTTCGTCATTACATTAACCCATTGAAAGAGAACTGTTTAAGAATTTAAAAAAACCTGCTGCGACACGCTAATAAAGGGAATGAGGCGAGATCGAAGCTCTGAATAAATGAGGGAGGAACTTAGGTCATTAGCCGCGGCACAATAAACACCATTTGGTTTGCGTGGGAGGAGCGGAATAATGGAGGAGGTGCTCAGCTGGCGCACTTGGTAGTCCCTTTGCTTTGGACACGTTGCTATACCCTCACACGGCCCCAGAGCCGTCTCTTGGGAAGCTCCGCTGACACATTTTCAAGGCGTTTTAACAGGTGGCAAGGGGATCAAATCGACCGTTTACTTTTGCATAAATTGAAAAAATATTTTAAACAATGGTACACTCTTAACGAAGTAACGACTGGAAATGTTAAATTTCAATGGTACTAATAGCTATGAAATCATACACTTGAATATTTTCAGGATTTCTTGTACAAATTGGAAAATAGCGTGCTGTAAATACAAAATTTCTAATTGATAAACCTCTAAACAATAGCTCTGATTTAAACTGGGGGTGATACAACTGCACATATTTTCTCGCATTGTTTGTAACGTTTGTAATTTTCGAAAATTCAGAGAGTTCGACGCAAATTGGACTTGCATCATTGTTATAAAAGTACATAACACTATCCTAAAAAAAATTAACAAATTGGAGACTTTTTGGAAAAAAACATGATTTTGAAACTTTATTTCACGCAAAATTACGTGAAAACTACCCATTATTCTCAAACATTCTACCTCATTAAAGATCTAATTATGAAGAACAGATTTCATACACAAGAAAAATCTCTCTGTCCATTATTGTAGTAGTAGGAAGACGCCAAAAAAAAATATAAACTCTCGCAATTTTTGGAAATTGGGAGAATTTAATGAAAATCGGAGCAGCGCCATTTTTTAAGTCTTGGATTGGGATGTCGGAGGGGCCGCGTGTGGTCGTGGACGGTGGAGGCTGCAGGGCGAATGGGGCGGTTGGTGTGGTGGGGACAGCGTGTGTGCTGGAGATATGTACGCCGCATGAGCTATTGTAGCGGTAAGGGAGTGGGAGTGGTGGGAACTACGATGGCAGTGGGCGCTGTTGTTCGGATGACGAGGTTGTACTTGATGTGGACGGCGGGTATCGTTGGCGGGTTGTGAGGCGGGGACAATCTGGGGGCGAGGTGGAGTGAGTGACGGAGAGATGAGGGTGTCGGGCTTCCAAAGGCAGTGGTGGCGGCGGCGTCTGAGGAAGGCGCGACGTGGGTGAAGTGGCGATGGCGGGGAGACGCAGGCGCCAAGGGAGGCGGCGGGGGTACGAGAAAAGTGGATAAGCGGGGCGGAGTGACGGGGTCGGAGTGACGTGGGCGGCGCGGCGGAGGCGGAGTGGCGGGGACGGAACGGCGGGGGCCGAGTGGCGACGCGGAGTGGCGGGCGGAGATCTCGCGGAGTAGCTGGGCGGAGTAGCGGGGCGGAGTGGCGGGCGGAGTGGCGGGGCGGAGTGACGGGGTGGAGTGGCGGGGCGGAGTGGCGGTGGCGGAGTAGCGGGAGCGGAGTGGCGGGGAGGAGTGGCGGGGCGGAGTGGCGGGGCGGAGTGGCGTGGCGGAGTGGCGGGGCGGAGTGGCGTGGCGGAGTGGCGGGGCGGAGTGGCGGGGCGGAGTGGTGGAGCGGAGTGGTGGGTCGGAGTGGCGGGGGCGGAGTGGCGGGGGCGGAGTGGCGGGGGCGGAGTGGCGGGGGCGGAGTGGCGGGGCCAAATGGCGGGGCGGAGTGGCGGGACGGAGTTGCGGGGTGGAGTGGCGGGGAGGAGTGGCGGGGCGAAGTGGCGGGGGCGGAGTGGTGTGGAGTGGAGCGGAGCGAGGCGGAGTGGCGATGCGGAGTGGTGTGGGGCGGAGCTGAGCGGGGCGTGGGTGTGGGGAGTGGCTATGGGTGCCAATGGCGGGGCGGAGAGTAGGGGAACAGGGCGGCAAGACGGACCGACAGAGGAGCGGCAGGACGGGGGGTAGCGGCCTGAGCGCGGCAAAGGCGTGGGGCGGCGAAGGGCGAAAAGGGCTCCGGGGCGGGGGCTCCGAGGCGAAGGGCGGCAGCTGGGGCGCGCGCAGGGTCCGCTCGGCTCACGCACGCGAGCGCACGCGACGCGCACACGGCACGCGTGCACGCCTCAACGCCCGCCACCCTCGCCGCCCACGCGCCGACTGACCAGCCGCACTCCGCGCCGCGGACCGCCCCGCCGCAACATCTCTCCTGCCATGGACGCCCTCGCGGCACCTCGTACGAGTATTACACGTGGCGAAACAGAAATGATGGAAAACGGTTCCCGAGATTTTATAACGAACATCTACAACATCATAATGTATTTAATGACATCGCATCCCTGTAACACACAAGGTTTACGCAGAGCTAGCAAAACTTTGTCAGAGGCGGAAAGCAGGTTTGCCGGTTCCCATCGCCATTCAGACAACAATGTTGCAAAGCAGCCCTCTAATAATAAGCTCGACGCGAAGTCTCGGATCTCGTTGCTGGAAGGGCGCAGCAACACGAGAGAATTTTACGCCGACGCATATCCAAGATGAAATTTGAAATAAAGAAATCGTGCGTCGTGACGGATCCAGAGCAAAAGAGTACGGTATGTAATAAGAATAAAAATGTAAAAGACTTTGCTTTAAATTTGGCAAAGGAGTTGAGATGACTGCCTGGCACACAGAGCCACGCAGCGCAGTGCACGATCCTTTATGCGCAACACACGGATCATCATTATTCCATTTTAACGAAATATCACTGTGCTGAACCAAGCTCTATTTGAATTGGCAGGTATCATGATCACATCAAATGACGCTATACTAGGATTTATTTAACCGTGCACTTGACGTAAATCTGCTGTTCTCGGTTTCATCCAATCAAGAGCTTGCACGTCCCCATAGTGACGTCACTGTTGCGACATATAAGCTCCCGATTGGATGAAACCGCAACAGGTGAAGTGTACGACTAAATAAATCGCACTAGTCAGATTTATGTCAAAGTCGCCTATGAGAGGCTGTTGCGCCCACGCCACGCGCTCTCCTGTGCGTCGACGCCCCCTAATTCGCCCTCGTGGAGATCGTTGCTGCTCTCAGAAATTCCCAACAAATTATTGTTTAGGAAAACGGCTAATGGATGTGACAACAATACGAAAACTGAAAATAAATGTCCGGGATTCACAGCAAATCACGAGAAGTGCCATTCTCCATATTTGTTTTTCGATATAATAATACTGTTTCATAAGTTCAAACTTTGGAGAGGAGGAAAAATTAGGTATCTTGCTTCTTTCAACAATGGCTGACACAATATATTGAAAGTTACACTAGGAAGCATGCATCATCAGTGATTTTAAAGAATGATAGAGAAGGCTGAGTCAAAACCATGGACAAAATGTGTTGTTGAGTGTCAATGATTACCAAAAGGAAGATCATTTTCGCTCGTTTAGAATCAATTAACATTGCATATGTGCTCTTCAAAGGCACCATAAAGGAAGACGATTTAGAAACCGCGGGAAAATGTTGACCATTTCTGTACTTTCACTCTTAGAGAGTGTGCCGGGGTGACTAAGCCTAAAGTGCTTGGGATTGTGACGTCAGACCTGAAAACATAGGCTAGGGGAGAGTCAAACATGGACGACTTCAAAGTTAGACTACTCCGCGCTCCCTCGCCTCAGAGCCGATTCGCCATGTCCCACCCCCGCACTTTGCCAGCTCACCGCCGACTCACGTGGCCGGTCGCGTGGCAAGACTTCCTCGGAACCCCGTGTACTGATCCCTCACCCAGGGCACGCTATCCAGCTGGCACCAATGAGAACGTCTCTTTCTTAAGGGTTGATACACTCCACATACCACGTTTTATATTCACATTTTGTAACGAGAAGGCGCTGGCATGGTCAGAAGAAATACACAGACAAACTTCAGAACGTTTTATTTACCTTCCATGTCTCGGTGGCCAATGTTGCCACTGTTCTAACGAATGGAGGTTCAGTGACGGGAAAGGGGGCAGTGTCACCAGGGCCTCTCCTTATATTAGCGAGACCCGAAATGTAGGCTGTTTCATCAACGTAAGCCCCTCTGCAGAGAACCCAAATCGCAGCCCGCTCGCCCACACAATGTTTCAGTTCAACTTTTATTATCACTTTTGAATTCAAGGGAAGTGTACCTCAATAGATACGCTGGGTGGTAGATGTCACTGCAGGCGTGAAATATTGCATGAAAATTCAGTTTCAAAATTATTGTTGAAGTTGTCATCAAAGTGATTTAGTAAACGCTATTGTCATTCTTGGTCTGTATACTACTCTTTTTGGAGTGTATTATAGATTATCAATATAAAACAATTTCAATGTTGAATCTCTATATTCAGTTTTCCATTCAGTCTTTGTTAGAAAGATCGTAAATTATGTGTGGAATTTTGTGTCATTTTAGACCCATTAGCAGGGGTGTTTTCGTGGCGGAACGAGCCGGAGAGTCGTTCCGGAATTTTTTTTTTTTGAGTCCCTTGTTTTGGGCGTTTCATAATAGAAAATCAATCGTTACGGTAATGTAAAACTTACGAATGAACCACTTCTCACTGGCTATAATTTAATATATTTTCTAATTTTTCTAAATAGATAATACAATTTCCATTCTTTATTGCGTTCCCTCTCTTTCGTCTGCGTATGGTTGTGTCCCTCTCTGACCATTCGGCCATTCATGGTTTCTCCTCTCTGCGATTCATTATACTACCGTGATTTCTTTCACAACGTTCTTACATTTCAACTAAGACTCACATTCAAACATACGAACTGTCACTAGCTGAATGAATGATAGAAGCCATGAAGGATGCCTGATTGATTTGCATTGGAACTCTGAACCTTTTTTTCTTTTCAATTCTCTTTTCTTTCATCAGTCTTTTTTTCCTTTTTCCTCGACGTCAAGTTTTCGTCTTCTTTCGTTGTGTTTTCCCCTTTCTATATTTCTCCGTATTCTCCGTATCTTCGGCAAACCGAGCGAAGTGACTCAGAGCGTAGACTACGCATTCAGGAGGCCCGGGTTCAGTCCCTATGCCGGCCATCCTGTCCGGGGTTTTCGTGATTTCCCTCGGTCATCCAGGTGAATTATGAGATTGTTATAATGAAAGGCCACGACCGCGAAACCGGCGTCCCTGGTCGAATTCGTTAACTACGTGAAGTCCTGAAGACTAAGTGAATTCGAGACACGGCGGGTTCCTGGTTGGGTGACCGACTAAGTCCGGGATCTAAAGGCGCCGAGACCAATTGCCCTTTACAAATTCTCGGCAATCTAACCGACAGTTTTCGTTCCCGCCTGTTTATCTTTGCTCCCCTACGTCACATACAGTTTTTACTGTTTTTACTGTGTCTAAATCTCAATCTAAATCTTTATTGAACTTTATTTCCGAAAACAGTGTCCGCTTTAATGCTGTGATTGATTCGTTGATGGTGCTTCCGGGTGCATCAGCTGCTAAGGTCATTAGTTCCGTGCGGGTTGTTCATGTTGTAATCCGGAAGGTGGCGGTGTTCCTCCCACGCTGGAACGAGAGATTCGGCCTGTACTTTGACTTACGGGGTTTCCCCTCCAAGTTTCTTGTGTACGAGGAGGGGGGGGGTGAAGACATCTTACTTTTTAGTTATGTTCAGTCAGTTAAAAATCTACTTTTTGAGAACATTATGGTAAAATGGAGAACAAGAGTACGATCGAAAAAATATATCTCCTTTAGATTCTTAAACATTTTACTTTGCTAATGTTTTCGTATTCATCATTAACTTTATGCAACCTGTTTTTCGAAACAGGGCGAATACGATTGATAGATTAGAAGGGAGAGCAAATAGGCGTAAAGTAGGAGACTAGGATTAGATTCACGAACGGGGGAAATATTGCTTAAAACAATTTTAAAAAATCTATTTTTGGGGTATTTATTTCTTTTCATTTTTGTATTTTTTTTTCTTTCAGCGGCTGTTAACCATGCGCGTCGAACCGCCGGCGGAGCCAGACGCGGCTTACTCACACAGCAAACACGTCACCGCCACTCGAACGGCGGGCAGACGCCTCAAGCCGTCAGCCTCAAGGGCTGGCTGTCGGTCGGCCTGCGCGTCCGTGCATCTCTAAGCAGCCGCGACATGAGGCGAATGGTCGACGATAGCCCGCGTCAGACAGCGGTCTCGGCGTGAGATAATAAGCCTTCGATCTGGACGCCTGCGCGTCAGTCTGGCCAGCCGCCCGACTTAACAACTTAATTTTTAGGCGTGACTCGGGAGAGGGAGAAAGAAAGTATTCACAATGTCCACAAAACGCATCGCGAAATAATTATTAAGACAATTAGGCCAATACGGAACAAATAACTAACCAAGCCCGTTAATTGTGATTCGGGCCGTACTTCAATATTTTTCATAATATTATCAACATTCTTTAAAAAATGTAAATAAGAAATACAGTTTGTTGGATGAGGAGTAGACAAAGGACATCTTTAGGGAGAATTCATTTGTACTTAACGGACGGCGTATTTTAAAATCCTTAAAGGATGCCGGGCTTTAAGAATGATTTTCATTCCTCTTTGGATATGTTTAATCGTTATAACATAACAATTACAAATTTAAAGTATAAGTTTGAATCAATTTGAAAACGTGATCTTATCGTCGCTCGTTTTCAAAACATGTACTCATGTAATAAAGCTTAATATTATAAACTACTTGCACAAACTACTATTAAAGTGGTGAAGGAATTTTTAATTTCGCGAACTTCTGATGCTCTTATTAATGGTAATATGATCCATTCTGGTGCTAGAAAACACATTCAAATTGATTTTATAACGAATTTTGCAAATTGTATGACATGGAAAAGAATGTATATATTGGTTTCTTTTGTAAGCAATTTTATAAGAAGAATGACACTAGACTTTCTTGATCCAAAAATTTAAACAATGAGGCACACATCAAAAGTGTGGAAAATATTAGAAGTGTGTAATTATTAGGATATTAATAAGACGTTAGAAGCAGGGTAATGGATACACGACGTGATCACATTTTCGGTCTTACAATATTTGTTTCAAAAATTCAGAATAAACATGTTCAAAATTTCTGGAGTACACGGTCAATGAAGAATGTGTTCATTTGGAGCGTTGCCAGCTATAACGACTCATTTCTTCGTAGTGTGGTACTATAGTTGTCAACTTATTATTATTGTGTACGTCATTTGACAATATCGTGTTTTTGAGTAATGATTGATATTTTTGAGATAAGTATTATAATATTAAATTTAAACTAGATATGAAATTGTAAAAACTTTAAAAAAATGTTATCAGGTTAAAGTTGAAAAACGAATCTACTACATACAATTTCACCCTATCTTGAGGTCATTCTTGTTCAACTCCAGAGCTGTGAATGAGTGTAGGGAGGAGGAATGGAAATGGAACGTTGACCTCAGTAGGGTCAGTGTTAAAAAGGGGGAAATTAAAAAAAAATCTACGTTTGCGAACATATTTCTGAATGTCCCGCAGTGAGTTACGTTGTTTTGTTCCTGTTCCAACGCAAACGGCGCGTTGAGGGACGGCTCGTCGCCTTGTCGCCCGCTGCCGCCCGCCCTCGTGAGGCGCGTTGTTTGACGTGCACCTTTCGTCGGGGATGATAGATTACAAAACACGCAATCGTCGGCGCCGCGAAACGACGACAAACAACCCAGGCAGCACAAGATGGCGCCCCACGAGCCACGCGCCGCGGCATGGCGACGTTGCCAGACGCGCGGGGGAAACAAAACATTCAGTCTTCAATCGAAAGCGAAGCTATTTCCTTCGATTTGTGTAATTGTTTAATTGGTTGATTTTTTACTGTTTCCGGGCCGGTCTCCTGAGAAGGTCATCAGTCCCGTAAGTGGTGCATGCTTTTCCTCGGGTGCTGCCGGTGATCTTCCGTCGCTGGATGGTGAGTTCCGGCGCCGACCTACCGTCGGCTACCGGGGATTTCCACAACCATCAGCGGGGCACCGCCCCAGCATGTTTGAAGCTCCCGACCGGTCTCCCGGCATAATATGGTAGTGTAGTGAATGTAAGTGTAAGTGTGTGTAAGTAAGGAGAAGAATATGACATGGAATTGGAAGGAAATATCGCGCGCGGTCCGCGGCCCGTTTGTTAGGGTACTGCTCCGGGATTCGTCTGGTGGCCCATTCTGTGAGTAAAATTTAATCTATTGTGAATTTAAAAGCGTGATGTGAGTAAACAACGCGGGTTCTTTGTAATTCGATATTCGGCCTGTCCTTTTTCACCCGATTAATGACAATTCACAGGCATAGTATTCTCATGTTCGTCCTGTCGTGGTTTGTATCAATTCTTGCAATTTTGCGTTTCATGACGACATAGGAACAATTTGTTACTCATGAAAAGAATCTCTAACCTACAATTTCACCCAGTGAATTGACATATAGAGACATTATCAACTGGCGTTCAACCCAGACTGTTGACGGAAGAATGCATTTCGCAGAGCGATAGATGCTCCACTGTTTTTGAACCTATTTAAAAAATCGTATACCAGCTTGAACAGACTATAGAAATTTATGTTAAAAGTAAAATCTTTTCTGCTGCATAACTGTTTCTATACAATTAAAGTCTATACTGATCATCAAAAAGAAACATAATGTTTATTTTAACAAAACACTCGTATATAATGAATTAGTTTGCATTTGTATTAAAAGAGAGAACAAGGGGCAACTGAAGGAAAATGCATATGGTGATAGTACGCCTATTATAGATTCTAGTCCTGAAAAATCAGAGTTAAATTCCCTTCCGCTAGCAATAATGTAAAATTTAAAATTTAATAAATAAGTAGTAAGAGTTATAAGTGTTATTTTTCACCACAACAGTAATAACTAATAATTATATCTCATGGTTTGTCTTCTATTCAAATTATTTTAAATTTCACAATTTCACGATTGGTCTACTTCTGTATATGGGAAGCATTTTGAAGTTTCGAATTATAACTCAAGATTTGAAGCTATTCTCAATCTTAAATAGTATCTATCGCTTCCTTCAGATTCGCAGAAAATACACACCGCCTCCCGGTCACTCTTAAAAACCGCTCACATCAGCAAATTGTAGTTGAGTAGGAAATGGGAGGAGCCATGCTATTCTGAGCCTGGCATCGCTTAGCAGGCAACTGCTGTATCTCAACCTATAACAGCCTGAACCCGAGTACACAGCAGGCGGGGCGGAAATGAATGACGCCCAGTTCGCTGAAGATGCAGGAGAATTTACAGCGGGCACATGGCCTAGGATGAAGTGCTCTGGCATTCCATCTCTGGTAACTACTGGTCACTCAGCGCTGAATCGATTGTAGCTAAATGATTCGCAAATGGTTTTGGACAGAATGTAGTTGCGTGTTTGCAACATTTCACAAAATTCTACTTACATCATTCACTTCACTTGAAAAGTCGCTGTTGATGTAAATTTCTAAAGAGTGTCTTGAAGAAATGAAGGAGACGAATTTATGGGGGTGACATTATAAAAGGGATGACAATTCACAAAGTATTTTTAACCGCAAAGAGGAAAAAAGCAAATAGTTTAATAAAATGTATTATATATTTTTCCTCTGTGCGATTAAATACACGTTGTGAAATGTCACCCTTTTGATAAAGTCACTCACATAAATCCGCTCCCTTACATTTCTTCTAGTTATTTTGTAGTTGGCATTAAAAGTTTTTTTCACCTTATACTACTTGACTGTCCCGAGGGATCATGAAATCTTATTATCTCAAAGTCTACAAACGAGTTTCATTCACGAACCTATTCAAGTACGAGTCCTAAGACGTGCGAAAAAAAAGACAACAAGCAAATGAAAGAATAGTTTCTAAGTTGCGTGCTTTCACTAAGACTTGTTATCTTTTGTTGAATATCCATGAATCCTTTTCCATGACAGTTTCAACTTCTTTAATGCAGTTGTATAAACTTCATTAATGCGTTTCTTTTGTAAGTGATTTCTCATTTCACTTCTTTTTCATTAACAGTCAAATAATAGGTAAAAAATGTTTATTGGATTTTTTTGGTACGTAAACCTGCAAAAGCAAATGCCACATTACAGAGAATATATTTACACACAAACATTCAGAAATACTACTGAATTGATTAGTTAGTATGTGGAACGGCAATTGATTGATTCATCATTAATAAATCAAGTACAAATACGAGGAGAGAACATTTTAATGTAACGAGGAATTTTGTTTTATTGTTAAGTGAGAAAAGAATACTCACAGTTTTTGCATTTACAATGCTTCAAGAAATAGTTCAAGAATATTGTAAATATGCCACTTATCGTTATTCCCGCCGTAAATCTTAACGAAATAGGTAGAAATTAATTCAAGAAAATTGGACACTGTTGAACAATTTTCACCGCCCTTACTTCGTACACTTGTAATGAAAATGGAACATATGCAGTGAAAGACATCTCGCAGGCTGTTCGTAAACCGAATTGAGAAGAATCCACTGTCCATTAGCCCTCAGCTGATGGCAACGGAAACCTGTCGAGGATCTCCGGCGCTCTGCCCTCAACCAAATAACGAAGACCCGCCCTCGTCACGAGCGAAGCGGCTGAGAACTTGAGCTCTGAAGGATTTGCTCAGCGCGCGGTGACAAAGGCGGCGCGCGGGAGGTGGACAGGTCGGGACAAGTGGGGGAGGGGAATGAGCGGGACGGATTGAGACGGGGTGGGATGGGGTAGGTCGGGGTGGGACGGGGTTGGAAGGGGTAGGACGGGGTGGGACAGGGTGTAACTGGGTGGGGCGGTAAGAGGGACGGGGTGCAAGGGAGTGGGACGGGTGGTTCGGGGTGGTCCGGGGGACGGTACGGGGAGGAGCGGGAGGCAACCTGTACGGGACGGAAACGATCGTGGCAGACTGGGGCGGGACGGTTCGAGACGGACTGGACAGGGCAGGGCGGGACAGTGTGGAGCGGGGAGGAGCAAGGAATAGCGGGGCGGAACGGAACGTGTCAGTTCGGGGAGTGGCAGGGTGGAGAGTGTCGGGACGAAGCGAGTCGGGTTGGGACACGGTGCAGTCGAACAGCACGGGGCAGGCCAATGCGGGTAAGTGCGTGACAGGATGTCACGAGGCCTGTCAGGTCGTGGTGGAGGGGAGGAGTGGTGCCGGGCGAGAACAGGGGCGGGGAGGTACCCAGTGGGGGTCATGGTGGAGGCGGCAATGAAATAGGCAACGAGTAGATACAATATAGGGTGCATAAGGGAACGAGAATATGATTGGATCGTTGTGCGGAGGAATATTTGCGAGGGTGGTTGCAGGAGAGGGGGATGGATGTGGGAGAGAGAGCGAGCACTGGGAGAAAGGAATGGAGGCGAGTCGGAAGCGGAGGTCGGATTTAGAGAAGTGAGGAAGGGATGAGATGTGAGGGTGGAAAGGCGAAGACGAGGAGAGACAAGGAGGCGTGGGTGGACAGAAGACATAAGTGGGGCAGGAGAGAGGGGAAAATGACAAACGAGGAGCGTAAACGGGGCCTCAGCCAAGAGCTGTTCGCCCGCCTGCGGCGCGGGCTCGGGCGAGGCGATGCCATGCCGTGTGGGCGCGGGCGGACATGACGCGTGTTTGCCAGTCGCCCGTCCCCGATGCGAGGAATCGATATTCAGAAGTATATCGGGCGGGAGTCGACGCGGTTGACAGAGCGAGCGGCGAAGACCCGTCGCAAGTGCGCCATTAGCTAATGACCGGAGATACGTCTGTCAGGCTTTCAAGTGATTGAAATCGATCCCTGCCTTCGAAATTGGCTGATATTTCATCTCGCGCTGCGCTCTTTTCGCCCGCTCTCCTCGACCGCCGCCGCCGCCGCCGCCGACTGAGTATTCATAGGCGCTGCTGCGCACCTTGCCCCTTCCGACGTGGCCTCTGTGCGGTGCGGCGGTGCCATTCTTCCTGCCACAATGCGACTCCCGGCGGTTGCCACTGTCGTACTACGACGCCCCCCTTGCTTGTCGCGTTGGCCTCCTCGCTGCTCACTGCTTTTATTCCGACCGTCAGCTTCTTTGCCGTCTCATTCATTCTCATTTCTGTGTTCCACGCCTCGAGACGTATTGATTGGTGCAGGGGTTAAGTAATGAATATCATAATGATAATGATGAACACGTGATATGTCGGAACAAGCTTCCTAAACATTTAATGGATTATTGTTATTTTATAAATGTTATCTTTTAACATGCACGTCTTGTCATACGACAGCGATTGAGCCTTGCTCGTTGCCCCTTCCGACACGGCCTCTGCGCGGTGAAGGGGTGCCATGCTTCCTGCCACAATGCAACTCCCAGCGGTCGCCATTGTCGTAGGACACGTACCCTTGTCGCGTTGGCCTCTGCGCTGCTCACTGCTTTTATTCCTACCGTCAGCTTCTTTGCTTTGTCATTCATTATCGTTTTTGTGTTCCACGACGCGAGATGTATTTATTTGTGCAGGGGATAAGTAATGAGAAGATACTGAAGATTATGATAATGTGAATTTGAAACTGGGGAAAAGATGAACACATAGTTAAAAGCAAAACTGATTCGTCTTATCAAGAAGTTAACGTAATTCAATTTTGTGTCTTTCAATGCAGTCAAGCCGCGAATGGAACATTTATTTAAATTAACCCAACAAAATTAGGTGCATTTTGTTAAGCTTACAGAATTCTTTCGTATTCAAACAGCCTTCATACTGGTCGTTGTGTATATTTTGCATTATATTCTGGAGGAACACTTCGTATTGCTCCCCAAGTTTTAGATTACAAAAATGAATGCTATGAATATTAAGCGAATCCCACCCACGTGATTCTTCTTACCTTCTTTTTATTAAGCTATTGCTTTGCCCCTCTAATCAAGTTGATTTTTTCTCGAAATATGACTTATTCAAGGATGGGAAGATATTTTCAGCGAAAACCTGCGTCTGAAACTGTAGCACACGACGTAGTAATCACATTCATTGAGGATTAGTGGCAACAGTCACTACAAATAATTAACATATGTCTACAATATATGTGTATTATTTTACAATACATTTCCAGATGACATTAAACGATTAAAATTGTTTCCACCTGTATTCATAATTTATTTTGTGTGTGGGTAGGTGTGGGGTCCCTGAATTTAAGAAAACCTTCAGAGAATAAATACACTTCTCGCTATAGAAAATTACGGACAGTTTTCACCTCTTACTGACAATAAAAGTATAAATGAAAAGATTCCTTGTAAATATAGGTACTAGTTGCGCCAGTAAGAGTAGGAGATCTAGGTATTAGTGCCATGGTTGAGGTGACTAATGCTGTAAGCAGTTTCCATCTACTCAAATCACATTTTCATTTTAGTTTTGAAAATTTTCAGAACGTTACACTGTTCATTGTGTCTCTTTCTATTTTATATTATCATTTTATAATGTTTAAATATCCAAATATTTCATCTGTTAATTAAAACAGGTTACAAATGGATTGCAAAACAAATTTATATTATTTAGTTTACACTAATGTTAAAAGCTCTTCAGAAAAGCTAAAGAAAGTTTTTATCTTACAAACGTTAATATTTTCCACCTACCGCCAATGGTTACATGCGGCGGGTCGCGAAACAACCTACGGCAACCTAACTTTACCAGTGTTGTGCCAATACTCGCTCGCAACATTCCAGTTTTGCTCTCGCTTTTCCCAGATTGTATTGGTCGGCAGGGTCTAATTCCAGGTGGTAGCGCCAGGATTGGATCGACCTTAAAGCGAATCGAGCGTAGGAAAGGGCAAGCGGCAGGAAAACCCAACGAGAAAAAAGACGAGCCGAAGGGAAGGCAGCACCTTACTTTTCCTCATCGCAGGAAGAGAGGAATTCTCTTTCGCAACCTTTCTCACAAGTCGGCTGAATCTCCGAACCCTGAAATCTCCTCTAAAGAGAAATCTGCTCTAGATGATATTCCAGACTTAACGCCAGATCAATGGATTTTTGAAAATAAGAGACACTAGAGATATGGATTCCTGGTAAATGAAATATAACCGTGTGTTGACTACCAAAGAAAACAGTCAGTTTTCACTACTCAATTATTGTAGTTACAGTAATTCATTGGGTTCGAGTAGAATGAGTTAAGTAGAAAAAGTGAGTTCGTAGACAATTTGAAAAGGCATTAATTGCCTTCAATGACCAATATTATAAAAAAAAGATTTAACTCGTTACATTCTAATGGGAGATTTGTCATGTTTACTGTTATATTACACCCTAAGGAACAAAACTTCATTTTCATAGAAATGTCTTAGCCTACTAATACACTGTACCCAAACACTGTCTTTTAGAGCTTATGAGTTCGAATTATATCAAAATATTTGGAAACACCCAGTTTATTTACACTTACCAAACAGCGCGTTTCAAAAGACAGAAGAGGATAAGCAGCAACTCACCTGCAAAATAAAAGAAAATCGTAAATAAAAAACAATGATACAAAATATATTGCTCACCTTGCAAAATATATTATATTTCTACTATACACACATTATATATATTAGAAGTTCTAATTCTTTTTCCATACGTCTTTCTCTCTGGTAACGAAAATAGGTTGCAGGAAGGTTGATAATGTGAGAGAAATTGGGAAATACAAAATAATTGTTGCAGTATTCGGATGTTTTCCGTAAGTTCCTATTGTGTTAAATTTTAGAGTTATTATTATTATTATTATTATTATTATTATTATTATTATTGTTATTATTACTTTTATTATCTGGATTTTTATTACGTTCCTAGATTGAAATTAAAACAATTATTAAAATATTTATCGTGACATTCCATGGATGTTATGGTCATTTTAGAATGGAGTAAAAGTGACAGTATAATCTTAACATCTAATTTTTTGGCAAAGAGCCCTTAAGACCAAAGTGAGGTCACCTCCAGAAACGCTTGAAGCTGACAATTACGGTACACTGACACCTGGCGTTAGATGGCATCTTCTCGCGTCATTCATTAAAAATATAATTTCTTGACACAAACGAAACATTAAATTATCGCCAGCTTCATCCTCGCCCCTCAGAACTTGACGCCTGGAGGCGCAAGCCACTCCAAAAAATCCGGCCCGGCGTAAGCGACCGGGTGAGAAAGCGGCCGAAAGAGCTGTTGGCCCGGCCGGCGCTGGGCGGCGGGCGACAACGCTAAGTGGGCGGGGGGAGAGGGAGCGACGCGCGACGGGCCGGCGACGGGGGCGGACGGCAGCTGCTCGCGATGGGAGGCGCACACTTTTAATTTCGGGCAGCGGCGGTGGCGGCGGTGGTGGCGGCGGAGGCGGTGAAGGCGGCGGGGCGGTGGGGCCGGCGGGGGCGGCGGTAGTGGAGGCGCCTGGCCCGTCGCGCAGGCCGCCGCCGCCGCCGCCACCCGCGCTTATCTTAATATCCTCTCCGCTCTGCCTCCGCGCCGCTGCCCGTCGGGCCCGACGCACATAGGCCGCCGCCTGGGCCGCGCCTAATGGCCGCTACAGATACCGGCGGAGGAGGACGCCAGGCGGCCTCCGGGTGGGGGCGGCGGGGGAGAGGATGGGAGGGAGAGGGGTGGAGTGAGAAATAATGGTGGTGGGGGCGTCAAGCTGGTGGAAAGAGAGAAACGAGGGGACGGAGACGATGGAATCGAAGATGCTGTCAAACAAGGACGGATTCGGGAATACAGACAGGAATTGGGGTTCAGGTGAGGTTGATGTTCAGATGGGGTTACAGGTGAACTATTGTGGAGGATGTATCGGAGAGGCGAGGATGGAGAGTGGAAGAAGCAGGAGATGGTTCTACAATCGATTTCCTGATGAACGTAGGGATGGATTAAGAGCGTAAAAAGTGGTGGAATGAAAGCAGTGATGGAGGCGGGTTGAGATGGTGTTAGAGACTCCGAGGTGGTATAGAGGATGGATGAGCGCCGAATGAGAGTCAATTGGAGGCAGCATTTATGTGGCATGGTGGCTAGGAGGTGGGACGGATGCAGGTTGGCAGAGGAATGGAGGTGGGACGGAAGCGGGATGCGGGTGATTCGATGGGGGTGGAGGACAACGGGATAGAAGCGACGTCCAGAAGTAATGCAGGTCGGTAAAGGTCGGAGGAAGTGGAGAGCAGTGATGCAGGCGGAGGCGGCAGGGTGGGTCGCCTGAAGGTGAGAAGTAGGCAAATGGAAAGCTGCAGAATAGGTTGGGTTGAATTGAGTGAAGTATATGCAGTTTAAGCCGCTCCATAGGGGTCCATCAATTAAAGAAAACCTTAAGCTCATTATATCAATATCAACTATTTTGATAGTAATACAGAAAAATAAAGATTTTTACTGAGAGTTTTAAAAATCAATCATTTTGGGAAAATAGGAGGTCAAAAATGTAAACCAAAGTTATTTTTAAATAATAAACGAATACATCTCTATTGTATTAATTACTAGACTATTGAATTTGTACCTTGAAAGGTTTCATAGTTCAACTTTCATATTGACAGAGCTTACGTATATTTGATATATACATATTTACGGGGTTCATGGTTCATGGTTTGGCCATTCTTAGTGTCCCTCAAAGTGGACGGCGATGGCACACGTGACGATGAGTAGGTGTCATAGGTGTGAGAGGGCGAGTGCGGGGGCTGGTGGCTGTGGAGGCAGGGGTGGTGGGTTGGAGGTGACAGTGTCTGAAGTGGGGAAGTGAAAGTGGGCGGGGGCTGTGGGTGGAGGTTCTCCGCATGTGGCCATGGAGGCAGGGTTCGTCGATGAATGGACGGCGAGAGCGGTGTCCGAGGTGCGGGTGTGCGAGTGGGCGGGGGCGGGGCTGGAGGCCACGGAGGCGAGGGACGTCGATGAAGGCGGGGGTGGTGTCTGAGCGTGGGTGGTGGCGGTGGGTGGAGATGCTTTCGCAAGTGGCCTCGGAGGCAGGGGTCGTCGACGCAGGGGTGGCGGTGCCCAAAAGCCTGGAGTGCTTAGGGCGGGCTGGGGGAACCGAAGGGGACCTGAAGAGGCCCAGGCGAGAAGATCCATGTTGGAGCGGAGCACGCATTAACGGTGCTACAGGAGCTAAAGAGGCTAAAGGTGACGCTCGCATGGAAGGCGGTTCTGATGGCTACTTGCTGTGATTGTAGGCTCGATACATACTACTTCCACCCTTGCAGCTAAGTACAAGAGTTAATTTCCCATGCAAGGAGTAACTCCATATCGGAGAGGTAACGTTGTAAGCAAGACGCTACGTTGAATGCTTTCTTCAAGAAGCGCACGTTTTATTGAGCTCTCCTTTCGTTAGTTGTGTCAGGAGAAGAGATAGACTTGTGGGTTGCCATTTTGTTAGCGATAATTTAAAATTGTAGTAGTAGTTAGTAGTTTACTAATGTTCATTAGTTCGTTCGGGAAATAATAGTACCGTTCATTAGCCTGTAGTTTGTTTACCGATGCAAACATGTACGTACAGTAAAAGTATGGGGTAAAGGACCTGGAGCTCCAAACAAGTGGGCATACTATACTCTTATCTCCCCTTATATAACATACATATTTTTACTGTTGTTTTTTTTTGACGAAATAAATCAAATCAAATCGAATGGATTAGGCAATGTCGTAAGCAAGAGGTAATGATGTGTTCCAGACGTAACGTCGACTTCTGACAACGAACACTGGGTGCAGCCACTCTTCAGAGAAAAGTTCTGGGGGTTAGGAAGCGGGAGAGGTGTGAGGTTATGAAGGATAACCGGGGAATTACAGGTGTCAGGAAAAAGTGAAAAAGTCATCCTCCCCGGGGACAGTGACCGCTACGTAATGGGGAGGTGAGGAATCGATGAAGGGCCGCACTGAGGTTTCGATAGCCTTGAGGGCAGGATGGCGTCAATGATGGTGCAACATCCTTAAAGTGGAACGTTCTGTTATTTTATTTACAACACCAGAATTCTCCCGTGTATGGTTTCGGAGATGCTATTAAGCACAGCACTTGCCGATAACCAGTACATACACTACAGTAAATTGCAGTCAAGTGTGCAACATTGCTTCTTTAAATAATTTCATGAAGGATAATAACGCCCGGTTATGTAATATTGAGGCCCTTGAGCCATTTCAACAGAAACAATGAATCGTAGCGCTTAGAACAGTAATCTGAATTTATTAGAGAATAATAATAATAATAATAATAATAATAATAATAATAATAATAATAATAATAATAATAATAATAATAATAATAATAATAATAATAATAATGTCTTTATTAATGGCGAGGCTCAGGCCATAGGGTCTGCTCTTCCGCCTAACCACATTGGTGACGTATTTCATTTACTCTCTTAGTAAGATCCTCATTGTTTTGCGATTCAGTCATACACAATTACACTGAATTTTAGATGAGAGTTGTGCTAACAAAATTAATTCTAGGAATATTGATATTCGTTTACTTATTTTTTGTGTGAAATGTGCTTTCGTAGTATAATAAATGAGTTTCCATTTCGCTGCGGCCACTGTATAAATATTTGACCGCAATTTTATGCAATGTAGTACTTTACTTTCACTAACATGACACATCATGTTTTTATTGATGTCCAATTTTAATGCATAAGCATACATTTTAGCGTATATATCTTAATTGCTATTGGACAAATATGTTATTTTACACGTACGTGCAAATGTAACTACTGTCACAACAGGATGAATATTTGCAATTGAAGTAGAGGGACTGAAACACCCAAAACAAAAGAGTAGCGGGAGATGGCCGAAGCGGCGGCGGTCCTATGAGGAAGGAGAGAAAAAAATATAAGAGAGGGACCACGTGCGTCGCGACAGTTCAGGCGACGGAGAAGACGGTGGAGAGGGTGTCATAGAAGATGCAGGCGAGAGGGTTGGAGAGGATGCTAGAAGGAATGGTAGAGAGGGTGTTTGCGGAAGAGTTTCGACAGTGGATTAAGGAGACAGGTGTTAGCGGGTTGGAGAGGGTCTTTGATACGTACGATAGTGGATGTCAGAGAGTTTGTCGCAGAGACTGGTAGAGAGTGTCAGTAGTAGCTGTTGAGACGGGCAGGGCGAAGACGGTGACGGGAGTTGTGGAGAGCATATCAAAGAAGATGTTAATGGTTCTGCTAGAGAGAATGCAGGAGAGGGTGCAGGAGAGGGTACAGGAGAGGGTGCTGGAGAGGGTTATTGAGACGGGAATGGAGAGTGTGTGGCAGTGGTTTACGGAGAGAGGGATCAGAGGGTGGGAGAAAATTTTGGATAGGGTGTGAAAGGGTTTTGGTAGCGAATATCGGAGACTTTGTTGCAAAGAGTGATGTGCAGTAGTGATGGGTGAGAGGCTCGTGTCGGGCAGGGCTGGAACGTCGGCGGGGGCGGCGAAGAGCGTGTCAAAGAAGGTGCTAGTGATAGTTTTAGAAAGAGTTATAGAGACATACATACTGAAAGAATGATGGCATGCTTAATACAATGCACAGCGGAGAGGCGATTAGAGGGTGGGAGATGGTTTTGAACAGAGTACGATAGTACACATCGAAGAGTTTGTTGTAGACAGTGGTGGAGAAATGAGAGAGTGATGACTGAGCGGGGGCGGCGGTGGAAAGAACGTCAACGAATATGTAAGTGATAGTTTTAGAGAAGATGATGGAGAGGGTATTGTAGGGGTGTAGGAGACGGTTTAGAGAAGATGCTGGAAGGAGTGAAGAAGGGAGTGATGGAAAGTGTAGGGCAATGGATAACGGATAAAGGGGCTAGAGGATGGGATATGGTTTTCAATAGGGTACGTTAGTGGACGTCCGAGTGGTTGCTGCAGAGAGTGGGGAGTGTGTCAGCGGTGATGGGTGAAAGGGTAGTGAGGGGAATGGCGGGGGAGGCAGCGGGGGCGGCGGGCGCAGCGCCGGGGAGGCGCGCGCCTGCTCCACCAGCCACGGGGCAGCTGGCAGCCGAGGGCGATACGTGAAAATGGGGTCGCGGCAGAAGCGGCGATACGCAGTCGCAGGCGCCAGCAGGGCCCAGCGACATCTCTGGAGATCTCGGCGCCGCACGCCAGAAGGGCGAAGGGAGAGAGGTCCAGACCCTGCGGCGGGCGCTTCGGGGCATCTGGCCCTTCCGCTCCAAAGGACCGCTCCAGGCCCTGACCCTGCCCTCCTCCGCCCCTTCCCGCCACGCCACGCGCCTGCTTAGACGCCCATATGTACTCCGCCACAATCCAAGTCCCTACAACAGTCTCTTGCATCTGTTCTCACTACGAACTATGTAATAACCACACCTACAAATCAACAAGATATATAGACCAACGTCTGAGGGAACATGGAACACTCATTTAAATTAAGCAAACCAATTTGATAGCTAATTATAAATATAATTATAGATTTCTTCTTACTGAAGTAACTCGTAGTTTTACTGTTTTAGAGATTGTAACCACGATATGAAAAATTCGCCGTTTTCCGGCCCACGATTATATAGCTTTCTCTTCTTACGAATTACCTTCGTAGGGGCGAGAAAGTAAATTTGTTGCGCTTCAGTATTGTTTTAATGTATATTATTGGCTGTAAGACAAATATTTTAATGAATGCTAAGAATAGTTTTTGATCAAATAGTCTTTAAAAGTTCGTTTTTCTAGAAGAGAACTCATTATTCTCGTACTTAAATCGATTAACAGCACTCGATATACATTGCAGTACATGCAATGCATTGCTTTAGATGTACTGACGGTTCGATATTATTTAATAACCAATAATTTAGCTAAATTTAAATTAAAACAAATTTCATTGAAATAATGAATGCAAGAAAAAGCTTCTTAAATAATCGACAGTGAACAATCTTCATTGAATCGTGCGCTTTTAAATGTCTTTAAGAGTATCGAAACAAATGATTTGTACCAAAATACGATTTCTCAGAACTCCTTGATGAATATAATTTTCTCTTATAAGAATGCATTAATACAAACAAACAGATCTAAGTTGCACAGCACCTGTTCGGGGTTCTGTATTAGGAAACGTTTTGAATGACATGCAGCCAATTTTACAAACAACATTGTATTCCGAACTAATGTCGTTAATAATTATAACCTCTAAAGACAACGCTTCACTGACCTCTTTTCTGCTTCTTCCATTATGCCTCCTGCCACCCGTTGCCACCGTCTGTGCTCCACCCTCCTCCCGAAAATACTCCCGCCCCTCTGCGCCGCGTCGCCTGCTGCGTAATTGCCACCCGATCCCGTGGCATCCGCCGCGCTGCGCACAATCTGCGCATGCGCAGCGTCTCGGTCCGCGCTCACCGGGCGCAGCGGTGCGCCACCGGCGGGTGATGTACGCCCCGGGCCGCTCCCACTTCGTTACGGAACGTTTCGAGCAGGAATCGCGCCAAGTGCAGTCCTAATCTGGGTTGTGTATGTGTCTGTGTTGCTGTGCGGCAACACGTAACTCATTACGTGGCGGTATTCCCACAGGAATACTCAAACATATCTATAGCTATCATTGAACCGTTGTAATGGGCAATATTTGACTCAATGGGGATATGAACCCGGAGCCCGTTCTTCAGCAAATTCCTCTGTGGTAGGAGAACCCGGCTGTACAACATTGCAAGGAAAGATAGAAAAATAATTCTATATTCTTACTAACATGATACGGACACTCCACCATTTTTTTGTCTTCGTGTAAGATTGATCTAGAATGTCACATAATATTATTGGTTCTCACGTAAACATTTCAGTCAATAAGACAAAAAAAATGCTATATACTCTGGATCTATTGTACAAGTAATTCTGACCTAGTATGCTCACGTTTTGGGATTTTTGTGGTTCACATTGTTTGTAAAATTCTTGTCGCCTCCCTGAATTGGAGAGTCCATCCAGACTGAAGAGTATTTGTGCGCTGAGTTGGTTACGCACCAGCGATGAGTTATGTCGGTAAGTCCAATCTGTGCTCCTCCTGCGTTCCAAAAATATTTTAAACCAATATTTAGAGTTATCTAAAAATGTTAGTATGGCAAAAAATATATTTATAGTTGATCCACATAAGATAAAATTGGGATGTCTTATTAACCAACTAGTTGATTGAGAGATGGTTATTGACAGAGTCTAGAAGTTCAAGATGTCGATGTGCGCATAAATTACGTTTTTGGTACGAAACGACGAAACATAAACGGATCGAGTTACAAATCTCTCCAGTTTTATTTAATGCAGATCAAGTAACGTAAGAGTCTTTGCAGGCGTCTAATGGAAGAATATTCTGGAGGGGCTAAATGAAAAAATGAAAACGTATGTAGTCTTCCGCGGCCACAATCAAAATATTCTTCACTGACCGGGAGCCTTAGGAACAGTTGCAACTGTTACCATTGCAACGACTCAAGATATCTTAGAGTTCATGTCCCGACGTCAGTAGATTTTTGTCTCTACCTTGAGAGGTCGAATTCAGCCGCTGTCTGATGGAGAATTCTAGCGGCCGGCTCTGATCCCAAGTTCCCTATGGTTTCCCCGATCAATACGAGGCGAATTTCTGAACGGTACCCTACCAAACGGACATAGCACACGCGCGATATTTATTTTCTTATCCTTGACACTTCTTCCCTTACATACAAACACACACACACATTTACAAGTACTTCACTACCGCACATATCGGGAGACCAGTCGGGAGCTGATTTATCTCGTTACAAAACGGTAAACCTGTATGTGATGTATGGGGGACAATGATAATTTTCCCCTATGGGGCGATTCCCCGGTGGTGGAAATACCTGGTGGTGGAAATACCTGGAGGCGGGAAATTACCTCAAGTCGGAGTGAGCTCCTTGTCTCACGTTCTAGAGGGAAAAGAACAACGCCACTTCCTACGATATAACCCGCACTACACTTACGGATTTAATTGCCGTAGCAATTAACGGCCCTGGAAACACAAGACAATCAATCAACCGGGTCTCTCTTCTAAACGGGCAGCGCCAATTACTCGGCGGCAAGAGTTCCCATCTGCTTCTGCTCCGCGGCTGATGTACACGCGTGCGGGGCTGCAACAACCCAGAAATGCTCGGGTTGCGTCTGCTCTTCCTGGTGTCTCGTTGCGCATGCGTTCTGCGGTGTTGCACCGGATGCGGGGGTGCGGACGAAGGGGTGGCGGTTAATTATTTCCTGGAGGAATCGTACCAGGGTTGTGTGCGCTTCCTGTGGGTCGAGTAACTCACTCGTCGTTTCGGCTAGGTCCGTGATTAACATTCCTTTTTTGACGGGCATGGTCGGGGGGTTTGATTCTCGGATCTCTTTCCCAAAGAAAAATCTCCACGAAATTATACAGAAAGTGTCTTGTTACTGACGAGTGATTCACTAACTCGTTATTAGTAGCTTCCTAGATACCTAATTTCAACATTTCTATCTGAATGCTTCAGTGTTTAATTCGCGTCTTCGATTTCCAGTAAAGACTCGAATAAATCCGAGCGGGTTTGTACTTCCGAATAACTCACTCTTCGTTTTAGTTAGAACACTCCGCTGGTTCTACGTTAACTCGTTTGCTTTTTATAAGCATACACTTCTGTTTCCTTCTTAGAACTTATGCTCAGAGAGGACACTCAAGAAAAAACTACGGGGGCTGTACGTGGTTCCAAAAAGTTATTAATTAGCTCATTATTAGGGACTCCGAAATACGATGGTATAACTCATTACGTGAATAAATAAAACACAAGTTAGAAGTAATTATAAAATAAACGCGCGTGCATTTTAGCTCAACGCGCTCGTGTTTAATTCTCAGATTTGATTGACAATGAAGACTGGTGTTAATTCTATGGGAGTTGTGTGCACCTTCTGAGAAGCGAATAATTTGCCGGTGCTGGCGAAAACGCTTGCTTCCGTAATGTGAAATATTTGCTTTCGGCTTGACTGCCTTGTGTCTGTCACATTCTACTTTCTGACTGCTTAATTCTCAAGTAGATTCTTATATAGCATTCGAGAAAATTCTTAGGGGATTCGAGCCCTTTTCTTAGTTATTCTGGTAGATAACTAGTCAATCAATATCAAACATAAATCAAACATAAAAGTGAACTTAACGGTACCACAATTGTTTCGAAAACTGAGTGTTATAGTTTTGTTTTTATTAACCAGCAATCAGAAACTTTGAAAAGATGCAATTCCTTTTGTAATTAGAAGTGTATACAACGCAACAAAATACCATTTGAAGAAAATAATCTAAGAAATCAATAACTCTTTTAGCTATAGAAATTAAATTTAAATGCATCAGTTTCGAGTAAAAATAGAAACGTAACAAATACACAAAATAACATAATTCTCAAGCGTTCTTATTTGTTATCCATCTCACAAAGATCCGAATAACTCATAAGAACCATGAAACAGTTACACTTTTCATTGATGAAAATTCGTTAGCAGTGAACGATTTACGTGAAAATGAAACATCAAACCGAAAAACAATAATTTTTTCCTGCTCACGCTCAAGAACCTGCTAGTTCAATGGAATTTGCAGAGCGCAAATTGATCATTAGAGAAATTACGCAGCGTGTAGAGACTGGCAGGGATCGTCTTCAAGAGCCTTTCAAATAATTCGCGAGGGCGAATATAAATGTTTAAGCGAGGCGACGATTCCTTCCGCGAAGTCCTTCGTGCAGGGTGACGCCGCCTCTTCGCAGGAACAGCCACTTGTGGCCTGGCGAGGTCAGCGCGTGCTGTCAAGTGAGCGGCGAAGATCCTTTGCGCTCGTGCTCTGAGGCTTGGGTTCTTCTCTTTGCCTTCCTCTCCAATCTCCTCTTCGCAATCCACCCACGGGGTATTGTTCAGGCACAATTATTACCGTTAACTGGAAAATTAAGCGATGCAATAAATATATTTCTTCGAAATTCAACACGAGTGCAGTATTAATTTCTAACAATGAGTGTAGGCGAGGAAGAAGATTCATACGCTACTTCATCCTCCTCTTCAGGCCTGAGTTAAACAATTTTGAATTCCGTAAAAAAATATATATTATGCTCTATGATTATTAAAACGGAGAGAAATAATGACTAACGAATTCTTTCAACTCTCAATTTAATTGCAAATTTTAATGAAATAACTTATGTTTTCGCCACGAAAGATGAAGTCTTAATGATAATTTTTTAGAATCGTATTTATTTTCTATTTGTTATGTATTTTTGTTTGCATTGCTATTATTATTATCATTATTATCATTATTATTATTATTATTATTATTATTATTTTAAAATTCATCTTCATTTACAAAAATTAAATAAATATAGCGGATTTATAATGTCGCTACGTTCATTCTTTCAGCAGTGTATCAACATTACAAGACTAAATAAACAACTCTTAGTATGTAATTTCATAGGATTTTACACGAGTTGTGTTAGCTTGACTTCACTACTATGCTTTTAAGACAATCTTTATTAATGAAGTTACTCTTTTTTTCGTAATAGTTTCAGCCGATATGTTATTATAATACATATTGAAGACGAACGAAATGATATCAACCATAATACCACACTTTTACAACACATTTCAAAATTATTTTTTTAGTCTCATGAATGACTGTGTCATTACTGGGTATATTTGTTTTCACGTAGTAGTAATTACGCATGTTAAAATATTTTATTTCATAAAATATACATTTAGTCTCAATGTTTTAAAACTATTATTACATAAAACATTTTTATATAACTGTGATTAATGACATAATTACATTCATCCTTAATCTTCAAATGTTTCTCCATGAGTGGGATACTGTACAATCATAAGAACAACAAAATTGAATTTCGTGTTCTTTCTCTTCTAGAATGATTGGACGCATGGTGGACATGTTTCCAGACATATTCCAGGGCTATGCGATTGTAAGCAGGGTGTGTGTGTAAACACTCAATTCTCTGTACTTCGCTTCTCCTCCCCCACTCTCTTGGAGAGGCTTGCCCCGCCTCATCCCCTCCCGCACCCCCGATCACCCGCAGATCGACGCAGACGAGGACGGCGGGGCGGAGGGAAAAGAAAAGCAGCAGCCTGGGAGGAACGAAAGCCCTTCAGGGGATGTCACACTTCCCCATTATCTCAAGTTGCTCAAGGCGCGCTCTTTATCTCCCGCGCGGGAGGGTGCGTGGAGTGTTTCCGCACGTGTCCGACCACGTGGCCTGGGAAGCGCAGCAGCCGCGGGGCGCCGCCGCCCCTGGTGCTCCCTGGAACCCTCCCCCGCCCCGGCGGCCCCACCACCCCTCGTCGCGAGTGCGCCTCGGGATGGAGAGCGTGGGGGCTGGGCTCCCTGCAAATTTACAGCAAATACAAATGGGTAACAAATATTTTGTACAAATGAACCCGAAACTATCAGGCAATTGTTCGCCTTTTTGAGTAATAATGTGAATAACGAAAGATCTTCTGTTTTTCCGAATGATATTTTATAAAAAAATATGTAATAAGTTGATTAAATTTCAGCCTCATAGGCTTGCGTTATTACTAAATGTCCGAGGGCACAATAAGTATTAATAATGGTATGAACATCATATATTCGTTTTTCTTTTTCTTTTTGGCAAAAAAAAAATATTTTATGGGTATTACTTTGTGTTCACATTAGTATGCCCAATGTATCAACAATTTCCACCGTTTTTTCCCGTCAATTGTCCAGCTCTAACTTTCCACTTTCCATCTCTTTTTTGTCTCCCCCCTCCCAAACTCATCTTTCCGCAGTTCCCAACCTTTCGTCTTGTACATACATTGTTTCCTTCTCTACCCATGCCATAATTTCTATTTATATGATTTCAATCCTCTGTTCCTCACTAGCTCCCTTTTCCGGTTTTCCCACTGTGTTCACTACACCCGTTCCATTCTTCCTATTATATTCACTATTCCTATCATTTCTACCTTTTCCACAACTCCCGGCTTCTCGCTGTTCCCCTTTTCTATCATTCTCAACGTTCCCAGGATACTCACCATTTCACAAAATCTTCCTCTTTACACGCCCCCTCCTTTTCATCAGTACCTAACCTGTTCTCCGTTCTCTCCTCTCCTTCATTTCGCTCGTCTCATCACCACCCATCTCACTGGTATTACCCCTTTCACCGACCAGCCAACATGTCCAGTCGTCCCCACATTCCGTCTCCTCTGCCATCGTGTCCTCGGCAGCCCTACTTCCCCCACTCCTCGTTCCCCCCTCCGGCCCCGCCTCTTTCCTGGAGTTTTCCCCTCGGAGCGGCGCGCGAGTGCGTGTGGGCGAGAGAAGTGTCGCGGGCGAGGAGAGAGCGGTGCGTGGCGGTGCGTGGCGGTGAGTGGCGGTGCTCTTAGCGCCAGCCTCCCTGCGCGCTGCGGCGCCCTATAGACGCCGCCGCCGCCGCCCCGCGCCTCCGCCCCGGTTTTTCCACGGAAATCGGAAATCCCTTGCGGAAACACGTTGCGCGTTTCCACGGATCTTTTCCGGCGGAGCCCACCTCATATGGTGGTAATGGAAGAGTCTGCGGGGGTGTTTTGGGCGGCTGGGGCGGGGAATCTATGGAAGGCGCTTCCCAGGAGATTCAATTTTCATCAACTGGCGCGCGATTTTTTTTTTCGCGAGGTCCTCTTTTTTGCTTTTCAAGAGATTTTTCTTTTTTCAGAGGAAAGACGCCTAAATTCGAAGATCATATGGATCAAAAGTTTCAAGAGACTCGTTTAATATAATGCTCTTTTACTGGCAATCTGCTTTCGTTACGCATCTGGCGAGAGTAGAATTATGATCATCAATATTTATCATCAAAATACTGATGGTAAATGTAACTTCTTAATCACTTTCGCCCACGGCTTCCACCCAAGGAATTGAATTATCTTTTTAAGGGGAACTACTTTTATGTATGGAGTGTGGGTGGATGGAAAGTTATATCAATTACTGAGTTTTTTAAACACCGCTTGGTGTTTGCTGAAATATTCGGCAATTGTCATTCTCTGGAGAATGATTGAGTTCGGAAAAAGGAAGGAAATGAGCATGAGAACGGGTGGAAATGTGAATGTCTAATGAAAATTGTCTTTATTATCACAAATGTCAAAAGGGTTCGAATTGCGTCGTATGTGAGGTATTGAACCTTGTCAGTCCCTTCCAAGAAAAAGAGTGTTATATGATAGACATACTGTAATATTATGGTAATTTATTGTGGTTTTAGCGAGGGTGTTGAAGCATGCATTTTATGCTTCCCTACAACGCTTGTTCTCAGTAATTCACCTTGTATTAAGATTGAGGACGGGTGTTAGAGCAGCCAAGCATTAACGGTCGAGAGGGTTGCAACAGTTAACTCTGCGTCTTCCCACGTGTTTATCAAAAGGCGGCCGCGATTCTACGAATCTCGTGCACGACTCACCATGTCGGATTTTGACGACCCACATATTTTATCTGTCTGATGCAATTTGTCTCCTCGATACTTCCAGAACATTTTAAATACGCTCATTTGATTGGGCTATTAGTATCCATCTCTATTCACAGACCAAAACTTTTGCTTCGCGCATTAGCTAGAGTTTGAAAGTCGATGGAGACTCCGTGGTGCACGGATGTGCAGTGTCCCACGTAATAATTTACTTACATTATTACACTGTGAAGTCCTGATTAAGGCAAATACAACAATTGAACAAGTGTGCATGTTATCTCACAGAATATCTGTAATAGTACGACGATCGCCATCACATTGTCCGCAATACACTCGTTCTTGAAACAAGAGTTTCGATTTATAAACTGCGAACTGTACTGTGCGACTGTGCCCCGAGAGCAACATCGTGGCCTCATGGTCCGTGTTCAAATGATCTTGCGACAAGCCAAAGGTAGCATAGATCTACCATAGTCTGACAGTTCGACGTGTGGTCTTCTCAACTTCTTCTTACTTATAACAACTACTATCAACTGACTTCTCAATTTCTTTGTAAAGTGTCGTATATCTTCTACAGCAGGAGTTGCGATCCAACGATTGTGAAAAAAAAAAAAAAATGCGATCATCTTAGTGTCGTTTATGTGTGCATATTATTCTGTAACCTACATTCTATAGTAACGTCCTCACTGAACTATCTTTGCGTTTCAGCTGCATGTGCAAAATTACTCTTTCTTTCAATATTCATCATACTAAGCAGTACAGACCCCTTTGGTTTGCAATTCAGTTTTTAATCAGCAAAATAGTGTTTTTTCATGTCTAGTGATCTCACAATGATATACACATAAGCTATTTATTTATTAAAATATAAATATTATTATTGTAATGTAAAGGAAATTTGTCGTATAATGTAGTTAAATATTTTAGAAGCAATATCAGTAAATTTTTCTTTAAAAAAATACATATTCAGGAGAAATGTTTGATCTCTTGAAGTTGTCTTTGTGAACGCACTACGTTGCAGATTGCATGTAAAGTATCGGTTCGAAAAACCTTTACTTCCATTCAGCAGATGATAATCAATACCATCGATGAGGAACGTCGTAAACGGTAGGTACAGAAGCAAAATAAAATTACAATGAGGTGTATTTCTTCTTCCAGACCAATCATTATCCTCTCTGTAGAACTCTATAATCAGAACATTCTGAAAGAAGTACAAGGTCTATTGAAAACATATTCTTCAAAGCACCAAGTCATAAAAGCGACAATGGAAACAAAAAAAAAAAAAGGTACTTAGAAACTTATGACAGAGCAACATGCACCTGAAACGTAAGGTGTATTTTTTTCCTTTAAAGAAGAACAGCAACAGAAAAATTGAAAACAACAACCACGCGTACCTCGTAAACGAGAACTCTTCTAAATTTACCTTTCATGAACAAGCAAATGGCAGAAAGCGGTTAAATATGAACCCTCAAACGTACGTCAACCTCCAACATCTGTCATCAGGTCACTTCAAACATCTGTAATTTGCTGAAAGTAAATAAGTCAACCGTCCAGATCTTCTGAGTTGTCATAGAAAAAGAAAAATTAGATGTTAAAGGAAAATGATAATGTACAAATTATAAGGCTCAAAAAAATAATTAATTTGTTTTGTGAAATAGAAAATGAGATTTTTTAAATGCAAAGTTTTCAAATAGATTTTTCAATTATTAACAAATCACGAATAATATTTTCAAACACAACAATTCAACCATATATTTGGCAAGTGCTTCACATTGACAGGTATTTTGAAAAAAAATACACATTAACAAATTGCTGTTATCTTTGACGAAATAGATTTCAACTTCGAGGCCCGATATCACGTTGCTCTGAGGGACCAGGGACTCGAAACGTATGAAACGACCCTTGCAGCCTTATGTAACAAAACCTTCTATTTCTGTAAATGTGTTCAAACTTGATTTTCCTCCATTTTTAATCGGATAATTTGGAGAATTTCTAAAAAAACTTTTAGGGAAGAGGCTTTTGAAGTCATCTGACAATCCCGAAAAAAACTCAAAATCAATTATATTCATTAACTGCATCGTTGAAATTATAATATCATTCACATGATATGTTTTATTTATTTAGTAGTAAAATATGTCGCAAATAAATATCAAATTTTAATGGAAAACAGGCCCCAAAAAGGCGGTTGCCCCCTCTTATTCCAGGTTGCACACGCCTGGGTCTCGTTGGCCTCCGGCCGTGCCTCCGCCGTGAGCGAGGCGTGCCTTCGCCGCAAAATAGTGGGCGGGGCGCACGCAACGAGGTGCATGCAGCGAAGAGAAAAAAACGCCCTCCCCTCTCCACCGCCCTTGCGTCGAGGTACCCACGCAGCGGTATTCTCAGCATTTACATTGATGAAATTTCGCTCATAAATGAGTCACGGTAATTTTCTGTGCGTTCATGCCGGCTCGCCCGCTCGCTGTAGACAGGAAAGGCTCTTTTCTTTCGCGATCATATCGCGCCCTGCAATCAGTATTCGTTGTTTGGCTAAAAAGGAGAGAGAGAGAGAGGGGGGGGAAAGAGGGAGGGAGAGACAGACAGGCAGACAGACAGAGACAGACAGGGAGATCGAGAGGTACAGAGAGCAAGAGAGAGAAAGAGAGGAGAGGATGAGAGAGTGAGAGAGAGAAATAGAGAGAGATGAGGGAGAGAGGGAGGAAGGAGAGGGAGTGTGGGAGAGGGAGGAAGGAAAAGGGAGGGAGAGAGAGGCAGAGGCAGACAGACAGACAGACAGTGAGAGACAGAGTTTTAAAAAAATTCCTTACGAGAAAGGAATAAAATAATTCCCAAGGAAACGCAGGTAACTGCTTGTCCTCTGCATCTCTGTTTTGAGTAATCCTACTGTCGATGCGCCTAAAGTGCAGGTTGAAAGCGAATGAAGAGGAAGAATAACGTTGTTAGTTCCCTCAGTAACGATTTTAATCTACAAACGAATGTTTTCGTTGAAATGGAGAAGGACAATCTTTTAGATTAATGATCAAAATGTATTCAGTTTCTAGTTTAATACAATTTTGGGGCAATATATACTCATGATGTTCTTCGTAGAAGAAAATGCGACGATTCATTTCCACGTAAAGCAATATGGTAGACAGCCATATTTCAAGTCCGTATCCATTACTCGCGAGTTCCAATTTAATTAATTAGGTAAGGAAGAATGAGGAGCCAGTGAAGTACGTTGCACTAAAGCAAACCTAGTATTTGGAAATATATTTGATGAGAAGTATGTAGGGCGGAAAATAAAAGGAAAAATGGGTAAAAAGTGAATGCATTTGTGGATTGCGAAACAGGAGATGCATATACGTAACCAGCATCAAACACAAATCTATTGGTTTCTTTGAGTGAAATGATGATTAATATCCACTTGTCACAAACGCACACCCACACACAAAATACACATTATAAACAGAAACATATTTTGATGGATTTTTTTCTAATGGAGAGTTTCAACCAAATAATTTTACCTTTGTTTATTACAGTTTAAAAGTGTTATGCTTTTTAAAAGTTTCAACAAACACATTTATAATTTATTGGTGCCACAACAACGTATACTTTTCGTTTTATTCATAATCACTACGTACGTAATAATATACTACTTTAAGAAGCTGCAAAAGTATTTCTAACCAGAATACAGCGTCAGATTCAAAGGAGAATTCGAACTTATGTCCTTCGACTCAACATGCCGAGCTCGATACCAGACTACGCCATCACCAAAGCCTACGTGTAGACTACACCATCAGTCGCCAGGTCAAAATTTTCCCGATGCTTCAAAATCTAGTGGTTTTTCGCATTATTTCCAACTTACACAACTTTCAAAAATTGAGACTTGCACCATGTACTGAGCAGACTTTATGCCTTTACGCTAAGGACAAAGTTTATTAAAAAATGTTAAGCCATTTTTGAAAAAACTTTGAAAATATTGTTGAGACTTTATGTAAAGTACCTCGCAAAAATGTCTGTTTCAAACCTGCATGACCTTCACTTCGTTTAGATCGATTGGAGAATATCAATTTCAGAGATTTATGCGGTAGGGATGACCACACACGAACGGACGGACGGGCAAACCGACGGATAGACTGACATAGAGACAGACGTTTTGCAATAGACGGATAGACACACAGGCAATCGATTTTTCGGCATCAAGGATTCAGAAAACATAGATTATAGACCACACGTGTTAGAGGAAGCAATTTACTATAATCAAGATTTCCCCACATTTTTGTTACCAGGCCCCGTCAATAAGAGTCTCTATCAAAAAATCACCCATTTCAATCGCAGTTGAACAATTCTCTCTCTTTAATACGTAAACGTAGAAAGCCGTGAATGTAAAAAGTAGTTCAAACAATTGATCTAAATCTCCAAACCATGAAATGTGATCTTGTTATTTTTAGTACGCATAATCTGACAGATAATTACAAAGGATATTGATTTAAACGACAATTTAAAGCACCTGCATTTGTATTCATTGAGAATGAAGTAATCATGGTAATCCCAATTCACACTTGAATCTCAAATAAAAAGCACATCAGAGTAGGTAGTTTAAGGACTTGTGTTCCAAGTACAGACAAAAGAAACAGTAAATCGATGGAGGTTATCTCAACAACTGCATGAGGAAATTTGTTCGCGTCCCGGATTCGGAATTCGTGGGCGTGTAAATCATATCTCCGATCGCGTTGAGCTATGGATTGCTAGGCATTGCAGCGTTCATTTGTTTCGAGGGCTCCGAAAGCCGGAAATCTACCATAGCAACTCCCGGGAGGATCGGTCAATTTCAGTTCAATTTAATTTGTAACTCAGGCTGGCGTTAGCCTCACTAAAGCCAGACACCGTATTAGCTTTGGATCTACCGACCTTCATTACAGGACAGTCCACACAGTGAACTAATTGGTTCCCACTGAAGCATTAAACAAAAGGTTTCGTGAAAGAGAAACATTTTTTGCGATTAGAGCGTCGTCTGGGTGTGTCCTTCTCTGGAGGCAAATACCGCGCAGAAGTCATTAAAACGTCAATGAAAAAAAAATTGTACAAAGCATGGCATTGAAATGGGTTTCATTCGTCGTATTCTAGTGCAATAAATCGATCTCAAAGTGGCACCATTTAATCAGATTTTTTTTCAAAAATTAATATATGCTGTCTTTCTTTTTGAGATGTGTATTGAAGACGATATCACTAATTTCTTGGGTCTTCTTCAGAACTTAAATTTTTAATAAACGTAAGAACGTTTATAGTTGTTGAATAGTAATTTTCAAAATATTTTGCATTCTTTCAGAAGACTCACGTATCTTCAACGTCCAATGTGCTATTACGTTCTTAGTCTAAAAGAAGCAGAAAAGTATTACTTTTATTTAATCTTCTGTCTCAAAATCGGTTTAAAGGTACTCAAATACACTCAATAAATTTCACATTTAACTATTTAGTTATTTTTGTCTAGGTTAATGTCAGTTTTTGTAATTGTAGAAAAGCTATATTGGTAAGTTCTTCTCAAAACATCAATTCAGTTAATTCTGTATTAAATCATGATTATTAGAATAATATAAGTAGTTGAATTTAAAACTGTCTTTCAGTTTTTTCCACTCTTTTTTAATGTATACTTCAGTGTTGTCTTTGAATACAGCACTCCCTTATCGAAATAAATAGTCTCTCAAGCTTGTTAGTGGTTCCTGAGAAAAAGAATGCTCAACAATGACAAAATTCTCAAAATAAAATTTTCCTAGAAAAAAATATTGTTTTTTCACGAAGTTTAGGGATTTTTATGCGACAAATGTACAGGGACTTTAAAGAGAGAAAGAAACCTAACTCGTCTTACAGAAGACTTTTTTATTTTGTTTCTTACGTAAGACAACGTTTGCAAATTCATCCTCAAAGAACATACTTACTATTCTGTAGTGGCACCCTCTCTGTCGGATAGCTACATCCGTGACATTGTCTGAGCGACGTAATTGATGAATGATCTTAAACACGACCTGTGGTTTTGCATTGATTCACGTATACTTTTCGACTGAAAAGAGATTTCATGGGAGTGAGTAATGGATACTTTAATCAATCCTAAACTAGGACGTAGATGAAGGGTAGAATAAAAATGTCACTGAAACTGAAAGAAATAAAACTGTAATGCTATCTTTATATAAAAAGTCTCTGAAATAATGTAATTCTGTAACGATGCATTGATTTTAAATTTGCTATGTGTGAAGTGTTGTGTATGTGGGAAGTGAGGCACTTTTATCTCTGAACATTACCTAATGTTACCTACAGTGACATCATATGATTTCACTGCTATGTTAGAAGGAGGGTATAACAGAATGGAAATATGTTTTATATTGTTAAATATAATATATTACTAGTAAAATTTCTATATAATTGTCACCTTCCTGTCACCTTGTTGAAAAGGTGAAGGGTTAGGTGACAACTACAAGGAGCAATGATAACTCTCATGACAACTGTTCAAAGGATTGGTTGTATCTGTAACTTAGTTGTTAAAGCAGCAGGGCGTAAACCAGGAGCCCGGGTTCGAATTCCGGTCGGGGCAACCAATTCTTTGAAAAAATTTAATTAGTCAATTTTCATTGCGTACATTTAGAATTACCGTGAAACGAGGCTAGACTGCCATATGGGGGTAAGAGTGTGCTAGTATCAATTTCTTGAGATTTATGCATCTCTCTGACTCATATGGAAATATTGTTTCTAATTTCGACAAACTATTAACATGGTGGTCCTGGAATCTTTGGATTTTTAGAAGTAACGCATTTTTGCGCCACGTGTCGAGCTTAAAGCATGTGCTTAAGTAGTGTGTGTTTGCTGCTTTGAGAATATTGTTGGTAATGTTTCGTTTGCTAAGCAGAATGCTTAGCATGCAGAATATGACCAGCTAAGTTCATATGCCAACAGCTAGTACGTACTAGAAGAAAACACACCGAAAGATGCTCTCATCTTGCTGATTGCATGCATTATAATGCACAGGTTGCAATTCAGCACTTTATGGAGTGTGATTATGTCATTGATTGCATTTTTGACTAATGAGCGGGAAAAGATGTTCGTATATACCACTATCATTTCACATTTTCGTAATTATATTACACGAATAAACACAATCATTATAATCGTATTATTTTATGTTCACTAAAACATGAAATGAGAATAAAAAATCCAAATTTACTAGAAAATATTGGATGAAATGCATGTCTAGATGTATTAAGATGACAGCCCCATCACTAGACTTACCCTTCAATAGGCTCGTAACCTATTATGGGGAATTTAAAGTTACTGACACTCTTCAACAAGCCAAGCCGGTTAAACATAATGTTGACGACCATTGCAAGAGAAAGGACAAACGACTGGGAATACTCTATAGACGTAAATAAAGTACACGAATACAGGTCCTGATGGTCCCAACGTCTACACAGACCTACTGACCGCATCCCAAAACAAATATGTCACAACAGAGTTCATGGTACTCGTATAAGGCATGTCGGTCGTCCATGATTAAGATGGTATGCTGAAGACGGAACAGGAGACTCTCCGAATCCCTGAAGAGATGATAATGATGATGATGATATTGGATGAAGGACGTAGCCTGCTCCCTGCGTGACATGCACACACATTGTGTGAGGTGCCCTGGATCATTTACACTAGCGCCTCCCCACTGATCGGGAGACCACATCAGAAAGCGGAGTTGCACGAGATGAGCGCGGAAGGAATGTAAAAGAAGCCGTGTAGAGCTGTGAGACAGCATGGGGGAGGGAGGGGTACGCCGAGACAAGGTGGGTGAGAGGGGCGGAGAAGTGAAGGTGGAGGAGGCAAAGCGAAACGGAGCAACGTGGGAGGGTCCAGTGGTGAGAGGGGAGAGGTTATGACAGAAAAAGTGGAGTTGTGGGAGTTAAGCGTAAATACAAGATATGGGCCAGAGCGAAGGAGCAGGATGGGGCTGTAGGAGACGGGTAAAGTTTTTGTGGAGCTGTCAGGGACGGGGTGGAACAAGGCGGGGCTGTGAGTGGGAGTCGGGGTAGGGTGGGGTGGAGTGGGACGGATTGCTGGGAGAAATTAAGGGGAAGCGAGAGTAGTTGCCCGAAGTGGGGCTATAGAAGAGGAGCGAGGGTAGATGGGGCGGGGCTATGAGAGAATGGGTGGAGCAGGGCGGAGCTGTGAGAGACGAGACGGGGTAGGGCTGAAAGGGAGGGATAGGACGGTCACAACCCAGCTGGGAGAGAGAGAAGTGAGGAGGGGCGGTTGAGAGAAGCCGGGCAGGGCAGAGTTTGGGAGAGAGGGGACAGGGGCGGGTCTGTGTGAGAGAGGCGAGGCGCGTCGGTGCAGAGCCGTGGGACGAAACAGAATGAGTCTGTGTGTGTGTGAGTGCGAGAGAGAGAGAGAGAGAGAGAGAGCAGGGCAACGATGGAAGGTTGGGGGAGGGACAGGGAGGAGCGACGTTGTAAAGGAGGGGCGGGGGGGGCGGGGCGGGGCGGAGCGGGGCGGAACAGGGCGGGCGCCTTGGGGCGGCTGCGCCGGGGGCGCTGACTGATTGTTCCGGCGCCGGATGGGCGGCCCCGCCCACTAATGAGTCCATCTATCTGCGCCATTTCGCGTTGGCCGCGGCATCGCGAGTGCACGCTGCCACCCGGTCGGACACTGCCCACCCCGCCCCGCCCCGCCCCGCCACTCTCTGCCCTGCACTCTCCCGCACGCCCACAAGCCCTCTTGCACACCCGCCAGACCGCTCGCTCGCCTACCCACTCGCCGGGGCAAACTCGCTCTCAAGCTCGCCCGTCTGCCCTCCAAAACGCCCTCTCGCCTGTCCGAAAACTCGCCTCCAAATAAGCGCGTTCAACCTCCCCTGGTGTCCCGCCTGCTCTTTTGCACACCCTCTTGCTCGTCCATTCTTCGCGTTTCTCCCGACCTCTATCGCCCGGCCTCTCGCCAGGCCTCTCGCCCGACCTCTCGCCCGGCCTCTCGCCCGGCCTCTCGCCCGGCCTCTCGCCCGGCCTCTCGCCCGGCCTCTCGCCCGGCCTCTCGCCCGGCCTCTCGCCCGGCCTCTCGCCCGGCCTCTCGCCCGGCCTCTCGCCCGGCCTCTCGCCCGGCCTCTCGCCCGGCCTCTCGCCCGGCCTCTCGCCCGGCCTCTCGCCCGGCCTCTCGCCCGGCCTCTCGCCCGGCCTCTCGCCCGGCCTCTCGCCCGGCCTCTCGTCCGGCCTCTCGCCCGGCCTCTCGCCTAGCCTCTCGCCCGGCTTCTCGCTCGTCCCCCATTTGCTAGCTCGTTCTCTCGTCCGCTCTTTAGGTGCTATTTCTCATACCAATAGCTTTAATTAATTGTTTCGATTTTGGAAAGAAACACACATTGATCTACTATACTCAAGTAATAAAACTTCGAAATAGATGTTCCGAACAGCATGTAAAACTGATCGTCGCAAGTATGCCGAGCATAATCTGAGAAAAATATGAACTGATGTTGCGTTCTCGATAAAATAGCTAATTAATGATCAGATTTTTAATTATAAAATAGAGAGATATTCTTCATCTTAACTAATAATCTCTATTTTAATAATATATTTTTGAAAATTTTAAGAAAATGCATGTTATATTTCCTCGTCGTTCGAGATTAATATGGTTGTGAAAAATGATGACAAAACTGGTGTTGACAATACTAGATTAGTACTTTAGTGAACAACATCCGTTCATAGCATATATCCGTGGATTTCGTTTTATCGCTCGTAAACGTTCCTAAATGTCATCTCTCATTCATACAATATAGGTCATCGTCTGACCTTCAACCAAAGGTGAAGAGTCGCATCTAGCCATCAATAAAGTCAACAGTTGCACAAGGTAAAGGTACCGAGAAATTCCATTCAAGGACATTGTTTGCCATGCAAATTGTTGATGGAGGGGAGGAAATACATATGCCATACAAGAAATGCCATTCTTTACTTAATATATATTCTTCTTTTTTTCTGATAAATAATTGGGCAATTCTCTAATTGCATTGCATTTTTTCTGCTTTCGAAAATATGATAAACTTCTGAAAAATATTGTAGTTTAAATCGTCGGTAAAATTGTCGGTATTCTTCTGTTCTTGAAAAGAATTATTTCAATTGGAGCGCGATGGAAAATAATTTGTCTTCATTACTATTAGTCTGACTTTATTTTTGAAAAACGTATATATCAGTTTATGCAACAGGTGAGTTTTAAAAACTATCTCATAGTTATTTACCTCTATTAACATGGGTTAATGGTTTATTATATTTCTTTACTAGTTATGTTACTGAGATGTTCTTTACTAGTTATGTAGCCTACGATGTAGCTGGGATATTAATTTGTTCATCCACAAGTAATATGGAGAAAAACTACCTTACAATTTTCTAAAGCTATGTCTAAGCAATGTCTCTTCACATAGATGAATAGCGCACCGTTAGTTAGTGATAACCTACCCGACCTACATCAAATTTATTTCATAACACACTACAAGGAAGGGATCTGTGTGTTGCACAACGAAACATAAACCGAAACCATTGTCAATTCTTGCAGTGGGAATTCTTCAGAAAGAAAAGCACAGTTTGCAATCTTGACAAAAAAAGAAGAAAAAAGCCGAGCATTCGGATGGGAACTGCTGTCCATTTCACAAAAGGAACAAAAAAATAACTTGCTGATGAAGAGCGACTTGGTTTCGTCACGAGTTAAGTGCTCGGGACAGCCCGTAATGTGAAAGCCGCTTCTGGTGGGATGTTTCAAAAGAGTTCAGGTGTGTGTGGAGCGTCGTCTCATGTCGCACGAAACGGCTAGGGCTTCATCACACATTTAGAGCGGATGGCGATCGGCAGGTGATTCACAGATCCAAAGGACTCGCATGAATACGGTAGACGTCGTTGCAACACGCCCTGATTTTTCTGGAATTGAAAAATTTATTGGAAAATGTTCTTTACAAATTCGTTCAATTTCAATCGACTAGACGAAGAAAAAAGTTTTATTCGTCGTTTACCGTAGCATTCATACATTAACGTAAAATACGTAATAATACGTTAATACATACAATTAATACATGGCCTGCTACTTTCATAACTTTTACACTAATAGATATTGCAATAGAACCAGTTTTGTACGTTTGTTGAAGTTTATTGATTAAAATGAATTCTGACAAAAGTCTGTATTTTGTAACGATACTTTACTTGCATAAGAACCACGCCAAAAGGGGAATGGATCAAATTATGATGAAGTGATATTATTTTGATAAGGATATTGTGTACAAGAACTTTCCAGATACATCAGATATAGGAGTCTTGTTTTTCATTGGACAGACCTCGCACATTTTATTCTCCCAATCTGCTTAATACACGTTTTCTATTTTGAAAATTCGACTATTAATAATATTATTGTATTGAATTTTATTTTATAATATTATCAAATTTGAATTACCTCAACTCTTTTAGTAGAAAATTGAGAGAAGATATTACTTCATAATTGAATCAATATAATTTGTGACCGGGCCTGTACTTTTCTAAGAAATAGTCAACAATTTGTTTGAATATTTACATAAAAAATATTGAATTAAAACAAAGAAAAAATATCCTTTAATAAGGAAAGGCAAACATACAAGGACAAAAATAATGTTTTAAAATTTTTTTATACAATTTCGCCATGTCTTTATGTGGAGAACATAATTACATACATAGTAACTATAGCTAGATACGCAATGTAGAGCCTACAGAAACGGAAAAAGCAGATCTTCCCGAGAGACGAGACAAATCTGTTAACATACTCATGAAACATGCAAAAACACGGGCGATTGCTTTGCGACTCGAACCCGCGAGGGCGACAGCGGCGACGGGCAGGGAGTAGGGGTCGGCCGCTCTCCTGCAACGCGTCGTGTAGCTTCGTGTCGGCCTATTACTCAGCTGCCAGACGCAAAAAGGGCTGCACCGCCTTCTCACGTTGCTTTCGTTCCAGAGCTCAGCACGACGAGTCTTTACGACCGTTGTGGAGACCATCGAAAGGGTTTATCCAATTCTTAAAACTAGAGAGTTGGATGAACGGAGTAATATTATGAATTGGAATTTGTTCAAAGTTTTGGACACCTGGCAACCCGGCCGGAGTGACCAATTATTTGAAGAAATTTAATTATTAAAAGACATATTTTACGCAGTAACATGGTCTCAACTAGGATTTTTTCACAGTTGCGGTACATAATTCGGAGCGTAATTGCGTCCAAAGAAGGTGGCAGGGTGGTACCAACTATATGCAGTAATATTAACCCGAGATGTCTGCATTAATAATGGAATTAAAGCATTAAAATAATGTAACACATTTCGGAAATTAAAAAAAATCTTATCGGCAGTTGATACAAAGCAATCAAAGTAGTAGGATGTTTAAACAAATATTTCAGCGAAGTAAATGAAATAGTTTCAGAACCTGTCTTCGTCCAACTTCATAAATGTATAATGTAGTTCAGCCACCACGGAATTTAGTACTCAAAAATGTTCATTTCGATGTATTCTTGGAGTATTCAGTGTATATTCCTTGACTATTGCTGTATTTTTTTCATGATTCCAGATCAACAAACACAACGGCGAGGCTCTTTAAACTAATAAAGATTCAAAAAGCTTAATTTGTATTTTCATGTTTTCCATTTCAGTCTTGTGTGTTCCTCTGGTATTCTGTGTTAAGGGGAAGGGAGGGAAAAAGGACTGGGTACTGGAGTACATAGGCAGACGAGTGGGAGAAGAGAAAAGCAGAGAGGCGTTGACTAAAATCTCTAGCAGAATCGGAGACAGCAAATAATACCTGTTGAGAGTGGTGGTAAAGACGGAGGAGGCGAAGAAGACGTTCCTAGGGGCGTAAATGGAAAAGAGAGCGGGGGCGGGAGTGAAGACAGATGAAACGATGAAGACGAAAGCGCAGGCGAAGTAATGGTGAATATGAGGCCGAGGGTAATGTAGAGGGCGAGTGCGCGGGCGAAGGTGACGGCAAAGGCGAGGACGAGGAGAAGGATGAGGGCAAGGGTGAAGGAAAATGAGTAAGACGTGGGCGAGGGCGAGGGCGAGTGCGCGGGCGAAGGTGACGGCAAAGGCGAGGACGAGGAGAAGGATGAGGGCAAGGGTGAAGGAAAATGAGTAAGACGTGGGCGAGGGCGAGGGCGAGGGCGAGGGCGAGGGCGAGGGCGAGGGCGAGGGCGAGGGCGCGGGCGAGGGCGAGGGCGAGGGCGAGGGCGAGGGCGCGGGCGAGGGCGAGGGCGAGGGCGAGGGCGAGGGCGAGGGCGAGGATGAAAGCGAGAGCATGTGCAAGGGAAAGGTCGAGGACAGGGGCAAGGGCGAAGGCAAGGGTGAATGTGAGTGGGAGGTGTGGGCGTGGGCGCTGTGGGGAGAGGAAGGCTGGCGCGGGGCCTGGATGACGGGCTGTCAGAGCGAGGGGTAATGGGGAGACGAATCTTCCGCCTGGCGTAGGGCGTCGCGCCGCGCCGCGCCGCGCCAGGCCCTCAGACCTCCTCAGTCCTCCGACCACTGCATTATTTACGCTGAGAGACTCGCACCCACTCGGCACTACTCGCGAAGATGAAGCCTCTCTTGATTAATTGATTATTTATAAGCGCGCGGGAGGAGGAGGAGGCGGTGAGAGGAGACGGGAGGGCGAAGGAAGGGATGGGGGCAAATAAAATACAAAGGATGGTAGCTGCAATTCTACGGACACGTCGTGCAAGGAGACAGTCTTGGATGAATAAAGAGTGGGGGCGATGAGATCTGGAGTACTGGGCAGATTAAGGTTGTATCGTATCACAGGGTGATGGAAATCAAGACATGCACGGGTACGCATGCAAGTCATGCATGGAATAACTAAATTTACTTTCTACGAGAGTTCAATCGGTTGTCAAAAGTGACTGAAGTTTCTGATTCGGTAGAGTATGATGTGTCTGTTCTCGGCTGTGTGATTATTTATTTTAGATGCAGTTCTGATTAATTTACTGTGCAGGTAAAAACACACTTTTTTATGATTTAAAGATGGCAATAAGACAATATTTTTTTGCGATGAATTATTTAGAAAAGACTTAAAACTAAGCGTAATATAATATAAGAATCCGGTTTGTTTAAGACTTCTGTAGTCTTCGTGATACACCGCAATGTCATAACAGAAATTATGAAGATCAATATGAAACAGGAATATATAAATTGAGGAAAAAATAAAGCAAAACGTTTAAAGAACGAGCCAATAATTAAAGTGTATAATAGAAAAACGTTTAAAGAAGAAAATTCTAAATATTCAGTTCAGTTCAGAGTTTTTGTCAAGTAGTTAAGTTTATATCCTGAATTTGGCAGATGGTTTTACGTTGTCTAACAGGGAGTTTTATGCATTTTCCTGCTTATATTTCAGTACACTCAAGTACACAAGTACACAAAGTATGTGTGATCCGTTGGCAAAGGTAAACATAGAAAACTGCCACTTCCCAATATTGTCCGCCTTTGTTTCTGTCACAGTGCCACGTATTCCATCGAATTAATAGTATGAATATTCGTTAATATGTTATCTATTTTGACATTATGAGAAATACGCAACAATACAGAAGAAGATACATACCACCCTTCACAACTCAGGTTGATTTCTTCTCCCGCATTTTCTTCCTTTCTTTTCAATGCCCGCAACACTTCAGATCAATGGTTAGTACTTGGCGTGAAAAGTTGTAAGACGGCGCTGCAATTACAAACTGCTGGAAAGTAGTAATAGAATCTAACCTATACCAACTTTGTACACGTCCAAACCACTACTTATTTGATATTTGAGAGTAGAAGCCTATTTTCAGAATACTTTATCATGTACTTCATTGTTTCTTTAAAACACACGCGTTTGATTAAAAAATGCACTTTGTGTGTTCTGTCTATTTAAATTTCCACCCCAAACGCAAACATTTAATGCAGTGCGTATTAGCTTCATCCACACAATCAACCCTTCCTTCTTTCAAAATTCCCTCCGCCCCCGTCCCCACGTTCCCTCATAGCTGTCTCCGGTGCTGCTGACGTCGCCGGGGTGCCTGCTGTGCGTCGGGCGGCCCTGCCTGCGTCGCGTCGCCGGCCGTAACGAAGTTTCGCGGTTACACGCATGTTTCGGTTAGCACCGCCACCCTCCTCCCCGTCCTCCCCATCCCCCTCCTCTCCTCCGCGAATATGCGTATCACGCAGCCATCACGCGCTGTTTTCATAAAGGGAGGGGGCGAGGCGAGTAAGTGGATACGGGATAATTTTATTTCTAAAAGGCTGCTCTCCGAGCCGACGAAAAAAAATTAGAGGGTGGAGGAGAGAAAAAAGGCAACAAAATATCGAACTTGTGGAAGGCAGGAGGCGGAGGTGAAAAAAAACTGTAAATCCTAATTAAAACTGAGAGTCTGAGAAAGCGCAGGCCGGGGTGGGAAGGTGGATGCTGGCAGGGGTGGGGGCGGAGTGCAGTGGGCGGGTGGGGGCGATGGAGGAAGGGCGGGTAAGGTGGAAAACACGCAGATGCGTATGAGTAAAGGATGAAGGAGCAAACACAAAAGAGCGATACGGAGGAACATGGCAAAGAAGTATCACTGAAGGAGAAAGGAAAGAAGATGAGGAAAATGAGAGAATAGGTTAGGGAGGAGAACGATAACGAGGGTGAAGCTAGGGAAAGATAACGGAAAGAGAAGGGGCGCATCAGAATAGATGAGAGCAAATGAAGAGAGCGATGAAAAACAGAAAAAATAAGAAGACGAGAGAACGATAAAGGAAAACAAGATCAAAACATATGAAGGAGAACAAGAATAGAGAACAAATAATAACGTAGATGAGAAAGATGCGCGTTCGGTTCTGGAGAATCTGAAGCGAAGAAAAAGACGTCGGAGGAGGAGAAAGAAGAAGCAATGAAAGAAAGAGGAGAAAGACGACTGAAAGTAGAAGCAGACCTAACACCTGGAGATAGCAGAAAACGAGGAAGCGAGGGTGCGGCAGATGGCGGAGGACTGCGGAGGACCGCTGAGGACGTCGGTAGACGAGGACACGGTGGCAGGGGGCGGCAGGGCAGTGGTCGTCAGGGGGCTGGCAGGAGCTGAGCAAGCGACCGGTGGCAGGGCGCCCGCTACCCCTGGCTCTTAAGAGGAGCCGATAATTTTTTTGAGGCGGCGGCGGAGCCAGGGGAGGCGCGTGTGAGCTGGGGCAACGCGATAGGGAAAGGCCCTGCCTGCCGGGGCCTAGGGCCTAGAGCTCAGGGCCGGCTGCCGGCGGCGGTGTCCGCTTTGGTATTGATTACGCCTAAGAGCGCTGTTTTGCCCGTTCGCCCCTCGACAGCTGCCGTCCGCGATGGCCCATGCGGGCGGGTGGACGGGAGGGTAGGCGGGCGGGCGAGTGGCACGGCAGCGAAACCGGCCTGGCGCTTGAGGGACGGGTGCTCCTCCAATAATGGCAGGGAGAGAGAGTGGCTGGAGTAGGAGGTGGTGAAAGTGAAGGTGCTGGAATAGAAGGTCCTGGCGATGGAGGTGGATTATGTTGATGGCATTGCAGTGGTGGGGAACTGGGAGTCGGATGCTTTAGCGAGCTATGTGAACAAAATACGGAGCGGTCATGAGGGCTGGGGAGGTGGAATACAGGAGAAGGTGAGGGACTGGGGAGGGGCTAGGGAAGGTGGGGGAAAGGAAAAGGAGAGACAGAGAGGGGAGCGGGTTATGGTGGGAGCGTGGGGAGCGGCGAAAGGAGGAAGGGGAAGGAGGCGGAGGAATCCTAAGGAGGTGGAGGAAGTGGGATAGCGATGGGGTGGGGTCTAGGTGGGGGGTGGGGTCCACAAGACGCAGTGTCAAGGAATTGCATGGGAAGGAGTAGGAGAGCGGGCGTGGAGTGCGGCACGCGGGACAAAAGAGACTGAAAAGGTCAGACACTGAATTCATAAGTGTATGTGTGAGTAACGGGTGCGAATATGTGAAAGAAAGATCTTGCGCGTTTCTTGGCCCCGGGGTTACGTTATTGCCCGGTATTCGCCTGGTGTGATCGGAGAAACGATAAACCACCGACCAGAGCAGCCGGCCACTACATTTCTCCGCCAGACAGCGACTCAATTCGATCAAGATATGTAGGTAGTGTCAAAATCCTACCACTGTCGGGACTCGAACGTAGAACCTCCGGGTCAAAGGCACTGCAGTGACATCGTGATGCCCTGAGCCACCTAAGCCGGGGCGGGCCACTGAAAAGCGGTGGCGGGCGGGCGGAGGGGTGGTAGCGTCGGTAGGCACCTGCGGGGTCACTGCGAACGGCAGCGTGAGAACGGCAGGGGCGGCGGCTGTGTGCGAGGCGGGCGCAGGGGAGCAGTGAGGGGGCGGTGTCTGCACAGGCGGTGAAAGGGTTGTGTGTACTTGCGTGCCTCACGATCTCACCCTACCCCAGTGCCCCACCCTGCTCCCTTCCCCCGAACCCGATGTGTCAGTGCGTCATGTCTTGCGTCACTCAGTGGTGTCCCTATGCCGTCTATAGCAACTCACGTGTTTCACTACAAAGCAGCGCTCTTGCTCCGTACTGAGTCGTCGCTAGGTCAGCATTATCAAAACAACAGACTGCATATAGGCACAACCACGCCACATGAAAACTATTAAAATGGAATGATAATAGTTATTACAGTATCCTCAAGAGCCTTTGAATAATTGGGTGAATAATGGCTTTGTTAAATTCGTAAAGGTTCTACAATGATTTGCGAAAAGTTAACAATTCGACAGATGCATATCCGAAAAATTTACAAGTATTAATTTGTTTGTACCAAACAAACTAGTATAATTCGCAAAATAGACTCTTAAAGGCTAAAATTCTCATTTTCTTGAATAGGCCCTTATAAAAGAATAGTAAGCGTCGTTGACCCTTTTGAATTTTTTCTATAATATACTCCATACAATATAATCATAACACAAATAATTTCATACAAATTACTTCAAGATATTTATTAAACAAAGAATGGAAACAATAGTTTAAAAAATAATTAGTTATTAACTTTATTAATAAATATTTGTAACCATTAAGATCTTCTTTATACCGATCAGACACCGATGAATTTCAGCTATTGACCTTCAATTGTCTCCTCAATCATCACTGACCCGTTCAATATTTTTCATCGACCCCTACCGGGGAACCCGTTGGGAAATCCTTTTCGAGGCATCTTTCCGTCCTCTGAGGAACTTCAATGCAAAGCCATTAGCGTTAAACTCCCACAATTCCTAGAGCTCTTTAAGAATAAATTAATTTCACATTTAATCTTAGTACGATATTAATGTTTAAATAAAAATATTCTGGTATATGAGTCCTAACCCACCACCAAACTAGACAGTCGGAAAACATGCATTGAAATAGTGGTGGCATTACAATGTCATTTTGATAAGATAATTTGTTGATAATTTTGTAAGATAATTAGATAATTTGTTGACAATTTGTTGATAATTTGCTGTCTAGTTTCTAAACATGCCACAAAATGGACATCATGCAAAGAATATAAAAATATGTCATTATTTTTTATATTGAAATGAAATGATTGACGGTACTATACAGTTTAATGAGACAAAACAAGATTTACTTGGTTTTTAACTTGGAAATTTGTTATCTTGAAAAAAATGCTCCTGACTATATATACTCCATGAATACATTTTAATTACTAACCGTTGGTCGAATTTTTTAAAAATTCATATCAACTATTTTCTTACATTCTCATTTCAGTATATGTGGAAGAAGTATTTTTGTCAGTGATATTTATTACTGAGCATTTTCTAACTTTTTGATTTTTTTGCCAAAAATCATCGCTGCTTAAAAATATCTTATCATAATGACATCGTAATGCCACCACTATTTAAATGTATGTTTTCCGACTGGGTAAACTCATTTCATACTCTAAATCTTTCACTCCTGGCGTATTTCATTACTCTAAACCAATATGTAGATTCAATCATTTCAACATAATACCCACTCTCATTTGTTGATTAGCACAGTCCGTAGTGGAACGAGTGTATTGTATGGCATGTTTTATTAATTTTGGGCCCCTAAGTATCGTATCTGGTTTCACAATGACACGCGCCAAATCCAAAATTAATTCGCCTCGTTACACGGCGCGTATTGACAATTTTCCTGCTGGAAATCGCACTGACAGCTGGGCGCATCACGTGACTGCGTAATTGGGCCGCGGCGTCATGGCGGCGAGTGACTCAGGGGCTCGGCTTCCCACGGTGTTCGGGGGCGGAGGCGGCGCGGGCGGTGTTTGGGCGGAACAGGAGCGACGCGTGAGCGGTAGCGACGGCGGCGGGGGCGGTGAGGGCGGCGGGGGCGGAAGGGGTGGTGGGGCGGCGGGCGACGGAGGCAGGGGGCGGCGGGGCCGGCGGGGGCGGAGGGGGCGGCGGGGGCGGCTGGGGCGGCCGGGGGGCGGGATGCGGCGGGGGCGATGGGGGCGGTAAGGGCGGTGAGGGGCGGATGGGGCGGCGGGGGTGGCGGGGGTGACGGTGGTGGCGTGGGCCGAATTGCCTTCAGTGGCGTGCTCGTGGCTCCGACGGTGAGGGAGGTCTGCCAACAGCTGCTGCACAAGAAACAACGTAACGCGAAAAGGGTGGAAGGTGTTGCGAGGGTCAATGTCGATGAGTGGAACAACTGTGCAAATACATTCATTTCTTTTTAATATCGGGCCGTGTTGACTGTTATTTAATTAATATTTTTATAATATTTAATTTTATATTTATATTTATTAATACTTTTTGCTAAACAGAAAATATTAGATAATGAATAAAGATATCAGTAAAGAATTAGAAAACTATAGTGTGAATGACAGAATACGAGAGCCACGCGTAGATCCCAAATTTAGTCAGGAAATTTCAACCGGAATGTGTAAAAGACCATGGAAACCAAAGCAACAAGGGCAATAAGCACATGTACCTACATGATGAAATGTTGAAAAAACATCAATTGCTTAAAAGCTTTATTTAATATTTTTCAATATTATTGGAACAAATATGATGAATATAATATTCGAAGTAATACTCCAAACATCAGAAATAAAATCAGAAAATAAGTACGAAACACTTAGAGATTTTTTAGTTAATGCCGGCACCAACACCTACAATACCAAAAGACTGCTGCGCCACGATCATACAGAACATGATTACCAGTCCTATGACCATTATGTATGGAAGGGGTAATCTTTGCATAAGAAGAAAAATAGAATGTAGCATTTTGAGCGTCTGTGCGGTTGGTGGACGTAATATACGTAAGAATAATGCAATAAAAATAAATAAATGATAAGTGCAATATGTAAGACGAAGTAGGGATAATAGATTTAATAAGTGAAAGTGATATAAAACACGCCATCTTAATAATGAAGTCAGTAAGTGTTGATTTATGTTTATGATAAAAGACAATAGGTAAAGCAGGAATGTGTATAAGTAATAATCAGGTAGTAAGTCGTAACTTTATGTATGATAATGGCCTTTGAATCTTCAGAGACCTACAATGCTGGTAGATGACGGTATTTTACGAGGCTATGTTGAAGCGAAGCAAAGAAATTCTGTAGCAACGCAGATTGGTATCTCAATAAATGAAAAGTTTCCCCGTGCAGAATTTGAGCACTGACGTTTAGGCGATAAGACCATACGAATACTTATTTCTTGGAACCCGTTGCTGTCATTTTTATGGAACACGATTATACGAGACGTTATAATGAATCATTTGTGTATGTAGAAACATCATATTTTCTAAGCATTCGGTTCGTAAGACCAATAACAAAATATCATAAATCGCGATAAATCAAAGTCAATAGTTCCAACTAGAGACTCATTTTATAAGTGGTCTAATAAATGACTAAGAGTGCCATAAATTTGACTCACATTTATCAGTAGACTGAGTGAGTCTTTGCAAAGGTATTTTGCTCCATGAAAAATGACTCACGTTTCAGGTTCTCGGAATGACAAAAGCAGAGCCACAACTTCCACAAACTTTCATCATGTTGTTAAATAAAACAATGACAATAAATCTTGTGTAGTCGTCAATATTAGGATAAATATCAAGATAGTAATTTTTGAACGAATATGTAAAATAAAATACGCGCTTTCTGCTGAAAAGAGGAAAGTGAAGGACAAAACTGTTATCACAAGCATTGTATAATATTATTGAAATTATTGCCAACGGAATGGAAAATCCGAGCACATGGTATAACATTGTAATTCTTACCACTACAGTTTTTCGTCTTCAACATGTCGTTACTTCGTGTTACCTGATACGCAAATTATATTAACCACGATTTTCACAACAACAAAACCACCATACCTAACTTCAATACCCTTATTACCTTTTCAAGTTGTGTAAAGAATGGCTTAGATAATAAATTTATTGCACAAGATTATTTAAAGTACCTTGAACGAGTCAACAGAACACAGTCAGTCACACACAGATCCGGCGCCGACCTACCATCAGTTAGCGGCGTTTCCCACAATCCAGTATCTCTCACCAGCTTGGCATCACCCACGCTGGGACAAGCTCTAAGCTACCAAATGGTCTCCCGGCATAAGGGGTGAGGATAGGACAAGGAAGAGGTAGGAATGATAGCGCACGGTCCGTTGCCCGTTTGTTAGGGTACTGCTCCAGCATTGACCTGGAGTTGATCGGAGAAATCCCGGAAAACTACCGATCAGAGTAGCCGGCGGGTAGAATTCTCCTCCAGACAGCGACTGAATTCGACCTAGTCGACAAGCAAGTGCCGAAAATCCTGCCACCGTCGAGACTCGAACCTAGGGCTTCCAGGTCAGAGGCAGTGCAGTGACATCCGTCGGTGCCCTGAGCCACCTCTCCCGGTCGAAGAGTCAACAGAACACGCACGTAATGTGGGGAAGGTTGCACGCGCAAAACGTGCGTTATCTCCCAATGCGCGAACGTCGACTAAAAACTAACGTAGCCGGTTCTGTTCGGTGTCTGAGCGTAAGCAACCGCGAAGCGTTCCATTTTGTCGGCAAAAACCGCGACATGATGTGCTAAGTTTAACGATATCGCAACTTTGCATATACTTTTTTTTTCTCTCTCCCGCGCTCCAATCTTTAACGGCACATTACATTAACGCAGCGGTGGTCGCTCGCGATAAGAAGACGCCATAAAGCAGGCAGTTTCGTGCAAAAAACTGCGGTGACGTCTTGACTCGAAGTGGGCGTCTCCTTGTGGCATCGTCTCGAGCGCCTGTTAAGGAGCGTCTGAAGAGGAAACAGACGCAATGAAGGTCGGAGCGAAGAGGTCGCCGAGAGCAAAATGCTGAAAAACGCGTCTGCTACACCGACCTTCGGGTACACGCGTTTATTTTTTGTTGTTGGCTTGCGGCGTGAATTTATTAGTGCTGTTTTCATCAATAGACTATTTGATCTTTGCGAAGTTTGCGAATTTTTTCTTGTAACGTTAAATTTTGATTATACAACTTAAGAAAATTTTGTATATGATAATACGTTGTATTTTTACAACGTTACAACGTAGTGTTTTCACAACGTTAATACATTTTTTGTTTATTTAAAATAATTTTTAATTTAATAATACTTTTGTGTTTCTGAATATTCTAATATGTGAATACGCAAAATTGCGCGTACATTTTATGGTATATTTCCCTGAAAATAAAGATAAATGTTTCAACGATAAACAGTTTTCGTTTGAGACATTTACAATAGCCAATGTCTTTCCATTCAAAATGTTGCATACACAGTGAACATCTTATGAACTAGTGTAATTATTCTGTCCATTTACACACGAAGTTTGCAGGTCACTAGCATTATAATATTGAGATTTTACGTTGAAAGACAGTTCTTGACAACTGGCTCGGTGCTGAACAATGGGGAGGACGGACGAGTCTTGCTTGTTCCCAGAGACGTGGCACAGTCGTTGTGTCTGTATCTAGCGGTCTAGTCAGTTGTATCTAGCGGCAGCGGTGAGTGCAGAAATATATTTGATGTAAAATTGTTGGGAATATTTAGTGTAAAAGATTTATTTTGAGTAATGGCACAAATATTATTTGTGCTTATTAATATGAAAAAATCTTAGCCTTCCAGATTTATCGAAGCCGAAACTGTGTGATATTTTTATTCTATTTACAGTTATATGGATATGAGGTCATTCATTGACAGAGCTTCCGAGAAACAACCATGCTTCAAGTTTTCAGTTGAATATTTACAAAATTAAGGTTTACATAGACTTGGGTGTAGAGAATGTACTGTATAGTATACTTTGTTCATCATGGTTCTCAATACCTAAGCTTCTACAGCCCTTTTTGAGGTGAATGACTTTATGGATGTATGATCGTGATAGTAATATGACTTGACAGATGAAATGGGAGGTTGGGGAAACTGGAGAACTTCGCAAACTTCTGTCCCTTTATCCATCCGAAAATCTCCTTAGATGGGTCAGTATTTGCACTCCAGTACACATAAGTGGAAATCGAGAGGTCTCACCATGTCAAGGATCGCCGTAGCATATCCGTACTCCACATTAGTCTTCAACGGGTCGCTGCTGATCCATCGGAGGGACGCCCGTGTCCCCGTCGTCCCTCGGAGACTTGGCCCAACGGCCGAGTGGCGCGCTCTCAGGGCATCGGTAGTCGAAGCATGCGCCCGGCCCCGCCCCCTCCGTCGGCCTCTCCGGGAGATCGACTGCGCTGATGCTGCAATACAAGGCTCTCGAAGCACGGGAGGCGGCCGCGCTGTGTCCCGAAGCGAGACTCCCGAACACACAGCTCGACACTTCCCAGTCGAGACGTTCAAAACAAAGGGGTTGAGGTTCTGCATTGATGAGATTTGTCATTTTCGAGATGCACCTTCTCCTGGGTAATGGTTTTAATTGTTCCCAGAATGCCATTCCGATTAGAAATCGAACCCAGGTCGCTTTGGTTTACGCCCGTATGGTTTGGTCACTTCTAGACGACCAAAGCTTTGGACGATTTATTTGGCCCCCTTGTTAACCTATTATTGGATAGTAATGCTTTGGACAATTTGAATGATTAAATACATTTGTTACATAGTCTGAAGGTCACTCATGGCTGACTTTATATTTCTGACGTAATTGCCTATCCAATAAGATGACAGGTTGGTGGCAATTGACAATTGGCTTCTGAGTGGCTTCTTTTCGACGATCATTAATAATGTTCGTCTTTTCTTGGGCTTAATCGGTGATGTTACTTAGTGAACCAATGGTCGAATTGTCAGAAATAAATTTTAGTACGCTGCATCATCTCGGCTACTCAAATCTCGTGAACTCTTGAGCTGAAAGCGTTAGTTGAAGTGTGATGTACTCCTCCGTACTAAGTTTTACGAAGTCGGTTGAAGGTTGGCATCTCGAGAAATGTAGTAGAAGGTATAAGATAAACGAATCGGGACAAAAACATATCACGAATAAATAAAAATCGCAGGTAGGATTTCTGGTAAAGGCGAATCAAATGAACCGTCTGCCTAGAGGATATGTCTAGATAATGACTTTTCTATTCGGAATCAAATCTAATATTAGGCGTCATCCCATATCTTGTCTCTCTATTAGTGCCCATTCTGTTTGTCAAGAAAATATGTCAAATAGAACGAAATGATGATGAGTCCAGGACAAAAACTAACGGGTCAGGGCAATAATTATCCATTGGACTGATTTAGTTTTCTCTTTTCCACAATATATTTACATCATTTATTTATGCATTTCTAGCACATAACCATAAAACCATGAGAGATGAGAGTTTACATTTCCACTACCTTCAACTCAATTTGTGTCTCTGGAAATATTCTGCTTCTCATAGAATATAAATCTATTGCTTTTTTTTGTATTTTCATTAGTGTTTTTAAAATATTCCTAAGATTACTCCCAAATGTTACTACATCGATGTATCTGTCTATATGTTCAAACGATACACATTTTAATTCTGACTCTTACGAGTATTTTTATATCCTTAGCATGGGGATACAATAAGTATCTAAATGAAAGTGACATGTAAAAAAATCGTGTTTCTTATTTAAAAGGTTTGAGAAATTGGACTCTAGTCTACACTTTTCTGTAAGCAAATATTCTCGTTGATGATCATAAAAAGAAGAAATACGATGCGCAAAGACAAGTAAATATATTCGAGGAACTTTTTCTCTTGCAACAGAAAAAGTTCGAGTAATTAACGTTAAATAGATGATAATTTTAGCGTGCTGTATAATTTGCGTCCTTGCCTTTCACTTCATGAAAAAGTGATAAGACATTTAAAAGTTGAAAAAATAATGAGTTATTGAACTTTTTATTTAGTGTGTATTACTTCCTTCGAAGAACATACCATGTCGATGATACACTTAAACTACACATGAACTTCTTCATACACAATGTATTCTAAGAAATATATTTGGAACATAGATGGTACTCAATAGGCAATGAATCATTTCTGTGACTAAATGTCAAAAAATGCACACTACCTATTTGTCATTTTTTAAGATAATGAAAAAAATGAATATTTAGGGATTATATTTAATTGAATCATTATCATGATAATCTACTTATTTAAGCATCGAAGTTCGGATTCAAATTTGAGAAAATTTAGGATTTATTTCAACTGAATAGAAAATAATGCTCACCCTAACATCATCTTTTGGTAAACCTAATTGATGGTTACGATTCAAATTTGAGAAAAAATAGGATTCGGCACTTCTGCATTTAAAATATTACGAACCTTGGAATACCTACATTGGTTGATCAGATATCCGGATTAAGATTCAGATTCGAAAAAAAAGTTATTTGTCAGATCGCTAGTATTAGTCATCTGTCAGTATCGCTAATATTAGTATAAAATTACGATTCACATCACCTGCATTGAAAATAAAGCCAACCATCGTATGTTTTGGTTGATAGAACATGGCGGTTAGGTTTCAGATTTGAGAAAAATTAGGATTCGTGACTCCAGCATTTAAAATATCACACACATAGGAATACCTACTTAAGTTGTTCGAATATCGGTGTTAAGATTCAAATTGGAGGAAAAATAGGAAACGTCAGATCGTTGTTGAGAATATTAGTACAAAATTACGATTCATATTTCACTGTATTGAAAATACTGCGCATTCTGACATGTCTTGGTAGACCTAAATGAAGGTTATGATGCACATTTGAGAATTAATTGAGGATTTGTCACTTTTTCATTTAAAATAACCCGCACCTTGAACTATCTAATTGATCGGATATCGAGGTTAAGATTCAGATTCGCAGAAAAATAGGATTCGCCAGACCGCTATTGAGAATATTACGTATCCTGCACAAAATTTGGCTGATCCGCCGTCGGGGACATCGTCCGGGACTGCAACCGCCCCAGCTGGACCAAAGCGGCGCTGCCGCCTCATCCATGAGGGTGGCGCCATTAGAACGGGCCGACACGACTCGAACGAGAAGGGCTGTTAATGGAATTTGTGTTACGCGGGAGGTATATTTGTTGTTTGCGGTTGTGTAATGTTGACAGCACGGCGTCTTGTGCTAAGTAGGGGAGGGGAAACAATAAGGCCGTATGTTGGCCCCCCTGTGGCCTGACATGAGCTCTCACAACAAGACAGACGAAGCCGGAGAGAGGCGGGAAGCGGGACGGAGAGACAGAAGGATACAGTGTTGTAATTTGTAATTCAAATTCTGAGCGCCGGCCGGAGGAGGCGCGACCAACGGGGAAGGGGAGGGGGGGCGGGAAGAGGCGGTTTGCGGGGGCAGGGCCGGGGAGGGGGTGCGGCGTGCAGCTCTCTCTCTATAGGAAAACGAGCGACGTAGTCTAAACATTTGCATAATATTAAACTGAATTAACGGCAACATTAATCAGTCCGTGGCACGGCGGCGCGCGGGCGGGAGGGGCGGGGGCGGAGGGGGTGTGGGCGAGAGGGGGGAGGGGAGGGCAGGAGCGGTGGGTGCCTGGGCGGCGCCGTCTTCTCTCCCCTGGCCGCCCGGGCGCTGCCTAATTAACTGACGTAATGAGGAGTTAGTGAGCGATTTCGCTGGCGAAGCGGTGCAGTGGGTGGCACGGAGCGGCGCGCCGGTGAGCCCACGGGGAGCAGCGGGCGGGGCACGGGTGGGGTGGACGGGGAGGCAGAGGTGCGCTGGGGAGAGGGGAAGAGACGAGATGAGAGGCGGTGACTGCGGCGCGGGTGATGTTATTGGCGAAGGCGGCATGGGTGGAGTGACGCGGCCAGGGGGAAGCGGTGGATGCGTCAGTGAAGGCGCCGTTGAAGGAGGGGAAGTGGACGGACGGCAGGGATGAGGGTATGGGTGGCGCAGAAGAAAAGTAGAATGCAGAGGCTCAGGTGGGGTGGGAGTGTGGGTTGGGGGTGTGAGATGAAGGTGAAGATGGCGAAGGCAGAGGTGTGGGCTGGGACGGGGCCGGAGGCGAAACACGGGAAAGGGCGATGGCGGAAGTTAGAGCGGAGACGACGGCGGCGGTGGGGGCGATGGTGTGGCAGTGGCTTCAGCGATGGCAGTTGTGGTCTGGAAGAATGACAATGGCAGGCGCAGTGGCGGTGGGTGTAGAGGGGCGGGGACGGTGAAGCGGTAAAATCGGAGGTGAGGGAGAGTGGTGGCGGACGTGGCGACATAATGGTGACATTGGTGATGGCGATGGCGAGGGGGATGGTGGTAGCGGGGCGGGTTTAGTGTCGGGAACGGAACCCGAGGAAGGGGAAGGAGAAGAGGACGGGGACGGGGACGGGCATGGGGATGGGGACGGAGACGGGGACGCGTACGGGGTCAGGGTCAGGGTCGAGGATGAGGACTGGGACGGGGACGGGGATGGTGGCAGAGGCAGTTACAGTGAGGTGTGGGTAGACTTTTTTGGGAGTGGAGGTCGGGACGGGGTGGAGCGTGTGCCGTGGTGGAGATGGTGATGGCGTTGAAAAGCAGGGATGTTTTCGATGAAGGCGGTGGCGGGAGAGCCGTTGGCGTCGGCTGCGATCGGCGGCAGCGAAGCCTGAATCCGCAGAGGAAACGGGTTGAGCCTATGGATAATGAAAACGAGTGACGGCAGAAGAGGTGAAGAGCTGCGGAAACGCTGCGGCTGGTGCTGACAAAACACGCCGGGATCACCAGGACGGTGGTGGAAGCGGGAGACATCGCGTAGTTTGCGGAGAAGACACCAAGCAGATTCGTTGCTGAATAAGGTATGGAAACATCTGCAAAACAAACAATAAACAGTAAAGACAATATCGTAAAAGGCCCTTGAAAGTTAAGTGTGTTTAAATACAGGTATATAAATCCAGCGTTGTGTATATTAGAAACAAAAAAATGGACGAAAGTAAAAATTTTATAATAGAAGATTCGCCAAATAACGTATCCCAACGTTAGAGAAATATTATTGGTAATTTATTCGATTCCAAAAAAGGAGAATACTTTCACAAATAAACAAATGAATTATTCATGTTGAAAAGTGACAGAAGTTTAATAACGCAGTTAAAAAGGAACAGAAAAATATATGAAAAATGTTAAAAACAATGTCAACCGGAAGTTGAGCAATAAAAAGTGTGCGGATGAAGGAATGAGCTCCAAGCATTGCTGGTGTGGATAGCACACATTTTATTGAACACTCTTTGTACTGTTGATTTCTATTCGCTGATAATATCATGAAAGAAATGAGAGCACTCCCGCCTCCAGTGTGCGTACCGCTCTACCAAACATTTCTTCGTATGCAAATTGTAAGTTCTTGTCGAATTGCGATAGCTCACAACTCATTATTATGAAAACGAAAAAAAGAAATACTGTCTTAATATGACGATAATCCCGTAATAGTTTCATGAAAATACGTTATTAATTCGTACCACTCGAAAGAAGTTTTGAATTTTACACTTCCATTACATGAAGCGAAATTGTTGGTTCTTTGCAAAGGCACTTTTTTATTCATGAAGAAAGATATATTTTAAAGTAGATCACATACCAAAATTTGTGAATATAGATCACAATGTTGTTGCATATGGATCAACAAAATAGCTTATGTTAGCAGAATAATGGTTAATTAATTTAATAACATGAAACGGATAGATGCAATTATAATTCGAATTTGCAATATTTGGTGATGCATGTATGCAATCAAAATGACTGTCCAGATGATAAACAAATGCTCATTAATATCGGACATATTCTAATCAAAATAAGTACACATGTGTGTTTGAGCTTTTGACAATTACGAAGAAAAGGGTATTACATGAAAACATCAATTAGATCAAATGATATTCTACATTAGGATCCATTTGATTTAATTCTATAACAGCGAGAAATCTTTTTCTGAAAGCACAATCGTTTCCAACCAAGGCTCCTCTACCTTCAAAGTCTAGTTTTACACTTCTTACTCCAAAACTGCCGCCTCCACTACTGGGGGTAGCTCCGTCCTAAACCTGGCGCTTATTCGCAAGTCCCCCTACTTTCTTCACAAAAATAAAATATAGTTTTAAAGAAAAACAAAAAGCATACAGATTACATTGCAAAATTATTGAGCAACTGTATATACTTATGATGAAGAAATTGGTCTAAGATTAACAAAACAACGTTCAGTTAATTGAACAAGAAGTGACTTTCACATGCAATTGTAATAATCTATTTGGCAATAATTGACGATCTCAGTAATGGCCCTATCTCCACGCGTTCCTCTCCACCAAAGGTTCCCCTCCCACAACAAGTTCCCTTGCTCTACTACAATGCCCCACTCGTTCCCCTACAAAACACGTTTCCCTGCACTGCACGTTCCCCTAAACCACATGTTCCTCTACGATACACCTTCCCCTACACCATACGTTCACCTCCACCAAACGTACCCTTCGCCTCTGCCACACGTTCACCTGCACCACGAATTTCACTGCACTACTCGTTTCCCTACATCACTCTTTCCCCTACACCACTCTTTCCCCTACACCACTCTTTCCCCTACACCACTCTTTCTCCTACACCACTCTTTCTCCTACATCACTCTTTCTCCTACACCACTCTTTCTCCTACACCACTCTTTCCCCTACACCACTCTTTCTCCTACACCACTCTTTCTCCTACACCACTCTTTCCCCTACACCACTCTTACCCCTCCACTACACGTTCTCTTGCACAACACGTTCCCCTACACCACTCGTTCCCCTGTACCGCACTTTCGCCTCCACTACATGTTACCCCTCCCCCTCGGATTCCCTTTCCCCGCCTCTTCCACACGATTTCCTTTCCCGTAGGATCCCCTCCGCCGTCTCCACCACATATTTCTCATCTCCTCTCCAGTGGGCGAAGGGAGCTCACGGAATGGAAGTGCCCGCGGGCTCTGGTGTCCTCGCTCGGCCGCTGGTGACCGTGAGACGGATTTATGGGTTTCGTGAAGTTGTTTTTAATACGTTAACATATTTGGTAATGATTAAGTTATTCAAATTCATGAGAAATATGTTTTCCTCCACAGAATGCCTGTGTGGTGATGTCGAAACACGGGCCGGACATTTATCACCGGGAGGTCTGACGGGCGAAAATTCGTACAGAATTACAATTTTTATTGAATCGTACGAAGTAGACAATGCGAAATGAATTCTACACAGATCGCCATAATATTTACGAGTCTCAACTACTGCCTACAAAAATATGAACGCACGACAAGAATACTATGAGTACAAACATAAAAATAAATTAAAATGAAAGTAGAATGCAGAATCAGTTAAAATACTGTTATACAAACTTAGAGATAGAAAATCACTACGAAATTCGATGATTCATCCCCAGAATGATAGTTAATCCTGCACGTAACAAACAATTCTTTTTAAATAATATTCTAGAGTTTTGACATAACTAAAAAATTTAAAAGCATAAATACATATAAAGGAACAATAATCATTAGTTTCATTTGTCTTGCGCTAGTTGTTTGCCAGAACGTAACTTCAAACCGATGTGAATTATGAAAACCTCCAATTTTTAGTCCTCCCTCCAAGAACTCGGTAAGAAAGAAACAAAGACATCACAACACCCGAGTGCATTTGGAATGCGTTCTAATGCAGCGAGTTCCAATGTAAAACGATGTTACAATTCCCACATATCATCCCCCGTCAGGCCATCCAAGGCTAACAGAGGAAAAAGAGAACATCGAAATGACAAGAGGTTTCGTTGGAGCAGATATGAATTCATACGCGAAGTTTGTATATTTTTACATGACTTCCATAAACGTTACGTATTGATTAAATATCATTTGATTAATATGCTCCCATTGTAAATGTTGGCATGCAATAACATGACTTTATTTGAATTTGTATGCTTCTTTAATGTACTCTTTTGACGATGGGTGTAAAACAGAGTTTTTAAAATACTGACATGATAAACCCTAAATTATATAAATACGTTGTTTGTGAATATTCCTCTCTAAAAAGAAATATATTTTTGGCCGTTATTGGGGATAATGGAAGGGACGCGGAATCGAATGGGGGAAAAAGAAAATGAGGATGAGGTAGAGGAGTAGTACGAGGTTGGAATGGCGGATCAGAAGAAGGAAGAGGCAACGCAGGGAGATCAGAAGAGGAGGATGAAAACTGAGGATACGACGAAGGCAATAAGAGAACCAAACCGTGGCCGGAGGAGATGAAAAAAGTGGCAGAGAAACTACGGGGGAAATGAACGTTGGTGCGGCGTTGAGATCGCGCTGTAGTTGGAAGGGGCGGTATAAGCAGAAGTCATAGTCGAGACAGTGGCGGCGGGAATAGCGAAAGTGGCGGCTTTGTGGTCGGCGGAGGCGACGGTGGCGGCGATGGCGGCGGTGGCGGCGGTGGCGGTGGTGGCGGCGGTGGTGGCGGTGGTGGCGGTGGCGTCGGTGGCGGCGGTGGCGGCGGTGGCGGCGGTGGCGATGGTGGCGGTGGTGGCGGTGGTGTAGGCGTAGGCAACGACGGATTCGGAGGAGGCGGAGGCAAAGATGGTGATCGAGGTGGATGTAGAGGTACAGGTAGAGTACAGGTACTAGTACAGGTATTTGTACAGGTACAGGTACAGGTACATGTACAGGTAGAGGTACAGATAGTGGTAAAGTAGAGGTAGATGAAGAGGTAGATGTGGCGGTGGCTCTGGCGGGTCGGAGGGTGGCGATGGATGCCAGGGGTGGAGAAGCGGTGGAGGCAGAAGTGGGGGAGGGGCGAGGACGTAGTGGGAGCAGGGACGTAGGTGAGAGTGGGAGCTATGACGGGGGCAGAGTGGGTTTAGGCATTACGACGAGGGGCGGTGTTGTTGGCGCAGGGGGGTGGGGAATAGCCGGGACCGAGGCGGTGGGCGACGTCGGTGGAAGCGGTGGGTGGTGGGGCCGGACGAAGCGGCGGCGGAGGAGGTGCCGGAGGCGGAGGGGGCGGCGGCGGGAAGCAGTAAATCGCGCGCAGGCGGCGACGCGCAGACGCGAGGCTTCCGCTCCCAGCGCGTGTTCTGAGCGCGGCGCGCAGGCGGATCGCGCGCAGACCCAGCTCGCTGCAGACATCTGCGCGAGGTCGCGCGCAAGCTCAGTGCCTTTTCGCTACCCGAAAATAAGGCAGCCAGCGCTCTACATGGTACGTCAGAAGGATGAATGTCGCGTTGAGAGTTAGAAAGAAATGAGCTGTGTAAAGCAATGACAATTTTAGGAAAATCGCGGTGGTTCAATTTTTGAAATGTATCGGAGAGAATTATCTGCTGTTAAATAATGTACTCAGTATTAGTATAATTTTTAACATAAAATATCTATTGTTTTTTGATGTCTTTTAAATAAATTTCTGTTTCCTTTAAGCAGTTAATGTGTTTTGCCAATTTATTTTTTACCATTTTCTTTAATTTTTGAATACCCAGTAAATGCTTCAAATCTACCATAGATTACAGCAGATAGTTATCAATCAGAGACCAGGAATTTATGTAGTCACTGGCGGAAGGGGCTTGGCTGGATGGAAGTCAGATGGATGCAACGGCAGTTCCAGAAAACAGAGGAATGAAGTATATTGATAGTTTTTCACTGTATATTTTTGAGAATTATATAAAAGAAAACTATGAAGAGTAGGAAAATATGAAAAATTATAATTCATAATTGCAAATATTCACGCGCTAGGTCCGTGTCGTTTCATTAACCTAAACGGAAAAAATTATTGACATTCGAAACCTGGAAACTTCAGGAAAAATTTATTGACATTAGAAACAAGTCAATTCATTCACGTTCTCGATTAATTTCTCTAATCGTTGATTTCCTATTACGAGTTGAAATTACTACGTCAATGCACTAAATATGTTGTCTGATCTTTGGGAAATTTTCATTCTTACTGCCCAAGGAAAATGCAGGCAGGAAAATGTTCAAGGAAAATGCATAGTCAAAAAATGCTCATTGATTTGACAAATTAACTATCTAATTAATGAAAGATGACCATTTTTATAAATACGTACATTGTAACTACATTCTCCTTATTTGTTCCACATTGTGTGCAAGAACATTTTCATAAATTCAATCGACTGTTTTAGTACCGATGTTTCAGATGTCAGGTTACCTATAATGTGCAAATGTGTTATGTCCAAAATAATTTATACATTTTTTGGTTTTTTCTGCGTGCATCCTTTTTCGTGAATATTTGTGGCCTCGACAGTACTCAAATTAAACGTTTATTTCTCTCCCAGAAACGTTATTGCTAAAACATCCGACAGAGACGTCAGACCTCGAATGACATAACAAATCAGACGAAATGTGAACATACACACTGATCATGAATTCGCGTGCCGTACGAGACAATTCTGAGAGAGACGATTAGTCAACGAAGCAAAAACAGAAGCACGTTGTGGCACGACGCATACTGACGTACAGCAACGAGCTTATTTGCCGTGGCGAATGCGGAATAGCATTCATTTTCAGTGACTACAACAGTTTGGTTTGTCCGTTTTTATACTAATCCACTTATGCCCTTGGTTAGTTGAACTGTTTTCAGAAAGGATTCTTGAGGATCGATAATAGAATAGTTTTCCTCGAACAAGAGAGCAACGACTGCGGAGGAATGTAACGATCGATGTCTGTTCTGCTGAGCGCATCCCCAGGAGAACAGAAATCAACTGCAAGGACCTGTAGTTACTGTATTATAATAAAATTATTAATTTTCCGTAATAAAGCAACTACATTTAAAAAATGATATATGATGAAGAGTGGAAGTTTAGCAAAAGTTACTCTATCATATGCTGGCTTGAAATAGGTTATTTTTTAATAGTTTGGTTTAACCTATACTGAAAATAATATTCGCAAAAGAACTTTTGGAAAGAAATTTATCAATAAAAAAATTTGTTTACAAACTCGTGCTTTGTTACGAATTAAATAAATTATTCAAATTGTTAACCTTTCAATTTTACACGAACCATCAACATTCAACTAATAACATTAAAATGTTTTAGACAACACAAAAGTTAAATCAAGAGTTTAAATATGAAATCTGTTATCGTTGTATTTAAGTATTAGAGACTTTTTTAGAATAGATTTATATAATCAATTTTTAAAGCGGAATTTTTAAACAATTGAGTAAATAACAAGAAAAATAGAAAACATGTTCAGGATACATTTAAAGGAGGAGGGAATATTAGTTGGTGGCGTAGGAAAACCCAAGTAATGTCAGAAAATTCCAAATTCAGCACGTCGCCAGTAAATAGTTTCATAAGCGCAGGCCGCAAACATCACGAAACAGGTCAATCATATAATAACAATGTTTCCTCAAAAAAAAATACAACAGACTCGCTCAATTTATCCGCGGAAATGGAGACCCAGTGCTACTTGGATACGAGAAAAATCCTCATAATCCGATATTCATCTCGGAAAGCTAAGTAATCAACGACGTAAAACATACATTTTTGGTTTAATGTTCTCACGCATATCACACGGCATAGGTATAATAGTAGTTTATGCAATTACTTTATAATGTTAAGCTTTGTTGTATGAGTACATGTTTTGAAAACGAGCAAGTTTTCAAATTTGTACGAATGTAATAAAGCAACATTATAAACGAGTTGCATACTATATTTTTTGTATAACAGCATTATACATTTATAAGTGAATCAAATTTAATTTTGCGGAACAACTTCCCTGTGACGACTCGGGTATTTGCCATCGTGCGAGTAAACGGTGGTCGGCTGTTCCGTTTAGCTCTACCTCCCCCCGATTCTCTCGCTGTGATCGGCGAGAATGTACAATTTTATGTCATGAATGGTGATGACGCAATTATTCGTGATATAAAATCTAATACGTCATCATTTGTGCCGTAAAATGCCCGATTATGAACGATTTCTTGCAACAGAAAAGTTTTTTTTTATAATGCTGGAATACAAAAAATAAATGAATGCGTTCACCGCAGCCACGTAGAGGCAAATAAAAGTTGCTATGACAAACGACAATCAGTGTTTAACAAGCGAATGCGATGATTATAGAATTCGGGGAAATTCCAATATTCCTAGAATCGTTGACATCACAGTGCTCTCTCCGTCAACAGCAATTAATAGTAGAGTTTTTGTTTCGTTTCAATGGACTATTTAATTATTTTTCTAAGGACTATCTCGGTTAACCCGAAACGTCGGTTAACCGTGAAATCTGGCTGATATTTTATATTGAAATAAACACTCTTCCCATGAATAGTAAACAATATCCCTCTTTCAAATCCGCATTACATAAATCTAAAGTTTAAGGGAGGCTGCATTCTTTGCATTATCGTCTTCTGAAAATACTCACTCCTAACAACTGTGAAGACGTATGTCTGAGAGTTGTACTATCACCAGCTTCTGAAAATTAAAAAATATTTGTAGAATTCACGACCATGATGTAGAATTAGGAAATATCGATAGAGGAATTTAGTCGGAGTGAGTTAGAAATATTCGAACATTAGTTTGACGACGTTTCGGAATATACTTATTCTATCTTCAGGGATGAAATAAAGCCATAAAGAAAGCATCACTTTAAATATATTCTTATATACATTAACATAATATACAATAATGATTACTGTAATCATTATTGTGTATCATTGTTTTACACCAGCCTTGAGGATGGAATAAGTATATTCCGCAATGTCGGAAAACTATTTTAAAAAATAAATAAAAATAAGAAACGTCGGTTAACCAAAAGTAGTTCAATGGCAAGTCTACTCACCTCTGCGATCGCGTGTTCGTCAATTTCACCTCTCCCGTGTGCTGGAACCGAATGCTTCGACGCTAATGCGCCTGCCTTAGAGCGCTAGAATGGACCCTATCGGCGGCTTTAAAAAGCAATCACTCGCTGTCGGGCGAAGACCGCTGCAGAAGACGCATGCCGCCCCATACTTCATGCATCTCATTAGTTAATTAGCCGTTTCCCAAACAGACGGCTCCCCGCTGCGTCCAGAGCCGACTACACGCCCCGGGCAGTGAAGGCCGCTCCGTAGCTCGGCTCCGTACACGGAGCAAATGAGGGGGCCTTTGCTTTGCTTCTGGACGTTAGCGTACCTTCATTATCTGCGAGAGTTT